>OY728162.1:1456200807-1457450807 GCA_963277665.1 Viscum album
TCATACATTAAATAATCATATAAATACAATATAGAAACTTTTAATTAAAATATATTTTCACATAAGAAAAAACTTTTAAAAGAAATAATTATTTGAATTCATGGAAAATATTAATGAATTTGGTCATTATATATTATTATCTCTTATCAATCCCTAATCCTAATGAAAAGTATTTAAAATTGATGGATGAGTACAATAATATCATCATGGGATACACAACGAAGTAAACCTATGAATCTGAGGAAAACAAAAAAAATCATATATATTTTTCCATTGTCATTATGATATTTAATAATGTGAAGAGAATAATTTTTATAAGAAAATCAAAAACACCAATTTCCTCAACGATAGTCTTTAGAATCCATAGTATGAAATAAAAAACCCTTCTCAGTAACTTTGATAATAACATTAAAAACATATTTTACACCCTCGTCAAAAGTAATTGGATCTCAATTACATCATTAAGAGAAACCCTTTGGTAGCTTCGTCATTATATCTTATTCAAACAGGGATCATTACCCAATACATTAGAGTTCTATCAAGTATCACCCATTAGTTATGATATAATGGGATAAATAGATACTACCTGGTCCTCCCCATCATATAAGTTTGAATGGGATCACCTGATGCTATCAAGTCCTCGCCATTATATATAATGTAACGAGTTTACACAATTCAATTTGGGATTCCACATAACATAATGATCAGGTACCATTATATTAACAAAACATTTTTATGCTTGAGTTTATTAATAACTCATTTAAATATGTAAAAATATCTCTTTTAGATATCAAAATAGATATTAACCCATTATAAATAATAAAACTCACTTTAAATTGAGAAACATTTTTTGTATGATAATTTAAAAAAATTATGATTTTTGTTTATTAAAATATTTAAGAATTTAATATATAATTTAGTAATGAAATTAGAGTCATGATTGGAGTAAATTTATTGCCATTTTATTTAAAACACATAAACAATATCTATTTTTAAAACCTTTGAAATTATGTAAATGATAAATAAAATAAAATATATAAATTTTTTATTTCCATATAAATTTTCAATAATCATATTTAAACCTGGACATATAAGTGAGAAAGAGTTATAAATACAATAATAAAAGAATGTTTTTTAAATTCAAAAGTCCCTTATCACTTGGGAAATAATTGAATCATAGTACCTATGAAATAGTAACAATAAACTAAATTTTAAACACAATTTGAATAAATAAATTCATTATATAATGTCTAATAAGTTATTTATATACATTACATAAATAAATATAAGTGTATAAAATCAAGATATTCCTCAACCATTGGAGATTGAGATGTAATATCTTATCATGAGTCTGAGTTGTCACGTGTGTCTTTATATTTCTATATAATAAACTTATGTCCATTATTTAAATACATGATAATTTTTTTAACTATTATTTTAAATTTTATTTTAATTATTATAAATTTTATATAATTACTTAATCAATTTATATTAAGTCTGTTACTTGGAAAATATTCATCATATTTATGAAAAACATACTTGGTAGGTTAGCTAATGTCAAAGAAGAAATTATTTAAACACTTATGAAATAGTATTCATGAAATAATTATAATACGTATAGATAAATTTTTTTTTTTACTAATCTTTTATTCTGGTTAGGAAAATTATCTAAGGTTGTGATCATGGAGAATGTATGATATATGTGCACATGAGTAAAATTTCCATATTTCAAGGATTATAATGGAAATAATGAAATATATATATATTATATTTACATAATAAAAATTATATCAAAAATAATATATTTTTTAATAAAAAATAATTATATATATATATATAATATTCATGTTTTTATTTCTGAAGAAAAAATTAATTGTATCACTTTGAGGAGGTAGTAGTCCACACATACATGAATGATGGTATCACATTTCTAGTGAGTGAAAATGTTTAAAATAAAATATCATATTATAGTAAAAAAATGATTTAAATTTTGTTAATTTCATTATATTTCATTAATCTCACATATATTTAGCATCGTTACACTTATGATCTTCCATGTAATGCATTAGTGAAGACAAATATCATATATTTGTGAGTTGATAGTCAGCCATACATACTGATGATGTTATCATGTCTCTTTTGTACTGGAAAATAAAAAATTTAATCTACGATATAATTACATAAAGGTTATAATTATGTTAGAATTATCAAATATAAAAATTTCATCCATCATCATACCCAATCATGAGTGGTGGTAATAGAAAATGATGACTTTATTTCACAAGGTGTTTGTATGTAGTAGACATGAATAATGATTTTGTAACACATTTGATGGAATTGTGTGTGGTTGTAGGTCATATCATTATCATAAAAAATTCCAATTATAGATAATATTATAAGGTTGTTATATAAAATAATAATAAGAATAATTTATGTGTAGTAGAAGGAAAAAATGCATGTTGATGAATGTTACATATTATTCAGGTATCTCTTTTTGTTTTGTATTGAAAGGCGTCATTGGTTGGATTTATTTGCAAATTAATGATTCTAAAATAGTAATTGTGATGTTTAAAAGTAAATTTTCTTATGAACTAGAAGAACCAATTGTTCTTTAATGTTTTAATAGAGGAGGATAGGTGGTGGCCATTTATAAGTAATGTCAGTTGCCCACATGTAACTATTTGAATGAGTGGATAACAACCAATTATTTTCTTCTCACCAGGAAACAATACAAAACCAAACTAATGAATAAATATTATGTTGTAATTATATATCTATAAATGTTTTTTTCATGTTTATATTATATTTTCCCCCTAAGTAAAACTATTTACCACTAAGTAAACCCATTTTACCTTAATCACACTATTTAATTTTATGTAAGTTTACTAATATTTTTGGTATAAACTATATTGACCTAAAAAATTATAAATTATTCTAATTATAAATTTTGAACACATTTTTTAAATTTCAATCAATTATATTGGAACAACGTAACTAAATATTTATAATGCATATGTGCTGAGACAACGTGTTTTTAAGAAGAGAATTTTTTTAAGGAAAATTTCATTCTATATTAACACCATGAATAATAATAATCAGTAATAGAAAATCAATAAATATTAACTGATATATAATATATGAATTAAATTTAAAATAGTCCCCTATAGTAATCATTTTAATTAATTTAAAAGGTTCAACATTATGCATTTTAAAACAGTTTTTATGAAAACCCGACTTTTAATCCAAAAGGAAAGTAATATTAAAAACCTAAATAATGTTTATTCAAAAGATACTCACTAGATTAAAAATAAAAAAATAATAGAAATTTAAATTTAAATAATATGGAAAATATATTGGTACTCTTAAATTACTTATTTTATTAAAAAAAATGCATTTTCATAAAAATAAATATTTTTCAGTTTTCACATAAAATTAAATAATTTTAATCAAATACATAAAATATCACCAAAAATAAAATTTAATATATTAATTTAAAATATGAAATTAGTTTTTTCAAATTTTCATTATAATATTTAAAAATAAATCTGTTATATAAAATAACAAAATAATTGATTTGGTTTAAACTATTTTATTTTTGTTTTTAAAAAATAAAATAATTTTTTAACTAATATAATTATCTAATTCCGATTAATAAATATTAAAAATAATTTTTTTATCCTTACTTAACTAGTAAAATCCATACATACTTTTTGACATTGCATCCCCACAATTTTATTAACTTTATAAACTAATGGGGATATCTTTCTCACAAAATATTTTCATATTATAATGTTCCATCATCAACCATATGGTGATTCCATAAAAAATTAACTTTTTCAATCACCTTATTCTATGAAACATGATCTCTATGATAATGAACTATAATTGGATATTGTTCATATTAAATTTTATCTTCTAAATAAACTGCATCGTGGTTCAAAACATGAGATGAGTCAATAATGTATATCCTTAATATTAAAACAATTAATACATTGTGTATGAGAGATAAAGGGGGGGGGACTCCTCTCTATTCGAAACTCACCCAACATTATGAAACTCTAGTCCCATCAAATAAACAATAATTATGAATTTTAGTGAAATTAAGTCCTTTTAATGATGAATCGTTGTAGATGATGAAATTTTCTATTTGTAAAAGGTAGATGAAAATTAAAGATTGACTAATATTCTTTTCAGTTTTGGGAAACAATCATTACATTCATTGATCTATAGTAATTTAAAAACTTTTTGAGTTAACATTGTTTGTGGTAAAGGAAATCCAAAAAAACATTTCAACAATCTTCAAATAGTAAACTAATATTACAAGAAAACTATTGATACCTATGATATTTTTCGGTCTTATGCATTCTTCCACAACATTTTTTAGCAGATCCAACAATTATGAACTATTTAAAAACAATGTGGCCATGTAATGAATTTTTTTTACACAAAAATTAACACATGGTAAATTTAAACCCTATTGAATCTGTTAATGGTTTTAAAAACAATCCTTATCATTTATTTATGTTCCTATTGAATTTTATAGTATTACAACATGTAATAAATTAATATAACAACTAACATATAAAATAAATAATGAAAAATTCTATTAAAAAGGATTATAAATATAGTAGGTGCATAAGAAAACCCAAAATACATAACTATAAACAAAAAGTTCAAATATCTATCCCCAAACATAGTCTTTAAAATTTCATCTTCATTCACAGTGATATGAATTTACTATATCCTCATATCATCCTTCAAAAAATAATAAGTTCCCCAGAGTTGATAAAAAAATCATTGATATGAGTAAAAAGATATTGGTTCTTAATATTGATGTTATTTACTACTATATAATCAATTGAAATTCTCGTTGAAACAAATTTTTGTTCTAGAAAAAGTATTGAGCACCCCATGGTGAAGTGATAGATCAGATGAAACCTTTTTCTAATATCTCCTTTAATTAGTATTTTAATTTTAAAAGATCCTTTTAATCCATTCGACAAGGGGGTTTAGTAATAATATTCTCTTCTAGATCTAAGTCAATAGTAAACTCAACCACCTAATCAAGAATAATACAAGTCAAATCATGACAAAAAACAACCATGTATTCATTAACTACTTTCACATCATCAATTTCATCTATTTAATTTTTTTCAACGATGTTAGCTCTGTATATTTTACTTTCATCTTGTATAATTTCTAATCTTCTTGGTAAATTATCAAAGGCATGGAATCATTCAATAAAACATTCATGGTATTGAAATCCTTATTATGATGATAATATAAAATATAATCCACCCCATGAATGATATAAAATTTAACTATGGCTAGTGTTCCATGATTTTTTGGAAATACCATCCCCATGATAACAATAGAGAGATTATAATAAATCATTGTTCCTATAATACTTTTCAAACATGTTTTTAAAAAAATTACTTTCTTATATTCACTATGTAATATTTCCAAATTAGAATAATATTTTACAGAAATGATGAAATGTGAAGATCTAGAGTGATACAGGGTATTGGAATAATTCTAATAACAAATTATTAATACTAGTGAACACTTCATATGATTTCCCAACAACTACTTTAGTAGTAGTAGAAAATGACTTTGATGCATATTTTTGATTCCGATCATGATTATTTCCATCATACAAACCTAATTTTTGACATGCATTTACATAATGACCCAAATTCTTGAAACTAAAACTCCTTTTCATTGGATGACAATAATATTAACCATTATTTGTTCATTGGGGATTTTTTCGTTTAATTCACATGCCATATAGACAAACCTTCAACATCATTAACACATCCCATACCCAAACACAAATCTGTGAATTTTTTTTCAAAACCTAGTACATTTTGTGGCCTAACTATAGAATTATTAACTTATTTATCATATACATCATTCCAATATGACCATTTCATAATATTTTTATCTCGATGAAAATTTATTTAGAAATCTCCATTTCAAATTTATCCATGCAAATAGTAAAATTATCATATATTTTAAATTATCATCTGGACAATGATATTTATAAACATTGATTTATCCCAGAGAAAAATAATTTTTTTGTGTTCTTAATAAAATACAATACATACTTTACCAATCTTGTGAATTTATCTTCTTATAAAGCAACACAATAATTATCATTTATCCTCAATTATTGTAATTTTTATATATATAGTTGAAAAAACATAGAGAATGATTTATCATGGAAAGAATCCTTTATTTATGATCATTATTTGGATTCAAGATCATATTTACATCTGGAATTAATTTCACAATTCCAACATCAATCAACATCCCCTTAATAATGATAAATGAAAATAGTTTCCATTTTTATGTTCCAAACATCCCATGACATCAGATATCTTTTCTAGAGCATTGGTCTATTTATTAGCTACCACTAAGTCAGATGATCCACTGAGTGATGATGGTTATTTTCTCATACAATTATACATAAAATTAATTTTCATTTATGGTATATCAGGTCTAACTCTATCATGGATATAATGATAGTTTATAGCTTCATTCAAGTGATCCATCACTTTAATAAACTTAACTCTTCTGACTCCTATCGTTTTAGGATAATCATTTAAAAGTATATTCTTCCCTCTGTTCCTTTTGGGTATAACATCCCAATTTCCTCTTCCTAAAACCATTCATATCAAAAATAATATTTTTGAAGAATGATTATATAATGTAAATGCTATATCATTTTAACATAATATTAAGGTAAATTTTTTCAAGGACATGTTATTCATGATGATTAAAATTTTATAAAAAGTGATTAAATATAGATATATTGGGAGACCGTAAGGGGGATAGAATTGATGCAAGCCCTGGTTATCCACAAGAATAATAATGTTCCCATCAATAGGGAGATAACCTAGCCTATTATACACTACCATATCCTCTTCAGTGCAACTCAAGAAAGCATGGGTATCTGACACAAAGTTAGACTCCCTAAAAATATCATGGACAATTTGTCTGTGATTAGTATCAACAATTAAATGGAGGATAATGTAGGTCAAAACCCCTAGAAAAACATGGTTCCCCTGAATAGACCTTACTGTCACCAAAGAATCGATATTTTATTTTTATAAGTTGTAAAGAACAATAAATTTCATGGATATTTTTTTATAAATACATGTGAAATTTAAGAGCCCGTGAAAATTGATGGCTAATGATTTTGAGGTCCGGTGGGCTCGGATTCAATTTCTAATGTTTTTTTGGGTACGTTTAGTTAACATACGAGCGGGTTTTTATATCTTTTGAACCAATGCTAGGAATTGAAATCTGAGGGAACCCTTGAACTCAAAGCGCAGATAGTCACTTAAGGAGACTTTCAGATCGAAGGAAGTGGGTCAAGATTAAAAGTTACTTTTAGGGTTTTTAGATAATGAATTAAATAAAAATAAATGTTGTCACTTTTTTATTTCATGGTTAAAACTTCCTCATGGACGTTGGAGATGGGACCACCACACCTTAACCTCCCATGAGAGGTTATGGTGGTGGGGCCCACTCAAACCTAACCTCCCACGAGAGTTTACGATGTGGGGACCACATGGGACTAAACCCCCTATTAATAATAGTAGAGGAAAACCTCTCAACTCCACTCATTAATGAGGGAGTGTCTCTCCACACCTCCTCTTTTATTGGTGCCAACTCCCCTACTTTAATGGTGCCAGATCCTCTACAATAATTAATGGTGAGACAAGTTAATTAATTCACAACTTTTAATTTTATACCAAAAAATTAAATAATATATTAACACTACCTATTATTAATTTGGTTTTCATTTTTCAATTTGGTGGCAGCTTTGAGAGGAGGATTATTGGGAGAATGCTCCAAACTAAGAACAACATTGACTACAAAGAACGCTGACTTTCTTCGAATTCTTCCTCAGAACTTCTACCGACGTGGTATGTATTCAACCAAACTTCCCTCCACATATTCGCTAATGAGACAACGCATGAAATCGGGATTGGAAGTGTGTGGTAGATGCGATGAACGACGATCACCTTCCTCTTCTTCCTACGACTTCATCAGAGATCAATGAACAGAGGTCTGGGTTTATTTCTTTTAATTTTCATGTTCCTCTTTTCATTTAAAATGATGAACAAGGATATATTTCCATTGATGGGTGAGTTTTTGTTCATTGTTCTCCTACCTTGATGAACCAAATGTTATCACCCTAATCATGGAGGGAGCGGGCCAAAATAACATGGTCTGACTCCCTCCGTCGATCTCTTTTGTGATATTCCAAGGCATGGAGATGAAGCAATGAGGTGATGAAGGCGGAAAAGACAAAGGCTGAGCTACCAGTGGATTCCGTGATCCGTGACGCCCCGTGGCGTCCCGCACCGCGGCTTTCCGAATAGGCCTCGGTCGAGCCCCTGCTTGCTGTGCCGCTCGCAGAGCAGAGCCACTGCCCCGGGCCACCCCACGCCCTGCTGGCCTACTCGGCCGCCTCCCAGCCACCTGCCAGCCTACCTAGCCACCTTTCGTGTGCCTGGTCGAACCGTGACGGCCCGCACGCCCCGAGCGCCCCGACGACCCTATGCCTCTAGAGCAGCACCCTCACGACGTCCCGAGATAAACATGCCCCAAGCCCAGGCCGAACCGCCCACACGGCCTACTGGGATGGGCCGAGCGGACCGGGCCGAACCTAACAGGATGGCCCACCCATGGGTAGGGCAAGACCCAATTGGTCTTACCAGGTCGACCCAGACTGGTTCGGACCGGGTCGGACCGGACCCGGTCCCACTACAGACCCTTTACTTTCATTTGTCCATATATTTGGCAATGGACATCCGTTTGTAGAACCTTAAGTTGCACTGGTAATATTGGAGTGTGACGTTCCCTTTTAGTATACCCCACTGGATTTCGGGGTATAGTTAAGTTACGATCTGGTTGGATCGTGCACGTATCCAACTGGGCCCCTGGGACTAAAAAAGATAATAACTCACAATCCGAAAATCCGATTAAGGCACCGTCTGTTTCATTGAGACCCCTAGGATGTGGCAGGCCTTTGGGATACTTCATCATGGGACATTGTGTCAGTGGATGTATCAACTATTGACGTGAGGAGCGGAACCACATGGAATCATGCATGCTTTATGTGGAAACCCTGTGGCTGGCTACTTTCTGACTGTTGTTCCAAGATCAGGTGTGGGTTCGACAACTCTTACTACTTTTCTTGGATCCTATCTGGGTTTGACCATTCTAACCACTATTTATGGATCTTGTGTCGATTCGACAGCTCTGACTACTATTCTAGGATCCTGTGTGGGTTCGATAGTTCTGACCGCTGTTCCTGGATCTTGTGTGGGTTTGATAGCTCAGACTTCTATTCCTAGATCCTGTATGGGATCAATACTTTTGATCGTTGTTCCTAGATACGGTCTAGTTTTGACAACTCTGATTACAATTCCTGGATCTTATGTGGGTTCGACAGTTCTAACCACTGTTCCTGGATCCTGTGTGGGTTCGACAGCTCTGACTGCTGTTCTTGGATCTATTTGGGTTCGACAGTTCTGATTTCGGTTCCTAGATCCTTTGTGGGTTCGACAGAACAAATGATTTAGTGGATAAATCTAATCATCTCTAACTCTCAACAAAAGTTGTATACCTATGTGAGCTATGTCAGTATTTATTGTTCTTTCATCATGATTGATATGGATTACATGATAACTTATGTATATGTATGGACATATACCTATGTGGGGTTATCTGTTGATTTCATACTTTTTGGTTTATTCTTGTTGGTTTTGTGAGACCTTGAGGGTCTCGGGGTCCCTACTGAGTATCGTTATACTCACCCTTGCACGATCTATGCCTCCACATCATTGTGTTGGATGCAAACAACAGGCTGTGTTGACCGAGGATGAGAGCACCAGGACTGGACGGTACTTGAAGGTGGACCACACGGCGTGATGGTGCAAGGAGGAGACAGATGGATGAGGAGTGCTATGGAGGCTATTTTTACCTACCCATCATTTAGGATTTCCCGTTGGACGATCCAAGAGCTGTTTTCTGTTTTTCCAAAGCTTGTACATTCAGTTTCCTTGTACATTACAATTGGGAATGTATTTCCGACCCCCTTTTACTTTTCAGAACTCCTTTTGTATACAGTTTTAGTTAGTGTTTTTCATCCAGCACGTATTATGTTCTGTGCGTTTCAAGTTATAAAGGCAATGCCTTCCCAGTTTAGGGATTTACACCTTTGGTGGTAGTCGCCAGACCCTGGCCCATGGAAGGCGGGCTTGGGGTTGTCACAACACAGGGCCCAGGGGACGAGTATTGACAAATTGGTATCAGAGGAGTCAGTTCTTCGATAGGACATAGGAATCTGATCATTTCTGTGAAGAAATACTACTAAGGTACTGAGTGTGGTTTTTAGTTCAGGGAGTCCAGTGTTGGTGCAGCAGATGACGTATCCATAAACCATGACCATAGATTATGATTTCTGACTCAGTTAACGAAAACATAGATTTTTTGTGTGTTTTAAAGAGTTTTCTTTGTGATTTATTTGATTCAGCTACCCTGGTATAACTTCTTAACCATGGCACACCACTTTCTTTATAGGATGCCTCCATGTCGACAACCAGATCAGGTTCCAGGCGTTGTATGAGATAGCAACCCACTGAGCGATGAGGCCTCGGTACAGGGCCCTATCCCAGCGGAGGCACAAGTTGTACCACTACCCATTGGGCCACCAACGCCACTCACCCCAGCAATAGAGAGTCCATGTCAACTGAGTGCGTTATATGAGTATCGGTGCCAGAGGAAACCAAGGTATAGGGGAGAGACGGACCCGCATGTAGAGAAAGATTGGATAGATGCTGTGGTGAGAGTCTTCAGACTGGTAGGGACACCAGCATACCTTATGGTGATTCTTTCCACGAGTCTCCTTCATGGTATAGCAGGCAGATGGTGGAGCCCGATGCTCCAGGTGCTTGACGAGGCGAATCCTCTCTGGGTAGACTTCAAGTTCCAGTTTCGGGAATAGTTTGGCCCAGCCAACCTACGTGCAATGCAGATATATGAAGTACTGCATCTATGGAAGGGTATCATGACATTGGCTTAGTACTCATCGAGGTTCACCGACCACTCACGCTACTCCACATATATGGTGTGGGACCCATTCTTCATGGTCCGAACAGTTGATCAGGGGCTCGGGCGAGAGTTCAGGGCTTCGATGATCTCCCTCAGCATCCCAACTCAAGCGTTGTTGTTGGATTGCGCCCTCTTAGTGGAGAGTTTTCATTACTGAGTAGTCACTAGCAGCAAGACCCACCACCGGGCATCACGTAGTAGAGTCTTATACATATGGAATTTGACAGATGTTGTAGAAGATCAAGAGGACCAGACCATCCAGTGGATAACCTCAGGACTTAGGTTCGGTTGTGCGAGGCACATGAGATAGATCTGGTCATTCGACGAAGAGGTAGTGTTTCACATGCGGTAGGCAGAGTCACATGGCTTGTGTCTATCCAACCCACCATTCGGATGATCAAAAGCCAGTCAATGGACCGCCGAGGCAGAGATAGAGATTCGATCGAGGAGGTCTAGAGGGAGGAGGCAGATGTGGAAGAGGAGCTGGCCGTGCAGCTAGCGGTGGACGAAGTTTTGAGATGTTACCACCACCACCACCAGGAGGTCCACACCAACCGCATGGAGCAGGTGGACAGGCGAGAGTTCAGATATAGGTAGATGAGGCTTATGGTGACGGTCCTCCAAATCTGATTCGAGGTATGATCTATGTCTACTATACCATAGCCGAGGTTCTTATAAGAACAAGTGCCAAACACTCTTTCATTGCCACTACCCTTGTTCAGAGCTCGGAGATTCCAACAGATCCGTTGGCTTGATCCTTACGGCTAGAGACTCCTACGGAAGGAGTATCGATGATTACACACTGGTGTCGATAGTGTGAGTTTACTCTAGGAGGAAGGTTCTTTGGATGGGATCTCCTCATAGCGGTGTCGATGCCTTACAACGTCATCATGGGCATGGACTTGTTATCTATAGTCTATGCCCAGGTTGACTATATTAGGCTCAATGTACGGTGTGTCCGCACGGATGTGACTAGGTTCACCTTCACCGAAGAGAAGGGAGACATTGCAGTGCATTATGGACATGACCAGGGGAGAGTACAACCGATCACTCATCAGTTGGATTGCCATACCCTCGAAGCAGTTGATGTGGAGACTCTGACTTATCATGTAGTGGTGGACTAGTACGTGGATGTTTTCCCTAACGATGTTCTAGGACTACCTCCTCATAGAGAGGTGTGCATATACATTGAATTTTAGCATGGGACCATGTCTATATCTACATCAGTGTATCGAATGTCTCCCGCTGAGCTTCGTGAGCTGCTGGTACAACTAGAGGACTTACATGGGAAAGGATTCATCCAGCTCAGTGTTTCTCCCTGGGCAACCCTGATTCTGTTCATCGAGAAGGCGGATGAGAGTTGAGGATTTGTGTCGTCTACCATCTCCTGAATCAGGTGATCATGAATAAAAAGTATCCACTCCAGAGGATTGAATACCTCTTGGATCAACTAAATAGAGTACGGTGGATGTCCAAGATAGACCTCAGGTTAGGCTATCACCATCTCAGAGTTCAAGATGGTGATGTGCATAAGATGGCATTCAGATGTTGGTATGGGCACAACGAGTTCGTGGACATGCCATTCAGTGTAACCTAGACTCTAGCAGTGTTCATGGGACCCATGAGCAAGAACTTCCAGCCATACCCCAATCACTTTGTCAATGTATCCATTGATGAAATTCTGATCAACATGACTACTGAGGAGGAGAATGCCTACCATTTGCAATTTGTACTAGACACACTTTGAGAGAACCATATTTATGGTAATCTCTCAAAGTGCCAGTTTTAGATCCGAGAGGTACACTATTTAGGGAATGTCATCTCAGAGGATGGAATTACAGTATATACAGTGATGATTGAGGTGGTGTTTTCTTTATAGAAACCAAGGAGTGCGACGGAGGTACGAAGTTTCATGGGTTTGGCTGGTTACTACCAGAGGTTCGTTCCATACTTTTCTAGTGTTTCATCACCACTATCAGCCTTAAAAAAGATGAAACAACCCTTGGTGTGGTTAGTGGGATGCCGATAGAGCTTTTAGGATCTGAGGGAGTGTAATGACCCAATCTTTTTGAGTAGTATATTAACTTACTCTTAATGATTTAATAAGATGTTAATGGTTAATGCAGAAAGAGGAGTCGATGGCTTCATCCAGTAGACTCAACCCTTACGAAGCCCACTTTTCAGAGCTTGGGAAGGAGGTAGCATCTGTGGGCTTCGCTTTGGACCAAGCCCAAGACGAGCTCCAGCGTGTCAAGCTTGAACAAAAACGCTTGCAGGAGAAGTTCAAGTTAGTGGAGATTGCTACTGGGGTAATGTTATCTGAGCCTCCCTCAGATTCTCTCACCATATCACACCTTACACTTAGGTCTTATGCCAGTGTTATAAGGGGCTATGTGATGAGACCCTAGTTTCCTTGTGTAATCCTTTCGGGTGAATAAATTGAGATTTATTCCTTTAGTGATGTTTGTGAAATTTCAAATACCTAGATAATTTTAGAATGTATTTTATTGATGAATTTTGAAAAAGGGATATTTTGAAAAATTTATGTAAACCCTAAATAACTAATGATGTGTAATGATTTTCAAAAAATGGTCTTCTACAAAAGTGTTCATTAAGGAATTTGGAGTCTAATAAGATCAAACATAATTTTTTATGAATAGTAAATTATGAATAATGATTTTACGCTTAGGATTAGTAATGTTACCAAATGGATTAGTAATTTTCACTCAAAGAAAGTTTTAATATAATTTAGACACCTTGATTTAGTAATGTGATTCAATAAAATGGGTAAATAACGGTTTCATAAATTATTATTCAAGTATTAGTTTTTTCGGATGAATAGTTTTTTTTAATTAAAAATTTAATTAAAAATAATTAGGAAATTATTTTATAAAAAGGACTTTATTTTTGAACTCAGAGCATTGATATTATGTTAAGGTAATTTTTGGGGATTTTTCTGAAAAAAGTGAATTTTCGATGAATAGTGTTTTTATTTAAAAATTAAATTAAAAATATTTAGAAAATTATTTTTATAAAATCGATTTCATTTTTGAAATCAGAGCATTGATATTTGGTTAAGGTGAAATTTTGGGGTTATTCTGAGAAAGTTGAATTTTCAGTGAATAGTAAAAAATACAGTTTTAGGGTTTCGGTATGTTTAATGACATCATAACGGTGTCATGATGATGTCATGAGATCTTTTGAGGGTTGGCCGGCCAAGGGTGATGAATTATTGTTTTGGGGGCCCCATGTGGCCTAACTCCATGATAAATGCCAAGGGAGAGCACATGGGTTTGAGAAAATCACATGTGAGGTGTCCCTTGGCCATTAATGCTTTGTCCCCTCACTTTCCCTATAAATACCCACCCTTTCCTCCTTTAGTTTTCACTCCCAACTCTCCCCCGATGAAGTTCTGGTCTTCTTACCTTGCAAAGAGTCCTCCCAAGGTGCCTCCCAGCCCTCAAGGTCCAATCTTTTGAGTTTCAAGAGTCACGTTTTAAGGTAAGGGATCCGACCCCTCTCTTTCTTTTCATGTAATCTCTTTTATGTCATTCCTATTATGCTCCATGATTTTATGTGAGAGGATGTTCTTTTATATTCCTCTTACTGCCCTTTCATTTTTATATGATGAGAGATCCCCTCTTACTCTCATCATTTCGTTTTATGAAAGTTTAAGTGACGTCGTTAGGCTGCCGAATTTTAAAGGGATTCTTTCACCCTTCTCATTTTTCAAGTTCGATTTTCATGTCAAGTCTTTCTAGTTCCTTTTTATTATGTTGGGGTATGATCTCTATATCTATCATACTGATCTCTTATGATCATATGATGAGGGACCCTATTTGATCTTGACAAATCATTTTCTTTTGAATTTAAGTGACGCCGTAAGGCTGCCGAATTTTCATAAGAGAAATCTAATCTTTTTTCCTTCCATGTTTTTCATTTCAAATGGTATGTCCCTAAAATTTCATTACCATGTCCATATGTCCTTCTTATTCTTTCACCCTACTGTTTTATGGATCATTTATGAGTGGGTGACCCATGTCCCCTCTCATTTCAATGTTTTCTAAAACCCCGAAACTTAGCCGTTTTGCTGCAGAATTTTCCCCTCAAAATGCCTCTCTCTTTTCTCAAAAATTATTTTAAGTTATAAAATGAATACACAAAGCTCTTATTTATACATGGTTATTCACATATATATCAAAATGTTCAATTTTAAATTCTGGGATTTACATACATGAGACCCACTTTCCCTTTCCGTGGGTTTAAAGTGACATAAAGATCATGTCTTTAAAGCAGTTTTTAAAACGTTATGATTATGAAATGAAACCCATTTATTTTATGTTATATGGGTTATTTATGAAATTTTTGATGATGATATATGTGGCTCACATGTTAATAAAGGCAAATTTAAGGGTGAGCCCTGATAGCGCTCCAATGCATTGGATAATGATGTAACCACTAGAGATTACAATTTTCACGATACCTTGGTGAATAACCTTGGTAATTTTCAAATGACACCTTGGGGATGGACGTTGGTGACATGTTCATGATTGTCTATGTTAAATGATGTAGCCACATATTCAAGTTATGAAAAATGTTATTTTTATGAAATGCCTCATGATTTATTTCTCATGCCTTAAAGTTCTTTTCATGTCCTTATTGAAGTATCTCAAGTTCACATGTAAAATGTTCCTCTTGTTTCCCTTACTGGGCCTTCTGCTCACCCTTTCTTTTGATGTATGTCCCCAGGTTATGAGATGCAGTAATGAACCTAGAATGAACTTAAGGAGACGCCTTGCAAGTGTTTAAGAAGAATGTTTTATGTTTTTTTATGTATTATGATCCTTGTTTCCAAGACACTAAACCTTAACGATCCTCAGATTTGTGTAATGTAATGAATGTTTATGTTATAAAATGGCGGGTTGCTATAGTTGGTATCAAAGGATGGTTTAGTTATTTGTGGAAATTAGGATATAAAAACTTTAGGAAGAACCCTATAGAAAAGTTTAAATATAGGAAATCTTCCTGGTATTTTGGTATGTATTGAGTAAGTGGTCTATCAAACAAATACATCCATGTCTGGATACGAGCAGGTAGAGGCGGCTCTGGCACAGATGTACATAGGGGTAAAACCCGAAAACACCGCTTTGAGCTAGACTCGAACGGGAACTACTGCACGATAACGGGCCTTGCTGCACTCTTGGTTACGACACTCCCGGGGGATATGTTTGGTTAATCACATGCTTTTTATGAATCATTATGAAGGAATAATAGAGAACTATAATTGTCTAAGCACGAAGTATTAGTGAAAAGATTCATAAATAAATTAAGTTTCTCACTAAGGTTTTATTCTTTTAGAAAATGGCGGGCAATAGGAGAAACCGTGCCGATGGTGACCGCAATGCACCATGTGCTGACGGCCCTCCGATGGAAGCCGGAATGGAAACATTCATGCGAATGATGAACCAACTGACTCAAGTTATGAGTAATAACTTGAATCAAGTTGAGAGGCTGACCTCACCACGAAGGGAACAACTTTCTGTTGAGTCCTTCATGAGTCAACGACCGCCAACATTCAGTGGATCTACTGACCCATTGGTTGCGGAACAATGGATAAGCTCCATTGAAAAGATCTTTTTTTGTACTTCATTGTTCGGAACAAGAAAAAGTCACCCTTGCTGTTTACCGCCTAGAGGGAGAAGCTGATCAGTGGTGGTCACTGATCAAAAACACGAAGCCACGAGGAGAGATGGAGGCCATGGAGTGGGAATAATTTCGGGGGATTTTCTTTAACAAGTATTTCCCTCGTTCCATGAGAACGAAAATGGAGAAAGAGTTTCTCGAGCTGAAGCAGAAGGAGAACGAATCTGTCGGAAGCTATGAGATGAACTTCACAAGGCTTTCCCGTTATACCTCAAGCTTTGTCATGGACCCTAATGGGAAGGTTGATAGATTCTTTGGCGGACTGCGACCACATCTGCGGAAGAATCTAGCCAACAGGGACTACGATAGCTATGATGAAATAGTTCGAAGTGCTGTGAAAGTTGAACTAGAGTTTGGGGAGACACAATGGTCTCACAAATCTAATGAGAAGAAGAGAACTCTAGAACCAAGCCTGGGAAGAAGTTTTGATCAGGAAAGAGGTGGAAAGCATATGCAACATGCCACATGCAGTAAATGTGTGAAGAAGCATCCGGGGAACTGCTTGATCGGATGTGGCAAGTGCTATAGGTGTGGAAAAGAAGGCCATATTTCTCGGAATTGTCGTGGTGATGTGAAGCCTCAACTTCCCAACACCAACGACAGAGGAAAGATGGTTCTGGCCCTACCCGAAGTCACATGCTTCAAGTGTGGACAGCTTGGGCACTTTGCTAATCAATGTCCAAATCCGAGGGCGGTGGAGGGGAATCACCATCAACCTCAGCAGAGGCCAAGGGAGCAAGGTCGTGCTTTAGCTATCACAACAACTGAAGTTGAAGTTCCGAACGATGTGGTAGCAGGTACTCTTGTTGTCCTCTCAAAACTAGCAAGTGCTTTATTTGATTCTGGTTCTACGCATTCCTTTATTTCTTCCATGTTTGCAAAGAATATAGAATCAATCCCCGAATTGCTTGAGGTAGAGTTGTCAGTCAAGACTCCAAGTGGGATTATCCATGCATCAACAGCGTTTAGAGACTCTAGTGTTTACTTTGGTGAGCACAATCTTATCGCAAATCTAGTAGTCATTCCCATGATGGAATATGACATTATACTAGGGATGGACTGGCTCTCAAAGTATAATGCTAAGGTCAAATGCAGAAGTAAGGAAATCTCAGTAGTCTTGAATGAACGACCTAAAGTTATCTTCCGAGGAGAGATATCCCGAACTGATCCCTATCTAGAATCACCTCCTATAGCTTTCTTTATGGAGTTAATCGGTGATGAGGAAGAAGGGAAAGGGAGCATACAAATTGAAGATGTTCCGATTGTTCAGGAATACATGGATGTATTTCCTGAGGAGTTACCTGGACCTCCCCCAGAAAGAGAGGTAGAGTTCTCCATTGAACTCGTACCTGGGTCTCAACCGATATCAAAGACTCCATATAGAATGGCAAATGTGGAGCTAGAGGAGCTAGAGAAACAACTCCAAGACTTGTTGGAGAAGGGGTTTATCCGACCGAGTGTGTCTCCTTGGGGAGCACCAGTTCTCTTTGTGAAGAAGAAGGATGGATCAATGCGGCTATGCATTGATTATAGAGAACTGAACAGGATTACAGTGAAGAACAGATATCCTCTTCCAAGAATTGATGATTTATTTGACCAACTTCGTGGGGCTCAATTCTTCTCTAAGATTGACCTTCGATCTGGTTATCATCAACTGAGGGTGAAGAAGGAAGATATTCCAAAGACTGCCTTCCGATCAAGATATGGGCATTCTGAGTTTACTGTTATGCCCTTCGGCTTGACTAATGCTCTTGCTATTTTCATGGATTTGATGAATACAGTCTTTAAGGACTACCTTGATAACTTTGTGGTAGTTTTTATTGATGATATTTTGATATATTCAAAAAGTCGTGAGGAGCATGAAGATCATATAAGGGTTATATTGAAAACTCTACGGAAGGAGAGGCTCTTTGGGAAGTTCAGCAAGTGTGAGTTTTGGTTACAACAGGTGGCTTTCTTGGGGCACATCGTAACCAATGAAGGAATCTCGGTTGACCCTGCAAAGACAATGGTTGTGGAGGAGTGGCCTCAACCCACAACAGTAACTGAGATTCGTAGTTTCCTTGGTTTAGCGAGATATTATAGGAGGTTTGTGAAAAAAATTTCACGACTTTCTAATCCACTAACCAAGTTGACTCGAAAAGGGGTTAAGTTCATCTGGACAAAGGAATGCGAGGAAAGTTTCCAAGAGCTGAAGAAGAGATTTGTTACTGCACCTGTGTTAACAATACCCTCTATCGGAGAAGGATTCGTTATTTTTAGCGATGCATCTCTGAAAGGGCTTGGGTGCGTCCTCATGAAAAATGACAAAGTAATTGCTTATGCATCTCGACAGTTGAAGATTCATGAGCAGAATTATCCTACGCATGATCTAGAGCTGCCGACAGTTGTTTTTTCTCTAAATATATGGAGGCACTATCTTTATGGGGAGAAATGTGATATATACACTGACCACCAAAGTCTAAAGTATATTTTCACTCAGAAAGAATTGAACATGAGACAAAGGAGTTGGTTGGAGCTTATTAAAGACTATGATTGTTCAATTCATTATCACCCTGGAAGTGCAAACAAAGTCGCGGATGCGTTAAGCAGGAAAGATCCTGTTGTTCTGGCAACAATGAGGATCCTGGGAGATCCCTTGATTAAAGATCTAGTAAAACTGGACATGGGAATTACAAGGAAAGGGACATCATCAACCCTATCCCAAATGATTTCTCAACCTTCATTACTAGAGAAGATAAAGAAGGATCAAAAGGAAGATCCTTTACTTCAGGAGAAGTTCGAGGCTGTAAAGGATGGAAAGTTCCCTGATTTCAATATTGATCAAGAAGGTGTATTGAAATTTTGTACAAGACTATGTGTTCCATCTATTCCGGAGATAAAGAAAGAACTGATGGATGAAGCTCATAGCTCTACTTTCTCTATACATCCGGGAAGCACTAAGATGTATAGAGACCTTCGTGATCATTATTGGTGGGATAACATGAAGAGGGAGATTGCCGATTACACTACAAGGTGCCTGGTGTGTCAGCAAGTAAAGGCAGAAAGACAACTTCCTAAGGGGGTATTACAACCGCTACCCATACCAGTATGGAAGTGGGATAATATCACCATGGACTTTGTAACTGGTCTCCCGAAAACATCCAAAGGAAACAATGCGATATGGGTTATTGTGGACCGTCTCACCAAGACAGCCCATTTTATCTCTATTCGGGAAGATTTCTCTCTGGATCAGCTTGCCAAGATATACGTGAAGGAAGTGGTAAGGCTGCATGGGGTACCACTATCCATCATATCTGATCGTGACCCAAGATTCACATCAAAATTCTGGAGAAGTCTTCAACATGCTCTGAATACTGAATTAAATTTTAGTACGGCCTATCATCCTCAAACTGATGGCCAATCTGAAAGGACTATTCAGACACTTGAAGACATGTTGAGATTATGCTCAATGGAATTTAAAGGTTGATGGGATCAACACGTCCCATTAGTTGAGTTCTCCTATAACAACAGCTTCCATTCGAGTATTCAGATGGCACCCTATGAAGCTCTATATGGAAAGCAGTGTAGAACTCTTACTTGTTGGGATGAAACTGGTGAGAGGAAGCTTCTTGGGCCTGATCTCGTGCAAGAGATGACGGAACATGTTCATGCCATCCAACAACACATAAGGGCTGCTCAGAGTCGGCAGAAGAGCTATGATGACAATCGTCGAAGGGACTTGGAGTTTGGTGTTGGTGACAAAGTCTTCCTTCGAATTTCTCCATGGAAGAGAGTCATGCGATTTGGGATGAAAGGGAAGCTCAGCCCTAGGTACATTGGCCCCTATGAAATTCTTGATCGCATAGGAGCGGTGGCCTATCGTCTAGCACTTCCACCGAACCTAGCTCAAGTTCATGATGTCTTCCATGTATCTCTCTTGAGGAAGTACATACCCGACCCTTCGCATGTACTGAACCCAGAGGTGGTACAACTTGAACATGACCTCTCTTATGAGGAGCAGCCAGTGGAGATCTTGGACCATAGAGAAACGGTCCTATGAAACAAGACTACCCACCTTGTGAAAGTGTTGTGGAGGAATCATAAATATGAAGAAGCGACTTGGGAGCCTGAGGAAACAATGAAGCAAAAGTACCCTCACCTTTTCGACTAGGCCTCAAGTGTAAATTTCGGGGACGAAATTTCTTAAGGGGGGAAGAATGTAACGACCCAATCTTTTTGAGTAGTATATTAACTTACTCTTAATGATTTAATAAGATGTTAATGGTTAATGCAGAAAGAGGAGTCGATGGCTTCATCCAGTAGACTCAACCCTTACGAAGCCCACTTATCAGAGCTTGGGAAGGAGGTAGCATCTGTGGGCTTCGCTTTGGACCAAGCCCAAGACGAGCTCCAGCGTGTCAAGCTTGAACGAAAACGCTTGCAGGAGAAGTTCAAGTTAGTGGAGATTGCTACTAGGGCAATGTTATCTGAGCCTCCCTCAGATTCTCTCACCATATCACACCCTACACTTAGGTCTTATGCCAGTGTTATAAGGGGCTATGTGATGAGACCCTAGTTTCCTTGTGTAACCCTTTCGGGTGAATAAATTGAGATTTATTCCTTTAGTGATGTTTGTGAAATTTCAAATACCTAGATAATTTTAGAATGTATTTTATTGATGAATTTTGAAAAAGGGATATTTTGAAATATTTATGTAAACCCTAAATAACTAATGATGTGTAATGATTTTCAAAAAACGGTCTTCTACAAAAGTGATCATTAAGGAATTTGGAGTCTAATAAGATCAACTTAATTTTTGATGAATAGTAAATTTTGAATAGTGATTTTACGCTTAGGATTAGTAATGTGACCAAATGGATTAGTAATTTTCACTCAAAGAAAGTTTTAATATAATTTAGACACCTTGATTTAGTAATGTGATTCAATAAAATCGGTAAATAACGGTTTCATAAATTATTATTCAAGTATTAGTTTTTTCGGATGAATAGTGTTTTTTAATTAAAAATTTAATTAATAATAATTAGAAAATTATTTTTATAAAAAGGACTTTGTTTTTGAACTCAGAGCATCGATATTATGTTAAGGTAAATTTTGGGGATTTTTCTGAAAAAAGTGAATTTTCGATGAATCGTGTTTTTATTTAAAAATTAAATTAAAAATATTTAGAAATTTATTTTTATAAAATGGATTTCATTTTTTAAATCAGACCATTGATATTTGGTTAAGGTTAAATTTTGGGGTTATTCTGAGAAAGTTGAATTTTCAGTGAATAGTAAAAAATACAGTTTTAGGGTTTCTGTATGTTTAATGACATCATAACGGTGTCATGATGATGTCATGAGATCTTTTGAGGGTTGGCCGGCCAAGGGTGATGAATTAATGTTTTGGGGTCCCCATGTGGCCTAACTCCATGATAAATGCCAAGGGAGAGCACATGGGTTTGAGAAAAGCACATGTGAGGTGTCCCTTGGCCATTAATGCTTTGTCCCCTCACTTTCCCTATAAATACCCACCCTTTCCTCCTTTAGTTTTCACTCCCAACTCTCCCCCAACGAAGTTCTGGTCTTCTTACCTTCGAAAGAGTCCTCCCAAGGTGCCCCCAAGCCCTCAAGGTCCAATCCTTTGAGTTTCAAGAGTCACGTTTTAAGGTAAGGGATCCGACCCCTCTCTTTCTTTTCATGTAATCTCTTTTATGTCATTCCTATTATGCTTGAAGCTTTTATGTGAGAGGATGTTCTTTTATATTCCTCTTACTGCCCTTTCATGTTTATATGATGAGTTATCCCCTCTTACTCTCATCATTTCGTTTTATGAATGTTTAAGTGACGCCGTTAGGCTGCCGAATTTTTAAGGGATTCTTTCACCCTTCTCATTTTTCAAGTTCGATTTTCATGTCAAGTATTTCAAGTTCCTTTTTATTATGTTGGGGTATGATCTCTATATCTATCATACTGATCTCTTATGATCATATGATGAGGGACCCTATTTGATATTGACAAATCATTTTCTTTTGAAGTTAAGTGACGTCGTAAGGCTGCCGAATTTTCATAAGAGAAATCAAATCTTTTTTCCTTCAATGTTTTTCATTTCAAATGGTATGCCCCTAAAATTTCATTACCATGTCCATATGTCCTTCTTATTCTTTCACCCTACTTTTTTATGGATCATTTATGAGTGGGTGACCCATGTCCCCTCTCATTTCAATGTTTTCTAAAACCCCGAAACTTAGCTGTTATGCTGCAGAATTTTCCCCTCAAAATGCCTCTCTCTTTTCTCAAAAATTATTTTATGTTATAAAGTGAATACACAAAGCTCTTATTTCTAAAAGTTTATTCACATATATATCAAAATGTTCAATTTTAAATTCTGGGATTTACATACATGAGACCCACTTTCCCTTTCTGTGGGTTTAAAGTGACGTAAAGATCATGTCTTTAAAGCAGTTTTTAAAACGTTATGATTATGAAATGAAACCCATTTATTTTATGTTATATGGGTTATTTATGAAATGTTTGATGATGATATATGTGGATCACATGTTAATAAAGGCAAATTTAAGGGTGCGCCCTGATAGCGCTCCAATGCATTGGGTAATGATGTAACCACTAGAGATTACAATTTTCACGATACCTTGGTGAATAACCTTGGTAATTTTCAAATGACACCTTGGGGATGGACCTTGGTGATATGTTCATGATTGTCTATGTTAAATGATGTAGCCACATCTTCAAGTTATGAAAAATGTTATTTTTATGAAATGCCTCATGATTTCTTTCTCATGCCTTAAAGTTCTTTTCATGTCCTTATTGAAGTATCTCAAGTTCACATGTAAAATGTTCCTCTTGTTTCCCTTACTGGGCCTTCTGCTCACCCTTTCTTTTGATGTATGTCCCCAGGTTATGAGATGCAGTAATGAACCTAGAATGAACTTAAGGAGACTCCTTGCAAGTGTTTAAGAAGAATTTTTTATGTTTTTTTATGTATTATGATCCTTGTTTCCAAGACACTAAACCTTAACGATCCTCATATTTGTGTAATGTAATGAAAGTTTATGTTATAAAATGGCGGGTCGCTATAGGGAGAGGCTGAATAGTTCCCCCCATCTTGAGGCTTGTAGAGGAATGCTTAGGGTACATAGTATACTGTGACGCATCAAGGACTGAACTTAGGTGTGTCCTGATGTAGGAGCGAGCAGTGATCATGTATAGTTCTCGATCGCTGAGACAACACAAGAAGAACTATGCTACCCATGACCGGGAGATAGTAGCAATGGTCTTCACCTTGATGATGTGGTGACACAATCTGATGGGAAAGTGTTTTAAAGTGTACTCTAATAACAAGAGCCTCAGGTATATATTCTCTTAGAATGACCTGAACCAGAGACAATAGTGATGTCTTGAGTTCCTCCAGGACAATGACTTCGAGATAGTCTATACTCTTGGAAAGGAAAATGTTGTAGAATATGCACTAAGAAGAAGTTATGGTATACAACTGCTAGGCAAGGTGACATTGCAGCTGGCCACCCAACAAATATCCTTTGTGGACAGAGAAGGAGCAGGTTTCCTTCAGTCTCTTACAGTCACCCCCCCCCCCCCCCCGCTTCATCAGTGAGTCAGGGAGGCATAGCATGGGAACACTGATTCTGTGACATGACGTGCTCAGATTTCCACATGGTAGGAACCTGATTGATTTTCTGAAGCTGGGGAGCACGTCATCCTCTTTAGAAGATGTACTATGGTACCTGTGTCACTTTAGGAGGAATTTTTGAGGGAGTTCCACACATCCCCTTTAGTGGTACATCCAGGAGTGACGAATATGTAATACGACCTTTGACGGAATCCCTAGTGGGACAAGAGATGGTGTGTGCTACCACAGAGAAGGTGCAGATTATCCTGGAGCGGATGAAGACTACACAGAGCAGAGAGAAGTCGTATGCTAATAATAGATAGAGACTTATAGAGTTTCAGGATGGTTAGCATGTATTTCTATGGGTACGACCTCGAAGTGGTCTACGGATATTTGGATGAGACAGAAATTTATCTCTAAGATTCATCGAACCTTTCCAGGTCCTCAACAGAGTTGGCGAGGTGGCTTACTGCTTAACTCTTCCACCTCAGTTGCAATGGGTTCACGACGTCTTCCACATATATCAGCTGAGGAGATACGTGCATGACACTTCTCACATCATCGGCCATGGATAGGTGGATATCGACGATGGGGTGAAATTCTTGGAGGATCCAGTGGATATTGAGGATCGTCAGGAGCGGGTCCTACGTGGACATACGATACATCTGATGTGAGTTCACTGGAAGTACGGGATCCTCCAGGAGAGCATAAGAGAGGAGGAGTCTCAGATGTGTACTTAGTACCCCCACTTGTTCCCTTAGTATGATTTTTGTATTACGGAGATGTAAATCCCTAAGGTGGGGAGAATGTAAAGACCCGAAAATTTTATGATTTTTTTCTTAAATACAAGGGAATTTTACTAGTCCCTGAAAATTGACAGCGCATGATTCTGAGGCCTGGTGTTCCCAGAATCAATTTCTGAAGTTTTGTTCTAGTATGTTCAGTAAATGTACGAGTGGGTTTTTATAACATTTGAACTAGTGCTCGGAATTGAAATCTGAAGGCACCGTTGAACTCGAAGATCCAGTATTCACTTAAGGAGACTTTCACTTTGACGAGAGTGGGTCGAGATTAAAAGTTATTTATTGGGTTTTTAGAGAATGAATTAAATAAAAATAAAGTGTGCAGATTAATTTTTATTTGATGCTTACATACAATCCGTGGAAGTTGGAAGTGGGACCACCACACCATAACCTCCCATGTGAGGTTATGGTGGTAGGGCCCACCTGAACCTAACCTCACCCGAGAGGTTACGACATGGGGACCACATGAAACTAACCCCCTATTTATGATGGGAGTGGAAAACCTCTCAAGTCCCCTCATTAATGAAAGAGAGTTATATAATGACTCATACTTTACATACATTGTTATTACTTTAGAATTTAAGCATACTTATTACAACATATAGAAAAACCATTAACAGACCATATGGTTATATTGTCTTTATAAACTCGGAAACATAAACAACTGGTTCATAAAGAAGCTACATTGTCTCCCATTTATTTCATCAAATTTAGAGTCCCTTTTGGCATATCATACTTAATAACCTTCTTCCTGGCCCGGGGAAAGAAAACATACAAAAGGGTGAGCTCAAATGCTCAGTAAGGGTAAAAAAAGGAAATATCAATCATATAATATTCATTAGAACATAACATTTTGGAAATATTATACTACATAAGAGATCGTAATATCATGACATGGGATAAATTATAATAGTGAAATGTAATACCAATAATCATAACATAAAACATGAAAATTAGTGGCATTCACACATAATCATAGATAATAATTTCTTATTAGTCAAGACTCATTTCCAAGACTATCCTAACTGATAAAGTCCATTTCTGAACCGATTTCAGTCCCCATTTCAGTCTTGTATCACTGAACCGGATCAACATGTCATTCCATCCATGTCTATCTCATGAGATATAAATCTTCACCCAATTCATTGGTGGGATATATTGGTCCCACCCATCTCATAATGGTACCATTCTTATGTGTGCCACAAAATCAAAAATCATACATTATAGCATAACCCATGTAATAAAATTGGGATCCTTAATCATCATGCCATCATAAGATAATCCATATAAGATAAAAGGACATCAAAAAATAACTCCATCATAACATAATCAAATCAATGTAAAAATATGGATAGAAATATAACCCTATATTATCATAGATATAAAATAATTTTGATAAAACACTTGAACGTCATTCTTGAGGAAAATATATTTTCTACTTAAAAAAAACAATTTTTCATTATTAACATGTCATCAAATTTTAAACTAAAAGAAGTTGATTAAAAATAAACTTGAAAACTTGTAAAGTAAGCTTCATGTAAATAATGTTATAAAAATCCATTCATGTCGTATATGATAAAAAAACATTCTTCTAGTACTCTTGTTAGAAAAGTCAAAAAGTACCTCGTACTAAGAAACAAAAAAATATTCCTTTAATATATTTTACTAAAAACTCACAAATGGATAAAATTGGATTTAAAAAATTTTAGGAGGATAAAAATAATATTACATATTGAGGATACATGGATGTGTATGGTAAATATTCCCCAGTAAATTCAGAAGTATAAACAATCACAGATAAAAATGAGATTGTGAGATTTTCTCTTACCATAGGTCCGATATGCTTTGTACGTATCTGAACCACATGTATAATGATTTACGTAATGTCATTGACTTATTATATAATTAAATTCATTGTTATGATATCACATATAGTCATATTCTTATCTTCATATTAGTAATATTCCATTTCTACTTGTTATTCGGGTGATCATTGCTTTATGTTATTATGCGTGTTTTCTTGAATAAATTATTATTATTATTTTTAGGTTATATATATGTCATTTAAAGAATGGTATTAGTATAATATATATAATATTTATTCATTAAATTCTTTTATATACTCATTATTCAATGAAGATCATACAGAACGAGTCACATCACATCGTGGAGACGGTATGTCGTACGTATGCACGAGCGATGATATCGTTACCATAATTATTTAATGGTATTGGAGTGGATGATAGAATGTATTAGAAATAGTATCATTTTATAATAACCCTATATAGTTATTATTTACACCATTATACCCATCCATGTAAGGTGGTGTGGGAAAACCCGATTACACCATAGCGTGGAGACGATATTCCGGACGTACGCAAGAGCAGTGATTTTCATTTTCATAGGATGGATATAAGGTGAAATAGGGTTGTTTAGTAATTATAATAATATATCTGTATAGGATTTATACTTATGTTATTAATTTATTTTTTAACAACAAAAGAAGAATAAGTAGAAGAAGAAATGAATTTCAATGAATTGGTAAAGGATATTACCTCTTCTTTGACGCACCTCTTCTAATACTTATTTTAGGGCACCAAATTTGGTCTTTGAAGAAGACAAGAACAACTATTATATTTCTAGGGATGTTGAGAAGGTAAATGGGCAGGATTTGGCTGAGCATGAAGGCTCAAAATTGTGTGAGGAGGAGTTGGAGGATGATCCCTTTTATAAGGGAGGAGAGGGGCCCCTTAAGAAAAACTTAAAATGTTATTTTATAATGAAGTATTATTCAGTTTATAATAGCTCAATATTGATTTATTTCGAAGATAAAGTGGGGATGCGTCGAAATAATCTCAACCAATAGGTTTTAGACAAGTTTAGGATAATATTTTAACCTTATCATTTATATTTAACTATGAGGTAAATAATTTAACTTTTACCATGTCTTCTTGTTTTCTTAAACCATATGGTTAATAAACTTACTATAATAAGCCAAACAAACCCCAATTGGTTCATTATTAAAATATATAACCTTATATAAGTCATTTGTAGACCCTTTTTTTAAATAAAATAACAATTAATAATATAATATTTGTTCTAAAAACTATTTTATGTCAATTTTGATACTATTTCGTAATTGATTTTTGTGAAAATAATAACAACATGATTAGTTAGAAAATAGTTACTTAAATCAATATTAACATGTAATATTAACCTATAAAATTAGTTTAATTCGAAAAAAGTCTCAAACTATATTTATTTCGGTATTTATAATATCAATTATGTTAATAATTCATTAATAAAGTAATTACTGCATCATGATTCTGTCATAAATAAATTAACTAATTTAATATCTAAAAATTACAAATAAAATACCCTTATGTAGGAAATAGTTTTGTCTTTCTAATGAATATTTATAGTAGAATTTAGCCTCATTATAACCCTATATTAAAAATTTTTTATTTATAAAACTTTGATTTGAACTCTTTTAACTCTTCATTAAATAAAATAATAATAAATGTCTTAATCTAATCCATGTGGACCTAATGGGTAATATTTTATACCAAAGGTTGTTTTTAGTCGAGTAAAACTTATCCCATAGAATTAGGACATGTGTTAGGGTAATAATAATATCATTTTTACACTTAATTACACAATTTAGTTTTAAACGGGGTAAATAAAAGAAGAAAGTTACTATTCCCCAAAAATTATATTTATCTTATTGAACCCCATTTTACTCCTTAATATTAACCGTGTCTCTAGGATTTTCTAAATTCAACTAACATATGCGGTAAAATTATGTTTTATGTACAATTACAAATGCTCCAAGAGGTGGGTAAAAGACAGTCAAAAAGTTAAATAAAATTTTTATATATGTATATTATTATAAAATTACTCCAATTAATTACATTGAACATATATAGGTATTATTTATCTATTTTGACCTCAACCTAATTTAAATAAAATAAAAAATTATTTAAATAAAAATTCGATTTCAAACTATAACTCAGTGTTTTTCCCTATTCATCAAAAAATTGAATGTTTTTTGAAAAATTCCAAAAATTCACCCTACACTAATTTCAATATTAAGATCCAAAATTGAAGTCCATTTTGAAAGATAAAATTTATATAATTTCTAAAAGTTTGTATTACTATTCATAACGGCTAGTTTTAATAATATTTTAATAACATATCATTGTTTAGTGAAACTCGGTATTGTTTACAACGCAAGCTATCAGGAAAGTTTGATCTTGCATGTAACGCAAGACAAGATAGTGTTGTGTGTAGTGAAAGATTCAATTGGTGATGCATATTACATAATACATAAAAAAATTATTTCTCATAAAATCTCGGGTGTTACAGTCTCTCCACACCCCCTCTTTTATTGGTGCCAACTCCACAAATTTAACGGTGCCAAATCCTCAACATTAATATAAGGGGATACAAGTTAATTAATTCATCATTTTGAATTTTGAGACAACAAATTAGATAATATATTAACACAATCTATTATTATTTTGGTTGGCATTGTTAAATTTTGTGGCAGCTTTGAGAGGAGGATTGTTGGGAGAAGGCTCCCAATGAAGAATGCCGACCTTCTTCGACTTATTTCACATAGATTCTACTAACATGGGACTTTTTCAACAGACCATCCATCTTCATCATTGTCAATGAGCCGACGCATGAACTCGAGATTAGAAGTGTGTGGCAGACGCGACAAATGATGATCACCTTTTTCTTCTTCCTGTGACATCATCAGCGATCAATGAAAAAAATGTAGGAGTGGTTTTCTTTTCTGTGCCATGTTCCTATTTTCATTCAAAACTAATAATGGGGATATATTTCCTTTGACAGGTGAGTTGTTGTTCATCGTTATCCTTCCTTGATGAACTGAATGTTTTCACCCTATTCGCGGAGGGTGCGGGCCAAACTAAAATGGCTTGACTCCCTCCATCGATATGTTTTGTGATATTCTTCGGCATGGAGAGGAAGAAACGAGGCGACTAAGGAGGAGAATACAAAGGCCGCGCTACTCACGACCTTCGTGATCTGTGCCGCCCCCATGACGTCCCGCACCTCCGCCGACTGAACCAGCCCCGGCTGAGCCCCCTCTGGCCACGCCGCTCCCAGGGCCGAGCCGCTGCCCCGAGTCGGCCCGCGCCCTGCCAGCTAGCCCGACCGCCTCCTGGCCGCCGGCCTGCCTTCCCGGCTGCCCGTCGGCCTGCCTTGCCCCAGCCTGACCACCTGCCCGCCTGGCCGCGCCATACCCAGTGGCCAGCCTTCCGGCCTGCCCGGCTTCCTACCATGTTCCTGGATGAACCGCGCTGGCCCACGCGCCCCATGCACCCAGTGCATCTTCCGGGCCAAGCCTCGTAGGCTCGCATGGCTCGCGACCACCGCACACCCCATGCCTCCCGAGCCGTACCCTCGTGGCGCTCCAGGTCGATCCACCCACATGGCCTGCTGGGCAGGGCCCAGTGAGCCGTGATTAACCTAACTGGATAGCCCACTCAATGGACCGGGCCAGACCCAATTGGCATAACCGGGTCAGCCCAGACTGGGTCGGACCAGGTCGGTCCGATCGGGTCGGACCAGACCCGGGCCCACTACAGACCCTTTACTTTCTTTTGGACATATCTTTTTCACCAGACTTCCGTTTGATGAACTGTCGGTGGATCTGGTAATCATGTAGTGTGACGGTCTATTTGACTATACCCGACTAGAGTTCGGGGTATATTTGTGTTATGGTCAGGTTGGAACATACACGAATCCAACCGGCCCCGGGGACTAAAAAGGTTAATAACTCACCAACCGGGCATCCGATTGATGCGTAGTCTATTGCTATAATACCCCTATGATGTGGCGGCGCTTTGGGATACTTTATCATGGGACTTCATTATAGTGTATGTATCAAATAATTACTTGAAAAGTGGACCCTCCCGGATCAAGCATGTTCTCTGTGGAAACCATGTGGCAGGCTGCTTTGTGACTACTGTTCCTCGATCTTGTGTGGGTTCGACAGCTCTGACTACTATTCCAGGATCTTATGTGGGTTCTACAGTTCTGACCACTATTCTAGGATCCTTTGGGGGTTCAAATGCTCTGACTAATGTTCCTGGATCCTTTGTGGGTTCGACAGTTCTGACCGCTGTTCTAGGATCCTCTGTGGGTTCGACAGCTTTGTCTACTGTTCTTGAATCCTATGTGGGTTTGACAGTTATGACCACTGTTCCTAGATCCTGTGTGGGATTGATAGCTCCAACAACTGTTCCTTGATCTTGTTTGGGTTCAACAGTTCTAATATCTGTTCCATGATCCTGTGTGGGTTCGACATAAGAGATGATTTAGTGGCTACATCTAATCATCCCTAACTCACAAAAAAGTTGTATACCTGTGTGAGCTGAGTCAATAACTTATGTTTTTCATTTTGATTGAGATGGATTACTTAATAACTTAGGTATATGTATTTGCATATATCTAGGTGGGGTTATCTGTTGATTTCATACATTGTGTTTTATCCTTGTTGGTTCTGTGAGACCTAGAGGGTCTCCGTGTCCCTACTGAGTATCGTTATCTCTCCCCTACACGGGCTATGCCCATGTCTCGTTGTGTCGGATGAAAACGACTGATAGTGTTGACCAAGGCTGAGATCATGAGGAATGGATAGCACCCGGAGGTGCACCACATGACTTGATGGAGTATGGAGGAGATGTACAGACGTGGAGTGTTGTGGAGGATATCTTTACCTACCCTTCAAGTAGGATTTCACGATGGATGATACATGAGTTGTTTTCCCTTTTCAAGTTCTTGTACTTTCAGTTTCCTTTTACTTCACAGTTGGGATTGTATTTCCAGCCCCCTTTTACATTTCAGCACTACTTTTGTAAACAGTTTTATTTAGTGTTTTGTTTCCAGCTCGTACTGTGTTGTATGTGTTTCAAGTTATAACGACAATGTCTTCCCAGTTTAGGGATTTACCCCTCTTCTGCTAGTCACCAACCCCTGGCCTATTGAAGGAAATTTAGGGGTACTCATGTCATGGGCCCCAGGGGAGTGGTAATGACATAAGTGCTCACACCTCTACACCCAAGTAATCATGAAGTACAAAGAAGGCATTTAAGCCCATGGGAACTGACCCCCGTGAGTCTCGAAGAACTCCTCCCCCTCATAATCCCTACCAAGAAAGAACCATCCACTTTGAGTTTAAGGACTTTGAGTAGTGGAATCCATCTAATCTAATGTTTGTTTCTCATGCATGGACTTCAGGATTTATTTAGAAGGTTTCACTCCATGATAGGATGTGGACCAACTTTAAGACTCTATTCATAAACATTACCCAAACGTGGGTTTTATGCCATGAATTAATTTTATAAAATTTGGGGATCTTTTTACTTTTATATTCTTTGAGAAGTATGTAATAAATATTCATTAAAAACCATATAATAGGTTTTATAAACTTTTAATTAGTATCCATTTTATTATAAATAGTAATTTTAAAATAAATCAAGATTTCTCTTCATAGTTAATCATCATGACATTCCAAATGAATTAATACATTCCCTTAAACATCATTAAACCCAATCATTTTTAATATATATGGGATGAGTATAAAAATATAATTAATCCATACATATGTAAAAAAATTGTTAAGACAATGAATATATGAAAACTCATATAACATTATCCTTTACATTCCAAATTATTTGAGAGTGTAAAATAAATAATTTTAACATGAAAATAAAAATAACATTTTTTCACATCGAAAATCATTAAATCCTATATAATGGAATCAAAACACATTATTAGTAAATTATATAATACAATTTATATACTACTATAAACCCATGATATAAGTAACTAGATACTAGTTAAATCTAAAGGAAACCCACATGGGTAAATACATCTTTATTTCATTTTTAATCATGGAAAAGTACCAAATTCATTAGTGCACTAAATAGGTGAACCCATTATTTAATATATAATGGGGTCCCCAAATATTATCTAGGTCACCCCATCATATAATTCATAATAATCTCACCCAATTATATATAATATGAACAATTGTATATTCTGTTACAAGATCACACAATGCTTTTAGGGCCTCCCAATCATATAATTCTCATGTAATAACAGATGAATATGAGTTTTTATTCGTTTTTTATTTAATGAAACATTTAATATCATAAATAAATTAATTTTGAATATCAAAATACCATTTAAAAATAATTTCCAGTAACAAATACCCATTTATTTTAAAAAAAACACTATTAAATACTATAATAAAAATACAATTGTTTTCTCATTTTAGAAGATATGTAATCTTGTAATGGAATATTGGAATGATATAAGTGCCATGATGATATGAAAAGTCATTGTTATCATTCCTTTTAAAATATTAAAAACGTTACATTGTGAATAAAAATTAAAATAATGAAAGAGTGATGTAAATTTTTATATAAATTATTTAATTTCATATAAAAAATTTACAAAGTAATTAAAAAACAAAAACCTATAATAGAAATATATTTTAACAAAAAATAGTAAAAGATGACTTATTTAAAATGAAAAGTCTGTTTTTACATGGGAACCCCATGAATCACTAGACATGTGAAATATTAACAATAAACCAAAATTTAAAACAATGATATTAATAAAATTCTAGATATAAAATATAAAATGGGTTATATATATAACTAGTAATAGAATATAGATGTATAAAATCTAGATTCACCTCAATGAAATGAGATTGAGATGAAGTTTCTTACCTTGATTCTGACTTGTCACGCGTGTCGTGGAATTCCATGATAGTAAAATTATGTTAATTATTTACTTCCATGAGAACATTGTTTCAGGTTTATTATTACTTTTATTACACTTATTATCATTTTTTATACTACTACATAATCAATTTTGTTTATGGAAGATATTTTAACCGTATTCAGCTAATGTGTCAGAAATGACATTGGTAGGTGGGCTATGGCCAAATATGTAATTATTAAAAAAAATAGATTAGTAATCAAGAAATAGTTATCATATATATAGATCAATTATATTTTAAAACCAATCCAAGAATATGTTTATACAAAATTAACTAATTTTATGATCATGGATATGGTAGGTCGTACATACACATGGGTCACATTTTAATTTTTTAATGACCAGTATAGAAGGGGGTATGTAATATTTTATCAATATAGAAAAATAATTATATCATAAATAATATATTATTTTATTACATATAATTATATATAACATTATTTTTAGGTGGTTATGAAAAACAATCACATTGCCTTGAGCAAGTGGTAGTCCGCACATCTACAGATGACATTATCAGTTATTTAGTGAGTGAAAAGGAAATAAAGAGAATGTTATATTATGCTCGAATAATTTTAAATATTTCATTAATACCATTATATGTCATTTATATCAAATATATTCATTCCTTTTAACTTTTTTATGTTCCTTGTAGTACGTTAGTTAAATCAAATGACATCACTTTGCGATGCGGTAGTCCACTGTAAACACAAACGACATTATCATATTATTTATGGATTAGAATATAAAAAGTATATATATGATATAATGAATCCAGAGTTGAAATTATTTTATAAAATTTTATATAATATTTAGATCATTCATTATACTGAGACATGATATGTTGTAATTGAAAAATGAATTACACCATTTTTTGAGGTTGTAGTTTTTCATACAAATGAATGTTGATTTAGTATCCCATTAGATAGAAGTGTGTGTATGGGTATAGTTAATAGGATTATAAAAAATATATGTTTTTAAAAAATAATGATTTTAGTGTATTAGTATTTTGTGAGAAAAAATTATGTGTTTTAGAATGAAATAAAACAAAACATCTTATTCCTGAACGCTACCTCTTCTCCATGTATCTTTTTTGGTATAGATGAAATGCCTTCATTGGTTGGATTTATACCAAAATAAAGGATTATATTGAGGGATGAGGGATGTGGAGAAGTTATTTTTTAAGTTTTCTCCAAAGAAATTGGTCTTGATGGTGTGATGATAGGGTGAGTGATGGTGTCCTTTTATAAGTGAGGTGAGTGGAACTGTGGTATGTTTTTTAAATAGTGAATTCCAACCCCATTTTTTCATGTCCCAATGGAAGAATAACGAACAAAACATGATGATAGAAGTATAATATCTATATATCCTTTAAATGGCTTATGTAGATGTATTTATGTCATTTGGACGACTATTATTAACTTTTAACTAAAAAAACTTTTATTTTTTCCTTAATCGTTATAATTAATTTAATTAATTTCACAAATATTTTTATTAAAATCTATGTCTTCCATAATATAAATGACATATTATGATGGATCCATATACATAATAAAATTCCCCAAATCCATTTCATTGAACTTAAATAATATAAATTTTAAATTAATCTTGTAGACACAGCAGGCCAATGTGTTATTAAAAAGAGTATTCGTTTTTACAAAAAGATTAATCTATATTAAATCCATAAATAATTATAATAAATACATAAAACATAGGTAATATCTAATAATATATAATATATAATTTACATTTAATATATTCCCTATTAGGTATTATTTGAAATAATTTTATAGTATAATTATTATGTATTTTAAAAAAAATTTGGAATTACCTAACATTAAAGGAAAAAATCTACACTAAAAACAAATATTACATCAATTAAATAGTAATTATGTATATAAAATATAAATAAATAATAATTTCATTACGTGAAATACAATTCAAAACATATTTTGACTCTTAAATTACATAATTTATTAATAAGTAATATTTATAAAAATTTGTATTTTCAGTATTCAATAAAAATTCAATAATTTCACAAAAACCCGGAATCTATAAAAAGTAAAATTGGATTTTGATACTTCAAAAGTTACATTAATTTTATAAATAATTAATATAAATTAAATATTTAAATAAATCCTTATAATAGAAAATTATTTTTATAATATTTCCATTTCTAATAAAAAAAATATATAAAACTTTTATAACCAATATAACTATGTAATTATTATTAATAAATATGAAAATTATTTATTCTATTGATAACTTTTCATTAAATATGTAGTGAAATAATTATATAGTATAATCAATATAAAGTGTTGACATCCATCAAATGGTAAAGGGACTTGGTCCCACATTCTAAATTTTTCACATGAAAGGGCGTGATAAAATGTAGTGGAGGAAAAAACTAAAGGAACATGAATAAAATTTGAAAAACAAATAAATTGAAGGATTTTATGATGTTTTTTCATCTGGAAAATCCCATGGAGTCCTGTATTTTTTAATCAAGAGAATCAATTCACTCAACATTAAATATCAATTTCAATAATAATTATGTTTTATGAAATTTCAGAAAAATATATCTTACTAATTATATTACATAGTAGATTAATAGAAATAAATATAAAGAAATCAAATCTAACAATGATTTTTTTTTTATTATTTATGAATTTGTGCCTTATTCAATGATTCATAAAGAATATTATTTTTATTATGTATTTTGAGGATGAAATATTTACCCACATGCTCACTCATGGTGTTTGGAAAACTACTAATAGTGATATAGTTATATCTCATTGAAGAAAAAATGGTACATTATATAATATGATAGAAAATCTCATGGGCATGTTTTCAATAAACGAATATATATATTATTAATAACTATAATATTTTTTAGTCTATTTGAATAATAAGGGGTTGAAGGTGTATTCAAAAAAAGGTAATTTTATATAATCTAATGATAATTCATCTTTTCTTCTATGATTATTATATATTTTTATAGTATGATAGATGTTATACTATAAATGGAGTTTGAATATGATTGATATAAAGATGTAATTTCTTCACACTGGACTATAATTTTAAATTTATTTAGATGGTCACTATATTTTATGAATTTATATTATGAACAAACAAGTATTGTATAAGTTTACATTAAAAAATGGATCTTATAAGTATCTATAATACTAGGAATAATATTTTGAAAAATTATTTATTATCAATGCTAAAATGATTTTGTTCTATAAATATAATGGAGTATTAAAATAAAACGTTCAATCAATTCCATGATAATAATTAAATATATTCATAAGAGACACTCTAGGTACTCCAAAATGAAATGTTGTGGTAGAAAGGATGAATAAGACTATGAATGAACATTCTAGGTGTGGGAATCATCACTCATGGATAAATAAGTATTTATGGGTAGATTAACTGAATATGAACATGTTTCTTATCAATGTGAATAATTATATGCTATTGGGGGATCATCTTCTTAATGATGTATGGCTAGTATATCTAAGAAGTGTATATCGTGCATAAGCATATAATTTTATAGAAAATATGCGAAGAGATTATGATATATAAGATAAAAATAATTTTAAATATAAAAAATTATTATTGAATATAGTGATAAGGATTTTTTATTTTGATTATGGAATTATGATAATTATTAGATCAAAAGGATAATTATATGATATTAAAAAAAGGTGACATGTAAAAGGTGCATCATGCGGTTTAAACTGATGATGGGAATAATGAAATTGGATTCTATGAATGAATGAATATTTATGGTATACCATATAATATTAAATAATAATATTAGTTTATACTTATCACGTATATTTTAGGAGACAATAGGTGTGGGGAGGCTAACACACATGTATTCATTATGAATTATAATTTTTTTTACTGATGACAGAGATCCAACATTCATTGACATGGAAATTCATTTTAATGAGTTTAAAAAGTTGGGGATGGTTATTATGGGGGATATTTTTTATTTTAATGACAACAATACATGGATTTTGGAACCATTTTAGGGGTTTTATTTCCATAATATTTATTCTGTTTATATCATCGTGGAATCCAGAGTGTATATTTCTTTTTTATTAGGAAGCTATAAATAGATATAAATATCTTTATATTGGAAATACAGTTTTTTATATATTGATTTCAAAAATTATTTTCAACAACTCCTAGATGAATTATAAAGGTTCATATATTGGTTTTCGAACCTAATTGGATGAAATATTGTATTTTTGGTGGAAATTTAACTGTAACAAGATTCATATATAAATCTATTTTTAATAAATTAGGTATTATAATCATTTTGGAAAATTACAGGTGGTTCATAGCATAATAGGTGTTTAAAAAAATGATTATCCTATATAATCCATAAATAATATTTTTCATATGCCACCACAACTAATAATTTAATAATCTGGGATCCTAAATAGAGGTTATATGTAGTGACTCTAATTTTCCCTTATATGACTTATAAATATTTTAAGAAGTATATTGAAAGAAACACCCTTATAGAACATGACATTTTGTGGCCTAGTGATCCTAAATATTTTATTATAAATAATATTTACAATATCAATATATCATATATATAGTTATTTAGAAAAAATGGAATATCTCACATAAATAGTCTCTTATAAAAAATGTAATACAATTATTGATTCCTAAATATGAGGTTTACCATATGTGTGACCTTTTTTTAGTTAGTAAGAGAACAATGGATAGGGTAACTATTAGATGATGTGTGTGGAGAATTAATTAATTTAAATAGATAAATTAACTAATAAACCTAAAATATCCCCCATAATAAAAATATTCCATCATGAATATTTTAAAAGCATTATACACATAACTATTGGTAGATATGAGGAGAGGATGAGAGTATTCTTGGTTGTTGAGATTACATCAGAAGAAAAATGGGGATAAAATCAACCTGCATAGAGTGGTATCAAACACAATATGTATTATAGATTGTAAGACAACACATTCTTCACAAAAAATATATCCATAATCCCGATAGTACCCTTCAATTAAAATTTATTCCGTTTAATAAATGTCAGAGCATGTATTTTTCGTCTACATTATCATTGATCTTCATTTTCACACCACTATATTTATCCTATACAATTAATTGACATGTTTAATCAAATTATATTTTTATTCCATACTATCTCCCATGGAAACAATTTTGTAATCTGTGGCCAAGAATTATTTTCCAATAATGTATTTACTTTTTTATTGTAAATTTCACCACTACTTTCATCAAGATTTCATCGATGGCATATGGGTTATGGTTTGACACTATCGGGGAAGGATTGAGCATGATGAAAACCCCAGATTCATTGTGGCATCATGAATGACATGTGGATAAAACGAATTCATATGTATTGATGAATGATGTGGTTTGTGGTTGATCCATTATGTATCCATGATTTGGAGGGGTGATGGGATCAATCATCATGAAGTTGTGGGTGTGAAACATAGTGTTTCAAGCTTTGATGTGATCACCGAATTCTGATTTCTAACCATTGAATGTCTGTAATAGAAATTCAGAGGTGGTTTCTTCTAATTTAAATTATTTAATAGTCTGTATTGATTGAAATTAGGACAGATAAGTTAAACACGTTAAGATTCAATACATTCTATGAAATAATCGACTACACGATGTGTACTTGGAAGAACACATGTTGTGTAATCCCACATAGCTACATCAACTAGATTTTTATGAAAGACAAGTATCACAAGACATGTGGCTAGGCCCACACATTTTGTGACCTACCATGAGTTGCAAAGACACATTCCAACTACACAAGGGTTTGACCCTATATGAGAGGAAAAGTCATTTACTCTGGGATTATATACGATTAGGTCTATACATGTGGTCTACCAAGTACATGACCATGTAAATGGGTTTGTACTGATATTCATGATCATGTATAGGAGAATATTGAAGGCACTGAATAGCTGAGAAAAATATGGTGTCCCCACTTTGAAACCATATACGGAGACCTAGAATATGAGAAATGTATTGAAGAGAACACAATCAAAAATTTGATTAGATCACACACCGTGTTGTTTCCATAAATGATGTGTACTCCTATAAGAAACATTTATATTGGGTAGGTCATTTTTTGGAATGAAATTATGCACTATGTGAATCCTATCCTATTAATGTTTTCACATAGAATGTTATTGAATACTTATTTTTATTTATTTAAATATATGGCATGGAATGTTCATTGTGTGATGCTTCTTTATAAGAACATTGAAGAAGGGTGTGATTTGGAAAGATCATCAGAGAGATGCTGGTGATAGAAAAACCCAACATAACTAGGGTGTGGGTCCCCTATATTTCATGCACTGGTTTGAGTAGAACCCCCCCCCCCTAAATAGAATTAGGGTATGTGTCCTCTCCATACAGAGTAGCACCTCCATGATTGACTACGAAATGCGTCCAATATACTTTCATTAGAACCCTATAACACACAAGTGTGTGTGTGTCTATTGATATAAAATGTGTTGTACCCCCATGACAAACTAGGTCATGAGTCCTCTATATGTTTATTTAATGTAATCCCCAAATCACACTATGGTCTTTAACCTCTACCTATTTTTTGAGTAGCATAACCCAATAATACAAGGGTGTGTTCCTCTATATATGTAATTTCTCATCTATATCCATTTAAGTTTTTACCAAAAATGTATTCATAGATTATTTGGAAAGAAAATATGAAAAATATTCTATATATTTAATATTTCTCTTTATATCTATTCAATAGTAAAATTATTTTGTTATCATTGTGGGTTTCTATTTTAGCATTTTCGAAAGGATTAAATTATACTTCTTTCTACGTCTATAAATTTTTTATCTTCCACTATAAATATAATTAATTTAATGAAATTTTATTTTAATTTCCCATTATTGAGAACTTTACTTTTTTATATAATTTTTGAAATTTAATTTCTTACACGTATGGAAATGATCATGAAGGTGACTTATAATATTATTTTGTAAACAATGTCATCAAAATAAAGGAAACCCATATTATTATTTTATCCTTTTCCCTGTATTTATCTAGAAGATATTTAATATATTTATTAATTTATTTCACTAAAATTCACTCAAAAAATAGTTTTATTATACATCTTATTTATATTATTGATGATATGGTATCACATGATCCAATTAATGAGGACTTCTTATGGAATACAACATGAACTTTTTTGAAACTAATTTTACTTCAAAAGTTATATAGGGTTTGTATATATAATTGACATCATAATACACCCATATATAGGAAATGAGTATAAATATAATTATGTTTACCACTAATTGATTTCGTAAAGACTTTTATTTCATGATATTTTTATATAAAATGAGTTCTTTAAACATGTCCATTATGTTATGGGATATTGAATGATAGAATTTTACACTATAAGATAAATGTATTAAAGATTAGTCTTGACAAATTCATTGATTTAAAATCATTAACCATTTTCAATATTCAATATTTGTTTTATCATGTTTCATGTTTATTCATTTCACATTCTTATTATATTATTTATCTTGTGCTTCTAAGATGGTTAATTTTTGATACAATGTTTTTATTCCTTAATGTGTGATTATAAAATTATTCATTATATTCATCACTTATTATTAAATACTGTTATAAATCATGCATTTTTATCATGTTAATGTTTTTAATAATGTTTATAATCAGTTTATCTCTACAGCAATAATATTTTTTTTCTGTTAGAGATAATTTTTTCTCACTCCTTATGTTTTCCATATCCTTAAAAAAATTATATATTGGAATATACCACAGAGGATATAATAGTTATAGAATTTTGTAGGAAATGATCATTTTATAATTTCTTATACAAAATTCACGAAGAAGATTATAAAATACAAAATCATTTTGGAATGATGGATTCTGTGTTGAAATATTGAGTCGCGATGATAAATCATGGATATTAGGTAAATTATATCTTGGTAATATTTGGGTTGTCTAAATACTCAACTAATTACAGACATAATGTTTTTAAATAATAAATTAATAATGGATTATAAACTATAATTATTATATTAGATCATGAAATATATCATGGTTAATAAAACCCCCAAATATTTATAAAATAATATAAAACACTCTAATTACCTAAGTCTCAAATATATAATTTAAAAATAACAAGGTATGATGATTCATATACATGGTATATTTTTACATTATTTAATATTATTTAGTGTGAATCATACACCCCATTTACATAAGATCCACTATCAAAATAAACATATTTGGCATACTCAAGTAAGAAACTTAATAAAAAATTGAACTTGTTTTACATGGTGTAACTATGTATTTAAATATAATCTCAGATTCGTTCTTATATTAACATATCATCAAAACACCATCCTTTACTTCACAACAATAAACTACTAATAACCTATATATTTGTATATATATGGATACTTATCTTTTAAAAAAATGTTAAAAATATAATACACATTGAAAAATGTTAAGGTATAGATTCATTTGTAAAGAATAATACATTTTTTCACTAATAATACGCTCTTTGAATGTGATTAAATATACATCATTAAAATACAGGCTTACCACATCCAATTATATAATGATCATAAATAAATATATGTGTCATTAATTTTTTTTATTTTTTATTGTTACCCAAATTAAATAATATTACACATCATCATATATAAACTTTATACATCACTATATAGTCATATAATAATCAAAACCCATATAAGACTCTTTAGTGAGAAAAATAATTTAATGAATCACTATTTGGAAAAATTTGAGATCCATATTTATAGTACATGTTTTAATTATGTTATATTTCAATACTAATAAATTTTGTAGATAAAATATATTATTATATTTTATAATAGAGTGGATAATACAAATAATTTTCTATAAAATCATAATAAATAAAAATATACTTATTGTTTAGTACTGAAAAACTCTATAACTCTTACATTTTTCAACTAAATTACTAAATTACAATTAAAATTATTTTTAATTACCTATGATTTTAATAATTACATTTAATTTGAATTAATATAGTATTTAATAATTAAATATATTTAAAACTATATTTTTTTCTCTATGTTTTGACTTACTTAATCACTATAATAAATCCCGCTAGTCCATTAAAAATTATTATTCCTATACGAATGTATTATTTTAATAATATATAATTACTATTATTTTAATTTTCTATATTAAAAAAATTATAAACATATCTCATATTAAATCATTAAATAATATTTATTTCTATGAAATTTCAACACTCGCATGTGAGACTGAATGAACTATGAGAACTCAGATTCCCACCATAACCAGTACATGTTTGAATCCTCCCCTTAGAGCCTAAGCTCACTGGATATCCTCCTCTAGAGTTCAAACCAAGTAACAAAAATCTGGGAATCCTTCTTAGGTGTAATATGAAAATTATTTCGACCTAAATCCCGTTGAGTTAAGACATATCTCATGGACCCTATTACAATGGGAATCCTCTTTTTGAGTAATACCCAATCTATTTCCCTCAAAGGGCTATACTCCCCTTTTAGACTTAATAAACTCTGTTTTCTTTGGGTCATATCCCCAACATTGTCTTATTCAATATGGGTGTTTATATTCCTCCCATGTTCCATGGGATGTTTCAACATTAATCCCACACCATGATTTGACTAAGCAGTATATGCCTAGATATCATTTCAAGATGACTTTAAACTGTATGGTTGGGTCATTATCATAAGACCATAAAAGGTATGAATTGTCCCATTAAGCATCACTGAACTATGTGGGTTCATATTACTTTTACCAGGATATGTTGGTATGTCATTTAATGTGTTAGATCGCATCATAATATTAACAACAATCTCTCGGGATGAAAATTAACAACAAAGTGTCTTTTGTCTTCCTTAGTAATCATAAATTCTAGAGTTACCCACTGAGTAGCTTAATAAAATCATTGTCATAATAATGACCAAAGAATCTCTAAGTAGTATATTAAAGCACACAATTAATGGAGAACCCCAAATATATAAAAGTATAACAATTTATGATGAACCAAGAATACATATGGATTATTCTAAATTAAACTCACGCTAATAATTAATTTCAAATTTTATGGTAAGCATAAATTATGGTTGGTATATTCATATGGATTCATGAACATAACTTAAATTTAAAAAAGAGTCTTTATGTTGGAAAAAATTCCCCCGAAAAGGATGTGATGAGCCCGACCACCCATCTTATTGACCAATGCGAGTTCTTAAGTATCATAGGAAAGAACACCTAATGAATGTTTACCTTTGTAAAGTAGTTACCTATGGATATAGAATCATTTGGTGTCTCCAGTTACACCAAAAAATCCACTAGAAACCATTCCAAAATTTTGATCCCTAACTAGAACACATATTCCAAAGGAAACAAACTACATGAACATTATACCTGTTATTGGGAAAAAAAATTATTTTATATAAAACTCAAATTTCATATAAATAAAATATTTTTCAATTGTTAAAAAATATTTAATCAAATATAATAGTATATAAAATGAATTCATAAATATTATTTACCATGATTGGATAGTCTATATGTTTATTCCCCTAACTAAAAACTCTATTAATCTTTAAAAATTGAAAAACAGTATATCATTGTATCGATTCATCATAACATTCAAACATATACTCATATTCACAATTTTATATTGTACAAATAGATCCCATTGATATGTATTGAGGCTCATTTGGGAAAGGGTTTAATTCAACAATCTGAGTTCACTAAAAAATATTCCGTATAATTAACGGTCAGTACTATGTTATCCTTAATAATTCACTCAAGACTGGATAAATAAGGAAAACATAAATTATTATTGAATATTTTAATATTAATTATAGATAAAATTGAGTATCGAGTCTATATTTTTTTTGTGGTTGTTACTTTACATCAAATAGATTTAATTTATTTTTATTGTGTAAGCTAATTATGTAGTATAATGTAATTATACCCCTTAAAATCCAATAAAAAAAATTATAAAATCCCACCATGGTATTCAAAAAGTTATAATTTGATAATAATATTAGTTAATAATGGATTATAATTCGGACATTGTGGGGTTTTCATAAATAATGGATTAATATTATTCTTTTATCCACTTCATTTTTTTGGATGATTTAACCTCATCAATGGATGATACCATCTCTTAATCATTATAGAATAATCATAATAGAAATACTCGGGTATTTACAACCATTTATCTTGTATTATGGTGTTAAAATAATCATGTAAAAAAATATTTGTTTAATTAAGAATACACACATCATGAACATCATAATGTTCTTTTTCTTCTTAAAATTTTTCCTCACTTAATATTTCATGATTTTATTTTAATGGAGATTCACTATCTATTATATGTTCATGGGTCAAGTTCATGAAGCATATATTGAACAACATTCAAGTAATAGCATGTAATTTTCTAACTGAGGAATCACATGAGAAGAAAATACAATGTAGATTTGGTTTGGTGTGATGCAGGTTAATATTACATCAATATTATTTATGAGAATATTTCAAACTAGGATTTTATTCTTTTGTGTGTTCATTGTAATATGCTCTCAAAAATTGTGAAATTGTTTTCAATAACTCTAGATATTCAGATTCTTCCTGATCCATTTAAATCCATGCACACACATTCATATTCATTCTTCTTCTACAATTTAATATATTCCATACTAAGTTTATGTTTATTCTATTTATGTTTCCATAAAAACATGAAAATGATCTTGATTTATAAATATTATGGTCATATTTTATGAATTGAATGATATAAATGTAAAATTTTATTATAATGATTAGTATTTTTGATGGATTATTATATTAGTTTTTGGATAATAGAGGTATATGATTATATTAATCAAAAAAAAGATATACTTATGACTTTTAGGTATAAAACCATCCAACATTGAAAAGAGTGAGTGAGTGTTTCTAGTTTGATTTTTTTGGAGTTTTACATCTTGCATTGGTAAATAATGTGGTGTTTTTTATCAATGATAGGAAAGGTTGGGCCGATGAATAAACATGAAAATATGTATAATAATCCATATTCATTGAAAATGATTATTGGATACATTGATTATTCAATACAATAATTATTAAAGTTAATATTGTTTTTAATCTCATTATTGATTTCATTACAATAGAAAATAAGTTGACATCAGTTGAAATTATCATAGACTATGAGTTATGTACATTGGATGTGTTTACATCCTTACCAAAAATTTAGGATTCCACATTTAGTTATTTTTGTTGGTATTTGTGAACTATAATATTTATGTTGCATGATTTATGAAATGAAATCCTCATTAAGAACATTTAGAGAAGAGATTCACAAATATTATTCACTTTTAATCTGTAAATTAATTGAATATGAATATATATTTTGAAAATTATAGGGTATAATCAAAATCAAGATGAAATTAAAAAAAAGAAAAGGTTATGGGACTGGCCCATTATTTCAAGATTTTTTCTAAGAAAGGACATGCTAAAAATGAGTGTAGGGGAAAAGGAAAAAACATGAAAATAATTCAATAAATATATCAACTAAAGGACCTAATTAAATTATTTAATGGGGAGGATCCCATTATGACCTAGATTTTGGACTATTAATAATAATTTCATTCAATATAAAATAATACATTATTGAATAATTATATTTTATAGATTTTTTTAATGATATATAATACTAATGTTAAACCATTTTAGATTATTACAATGAAGTATAAAAATATCTAAATGAATATTGGTGGCTTTATTTTTTGAAAGAATGTGTGATATATTCATGGGTAGAGAGGGAATATTATTTCAATTGGGTAGCTTGATGATGTAATATTTTACACTATTTACAATTGTGGTTTAAGGAAACAATTAAAGTGATCTATAATTATAAATATAGGAGTGATTAATGGAGCCATATAAAATATGATAACATATTTCATGAACATGGTTGCATTATAAAAGTATATATATTATTCATTATTATAGAATTACATTTTTTCTATATAAGAGAGAAGGGGTTGATGGAGTTTTTAGAAAAGGGAATTTTACCTGAGCTAAATTTATAAAAAATTATCATATGTGAATTTTATATATTTTTAAAATAAGGTAATGAATTTTATAAAATGATTCAGAAAACCAATGGCTAGAACAGAAGAATTAGATCACATTTAAATTTAGTAGAACATTATCTTAGAGGGTCACAGTATTATGTAAAATTTAATTATGAATGAAGAATGAAGTTAAGAGTTTAATTTATAAAATTAAAAGTCAATGTGTTCACTACATATCAAAATTGGAAAAAATTAGTGTAAAATGAATTATTTTCAATGAAAAATGATTAATTTGTCAAATGTAGGATATTATAAAAATAATGTTATAATATAATTATATCATAGTAATTAATTTTAGTGGCTGTATAATCTTTAAGGTACACTATACTGATATGTTGTGATAGAGTTGATGAATAATACTAAAAATGAACATTATATGAGTGCTAATACTTACTCATTTCTACCCACATATTTCTTAGTAGAGTATGTAAATATGAGAACCATTATAATCAATAGAGTAAACTATATTCCTACTAGAGAAAAATTTCCTTACATGATTTGGTTAGTATATCAACAATGATATATCAGGTATGTGAATCTAGTTTTCTAGAAAATTGGAAAATAGATTCTGATATTCAGGAAAAAGGGAATGAAATATAATAATCATTATATTTTTTTCAAATAGTGGTAATGATTTTTTATGTTGATTCTGAAATAATGAGAATATTGAAATCATCAATGTCCACAACATGTAATTTAAAGAATCTACCATGTAAATGGAACTTAATAAAGTGGAAAATGATTATATGAATAAATAATCTAGTTTCCATGAGGATATCGATTTTGAAGATGTACTTGAGAATATGAAAATAAAACTAGAAGAGAATAGTACCCATGTAGAGATTAAGAGATCAATAAATGTGAGAAGGCCTACACATAGGTAATCATTATAAATTATCATGTTTTTTTACTAATGATGGAGAGAGAAAATTTATTAATGTGGAAATGTATTTGAATGTGGTTAGAAAATAGGATGTGATTATAAAGGAGGAAATTACATATTTAAATGATAACAATACACGGATATCGATTCCATTTTTGTGGTGATGAATTCCATCTAATTTATTTTTTTTACATCATCATGGAGTCCTTATTGATATTTTCACATATTCTTGGAATCTTGAATGAGCATTGGATTTTAATGGATCAGAAGTGGATATATTTTTTGTTGCATATTTTGAGTTTGGAAGGGGTTTTCAATGACTCTTAAAATCCTTTTAAAGGTTTATATACGGTTGTGTAAACTACATTGAAAACAAAATTCAATTATTTGTTTATTTAAAGGACGCATGACTATTTTTCAATGTTATTTTTTCTAAATTTATATTTGTAGTAGTATTGATACTTTTGGGGTGATGTGTAGTACATGAGGAGTTTTTCAAAAAAAATTATTTTCCATTGAGATCCTCAATTAATGGGATATATTGGACTCCCCAAAGTTATGATTTAATTGTATGATCACCTAAATGGATGTTATGTGTAGTAACTATATATATTCCTTGTATGACTATGAATGTTTTTATGATATATTTTTATATCCATACACTTAGATAATGTGAGATTTCATAGACATGTGAGACAAAAATTATGATTATAAAATATATTTAATTTATTAATATCACTCACATGATGTATTTCTGATAAATGGAATATCAATCATATATATTCCAATATCGAAAATTTTAGACAACAATTTATTCTAGAATGTAGTGTTATCCCTAGTCCGGACCAATATTTTGTCAAAGCCGAACATTCATCAAATCCAGCCATTGGTGGGCACGTTAAGTGAAATTGTTACATTAATTTATAAATTCATATAATAAAAATAACATATTAATTAATCTATAAATACATTTTTATGATTATTTTTCAATTTTTAGACACTTAAAACTTTCAATATCTATTAGGTTTAGGAGAGTATTCATTATTGGTGGATTGACAGCATTAGACATTCATTGATAAGATAGAGGTAGATCGAGAGGAAGAAATAAAAATGGATCTTCTCCATTACTGGAGAAGATTTTCATCACAGAACATAGTTACATAATAAATTTAGTCCACCTGAATTATCGTTTCAATGAATGATAAAAAAAATTGAGCATGAATTCTTAATTTTATTTATCATTGTTCTTTGTTTTCACACCCTTTTCATTATCCAATATATATTATTTACTTGTTTTATAAATTTATATTTTTATACTATTCTATCACCCAATGATATTACCTTTATGAAATATTTTTTGACAAAATATTATCCAAATAAGGATTTACCCTTTTTGTGAATTCTCCCTCTTCATTCAATCCAAATATCACCATTTTCATGTGGGTAACTATTCAACAATATAGTGGTGGGTTACAGTATGATCAAACCCCTGGATTCATTTTTAAAACATTAATGAAACATGGATTAATGATATTTAGATGGTTAGAAATATGGTGTGGGATATTGTTGAAACTATATGGATCCGAGATCCAGAGGAATTATGGGATTATGCAATATAAAATTGGGGGTGTGACACAGAGTGTTGCAGGCTTCAAATGGATCCCCAAAATCCAATTTATTGCCATCTAAAGATGAGAATCAAGCATTTTAGGTTGTTTAATTTGATTCATGGTGTCCAATGATAGTGATTTGGGTTGGGGAGGGTGAATCGGTTGAATGTGTGAGGAACCTAGACATTCTACAAAAAATATAACTACATAGTGTGTACTTATATGAACACATTCCATGTATCCTCACATAGATATAGAAGCTAGGGTCAGAGGTAATATAATGAAACCATGTTGTGTGGACGGTCCCACACATTGTGTGCCCCTCATAGGATGGCTATGGCATGTGAAAAGGTACATGTCCAATACACTGTGTGGGGTGACTTTTCATATACTCTCGGAGAACACAAGAATGGGTGGGTACATAAGAATATCATAAAACATGGCCATGTACAGGGTCAAGGCCTAAAAATCATGATAAAATCATAAAGAACAAGGTTAATTTCTCATGGCTATGATAGACCATTGGCACCCCTCTCAGACTATATATGGTGACATGGACACTTACCTATGACCAAATAATAACACTAGTAGGTAAATGAGAAGGACTACATACTTTTGATCTTGATTCACACCTTGAACCGCAATAAGAAACATATATCTTGTAAATCAACTTTTTCTTGAAATTTATTTTTTCTCATGGGTATCCTATCTAGTGTATTTATAAATGTATAATGTCTTTGATGACATTATAGTCGATTTAAATATATAACGTGGAATGTTCCATGTGGGACTCCTCATTATGTGAGACATCATTGATGAATTGACTAGGATGGATCATCCCAGAGATTCTGATGCAAGAATCCCCCCTACTACAATAGAGAACCTGACCCTATACATCCAAAAATATCCTTCTTGGAAACTTGTAACAACCCAAGCTTCTATAATATGCTTATCTATGAATAATGAAATAGCTTGCACCGTACGCAGCATCGAGTTCTTGGACACTAAAACCAATCAAACAAGCCATTATGAATAGTAATACCCGATATTGAAAATTTTTAAATATTCTTTTTTGAATTTGACTACTTTTTTGGATTCAGTATACAACTATTAGACTATGGTTAATTTTTTGTAATTTTTCTGAATATCCTCAATTTTTTGGTGAATAGTAACTTTTGAATTTTATATACCACTATAAAAATAAAATATGGTAATTAAAGGTAAAAACAATTTTATAATTACCATAACACATCTAATTATTCTATTGGATATGTTTCTTTCAATTAAAATAAAACTTAGGAATAAAATATGATCCTTTTGGTCTACATGGATTAGATTTGGACATTTATTATTACTTTCTTTAAAGAAGAGTTAAAAGTATTAAATTCAAAATTAATAAATAAAACATGTTTAATATAGGCCTATACATAAGATAAATTAGCCTATAAATATATATTATACAGATAAAATGATTTTATATATAATGGTATTTTATATATAATTTTTATACCATAAATAAAATGTTTATTTATGACACTATGATGATGTAGTGATAACCTTTTTAATGAAAGATTAAAATATTTTTAATTATAAATATCCAAATAAATGTAAATTTACACTTTAGATTAATTGAACTAATTTTATAGGTTAATATGACTTGTTAGGGTTGATTAAATAAATTTTTTTCAAAGTTATAATGTTTTTATGACTTTCACAAAAAGAAAATACTAAATATTGTTAAAATTGACATAAATGAGTTTCTAAAACAAATACTAAATTATTAATTGATATAATATTCTTAAATTCATTTCATTGTAAAAGGGAAATATATAAAAATATATATGTCATTATTTAACCACTTTGGGTTCTCATGACCTTTTATGGTATGTTTATTAAACATGTAATATAAAAATAATGAAGACATTGTAAAAGATAAACTACTTAACTAAGAGTTGAATAAAAAAGTTAAGTCTAATATTGTGACCTAAACCTATCGAAAACCTATTGGTTGAGTGTTTTTCAACCTATCCCTACCTTAGACTCGAAATAGATTCTTTCCGATCCATTAACAAATAAATATGATTGTATAAAAAAATAATATTTTAAGCATTTCCTAAAGTGACCATCAGCTCCCCTATGACAGGATACTTCCCCTTCTATCAAATTCACACCTCCAAAGCCATATGGCTTGGCCAACCCCTACTCAAATACCCTCCAAACTACCCACACATCAACCTAGAGGCCTTAAATTTATCATAATCTTACCTATGTATCCCATTTTATAAAATCAAAAGGAATCACTCTAAGAATAGGTAATAATTTCACTACCTCTTTCAAAGTTCCATTCTTCTTCCACATTCTATTTCATTGTTGTTTCCACACCAAAATAATAACTCTATCACCTTATACATAATTTTATGTCATTATAAATATGGTAGTACCATATTCATTATTCTATATATACTATGAATGAAATGTCACCATACGTGCATAAGTACAGCTTATCATCTCCACGTCTTGGTGTAGTCTGTTATTCAACACTTAATTATTTTGATGGGTATAATAATGAGTATAAATGATGTAAATAAAAAATAAAACAATTTAATTATTTTGAATATATTATGTACCATACAATTACATATGATTTCTCCATCAACAGTATGGTATTTTCGCTTGTGCGTGCGTACAGATTACCTTCCCCCCGAATGCGATGAGATCCATTCCTCATCATAACCAATCAAGAATAATTTTCATTTTATGATTAAATAAAATGCTTATGAACTTAATATTATTTGGGATATGAATCAAATACATTGAATCCATAACAAAAATGGCTTACGTAGCAAATCATATAAAAGAAATTGTGTTATTTAACAACCGAAATAATGAAACTACTGAAATATTATTGACTAAGTAATATTAGAAGATCATATATGATATCATATTATGCATGCTGTTATTTTTTTTATTTAGTAACAATTATTTTACTATTATAAAGGATGTTAATGTACACATGAACATGGAAAATCACAAGGTATGGGTTAATTATACAATCAATTCATTATATGAGTTTGTTTATACGTGACTATGTACTGGGACATATTTATCATCCACATACAAAATTTGAAAAAATGTATTTCAATATAATTTATTATTTCCTATAGTATAGGTTAAATTCATTTATAAACTTGTTTGAATTTTTATAAAAAATTTATGGAATATTTCCCTCATTTTCCTTACAATGTACTTTATGACCTTATTGATAAATTAAGCTAATAATTGTTTTTATCATATATGGCGAGTGATGCTATTTTTTTCCACTATAGAATCGTTGATGCTTCCCTTACTGGAATGTAATAATATTTACAAAAAATAGTTTTCTTTTATAATATTTTGAATTTTAAATGATTTCAAATAAGAAAGATATATTTCCCTTAATAGTTTTGATTTCATCTATGTTTATATACTTTGATAGATTTTACACTTGTTTGAGGTTGATCTATTACAATATAATATTAAAAATTTTATTGAAGGTTTTGTGGTATTCTTGACTATGAATGTGTTATTTTTATACCATTCATGGTTTATGGTTAAATTATTAACATTTCTTATGATATTTTTAAAATGAATGATTGTGTTTTGTTTCAACCTTTTCATATGAAGAATGTACTGGACATAGTAAGTGATGTGTGAATCCCAATATAGCTCCTTGATGCATCGATAGGTCTCATAAGACAAACTAGTGTCTTGGAAGAAGGATATTGCACAATCTTATTTGTAGATATGGCACGAGTCCTTGACAACGTGGTTATTATGTCGAGCACTATGCATTCCATCATTATGAAATTGGAGACTGATATTACATGTGATTATTTGACTAGTAGAATATCCATGTGAATAAGTAAATGAGATTGTTTGATTTATCTTTTCTATGTTATAGTTAAGTTTATTTTTAAAAGTATTGTGTTTTAGTCATATACATTCCCTTAACTTTTTATGATTATATATGAATGTTTCTGCTATATAGTTATCCTTAATGAGCATCTGAGCACACCCCTTTCTTTTGATTTATTTTTTCCAAGGTGTGAAAATGTATATTATGACTGAACTGTAAGGATATTCTATGAGATATGTGTTTCTTATACAGAGACATAATGTTACTTTTTCATTCCATCATGTAATGTAAAACTTATGTATGTATCTAATACTTCCAATGAAACTGAACTAGTTAGTATTACGGGGTTTGATCCCTTGTGATTATGACAATATTTTGTAGTAATTAAAATAATGTAGTTATCTATGGTCAGAGCATTAGAGTTGGTATCAAAGGAAGTTTAGTAGAAACCTTGAAACATGATTTAGAAAAACTCTGATTAGAGAACATTACTATAAGATAAATTTTGAGGATTAGTATAGAAGAACTTATTAGAATTTTGGTAATGTAAAGATTTTGTGAGTTTTCTATGAAATAAAACCCCTTTTGGATACGAGCTCGTAGAGGTATCTCTAGAACAAATGTACCAAGGAGTGAAAAATCTGACAAGGTGTTTTGGGCTTGACTTGGGGTATCCTGGTGCACGGAAATTGGCCTTTCTTCACTCTTGATTATAACACTCCTTGGGGATATGCTTACGATAATTCAAATATTTTCTACATACAATTACGAAGGATTAATGAGTAAATACCTCCTCAATGAAAACTTTTTTTAGGAATATGGATTATATGCATAAAATGTTAAATTTATGTTAGGTATTTTAATATTTTTGAATAATGTATTGCGATTAATAAGATAATATAGATTATTACATTTGTTAGAAATGGAATATAGGGGGAGGAATGAAAACCATATCAACCACATAATCCATGTAGGGATTTCCTCTATTCAAGATAATTTTTTTGAATATGGTGATGAAATCGGTGCTGAACAACTTATAACCATACTGGGACAAATCACTCAGTTATGAATTATAACTTTACATGTATGGAACACCCTGATACATGATGCGAGGATCGATGTTACACCTCTTCATGATGTATCAACCACCAACATTCAATATGACTAAAAATCCATTTTTAGCAGAGTAATGGATAATTTTTTTTGAGAAAATATTTTATGCTTTGGGGATTCGTGAAAGGTAAAATGTTGTCATTGTAGTATATCTCCTAATGGGAGATGTCGATAAATGGTGGTAAATAATTAAAAACACAAAATAGGATGAAGAAGTATCAAATTTGGAATAGAGGTAGTTTAAATAAATTTTATATGAAAAATAATTTCCTCATGACCATCACGAAAAGATGGAAATACAATTTCTGAGTTTGAGGCAAAAGGAGGATGAGAATTTCATAAAGTATGAGGCTAACATTACTTATTTAGCAAGGCATGCAGATAAATATATATGTACCCAAAGGAATAATATTGATTGACTTTTTTATGGGTTAAAACCATTTCTCCATGGAGCATTAGTCTCAAAATCCTTCTCATTATACGAAGATATTGTCTCATTGCTATCAGGATAGAAAATAAATTCTCTATGTCTTACGACTTTAAAGAAAAGAAAGATAAGAAGTTATCTGGTGAACACTCTATAAATATAAATAAGGTTAAGAATTAAATAGTTGAATATTCATCCTGTAGTAAATGTGGGAAGAAACACCCTGGTACTTACCTGAAGGGAATGTGAGTCTATTAAAAGTGTAGTGAAAAGGGCCACCATGCTTGTGGTTGCAATGGAAAGAAAGAGGCATTCAATGATGAATGAAATAATTGAATATAAATAGTGAATGATGAGAATGAATGTCCTAAGAACCCTGAAAACATACCATAGAAAAGGCCAAGTGAGGAAGGCCAATATTATATGATCATTACTGCTGAAGAAAAAGCTCTAAATGACGTGGTGGAAGGTAATTTAATGGTTCCTTTAAATTTATCCAATTCATTATATAATTATTGATCATCGAATTGTTTCATATCTCCCTAGTTTTGTAAGAAAATTATATATTTCCAATTTGATTTATCAAGGGAGTTGTTAATAAAAACTCATAAGGGCAGTATCATTGCAACAAAGTATTGTGAATCAGTTCCTATTAGGGAATATAAACATTCATTGTCTACTGATCTCATTGTCATACCCATGATTAAATTCGATATAATCCTCAGTATGGATTTTCTTAGAAACCATGATGTGAATATTTATTGTAAGAATAAGGAGGTTATAATTTTTTATGATGATAATGACTACCTTATATTTATAGTAGAAATTTCACTAACAGATTCTTATCTAGATCCACCCGAGTAGCTCAACTAAATTAAATTATTAGGGAGAAAGGGAACGAAATAACTATGGGTGAGGAAAGTAGTGTTCAAATATAGGATGTACTAGTTGTTTAAGAATATATTGATGTGTTTCCAGAGGATTTACCTGGACTACCCCTAGAATGATAAATTGAGTTTTTCAATGATTTAATTCTAGGTTCAAGGACCATATTGAAGACCCCAAATATAATGTCCACTATGGAATTTGTGGAACCAAATAAAAAACTAGACAAATTGAGTAACAAAGATTTATTTTCCTTATTTTTTCTCTATGGTGAGCCCTAGTAATTTTTGTTAAGAAGAAATATGGATCTAGGAGGTTGTGCATTTGACTATAAAGAGATCAATGATATAAAAATAATGAACAAGTATCCCCTACCTCCCATTGATGATTTATTTTATGAAAATTGTGGTGCTCAATATTTTTTAAAGATTTACCTTACATTTGGATAACATGAGTTATCTGTGACGAAGGAAGAAATTTTGAAAATAGCATTTCGAACCAGGTATGAGCATTACAAGTTTACATTAATGCCTTTTGGACTGACTAATGCACCCTCTGTTTTCATTGATCTAATGAATAGAGTTTTCAAGGAATATCATGATGAATTTTTAGTGGTATTTATTGATGAGATCTTGATATACACTAAAATCAACGTAGATCAGGAAAATAACTTTTTCACTATTCTAAAAACCCTCAGAAGAAATGAATTATGTGATAATTTTAGCAAGTGTGAATTATGGCTTCAAAAAATTTATTTCCTTGAAAATATATCCACTAAATATATAGTCTATATTGATCCTTCAAATACCACGATAATCATTGAATGGACAACATCAAAAAGTATAACTGAGGCACACAATTTTATTGGTTTAGCATGTTATTATTGTCGTTTTTTAAAAAACAATTCCCGATTGGCTAACCCATTAACCAAGATCAGACCTAATGGGGTAATATTTGTTTGAAGAAAAGATAGTGAATAATTTTTTGATGAACTAATGTGAAGATTAGTCAATGATCCTTTCATGACTCTACCATTAAGGAATAATGTGTTTTTTATTTTTACTGACACCTCAATTAGAGGACTTGGTTGTGTCCTTATGTAGAATGATATAGTTATTTCTTATGCAACACAACAGCTAAAAATTCATGATCTAAACTATACCACTCATGATCTTGAGTTATAAGTTATAATATTTTCTTTAAAGAGATTTATATAATATACCTATGGTGAAAATATTATTTATATACAGATCATAAGAGTTTGAAGTATATTTTCACACAGAAAGAACTCAACATGAGGTAATGAAAATGGATTGAACTACTCATGGATTACGATTTCACTATACAATACCTCCCATGGAAGGAAAAATATTTGGAAGATTCTTTGAGCAGAAAGCATCATGGAGTTTTGAACAAGATTTGAGTTGAAAGGGTTCCTATGTTCATGGATCAAGTAAGGATGGATATGAGAATAATCATGGAAGATAAAACCTCAATAGTTGTTCTAATGGTTTCCAAACAATCTTTACTAGAAATGATAAAAAGTTATCATACTAATTATGTGGAGTTTAAAAAAAATTAATGTTATGAATGTTGATAGATTGATTGAATTCGTATATGAAGATAAATTATTTAAATTTGGTAAGAGGCTTTGTGTCCAAGACATACATGATCTAAAGAGGTAATGGATGGATGATGCCCATAGCTCAAATTTTACTATACACCCTAGAAATACTATGATGTATAGAGATTTGAAGGAATATTTTTTGTGATAAACCATGAAGTGGTAGATTGATGATTATGGGTTATGATGTATGGTTTGTCAAAAGGTGAAGGTAGGGTGGAAACAACCTAGAGGAGTCATGCAACCTCTTCCCATACCTGAGTGGGAATGGGATTGTATTCTGATGGAATACTTCATGGGGATACCAATGACTCATAGAAGGAATGACACAATATGGGTCATTATTGATTGTCATACCATATTAGCATAATTTCGTGCTATGAGAGAAGATTTACCAATTGAATGTTTAGGAAGACTATATATTAATGAAGTTGTAAGACTACATGGTGTACCTATGTCGATTGTTTCTGATCGTGATCCTAATTTTACATCAATATTCTGGAAATGTCCTTAGAAGGTCCTCCATACTGAACTTCATTTGAGTACTACATACCACCCTCAAACTATTAGACAATCAGAAAAGACTATTCAAACCTTATAAAATTTTTTGAGATATTTCTCACAAGACATTCATGGTATGTGGGATCAATATTTAACTCTTTTTGAAATTTCATATAACAATAGCTTCTATTCAAGTATTCATATTGAACCATATGAAGTGTTATATGGAAAGAGATGTAGCACACCAACCTGTTAGGATTATGATGGTGAAAAAATCCTAATAGGCCCAGAATGTGTTGAGGAAACAATTGAAAAGGTGAATATTATCCATACCTACATCAATACAGCTCAATGTAGGAAAAATAGCTATACCGATAACCATAGGAAGGATTTTGAATTTCAAGTAGGAGATCATGTTTTCTTAAAGGTATCTCCATGGAAGGGTGTTATACGATTCAGCAAGAAGGGTATGTTATGTACCAGGTACATCAGTCCTTTCGATGCTCTATAATGAATTAGAGTTGTAGCATACCATTTGGAAATGCCTCCAAGTCTCTCACAAGATCATGATGTGTTCCACGTATCAGTGTTGATAAACTACATGGCTGACCCAACACATGTACTCACCAATAAAGAAATAGAATAAGAAGCCAATCTTTCTTATTGTGGGGATCCTATCAGGATTCTTGATACCAAAGAACAAGTGTTGAGAAACTAAATGACTAGTTTCGTAAATGTCATATGGAGAATCCATAAGATAGAAGAGGCAACATGGGAACCTGAGAAACATATGATGAAGAACCTCCCGAATCATTTTATGTAGTAGTATTCTAGAAACTCTAAGGAAGAAATTATATGATGTAGGCAAGAACGTAACACCCCATGTTTCCACAATATGAATCCCTTTGAATACTGAAATAACATTCACTATATGTAACCTCGAGTTCTATCACACCACGACCAATCAAACTATCCTTTATTAAAATTAATACGCAAATTTTGAAATTTTATAAATTCTATTTTTTAAAATGGAGTTAATATTTGGATTCCAAATTTCAAAAATATCTTAGGGTTAATGTTTGGTATTTTTCTGAAAACATTCAATTTTTTATGAATGGTAATTAATTGTAAAAATGATATTATAATTACCATAAAAAATGTATTAATTCTATTGTATAGGTTTTTTTCAAGAAAAATCCACCAAAGAAAACAAATATGATCCTTTTGGTCTCTATGGATTAAATTAGGACATTTATTATTATTTTATTCAAAGAAGAGTTAAAAGTGATCTATTCAATGTTTAATAACAAAAAAAATATTAGTATAAGAAAATAAAAAAGTTAAATTTGACTATAAATTTTTACTAGAATCATAAAAAATTCCTATATAATGTTAATTTATTTATAAATATTTGACTTTTACTAATTAAATTTTCTGATGACATAATGACGATGTAGTGATTAGCTTATTAATGAACTATTAACATATTTGATACTATAAATATCCATATAAATGTAAATTGATACTTTTGAGGCATTCTAATAATTTTTTAGGTTAATATGACGTGTTTGGTTTTATTAAATAATATTTTTTGAAGTGATAAAGTTGTTATGAATTTCATAAATACCTAATACAAAATAGTGTCAAAATTCACATAAATGAATTTTTATAATAAATACTATATTATTAAATGATATAATATTCATAAAAATATATGGATCAGTAAAAGGAAATATATAATAATATATTTGTAATTAATGAAACACAAGGGGTTCACTTGGTAATTTATTTTAATTTTATTAACCTTGAAATAAAAAAATACAAACAGACATTGTAAAGGTTAAACTATTTAACTAATCGTTAAATCTAAAGGAAAAGGTTAATAAGGTGACTAAACCTACCTAAAACATATTGGATGAGATTTTTTCGACTCAGTAATACCATATACTATTAATAAATTCTTTTGGAGCCATTACAAATAGAAAATAATTTTATAATAAATAATATTTCAAACATTTCCAAAAGTCATGGTAACCTCTCTTATAAAATGGTACTTCCCCTTCTCTCAAAATCACACCTATAAAGCCATTTGGATAGACCAAAACCTACTCAAATATCCTCAAAAAACCCAAACTTCATTTTATGTGCCTTATACTTATCATAAGAGAACCAGATGATACCTTATGATCAAATCAAAAGGAATAACCCGAAGATGAGGTAATAATTTCACCACCTATTTCAATGTTCATTTCTTCTTCCACTTCCTCTTTATTTTTTGTCACCATACCAAAATAATAACTCCAATGCCTTATACATACCATGATGTTATTATAAATATGGTACAACCATGATAATTATTCTATATGTCTTATGAATGACATGTCACCATACATACGTATGTACGCCTTACCGTCGCCACGTCGCGGTGTAGTTTTTTATTCAACACTTCATTATTTTTATTGGTATAATAATTATTATAAATTATGTAAATAATAAATATATCATGTCAATGATTCTTTATATATTATATACCATCCTATTAAAAATTATTTCACCGTATATAGTATGGCATTGTCCCTCGTAGGTATGTACGGATTACCATCCCCACGAACGCGGTGAGATTCATTCCCCACCATAACCATTCAAGAATAATTTTCATTTTATGATTAAAAATAATGTTTAAGAACATAATATAATTATATATATGAATAAAATACATCCTATAAATAACAAACATGGCTTATGTAACAAATAATATAAAGGAAAACAAATAATTTACACCCGAAACAATGATACTATTGAAATATTATTAATAAAAAAATATTAGAAGATCATATATGATATCATATATATGTATGAGGTTGTTCTATAATTTAATAATAATGATTTAACAATTATACTAAAGGTTAAAGAGCCCTCAATCATTGAAATGTATAAGGTACGGGCTAATTCTAAAATCACTTCATTATCAAAGGTTTTTAATACATGAGTATTAATTGGGACCTCTTTATCATCCATATTCATGTTTAATAAAAATGTATTTCAAAACATTTTTACTATTTCCTGCAATATGGGTTAAATTAATTTATAACCTTGTATGATTTTTTAAAAATGTTTTTTAAAGGAATCATTCCATCATTTTCCAAACAAGATAATTAATGAACTTTTAGAAAATTTAAGGTAATAGTGTTTTTGTAATGTACACGGTTGGTGCATCTATTTTCCACTATTAGAACATCTTCGAAGCCTTCCATAAAATCTTATAATAATATTTTCATTGTAAATATTTACTTTTATAACTATGTGAAATTGAAATTATTTCAAAATAAAAATAGATATTTCTCTTAATAGTTTTGATTTCATCTCAGTCAACATCCTTTGATGATTTTTACACTTGTTTGAGGATGATTTATTATGATACAATATTCCATATTGTATTTAAGGTTTTATGATATATTTTACTATGGATGTGTTGTTTTTATACCATTCAGGGTTTATGGATAAAGTTTTAACATTTCATATCCTAGTTTTAATATAGATTTGTATATTATGTTTCAACCTTTGCATATGAGGAAGGCATTGGACTTAGTATGTCGCGGGTGGACCCTGCTATAGCTCTTTGATGCATCAGTGGGTATAATGAGACAATCAAGTGTCTTTGCCCAATTCCATGACAAAATTTTATTTTTAGTCTTGGCACTAGGCCTTAACTATGTGGTTATGTTGTCTGGCATTATTCATTTCTTCATTATGAAATTGGATATTGATATTACATGTGATTATTCGATTATTAGAATATCCTTTTGAATAAGTAAATGTAATTGTTTTAATTTTCTTTGCCATATTATGATGATGGTTTTGTTTAAAAGGATTGTGTTTTAGTCATATTCAGTACCTTAAATTTTTATGCTTATTTATGAAAGTTTCCCCTATATTTTTATCCTTTCTGAGTATCTGAGCTCACCCCATTCATATGTTTTATTTTTTCCAGGATATGATGATTTCTATTATGACTGAACTTCCTGGATATTCTAATGGATATGATTGTATTCTATGGAGACAATTTTTTTCATTGTTTTTTTTCATTTCATAGTATAATGTATAACTTATGTATGTATCTAGTACATCCATGTCTACTAAATTTATGGGCCTTTCAGGAGTTGATCCTTTGTGATAATGTCGATGACATGTAATAATGCACTGACTCTAGGTAACTAGGGATAGTTTATTACAAAGCCCCCATGTGGAATCTGGATGTGGTTACTTTACATACCATGTATCACCCCCAATATTTCACTATATCATGGTTCCTACATTCATTGATTGGAACCCTCTGATAATCAAGGGAATGGGTCCTCTATTGAATCTAGTGTGTGGGACCCTGTTATGCACTAGGGCATGGTTCCTCTATAATTTTTGTAGTACCCCCCCCCCCCCCAAACATGGTAATGATTCATATATGCATATATTGAGTGGAATACCCCATCATACTATGATGCATTCCATATATATATATATATCTAATGAGTAGGATATCCTATACTACTAGTGTATCTTTCTACTATTTGAGATTATTCGAGCAATTCATAATTGATATGTACGCACTAAAACCTATATTGGATTGGATGCATGTTTCATGGACTATAAAGGCAATAAATTGATCAGTAGTGATTTTAATAGAGTGTTGGTATAATCGAGTGAGTATACCAAAAACATTGGTCAGTCATGGATATCAGAAGCCAAGCTCCCTCTGCATTTCGTTATTCTAGTTGGTTTCAAGTTTGTACTTCATCTCTAGTTGAGTGTGTATTTTGGAGATTTACACTTTTTTTCTATTATACATTGATGTTTTTCAAAGTGGTTATTTCTTCAATTCTCTTAATATATATGTTATGACACTTTTATTATTAATCAAAAATATTTCTTGGAGATGGTTAACTGTGTTTGTAGAAGAACACTAAGAAAAGGATTCCCATTTAGGTAATACCTTATTGGCGATTATCACCAACGCATATACTATTGGAGTTGGGATTCGGGTTATGATTTATCATCCCTACACCATCTACGTGGGATGAAGTGGGTTAGGTTATTTCATAATGGAATCAAATGTGGTTCATATTTAGGTCGATGTTAGAGTTAGACCAATTGTGGGGATTTTGATTGGAAATATATAAAAAATTTATTGGGTTCTTGATTGTGGATTTCATGTTAGGTAACACAATGTTAGTGTGTATAGTGAGGTATCCATACACCTTGAATATTACTACAAACATTTTTAGTCAGCCTAGTGAGACATTGTATTTTGGGAATAATGGTATATTAATTATAGATGACTGATTAATTTGACCATCCCTCTTGATTTACCTCCTAGGATATATATTCTCATATAAAAATTGTACATATTTATCACTTTTAATATTCCTCTCTGATTAAATATTTCATGTTTAATGATTTAAGAATTTGATGATGATATGATGAGAGATGATGTCATAGTTCAGGGTTCATATCAAATGGTGTTTCATCCATTATGGTTGGTAGTCAGACCCCCACTGATCGATAAGAATATTATACCAGTAAGAAAGGATGATGATAAAAATAGACATAGTTCACTATTTGTTTCTTACTACTAGAGGATGCTGCTGATTTTTGTTGAGAGTGATCCCCAATCAGTGGAGGATGAACATGAGTTAGTGAACCGAGTCTTCAATCCCAAACAATCCAGAACTGATCAAATGGTTTCATGTGTAGGTGATCATTTCTAGGGAGCATCTAGTCACTAGTGGTGTCTAGGCCTATGGAATCCTGATGAGACAATTCACTCATTTACCAACTATCATCAACTATTCGATGAGAAGTATTACCCCTAATACAAGTGATCAATATTGATTTATCATATTATGGAGTAGTAAAATGTTAGTATGATGGTTGATGATTATTTCATGAGTTTCAATGTCGTTCTGGAGTGATCCATTGATATGGTCCAGGACAGTAACTTTCGTGTAAGGAAGTTTGAGTAGGCTCTCCACATAGACATCTATTCCAGTGTGGTTCCCCTTTTCATTCCAACAAATGTTTGAGTGCCGGAGAGGGAATAACTGATGTTAAGATTTATATCTGAGGTATTAATGGAATTTGGATCTAGTAGTGGGTGTCATGGGTTCTGGTCATATGTATCAACTAGAACATTTCAGTCTATAGGATCGTGGTGTAAGAGAGCTTCTCATGGATTTTCAGAGTCAAATGAAAATGATCTGCATGGTTTGTGTAGGGGACCAAGTCATCCAAATGAGGTGAGATTCAATTCATGTGATATGTGTGGTAACATAGAATGTGATTCCCAACATGACATACCATTGTAGGAATTAAGGAAGTGGATAGACCACCAATACATAGTAAGAATCATTTTTAGGGTTCTCCAATTCGTGGATAGGACGACCCCTTTTGAATTAGAGATGGAAGAGAAGTAGGAGTGGCTCTAAGAAGATGAGTTAATACTGGAGGGTTGCATTATAAGCTACATAAAATATCACCATCATGTGGCCAGTTATATTCTTAGGGAGAAGGAGGATGAGGCACCGTATAGATAGAGGCCTTGGACGATTATAAACTATTGTATTAAGCGATGATATGAAGTATGATATGTGTTCACACAAAAAATTTGATAGTACATATAAACATAGATCCTATTAGCCCATTTATTTAATTATTCATTATAATAGTGAGAGATAGATGGATCTCTTTGATAAATTAGCATAGTATCTTTGACTGTACATTTTGATTTGGATCAATTATTCAATATTTATTCTGTGTTAGACGTGTGAGGTTTCACAAGGGGGATATTGTTTCCCATGGTAATTGTTGTCCATCCTGGTGAAATATTATGAAAACATCTTGGGTATGGATTATTCTTCCTTTATTCAACACTATATCCAATATCATTATTATTTGGTTATATAGCTTCGAACAGATGAGAAAATATTCTCTTTTTGGGTGGGGGATATCTCATGGATCAGTGATTGTGCCTTGAATATAAGACTATGCACACCATCATCCATTTTTTGTTGTGATTATAATTTTGAGGAGTGTCCTCTTTAGGTATATGGATACATTTAGTTATGGTGTAATTTATGGATATCTTCCTGGATGATGTTCTAGGAATACCTATGAGTTGATAGATGTACTAATGCATTTAATTTCACCTCGAGACCTTTCATATATCTTTTATGAAATATATTATAAGAAATATCGATCAATAGTAGCATAATTTTTAGTTAGAGGACCTTTATTACAAGGGATTTATCATGAAAAATATGACCCTAGGGGTGCTCTAGCTTTTTCATAAAATGGAAAACAAGATTTGACAACATTTTATTTATTATCGCCACCTGATCCAGCTAACTATAAAGAAACATTTACCGTTACCAAGGATTGATGAAATATTTTATCAATTTCAAGGGGTGAGTTGGTTCTCAATGATCGATATCAGGTCCATATAACACTTGTCTAGGTATATTGAGAAAGATAATAAGATGAAAACATTCTGATGTACATTGAAACAACATGAATTCCAAGTGATTTCTTTTAATGTGATGAAATTCTTCACTCTATTTACATATATGATGGTCCAGATTATTCATCCACACATGGATGGATAATTGGTTGTCTTCATTAATGGCATAGTCATATACTAAACATCGGAGGAGAATCTTAGAGAATATATTTGGATAGTCCTAGAAATGAAATTGGAGAACCATTTTTATGGGATGATCTCAGAGTGGAATTTCTAAATCTTTGAGGATTACATCATTGGTAATGTTAATTTTTAGTGTGGTTTAGGTATAGTTCCAGAAATGACTTATTTATTGTTTTCTAGGGATCCAATTGAGAATTTTTTGTGGGTGTGTAGTTTCCCTAGATTTTATTGGTTCTAATATATATTGATGGAGAAAATCATCATTATTATTACCCCATAACTACAAAGATTTTAAAGGCTAGTTGTTTTTCTAGACTGAGCAGTGTCATATTTTCTTCAAGTAGTTGACACTATGATTGACTAGTTCACATATAGTGAGACTACTAGAGGAGGTCATATTTTAAAAAGTTTATTGAGATTAACCTAGGTCCCAACTCAACAATGTGTTGATGTATAGATATTAATTTATCACATATGGGAAGAGGTAGTTGAGACACCAGGAGAATAACTATGTGGCTCACAACTTGGAGTTGGAAATGGTTGTCCTCCCTATAATGATATAGAGGCACTATCTTTGGGAAGAGTGATTTTTTGTTAATAATGAACATCATTATATGAGGTATGTTTTCACACACATGTATCTAAACATGACAAAGTGGTGATGGTAGGATATATTGATAGACTATAACATCGAGACTGTCTATACACATTGGAATGGAAAAGTGGTGGAAGATTCCCTTAGATATATTCCCTTTTCAGATTTGGTGGATGAGGAATATATGTAATTGTCTTCATTACCATTAATCCTAGTATAGTAATGGGGAGATGATTATCATCTATTGTTGGTGTTGAATCCTCCACTTCCCTAGTTTATGAGTGAGGATTAGTTCATAGACATTGACTGTGAGATCCTTTATTAGGAAAATAACCAAGAGATTCATGAATTATATCCCTTGGTTGAGGGGAACATTATATTATTTTCCAAGCACACATGATTTATCCTATCATGATGTGGGGGGAGGTGGTGGGGGATTTTTATACAAATCATTTATCTTTACAAATTGGAGTGTAATATGTGTGCATGTGTGTTTGTTTGTGTGTGTGTGTGTTCCTACAATGGATGTTTTGGTGTGATGGAATGAGGCTATGAAGGGCCAATTTCACCTCTCAGGGTATTACATATTAGTAGGCGAAGGCATATAATAAATTTTCACTGGGTTTTACATAGCCTCATGAGATGCTAGAGTGAAAATGTGATGAAATATCTATGGAAATTGGGATTGGTATTTCACAGTTAGTGAGAACCAATAATGTTATTTGAGGGATTATTTTTTAACCCAAAAGCCATAAAATAACCTTTTCATAAGGGTAATGAGTTCAATAGAGAGTCTGGGGTATTTTTACATGTGGGTAATTTTCATCTCCAAGCCCCTCCATCGACAATTTTTATTTATAGTGATGTACAATCTAAATTTTTATTATAGAGAGGCCTTTAAAAGTAATCCAAGACCCATTTGAGGATGAGTATGACATTTGATATCAAAAAGAGTTGGATGACTGTGAATACCATATAGGTGTTGGGGAAATACTAATATCATTTGATTTGGATTTGATATGGAGCTAGAAATATCGTTATACATTGGTATATATTTCATAAAATAAAAATTCACCCTATGATCATCACGGATCGATTCGAGAAAAAATACAGGAGTCCTTGTAGGTCACCATTATGTTTGAACACTATTTTAGAGACAGATCATATTGGTCTAGAGATGGTGCATGCAATGAAGTATAAGGTCTACATGATCCATGAGTGGTTGAGGAAAAAATATATTATAAAACGATTATACATATTGATGTCATGGGCCACAAGAGTTCAAGTAAAGAGACAATGATTTACTAAATGTATCAATATGATGTTGATTTCGAAGTATTTATCGAGGAGGGAATATATCATCAATGTTCATCAAGACATTCAGGATCATATAGATAGTTATTATGGTTCCATACCCCATAGAATTACCCCGTAGTTAGAGAGGATAAATGGTTTCTTCGATGTTTCTCATTTGTGGATATATTTTCTTGAAATTATAAAAATAATTTAATAGGGTGAGGTGGATATGATCAATGGAGGCACCTTCGTATTGCACCTAGTGGTGATCAATAATCATCATGATAGGACATGTGAGGATGGACACTTTCCTTGTATAATTTTCTGTGTAAACATGGAAACATGTGGAGAGATCATGGGAGCATGAGAGCAAGATGTGGGCTTATTATATCATCCATTTTTTTAAACATATACTTTTCGGGGACAAAAATTATTGAAAGAGGAATGATGTTGTGACACAATATTTTTCCTTATATAACATTGAAAAATATTATGAAATATATTTGGAGCTAGGTACTTAGACGACATGATATTCAATGGCCTAGTGTTCCCCAAAATCATATGGTAAAAAAATATTAAATATATTAATGTTACAAAAGCATAATATTTTAGAGAAAAATATAATATCTCCCAAATGGATTAAAAGATCAGAAATTAGAGACCATGGATGATTTCAAAACATGAGGTTTACCCTAGGAACAACCTCTATTAGTTATGTGTCAGACATTCAGCTGAGGGATCAATTTGTTATAACATTAATTAAATTAGTCATAAATTATATTTTTTAGTTTAATAATCAAATCCTAACACAAACACACTATAAATATGTGTCTATGTTGATTTTATAAGGGTTAGAATCATAACCCTAAATAAATATGAGAGGATTAGGAGATAATTATTCATTAGATGATTAATTCTAGATAATGAACGTTGATCGAATTGAGTTGGATTGGGATGAAACAAATTCACTGGGTTTTTTTAAATAAATGGAAAATGTGTTTCTCACTAATGATCAATCAATAATTGTTTTATGGATCATGAGTTATGGTATCCATCATTGATTGAATGTTTGAGAATTGATTCATCATCTTAATTATATTTTTTTCTATGGTTTCACACCATTCACATGATCCAGCCTAGATAATTGAATTGATTATTCAATTTATATTTTTTATGCCATGTTTTCTCCCATAAAAATCTTTGTTATGTAATTATTTTATAATAATGTTTTGCAGATGAATTATTTTCTTTTTAATTATCCATTTGACATCTCAATTCATCGTGATCTTCATCATTTTTCTAATGGGTTATGGTTTGACATTATTGGGGGGGGGGTTGAGTTTGATTGAATCCTTGTATTCATTGCCGATGAATGAACTAATAGAGGATAAATAATTTTTGAATATATATTGGAACACTTCATGTTGATGATGTTAATATATGGAAATGGGATATTTAGGGTTTTCTAGATTTCGTGGTAGGAAATTGGAGGTATGAGGTGTAGTGTTGAGGGCATCGACTGTATCGCTAGAATCCCATTAATGGCCATCAGAGTATAGGAATAGATGATTGGAGGAGGTTTCCTTTAATTTAAGGTGGTCAATAGGTGTGATTCATGGACATGAAGCAAGATATTGAAAAAAAAGATGAGTCTGGAAATTTTATTAAAACCACAACAACACAATGTGTAATTGAATTAAGAAAGGTTGTGTAGGCCCAACCAACATAGGAGGAGAGGGTTTCATGGAAGATATGGCTCACAAGATGTGTGTCTAGGAAATTACACTACGTGACCCTTAGTAGGTAGCTATTTAGTATGCTAGATGAACATAGTAGGACCCTATTTGGGAGGGAAAACCATTGAATTCAAGAGTACACATGATTGGTCTGGTACTCAAGCACAACCAGGATCCCTTCTAGGTACACAACCATGACCATATGATCATGATCACGTAATAGAGAACACGGGTAGGATTGGAGTGGATGAAAGACACTGTGTGGCCCCATTATATATCATGTACGGTGACATGTCCCTTTAACCATGTCCATAATCAAACATGGATAGAAAAGTTAGTGGGAACACCTATCGTGTAGTCCCCATACAATCCATGTATACCCAATTATAATCGTACACCTTTCATATCTCATTCATTTTAAATCCTATTATTTACTATTTGTAGTCTATGTTATGAAAATTTTTCTATTGAATGTGATATCAGTTTCATATGGTATTTTTAGATACAAATTTTAATTTCATGTCCATGATTCATCATTTGGAGATTCATAATGATGTTTGTGAAGAGGGGGGGTCATCACAGGGACTCCATGGTTGGATACCACATAATGCACCAAGTAAGGGACCCATGTATTCCTTGCACTTTTCTAACAGGAACGACCCTATGGAATAAGTTAATTTTCTATATACCAACTAAGTAGAACCACTTAATAAACTAGGTTGTGGGTCCTAATAATATTTAGCGGCACCGCCACCCCCAACACAGTAGGTAATTTATCCTTTATCAACATCAATATAGTATAAACCCCAACCAAACATGGGAATATGTCCTATATACTTTGAGTGGATTCCCCCTGATGAACAATGGTTTAGGTATGAAATCCATTTAAAAGTAGAATACCATAATTACAATATAGAATTGTTACTCTAAATACATACTAAGTATCATCCCCATTTTGTACAAGGGATTGTGTCCTCTATTGAACATTATGAACTCTCAATCATTGGAGTAGTGGTTAGGTGTGGGTCATCCTCCCAAATTTATCAGATAGACACAATAGATACTGGCCATCAATGAAGGACCTTTGGATCTACAAGAAGACTCATCATCGTGGGTTGGGTGGTGAGGTGGTGATCCCCTTTCTCCCTTATCGAGAATTATTTTTCAGAATTTATATAGCTATTATTGAGTTTTACTTCATATTTTCATTATATTGAGTTTAATACCTATATCATATGTTATATTATTCGTTAATTGATTTCTGGGTGTCCTACTAGGTAAGTATATACTCACACTCTCATGGAATTTTGTACACGTGGTATTTCATATGCCTACGACAGATAGATATGTTGTGATTTTTGTTTACCATAGTGATAATCTACTGTATTGACCCCCTATAAGGGATAATATTACAGTTAGGGAGACAGTGTCAATCATATTTCCTTTATTCCACATGTTTCTGTGTTGGGAATTCATTTTGGGTTGGGGATATATTTTACCATTTACAATTTTGTTTTATTATATTTTACTCTGATGTTATACCAAGAGGTTATTGGATGCTTGATGTTACTCTAAATATTGAAACCCTTTTTATAATTCCTATGCACTATTTCATGATAAATTGACGATCTACCATACATGAGGGCACAAATTTTTCTAGTCATTAAATTATTACAAGGATATAATTTTTTTCTTCTTTATGTTATTTTGAAAGATTTTCTAATAGTTTAGTAGAGATTTAATTTTTACATAACATATAGATGACAACACTATGGAACCCATGAATTCTAGGGGGATTATTATAATTGTTGATTAATCATTTCAACTATATTTGTTTTCATGTGTAACATTTAATTTATATTAATTTTTGGAATTCATTGACATGGTATCTTTGTCCTCTTCATTGGATCTCACGTTACATCCAAATGTGTCAGCTGAGTCTCCATGATTTGTAAAATAGTAAAGTAGAAAGAGAGTTCTAAAAATACTTTTTTATCTTACAATATATTGGAATGTAATTGAAATATATATAAATTAATTATTATGAACATATACTAATTCTTTGTATCATATGTTCTAGGGATAAAACCCCTGATATGAAATTGTTTTTGACCTAAATTGAAAAAAAAAATCAAAAATGCAATAAAAAATGTGGGTGACCTGATTGTGGTGAAGTTGGTTGAATAATTATTGGGAATATAAAAGAATTAAAATCTAAATGATAATGAAGATGAATGTTCAAGTGAATGATCAGATAAGAAAAAATAGGAGAAATTTTATTTATGAGAATGAAAATATTGGTATGTGATTCTTTTTATTTTTTTATTCTCATTATAGTGGGTAAGTCAATTAAAAGAAGGGACGGGAAGAAGACCAAATATATTGAGTGTCTATTCTGTTGGTTAAATGAGCCTTTAGCATCACAAAAAAAATACTTTTCAAATTCATTCTGGACCATAGAGTCCCAACCACGTAGATCTTTCCATATTATCATTTCAACCTAACAATAATATGTTATTAATGAATCCAAAAACCCAAATAGCCGTCAATATGTTCTGAGAGATGATTTTGATATATTAAATGTCCAATGATAAAAGGTTGGACACCAATAATCCCTAACACTTGAGTGGGGTAAACATTCCTACCGGATCAATGTCATCCTCCCACAACAGACATATCTGATCATCATAAAAATGTTTCAATTATATCCAATAAAATTTTAAGAAGTAGGGTATGATAATGAGACTTAAAATAAAAATAATGGATACAAATGTTTATTAAAATTAAAACAATATATCTTTCATATTTTCCACTCATTATTGTGGAATTTGTTTCTCTCTTTCATTTTAACTAGAATATAAATTCATTTATATCCTCCTCGCCTTGATTACCCCCCTATTTTTAATATGTTAACCCTTATATATTTCCCCAATTCAGGTTTCTGACGATATATACCCCTGAAATTCATTTAAAAACAATGACATACATCAAGGAAACAATTATTGGCTGCCTCGCACTAGATTGAATGTTATGAGTTCTAACTGGTCAGCCAACAAGGTGTTTATCATCCTGAATGATGTAACTGAATAGCCACATAACCATTTTGAGCAACCTATGTTATTTAAAACATGTATCTATTTTAATAAATCCATATGACTTCATACATAGCCACTTTCACCATATCCATTTTGGATAATGTAGAAAATTATTTACATCATCATTATCAATCATGTTGGAATTTGTTCATGTCTATAATTTTGTATATTTTAGATGAATAGGCTATATAGGAATTAATTGATGTAGCTAAATCCCTACATATATGTTTACCTTTATATAACCCTTTCCCATTACATAGATGTTTTTGATTTACGAATTTCATACATAGTTATATCCTTTTATGTAGCTAATTGGGAAAACATAACTGATTTTCAAATATATGATACTGAGGATCAGATATAAGAATATGAACATAGTATTTATTTTTTAGGAATTTCATCCAATATACGTGACTCTAGACACAACTTACTGATCTAGATAATCTATTTTACCCTTTTATATAGTTCTACTTTTGTATTTTAAATATGACACACTAGAATCACTTCAACATGAGATGAACATATTCAAAGTGAGGTATGATTTGGTCAAAGATATGAAATGCACCCTCCATGATCATACCTTCAAATAAAGACCTCCATCCATCAATAATGTCATCGTGTGATAATGGGAGGAGAAACATCAGATATAAATATGAAATGTGGGATATTGGGTAGCTCATTTCATGTTGAATCTCATTTTACTATATCCCTTGGTGGTGAATAAATTTAAATGGGTTTAATATAGGTATAAGAGCATTCAACAAAATTAATATTTGACGTCCCTTCATAATCGATCTCTATAGGATGCATATGAATGTAGAGACCAAAAAGGGATAGATGATTCATCATCCATCAAACTTGAACCCACCTATATGTAATTTAGAGTAAATTTACTCTGGTGAAACAACTTATGTTAATATGACACATATGATAATGCATGACAAACAATTTCATAGTTAATATCTCTTTTTTTCAATTTTTTTGTAATTCCTATAATATTTATTCTAACTACAATAATTTTTTACTCAAGATGTAAATATGTATTCATTATTTCAATATTAAAAATTTTAATCTCACAATAATGAATTTTTAGGAACCAAAAATGATTATTTTCAATTATACAAATTTATAAATACGAGTTTTCAACTCGTTTCTTCATACTATGAAAATTATCCATTAATATATTACATTACAAATAAAAAACATTAAATTAATCAACAGAGATGCAGAAAAGTGTGCAGTATTGGTACCACATAAAAAGTCCCCACACCTAAGACACTACACTGTCATGAAATTTCTTAATTTAAATGATATGTTAACAATAGCTTCATGGTAAATGAAATTCAACAAACATAGGGATGAAATAAATCATTCATTGTAAGAGATACACATTCTTAATATGAGTGTTCATCAAACTACCCTTTTTCAATACAAATTCATTCCCCAGTTTTGGAGTATAGACCAGAGAGACCCATTTGTAATTAGATCCATAAAATGAAATAAAAACTTCCACTCTCCTCTAGGTTTCTCTAAACATGATCCCACATCAAAATTTATTTATACAAAACAAAATAATGTCTTGTAAATAAATTATACCCCTTTTCATTTTGGTTCAATATCCCCCTCACTATCATGAGATCATTTTTTTTAAAAAGAACATTATATATTTATTTCCTAGCCCTAAATTTTTCACTTCTCTGAAATACTCATAGTGGGATCCCAACTGACTGTTTTAATCTTGATTCAAATTATTTTTAATACATCCTAACTGAGATGGATATTTCGGTGTTCCATGTTCCCATGATTTTTATGTAGTTTAAAATTAATATTAATAATTCATCAAATTATAGTTATGTTTCAGTAAGAGTTTAACCTATCATGCTTACATTCCATATTTTTTAAACAATATTTTTATAGAAAATGAGGACAAAAACACTCAGGAATCTCTCAATCACTAAAATTTCATATTCAATGGAATCTCTCTAAAACAAAGGTAATATTTCAGTAGTCCAAATATTATTTTGTTTTATTATCTAAACATATAGGCCCTTAAAATTTCTATTTAAATAAATCAAAACATTTTCAATCTCTCAAAATAATAGGCATTTTAATAAAAAATTGAAATTTCTATGAGTTTTGATGTGGAAAAACTGAATCACATTTAAAGTGAAGGAAACATTACTCTCCCCCAAAATAAATACCAAAATTATACCCAATTATGAATATAAAATTAAAAAATATTAAAGAAAAATGTGATATAATTGGTCAATATTGAAAATGATCGAGATAGTTTCATGAGAGTTCAAGGATACCACTACTACCACTTTTCCTATAATGTTCATAAATGATATTGATAATGAAGGTTCATGATATTTTATATTATAAATAAAAGAAAATAGTTTCTCATGTAATTAATAGTTGAGAATGATACAAAATAATTTATGAAGAATATTTTATAGAAAAATAATGAGATACCCTAACAGTGTGTTTCCATCAACATGATGAAATGAATTTGAATAATTAGAACTAGCACTTGTCCAAAATAAGGTAGTATTTTTCAGTTTCATCCAATAATAATTTCAACCTCCTTGAGATAGATCACTATAATAATGAAACAACTTCTTAAAAAATAGTATAAATAATGCTGTAAAATTAAGCATAAAAATGAGATGAAAACAATAAAAAAGGAAAATTGATAACAGAGAAACATTGGTTGACTCCTATGAAGAAGTATTTTTGCAAACTTCATTTAGGAAAAAATTATTTCATTCTTGAAGAGAGAATCTTAAATCCACATCATTTTCCCTACCCTTAAAATAATGATTTTCACTTATGATATTGACCTACAGTTGATGGTATTCATGTCCAATTAATTCCATTCTTATAAAATTGTGAATAGGACTAACCACATAGACCGAATAATAGCAATAAATAGTTTCAATATATAGTTAATAATGTTAACCCTGCGACAAAATTAAAAGTTATTATATTGAATTATGAATTTTGGAAAATCATTTCTTCATTCATTATAGATTCTTTGATCATTATAATAATCTCATTGATTTTATTCCAAATGAGATTACACTAAGAGACTCATTTAACACACATATATGAAATTATAATTATGGGACTTCACATTCGAAATTAATATATTATAGAGATCAACATGAAAATGACATGTCATGATAAAAAACCCCTATAAGAAGACATCCCAAGTTGAGTTTTATATGTAATCCTATTGTATATTAATGGGTCACACATCATTAATGTCCAATCCATCTTGATGTACCAATAATATTCTCCAATTTTATTTTGAATTCTCTATTTTATATTGTTTCCATCACACAACAATGTGGGTGATAGATAGTAGAAGTTAAACGAATACAAAATACATATCAATTAATTATTTTAATTTAATAATCACAAAATTTTCACTATTATATATGATAAAATCACTAGGTACAAAACAGTTGGGATAATATATTATTCTATATTAAAATCACAGCACTAATAGAATGACTTTTTTGATGAAAAACTACACCAACCCAATTTAAATCATTTTCAGTGAAAAAAAGAATATATGAATTCCTACAAGAATATCAAAACAGTCACATTAAGTCAAAAATACAAACACAACAAATTGCATTTTCTTAGATTCCTTTGCGTGGATATTCCTATTACCTACCCACATTTTCCAATATATAACATTTATCACAGCTTATAGGAAGACATTTCTGATCCTTAAATTGGGTAGGTTGGAAAAATCGTGGACTGAAGGCCATTTTTGTATTCCTCTCTCCTTTGTGGTGTAAAAACCATGAAACTGAGTGGAAAATATCTGAAATAGAATCCATTTCCACTTTTGAAACACATATCAAAAGTATCCATTTATCAAAACTCTAAAAATGAAATGGATCATCCAAAAAGTAATAATTCAAATCCTAAATGAACCTTGTCCTTTGATAATCATAATGTTTTTTCTAGCATGATATTAAAAGACAAAATGTTAAAAAATAAAAAATGGAAATATTAGTTCATTGATGTAATTAGTTACTATTCATCAGGAAATGATGTATTCATCGTTGTCTGCTCAATAGCTTGAATTGTGTATGTGAGTATCCTAGGAAATTGGTGAGAAACCTCGTTTTCAATACCAATATTAGTATTAATGAGTATATAAAACTCTTTTAGTAAAAACTTTCACCACATAAGTCTTATTTTAGAATCATTTTTAATAAATATATATTCCATAGAAGAATTATTAGTGAGTATTATAACAATTAAACCTATGATATATTATCTATAATGATTCGAGAAAAACATTATAGTATTCAAATGCTTCTCATTAGTATAAAATATTTTATGGGAATTATTATGTATCCTTGAAGCATTGTAAATCACATGAAAACTCTTCTCATTTCATTGAATTAAAACTACCCCAACCACCTAGTAACATTCATCATACATAACATTGAATAGATGTTTCAAATCGTGGTAATTGATTATTTGAGAATATGTAAGAAACTCACTTGAAAAATTAGTTTATTGTTTTATTTCTCATAAAACACAATGGTAAACCATTCATTAACAATTAAAAAAGTATCATATCAATTTTGGAAATGTACTTGATGAATATATGATAAAAACTGACATTTATTAAAATTCATTTATTGGCTACTAGATTTTTTGGATGTGGAATATTTTCAATTACATAAATATCAACATTGTCATTTCAATTAACCTATTATAAACAATATGTCCTAAGAAAACAATTTATATATCCATGAAATGTAATTTATCCTAATTTAATACTAGCTTTATCATTTCACACCTCTATAATAAATTTTCTTTCTTCTCCAAAAATACCCTCAAAATTAGAAACAATAATGAAAAATTCATTCATCATTTCCTAAATAAATATCTTAGTCATATGGGAAAATATATCCATCAAAAAAGTTTAAATGTGGAAGGAGGACCACACATCTCAAGGGTAATACAACTATAAGGGAATTTACCAAAAGAAAAAATAAATGTGATAATTTCCCCATCTTCATAGGCTATGAGAATGTGAGTGTAACCTAAATAGCTATCCAAAAAATAAGTAAAATAATTTTACATCCATCCATTCAGAAATTTTGTCTCGTATATAAATTATTAAATTATCTTTTATAGTGAAATGTTTTGTCATTCCATTATCAACACAGTCCCTCAACATGGTGTCCTTACTAACTAGATTTTTTTATAATATTATTATTAAAAAGACTGTATAAATCCCTATTTTAAGTAAAAATTTCATCATACTTACACTATGAAAATAAGAGATAGGAACATTATTATTTCAACTAAAATATCATTGACAACTTCTATAATGACTTTATTCTTGTATATATTAAATATTTTTTATGATTTTACTCTATAGTTGAGTTCAGGTTCCATTATTATATTTTGATCGAATAATGATAGAATTACTCCATTAATATTAATAATAGATAATCCAATAACATATTTAAATTTACTTAGGTTATTATGAAACTTATCATTTAGAAATCCCTTTAGTGGTGAAGAAATTATGACATGAAAAGTTGAATCTTCTCCTTAAAAACAAACCTGACATTATCTATTAGGGGTTTGTGATCCATAGTTATAGGAGCTTGAATGGAATGGAGAAACTTATATTTTAGTGGTATATGGTTCCCTTGTTGTTTCCAAAATAATTAAGAGTTAAAATACTCTTCTAAATCATTGATAATTTCAGACAAACATTGCCTAGATAAATATTTCTCAAATGGTGTAAATATATGTTTTTCAATAAATTATTCTATGTGAATGATGAATTCCCTATAAAATTAATCTAAATAATCCTCATCCTTGTTAAAATTAATTACCAAGAAATATTCTTTATAATAAATAAGAGTTACATTGATTTCGTCAAGAACCTTCATAAACACTTCCTCATGAAAATCTATAAATTTATCGACATTTAGAAACTCATTCCATAGTAATACTTTTTCCATAGGGTGGTTTTTTCCTTTTCAAAATAATTGAATTCATCCATCTAAACAACATAGTTAAAAATCCTTTTTCATTCCTTTCAAACAAACATGGTATCCCCCTATATCTTGAAACTATCTCCCAATTATAAATGGGGCTTCTAGATCATATTCCATGTACCAAATGAGAAATTTTGAAAGGAAAAAGTGGATACACAATCCAATAAGAAAGTAATATACCTTCTTAAATGGGTGGGTAATAAATATATATAGGATAGTGGAAAAACAATTTTTGGGGGTTTAATAATCTTAGTATAAATTTCAATAAATATATAAGGGTATAAAATTGATAATGACATTATGATCAGACAAGTAATTAAACTAGTAAACCCTCTCACTAAATGTGAAATGAATAACAAGACATCATGGATCTTATTACCTGAGAGATATCCTATTCTATTATAATACACTACAATCCCCCATAATATTATAGGTATAAATCTATTCCAATATTTTCATAATGGAACACATTTTATTAGAATATTTCATATAATAAGTGATCTAAATAAGTTCTTAGAGAAAAGGTATATTAAAATTCAAATTTATTAAAACAATAAAAAAATGTAAATAGTTTTTTGAGGGAATGTAATCGGTGGAGTAAAATTACCCACTAATTTAGGAACATTTTCAAAATGTTTCACAATATAATTATTTCCTTTAGTGTACTTGTTTTTCAGGTCTTCAACTTGTTATTTTTTAGATGTTATAGTAGGTTGTAACTGAATCTTTGCATGGTTTTCAGAATATCTATATTGAATGGATTACACTGTGGGTTATTCTGGATTATTAAAATTTTCATTGAAAATTATAATGGTATATTTTTACATGTTTATGATTTTAGTGACCAATCCATGTGTTGACCAACTTGTAATTCCCTTATGAAATTGACTCAGTGGTACTAGGTAGATTCTTTTTATCACTAGTTCAGTAATTCTAAATAATTATCTAACCTTAAACTCTAGATTTTTGAACCAAAATTCTTGTCGTGACTTATCAAAATAACTTTTCCCTTTTTTAACATCAAACTATCTTGTTAGTTTTTGGAACACCCCTTTAACATCATCCTGTGAACTTGATGGGTCATCCCTTAACTAATGTTGAAGCTGCCATATATTATATTGAATTAGATGAAGAACATGATGTATTTTCACTCCATGTACCCTCAAAGTCAAGTAGAGATGATTATAAAATCCATGGTTATAGTTAATTGAGGAATGATCATTTCTAGAATAGATTATATGTCCATACCCATCTTAGTTAACATTTATGGAAATATAGGATGATATATTATTGTTTGGGAATTAGGATTATCTATGGAAAAAAATACTGCATTAAACACAATATTCCTTGAGTGAAAGTTTATCATTTTCATTATAAACATCAATGTATTTTGATTCTTCTTGAGATTTGGGTGCAGTTTTCATTTCTAACGAAGTTAATTTTTATAGAACATTTGTGTTGGGAATAATGTTACAAATTGTATAAAACATTTTTTATATCCTCACATATGGTGTCTTAAAAATATCATCTAGATGACTATACAACAATTGTTTGATGATTTAGAGTAATAATGTTGTCAATGGTATCCACAAAAAACCATGTTGTTCTTTGATGTTTAGGGAAATATAGAGGAATCCCATTGATCCTTTCCCAAAATTCATTGATCAATTCACTAAACTCTTTTAATAAAAAGGTTATTTTATTCTAAACATTTTAAATTATAGCCTTGAGTAAAGACATCATGAAAATGGAATTTTAATGATTGTCCCAAGTGTTATAAATATCTTTCTACAATTATTGGAACCATAATTTCACGTATTACTTTATGAAAATTGGAAAAATATGAACATAAATTTCTCCTCAAATAATCCTTTATGCAAAAATTGTTAAACAATTTAATAAACATATATAATGATGATTCGTAAATCCTCATTGGGATTTCCATGTTATGATGGTCGCAAGTTGGATTAAGTAATCACCTTTTTTCTAGATCTCGATGTCTTTTTAAACCAAGATGCGTTATTTGATAATTTCATCACCAAGAACTCTCAGATAAATACTCTATCCATGATTATGAGTCCAATAGGTGTTGGGTTGACATTTTTCTCTTTTTCTGATGCTTTCGATGGGGCTTGTGCATCTGTCAGCATGGGGATAAAAGGTGCGGTTTGTAGCCCCACATTTCTGCTTTCCAAAGGTGGGTGGCATCCGTCCCATATTTAGGGACGTCTTCTCCAAGATCGAAATTGGATGATGGGATGTCATGTCTTCCTTCTATGGATTCCTCCTCAAAACTCGTCTCCTAGTCCGGGTCTCCCTTCTAGACATAAGTCATTGTTCGTGAAACTCTTCCATGCGCCATATATTCATGGACACCAGGTAATTACACTACATCTATCGAGACATTCCAAAAGTTTCGGTCAGGGCAAGAACCTTCAGTCAGGGGAGTAGCCTCGTTGGGTAACACTGGCATGTCTAGACGCTGGATCATTGGTGCTTCTGTGTTTTCCCCCTTATTATAGGGCTTCTTGAGGGTGTGGATTCCTGAGGCATCGTGTGTTGAATGTAAGGAATTATATACCATAGGCATTTCTATGAGGTTTTCCTCATCTCCCATGTTTAACATACGGTATACCGCAAGATTAATGTCCAGTGAAGATGGATCAGACTGATCAGAACACTGACTAGAGTGGATCAGATGATTGTAACCCCTGGATGATGGGGTGATGAGTGAAATGGGTGGCGAATGGGATGAGATCTCCATGAGGACGACAGTAATATTGGTCTTATGTCTCAAAACGACTTTTTACATATCCCCATGGTAGGGAATCAACGTCTTCATAGTTCAAGAGGGTGATGGGAAGCCTAAGGAGGTGGCCCGTGAGAATGGGTGCGTGGATGGGGACCCATAAGAAGTGGAACCACTGGGTTGGGTCATGACCATCCTGAGATACATAGGCTTGAGGGAAAGCTCAGGCGATGAGATTGAATTGGAGTGTACGAATAGTACAACAACTCGATGATGTGTATGGGGATTATTTGTGGTTAGCAGCCTGGGTTGGCCTGACGCCACTAGGATGGACCAAAGGTGTGGGTCTCAGTGAAGGGGATTAAAATGGCGTTCCACTGAATTAGAGACGCAACAGCTGACTACTGATCGGGATACAACGGCTTACCACTGATTGAGGGACAAAATGGCATTCCACTACATGGGGGACACAACAGCTTACCGTTGTTTGGGGTTTACAGTTTAGTGTCATGTATGATGGGGGTGAACCGATGTAAAAAAGGAAATCGGGTCCAGATGGATGATGTAGGAGAGCTGATGTGAAGGGGGGTCGGAACGACCGAGTGTTAGGCTTGAACATCATGGATGCTTCTTACGTACCTCTCCTTAGCAAGGATCAAAGTCCACATAGTTCAGGATGGGTGACTTTGGTGTCCCGACGTTAAGATGGTCCGGACCAATGGTTATTGGGCTTGAATCTCATAGAGGCTTTATTGGTACCTTGCCTTGAAAAGGATCAATGTCCACGTAGTTTGGGTGGTGTTTGGTGCTACACTATAGGCTACCCAGGGTGTTGGTGAACTGACATGATTATGGTCAGAATGATCGGGGTGGTGGGATTGAACCTCTTTGAGTCTTCCTATGTACCCTACCTTGGCAAGGGTAAAAGTCATCGTAGATCAGGTGGTTTTGGGGCATACACTCTAGGATGCCGAAGGTGTTGGTGAAATAATGTGATGTTGGTCTGAATGACCAGGGATGTGGGATTGAACCTTGTGGAGGATTTCTATGAACCCTCCCATTGAATGGATAAAAATCCTATTTGTTCAGGTGGTGTTTGGGGTTTACACTCTAGACTGCCCAGGGTGTTGGTGAGCAGACGTGAATATGGTCAGAATGACTGGGGTGGTGGGCTTGAACCTCGTGGAGGCTTCAAATGTACCATGCCTTGGAAAGGATCAAAGTCCTCGTAGTTCAGGTGGTGTTTGAGGAATACACTCTAGGCTACCTAGGGTGTTGGAGAAATGATGTGAAGATAGTTGGAACGACATGGGTGGTGGGATTAAAACTCATGGAGGCTTCCGATGTACCCCACCTTGGCACGAATCAATGTCCTCGTAAATCGGTTGGTGTTTTGGTGTCCCGACATAAAGATGGTTGAGATCAATAGTTATTGGGATTGAACCACATGGAGTCTTCCAACATACATTGCCATGGCAGGGATCAATGTCCACGTAGTTCGGGTGGTGTTTGGGGCTTAAAATCTAGGCTACCCAAGGTGTTATGGTCAATGATTCCTCTACACCCTTGTGAGTCTAGTTTGGTGTGAGAAATAAGTGGTGCAAATTACCTAATGATCATGTCACGAAAGGTGCGTCCGTGGGAAGTATAATAGGGCTTACATGTGGTTAGCAGCCCAAAGAGGAAATAGGGGCCTGGGACTTACTCCAGGACAGAGGCCTGGTGGCGACAAAGCCCAATAGGAGAGGGATTTGGCACCAAAGAATGGAGGGGCACATATGTTGCCTCCTGCAAAAATGATAGGGGCCTTGCAACATGGTTGTTTCCCTTTTCCCACGTAGGATTCATGGGGGGAAGTGATAGTTTGACATCATGTGCTGAGGACAGTGATTCTTGGTAGTTTAATGTCCTGCAGCTTAGACAAAGTGGGTTCACTCCACACCCCTAGGACATACATAATCGGTACCCTCTATAGCATTCTGAAGGTAATTCACTAGAATTGTCATGGCTAGGGGGTGTTGTGGGGTGATCCCATTGGCGGTCCACGTTAGAGTGGGTATGAGAAAAAGCAATATACGTTAGCATTCATATGTAAAAAAGCATGAGGCAAAGCAACACAACATGAAGTGGTGTCCAGGGGACTTTGAAATCACATCATGCAAACCTGGATGGTTGCACGAGAAAAGGAATTGCAATGCATAAGGTTTAATATAAAGTGGCCTTTTGAAGATCTGGTGATCCGCATAGTGGAGGGTAATTGTGAAGGGGTGTGCTTTGCGATGTGGAGTGTCCCGGCCTAAGCATAGGGTAGCAGTGCATATAGGAGGTGCTTCGCGATGTGGAAAGGCATTCGTAGAGAACTGCCTCACGAAGCAAAGGTTCCTCACAAAGCAATCTATCGTGAAGCGATGTGCTTCACGATGTACAGTGTCCCTACCTTAGCATGTGGATCACGTGTACATGAGGGGTTCTTCAAGAAGCATAAACACTTCGCAACGACCTAGGTCCCTTTGGGGATCCCCTTCCTTCGTAGAGGACCATAGGTTCCGTGAAAGGCATCCCTCCCAAAAGAGGGGAATAAAAAAAGGAAAAGGGGAGGCACATCATAGAGAAAAAGTACCTCGTGTAGCTCATGGTTTTCATAGAAGAGGGTGATTCAAAATTCAGGAGCTAAGAAGATGAAAAGTCAGATGATCCACCCTCTGGACATGGGGGGAGTCCGGTATTTATATACAAGAGGCTCCAAAAAGTAGAGCTCACTTGGCACGAATATGAATTTTGTTTCTCTGTGGCTGGTCGGGAACATCAAATTCATTCGCAGAGCATCTCGTCTCTTTCCATGGTGGCAGGCTCGCAAACGTCCAAGGCATTCACGGATCATCCCATCTCCATGTTCCGTGGCGGGCTCGTAAACATGTCGGTGTTTGTAGAGCATCATACCTCTTTTCTCCGCGGAGGGCTCGTGGACATCAAAGGAAATTGCGAAGTATCCCGCTTCCTTGCTTAGTGGAAGGCTCATGAACATCAATGTAATTTCCAGAGCATCCCACCTCCTTACTCTACGATGGACACTAGGCTAGGGGGGCTCCATGAAGGGGCTTCGTGAGGTTCCAATTCAGGCTTTTCGTTTCTTCTTCTTATTCCCCCATTTTAGCGCCACCAAATTCCCCGCCCCCCCAGACTTAGAGACTAGGGGAAATGAAGGGTCAAAGTCTAAGGGTCAATTGCAAAAATCCCTCATCCATTCACAATGCTATCTCATGAAGAGGGCTCCCAAGGTCGATAGGTGACGCACATGCCGAGCGCGCCATGAAGCTCAGCACAATAATGATGAGCCACGAAGCTCTGAAGGTCACAACCTATAAATAGGGGAGCTGACCATTATTTTTTCCATTCTACTCTCTGCGAATTTTTTCATTAGAGTTCTCGATTTGTGAAGATCTGCGTACTCTGATATTTCTCTCTGCAAATCTGGTCTTCTGCTTTGCGGTGAAAAAAGATTCATTTACTCTGCGACAGTGCTTTTCAATCATGCATTTGAAGGCCATGCCAGGGCTCCATGAATAGCCTTTGCAAACGAGCTCCACAAATGATATTCATGAACTAATCCTGAAAATCATCCAAATTTTAAAACAGAATGGATCATCAAGAATATGCCTAGGGGGTCCTTGCGGATGCATCCTGGTTGGATGAGATGCCGAAGAGTCTAGTTCTAGGGTAGTTAATTTGGAGCCACTCTGACCATGGATCGTTGTTGGTGCTGCTATCGGAGAGATAGAAGAACTAACCGCTCTATAAGTGGTCTCCTTTTTATGGATTCATGATAAGGGATGAATTCTTCATCCTAGAAGGATGTCGGGACGAACCGGATTTCTGGTTTAGGAGCAAGCCGTGCCAGCGCCAATAGTTCAAGGCGACTAACGGCCATGCCTGGTAGGATTACAAAACTGTCATCGCTGAATGCTTATACAACCACATGAATAATTTCAACGGGAAGGAATTATAGATAGAGACGCCCCCAACCATACGATATTGAAGGTTTCTTTGAGGAACCCGGTGAAGGGGTGGTCTGAGAAGTTGGACCTGCACCAGGGTGGCAACTTCACAGATTATTGGGCCTGGACCTATTGGGTAGTGGCCTAATGTGAGGAGTTTCAGGAAATGCTAAGGAGAGTGGTATTGTGTGAGGCGACTTGGTCCTCCCAATTCTACATAGACCAAATGAAACAGCTGATGATAGGGCTGTTGAGAAGATAGTGGTCAAGGACCAATACCTTCCACACACACCATGGGGATGTCAGTATCAGCATGTGGGATGTCCACCAGATTTCAGGGCTCCTGATACTGGGGGCTATGTATGATGAATTATTACATATCATGAGTTCTTGGGATGATCTAGACCAAATTCCATGGTTGGTGATGGCATTGATGGAACTGGTGTTAGGAGAGTAAAAAAGAAGCATTTAGAGAGGTCCACATCGGGCGATGGTTCAAGCAATTTATGAATTTTTTGGAAGAGAGGAAATTTCTAATAAGGCCTCGAACATTCCCGAAGGGGGATCAATAGGGAAAGGAGCACTTTTACTGGCAACTCTTGAAGGGAAGCCAACAGAAGACCTGGGGGTTCAGCGTCAGCACAGTGGAACAACCGACAATCAGGCTGACAGTGTTCATCGCGACTCATATCTATGGTTGTATCCTGCCGGTGAGGGATACCAACATGGTTGTGCATCCCAGAACATTTATCATGGTGTCCATGCTGGTGATATGAGGGTGAGTTAACCTCGTGATCCCTTTTCTCACCAAATTCTATAAGATGTTGTGGCCTATCATTGAGGGGAAGAGGCTACATAGGATATCTGGGCCATTCCATCTTCTATATGGGTGGATAGTGGAACAAATCAGGGGGTTTATGAGGGCCTGAAACCCATCTCACCTCCGGGCTCGAACTTGCTCCCATAAATTCTGAATGCCGCATGATGCATTCCGGCCAAGCTAACCACACCGTTGGTACTAAAGCGAGTGTGGAAGGTGGAGGAAATCAATTTTCACCTATTTTCATTGCCGATGAGGGAATCCAATGATGGTTCCAGGGAACTAAAGGGAACCAGGCCTATCTTATGGCCTTTTGAGTTAGAGTCTTGGTGGTGAGGGTGGACCATGAGCCCCTCTGTGAGCCGTACTACCCACACCAGTTTGCAAGGCAATTCCGGTGTGTGCAGTGACTAACCCCGCAGGTCTATCTAGAGGTTCACCATGAGGAACACCCATGTGTGATGAGGCAAAGTTGGATCATGTTTACAGCAGAGGATGAGAAAATGCAGAATGATCTTCCTCTACCCATATTCGTCTTTAGGCTATTGAATGAATATACCCCGAGCTCGAAGGCGGCCTTCCAGGGGGAGATGATGAAGCAGTCAACCATTCATGGTGGTGATGGTGAGATGTCCCATCATTGGGGCCGAGGTCGAAAAACAGCAAGGGAATCTCACAGTGGCCGGGCTACCATGGCGGCGAGGCTTGCACCAGTTAAGGGTTTGGAAATAGCAAGAGACCCAAAAGTGGTAGTGGACCCGGATGTTCCCGAAGGAGAGAGTCACCATGATGGGAGGCCACTAAGGAGATTCCATAGAATACATACTCAGGCTCCAGGGAAGTGGCTGCACAACATTTATATGCCTGATAATGTTGTTTTCCCGAAGCCCTGGGACATATGGGATGTGAACAGGAAATTCCTCAGCCCGTCTGAGATGTGGAAACAAATGAACCATCTCAGGATGGATTTTTCGGGGAAAGGCCCTATCAGGGACGACATTACGGTGTCCCAAGCTGAGGGGGAACAATATCTGACTAAGATGGAGGCCTTTTTTCACTCCCAACATGCTCCTCATCCAATAAAAGATCGAGTCTATGTGTTTCTCGATCACACTAATCTCGTGCAGTTGATGGCTGCTGATTTAAGGGAACGGTTCCCTCTATTGGAAGAATTATATGAGTCCTCATAGGGGGACGAGGCCGGGAGAGGGAGCCCTTTGGAGGAGGGTGAAGTTGGAGATCAAGACTCAGATCTTAAAGTGTTCACATAGTCCTTTGAGGTAAAAATCTAAAACCCCATTTTTCATGGCTTGCATTGAAGTTGTTCTAGACTCTTTGATATCATCTAAAATATACAGGAGAGTCTCATGCACAGAACTCGAACTCTTCCCTTATTGGATGCATATGTGGGACTTTTGGGATCTATGCTTCATGCAGTATCTATTTCTATGTCCAGTAGGGCTAAGACACCTAAGGTGACCCCTTCGGAGATTTTCGATCTTCTGACCATATATGTAGGGCCACGTCTAGGGGTGTCAACGACATCAACCCATGAACAAGACGAGAAATTCGATCATTGTAATTCTCCTCTACTAAAATTATAAATGTATCCTGACGTGAATGAGGACATAATCTCATACCACACCATACAATCCTGAGTGAGAACATGGGTCGGAGTCTTGAGAAGGCCATGGGGCTTGAGGATGGGCCTCAGACAAGAAGTCCTGGCTAGTTTGTATTTTAACGGATTGCATTGAGGATTAAGGTGATCTTAGTTTAAGGACATAGAGCTTAGACTGTAGGGGACAATTTCTGACTAGATTTGAAACAAAGCATCCATCCATGCATGACCGGAGGTTTGGGTAAACAATTGGGCGTCGACCACTAACCGTATTCACAATACAGGAGGCGTATAAATTTGTTGCCCGAAATCCTCAATGACGTCATCTCGTAATGGTAGGAAAGCTCTTGGGCTTAGCGTCCATACTATTTTGGGGCCCTTATGGGTATTGAGAATCATGGGATCCCAAATTATGGGTCATGCGAAGCATGGTAAGGCCCATGCTCACAGTTTGGATGATAAATAATTGGAGGTATGTCTCAAGGGGATATGTTTAGCTTGGAGAAATAGCCTGATGTAAATGATTACTTGAGTCACCACGACACACAATCGTAAATTAGTAGTGGGGATAGGGGCCGGAAAGGGCCAAGGGATCAGAATAGGCCAAGGGGCCTGAGGCTGGGCATCCCAGCCAACTGTATCTATATGACCTCTTGTGTGGTTACCACCTCATCCCACCTCCTAAGCCTTCTTGTGTAGTGCTCAGTGTGGGAAACAAGGCGCTAGACTTGAATTTTTCCTTGTAATGGTCTAAAAACTATCATCGCCCGAAGGGAATTCACCTCATGGAGATACAACGACACATAATGAACCACCACACTGAATATTTGGAACATCTCGGGGTGTCTCTAATGACAAAGGATAGCTGTTGACCTTATTCAAAATACATAATCCATGTAGTGACCTGGAATAGGAACAAAAAAAGAGCATCGACCACTGACCATATTCGCAATGCGGGAATTGTATCAATTTGATTCTAAATATCCATGAGGACATTTTCCCGAAGTGGTTGGAGGGTCCCCGGTCCTACCATCCCTATTGTTATGGGGTAATTTTGGATGGGAAACATGATTGAGTTCCAATCAAAGGAGTGGGTGAAACATAGTTGTGCCCATCTGTGAAAGAGGCAGACACCTACGGGGAGTGGGACGTATGGTAGGATCGAGATGAGATCGACGTAAATTGGGGAAAAATGCTGGACCAAACCTCATGTCTTGACCCAAAGGGAAACTCTAGAGATTTGGGTTGGGCCAACAGAAAAAATTTCTAGGCGTTCCTACGTATCCCATGAGGATGGGAATCAAGCCATACATAGTTCTTGAAGGACATGTAGTTTAGCATTGTGTGGTGAGGACGTGGGTGAATAGAGAAACTAAGACTTAGCACATGGTGTGATCGTTGTATTCTTGACATGACCGGGGCCAAGTAATCATGCACTACACCATGTAAGGATCCATCGAGAGAACTATAACAATGGGGCATAATCATAGAGAAGTGATTGAGGGTGGACTCATGATGAGGAATTTGAGCATTCCTACATATCCCTTGAGAATGGTAATTATTTCATACATAGTTTTAAGGGTATATTTTAATGTCTTGTATGATGATATACATTTTAATATCTTGCGGGACACGATAGTTTAAGGTTATGTGGGACCAGCATTTTAGGGTCATGCGGGACCATGTAATGTTTAAGGTCATGCAGGACCAAACTAGCTCAGGGAAAGTATTTCGTGAGAAACATGGCATTGGTGGGAGGATTTATATGCTCACCATCCTTGGTCAAAAGGGAGTACACACCATTGGGGTAAACCCTGTGAATTATGTAAGGTCCTTCCCATTTGGGCTCTAACATGGGTGGTTTCCTGCTAGGTATCATCGATGTCCAGAAGGACAATACCAATTCACCTTGCCAGAAGGATTGGAGGTGAATGTTCTTGTGGAAATATCTAGCCATATTATTCTGATGCCTTTCTTGATTGTGATTGGAATGAAGCATGTTCTCATCAAGTGCATCCAATTCGGCCAGCCGAATTTTATCCACATTTTACGGTGCTTGATGATCATAGGACATTGTGCATAATGAAGGCAACTGAATATTGATTAGTCATATGACCTCTGTTCTATACACCGGGGAGTATAGTTTCACCTGGGCGGAATTACGAGTCATCATCTGATAAGACCATAGTTAATTGAAGATCTTGTACAACCAACTCTTCTTGTTTTGACCATCCATTTTCTATAGAATTTTAGAGAGGGTTTTCCTAAACACCAAGATCAACCCATTTTCGTACACATGGTATCAGGTGGTATGGTTAGAATAGATGTTGTACATGGCATAAAACATTTTATGCTCAGCTGCTTGAAAGTTGGTGTCATTATTGGTGTGGACGGCGTGAAGGAATACAAATTTGTATATGATATTTGATCTATAATGTCAATGATGGAATAGTTCTTGACGTCCTTAAGAGGGACTTCTTATGCCCACTTATAAAAGAAGTTCGTAGCGGTCAGTATGAACCAACACTGGCGATCTGTCACAGTAGGGTATGGTCCCACGACATCTAGTCCCTCGAATACGAAGGGCCAAGAGTAGATGGTAGTGTGGAGAGGATCCGGTGGTCAATGGACGAATTTGGTATGATCATGGCTTGTATGAAATCTCTTGGAAAACTCGACGCAATCATGGATCATGGAAGTCCATAAATACCCCAATCTCTAGATATGGTGAGACAACTTCACCATAGTCTGATGGCCACTGTAGGAACCGAAGTAAACCTCTTGCATGATCTGAGAAATCTCGACTCCTTGGATGTAGTGGAGGAGAACACCATCTAACCCATTCTTGTAGAGGATCTACTCAAGACTGGGACAATCTTGGAGGGTAAACTGTAGTTCGTGGTGTACGATTCACATGCGCACGACCCGATCATCTGGGAGGTAACCATTTTGAAGATGCTCGACAATAGGGGCCCTCAATCAGGAGTCACTTCAACCATTGCATCTGAGGGACCTGGGGGTCCTGATGTGGAGGCTACAGTGGTATGATGGATCATATGCAGACCATAGTCGTCACCTGGGTAGATGGTAGTCGTGACTCTCATATGCGCCACATGGATAGTTGGATCATCTTGTTCGGGTTCTAGAAGCGATGCAGCCATGCCATCCAGGGCGTCAGGTCGACCGTTCTGTGCTCGGGGGACATGAGTTACCTCTAGACGAGATGGAAACTGGGGTATTAGTTAGAGAGTGTGCTCCAACAACGGTATGATCACCATTTATCTGAGGACATATTCACCATTGATCTTCTATATAACTTGCTCGGAATCCCCTTCCACATGAAAATGAGGCACATCATTCTTGAGGGCCGTCTCGAGGACCATGATAAGATCATGATACTCTACCACATTGTTGGTGTAGGCCTCTAACAATACGAATGAGTACGACATGATGGATTCATTTGGGGTAATAAAGATGATACCCAAGCCTACCCTGTTGAAATTGGGGTCATTGAGCCTCCTACCGGTAGGGATTCATATGTACCATCGAAGTGCATCTGCCAGCATGACATGGCATGATCTACTGGGAGGATTTCCTCATCAGGAAAATTGAGATCCAAGGACTGGTCATCATGAGCTAGATAGGAGACAAATAAGTCTCCCAATTCTTTCCACTTAATAGCTTTCTGAGGGACAGACCTGATGTCGAACTATTGGAGGATTACCGCCCACTGTAATAGAAGTCTTGTTAACATGGGGCGATTTAGAATGTACTTCAATGGGTATATCCGAGACACCAGTTGTACCTCTTTGTTCTATATGTAATGTCGCAATTTTTTCTCTATGAACACTAGCGCAAGGAAGCTCTTTTTGATGGGGGAGTATCTGGTGTCCACATCTAGAAGCATGCGGTTGAGGTAGTAATGGTTTTTTTCTGTCCCATCATTTTTCTTCTGGGTGAGAAGAGCACCAAGAGATCATTATAGGGATGTCACATAATGCACCAATGGATTTCCAGAGAATGGTGGCATCAAGACTGGAGGCTAGAGTAAATATTACGTGATTTCTTCTAACGTGGACTAGAACACTTCATCCGATTCACAGGCAATGCTTTTCTTCATGATCCGGGAAAAGGGATTACACTTTCCGTCCAGATTCACAATGAATCAGCATATGTAGGCTTTGTGGCCTCGGAAACCATGATGATCCTGAATATTGTTAGGGGGAGGCATCTAGCTGATGGCCATGATCTTCACAAGGTCGATATGGAATCCCTTGTACATGACAACAATGCCAAGGAACATCCCAGAGGTGACCCCAAAGACACATTTCAATGGTTTGATCTTCAAGAGGCGAGAACGGAAGATGTAGAACAATTTATCAAGGTCCTTGAGATGGTCATGGCACTAGCAGGATTCGACCAACAAATTGTCCACATAGCATTCCACCAATGTCCTGAGGATTGGCTTGAATATTCACTACATGGCCCGCTGATAGGAGGCACCTGCATTCATTAAGCCGAAGGTCATGACCTAGTTACAAAACCGACCTTGTGGTTCCATGAATGTTGTAGACACCTCATCCTTAGGGTCCATCTAGATCTAATTATATCCAGAGAACCCATCCATGTAGGAAAATCCTTGAAACCCCTCCGTAGTGTCGATCAACAATTTTTTCATAGGAAGGGGAAAATCATCATTCAGAAAGTGACAGTTGAGATCGCGAAATTCGATACAGACTACGATCTGCCCATTCATCTTCCTAACTGGCACAATGCTGGCTAGCCACATGGGGTACTGGACCTGCTTGATGAATTTGTCTTTGAAGATATTTTCATCTTCGGCCTCGACAATGACACCAGGATAGGGGTGCATCATTCTAGGAGGCTTCTTGAACCCGCGAAGATTTGATGGGAGACCAAGGAGATGGACAACTACATGAGGGTCATGCCCTTTTATCTCGTCATAGCTCTAGGATAATACATCATGATACTGTTTCAGGAAGTCTATGTACCACTACAACTCCTCAAGTGGCATGGAGGCACTAATAAATGTGGGTTTCAGATATTCCTCGCTACTGAGGATCAACTCTAAAAATCCATCAACCATGGCGTAGATTACCTCTTCAAAGGCTTGGGGAGAATCCTCCAGATCCTATTCTTTAATTTCAGAGGAGGGATCCCTAGCAGGAGGAGCTTCCTATGGGTCGACAGATCCTGAAGAGAGGCCAGTACCTACCTGAGTAGCAGTGGTCACTACATTGGGAGATTCTGGTACTACTGAAACCATTTCAATAAACAATATCGACCCAAACCCATCTGGTCTTCGGCCTAAGGGGCCACTCTTGATGATGTCAAAGCTGTAGTGGTGTGTTTTCTTGAGCTGATAAATCCCAGCCCGACGAAACAGGCACGTATGACGCACTATCATTTCCATGGGGTGGACATCCTGATACCTTATGGGGTTAGGGGCTTAGGGATCACTGAGGCTTGATTCCTATAAGAATACAATGTGGTGTTCTGACATCGCTTAGACCTTGGAATATGCTTCCCCTGTTCTATAGACAACAAAACTTTTCCCCATATCAGGGGTCATGGCCTCAAATTTATGGATTTGGAAGACATTGGTGTCATCCATTGTTTCCCAAGGGTCGGTTACAACTGCGACATGCTTGACCTCATTAGTCTGGCTCTTCTTGTATTTTCTCTTGTAATAGTCGGCATCCAGGAAGCGTGATTCACAAGAGGCAAAATGAGACGCATCACCTTAGATCACACCCACTTGACCAATGAGGGAGTACATGAGGCACTGGTGATTTGTTGAGGGAACTTCCGTGTGCATGTGGAGCCATGGTCTGTCAATAAATTCATTATATGCAGTGTCCTGGGAGACAAACATAAACTTGGTACTGGTATCTAGGCTACCGAAATGGGTCTTCACACAGCGGTTTCCCACCGGAGTCTGCTCTACCCTACTATATCCTTGTAATTTCAGGTCGGAGGGGGTTAGATCATCCTCGTATAACCCCAATATCTGTAGTGTATGTGTGGGGATAATAGTGATCCCAGATTGTGTGTCAACAAGACAACAAAGAACCTCCACACCATTGAACTGGACGATGATGTACAGTGGGTGAATGTTCCCTTGTATATGAGAGTAGTAATCTTCTCCGGAGAATGAGATGATATCCTGGCACTCCGAATTTTCAAGAGCCTCGGTGTGAATGGCCTCTGTGGCTGCTACCTCTGTCTCAAACAGGAGGGGGATTTTTAAAGCCTCGGCGAGGGGCTCCCGCATATCTGTAAACAGGGAAAGGGCCTTGAGGATAGAGAGCCTTGCTGGGATGCTCGAAAGATGCTTGAGAACATCATAATTCTAGCCATTCGTGAAATTTCACTAGCAGGAGGTCACTATATGATAGGCGGTACAGTGGACCCTACCGACTGGGCCGACGACTGACTGGTGTCGAGCATATCTCACTGCTCACTTGTTCAAGCATGTAGAGGGACTACTATTCCTGGGCCAACTAGCAAAAATCGGTCCACAGTAGATCGTGTCTGATCAAGACGAGTTATCGGTGACTCTTCTTGTTCTAGTAGAACAAATAGTTGTGGAGGAAGGCATGATGGTCCCATATTTGGAGGCAGTGAATGTTGTGCTCGGAGCTGGGCTTGTTGTCTAGTCTTAGTGGCGTGCACGACCTGGATGGAGGTACCAACTGATGTTCCTCGATGATCTATATGGTCACAGCTTTGGAGATGTTGACGTCGATTGGGGATGTTGGGGATGTCCTCCTGGAATTCCACATTGTCGGGAGTCATGTTGGGGTTTACCAGTCCCACAGTGTTAACTGAATCATACCCTTGTCTATCACTCAAAGAGTCTACACTACTGGGTGGATTCTAGGAGGAATCTACATCTCTGGGGGAATAAAGTTTCCGAGAGTATAGGATGATTATTGCATTGGTGGGTTGCATTGGATTCCATTGCGCCGATGGTGTTTTCTCTTCTAGGAAGAGGCCGACATAGATGATGATGTAGAAGTGGTGGTAGCAGCTTCTCAAGTCTCTAGACGATTTAGGCATGCACAGATTATACCATGTGCACAAGCGACTATTTTGTGAGCCATCTAGTCATCATACTTCTGAGTACCATGGTTAGAAACCTGTTGCCACTCGCCCTCGCTGTCGCTACTACTCTCTTAACTTACGATGATAGATGCCACATGTTCCATGGCCAGGCCCAACCAGATTATGTTGTTATCAACATGGTCTTGAATCTAGTCTTTGAACACATTTAACAACCTGATAGTGTTCCCCAGGATGAGATGATAAGGGCAGTAGTTGGGGCGATCATTAAGGTGTGCCTCCTCTGGACTTCTGCACTTAGGAAAATGCACAATACCCTATTCCAAGGCACTTTAGAAATAGCCGGAAACTTGGTACCCATTAAATTAGTTGGTTCATTTTCTTTTTTCCTGGAAGGGGGGACTTGGAGCTTGGCTCTGATGAGGAGCAGGAGGAGCTTGTTTAGGAGTCGGAGCCTGATTGTCCTGCCTAGGTAGAGGCCGTGCATTACGCGGGGGAACCTGTTGGTTATGAGGAGGCCGCTTTTGGGCAGGAGGATGCATATTTGGTGGCATTTCGCTACGAGGTTGCGGATGTGGCTCCACTAGTAATAATTCCAGCTATCCGGGGGACTCTATTTGGTACACCTTAGTGGGCTTGACTCTAGTATCCCTCCTCGGTGAAATTATAGGAGGCAACGGACGTGCCTGGCTAGCCTATTGCAGGTCTTCATCCAGGCACTGGGCTTATTGGAGAAGTCCCGGAATCCTCCAGGGTAGTCTTGGGTGATCAGATAGGGAACCAATTCCATCATAACATTTCCCACACACATCGTCAGTAATTTCTCCTGAGCCAGTGGCATGTCAAGGGAGTATGTAAGTCCTTTAAACTGGGAGATAATGTCTGTGACATTCTCATCAGGCCTCTGTTTTCACATGAAGTTGTCTTCTATGATTTTCTTCCTTGTGGTGGATCTGAATAGGTAATGAAATTACCTACATAGGTCCTCCCAGCTGGTTACCGATCCGATGGAAAGCTTGTTGTGCCAGAAAAACGCAGTCCCCTCCAATGTCTGCAAAAAGAATAAGAGTTTTTTTGGATCCTTTTTCACTGGAGTCCCTAACATAGGCCCACACCATGAGGTGAATAGGCCAGATGCTATGGTGGGACCCATGTCCCGTTGAAGAGGGAAAATTTTGGATTCCAGAAACCCAGTAGTGCCGGACAATCATCCACCCATCCTGGATATGGCTTTCCATCACATGGGATTGCCAAATGTCGTGTCTCTAAAGCCTCTAGGTGGGAAATGAGTGTCGCCATTTGATCATCTCGGTGGGGGTCCCTATCTTGACGGGGATCCTTAACCCCGAGCACATTGGTGGGTTCTTCTAAATGGTAACCAGGACTAGCTGCTCGTGGAGTGGCTGGGGGCATGACCCTCAGGGTGGTTGGGGGAACCATAGATGGGTCCCTTGGATTGTCATGACGTTTTGGAGGTTATAAAGAGACATACCACACCCTCTTGATGTATGTTCTGACATCAACACAGTCTATGAGAGCAGCATGGTCAGAGTTACCTAGAGGAAGCTCACTGGGGATAATTTGTTCCTTCCCCTACTGTACTGGTTTGGGATTTACGTAGTCTGGTAGTTTCTCTCCAACGCATTAATCCAAGAGGCCATCGACCAACATCTTATTCTCGACAAGTTGTTGGATCTATGTGTCCTTCTCAGGGTCCTCCTCCGTCTTCTATACTAAGGCAGATGGGTCGGAGTGTTTGGCAGCTTTAACGTGCTCTTTACCCTTCCTAGAATTCTGGCTGAGAACTAATGCCTCGGTGGGCAGAGGGAGACCCAAAAGATTACTCTTCTTGTGATTAACTCTTATTGATGGGTCTAGTAGTGGTGGAAAGACCTTGGTGGGAGATCCCTGTCAAGATGCTCCTTCTCATCCTCCTCATCCACTATGTCAGCCATGTTGATCGTGACTCTTCCTCGGTGCATATCCTTGATATCGCCTAGTGAGTCGGGCTACCACTGGATCTGACTAAAGAGGAGGGCAGCATAGTGCCCCAGCCATGGATTTTCACGTGGGAAGAATCATCCTTGATAACATTACAGATTACCTTGAAAATATGAATGAATTTCTATTGGAGGGCCTTACAGCGGCCTAGAAACTCAGGGTGCTAGGCCACATAGAGTGAGGCCAGATCAACCAGACGACATTTCTCTACAATGCCTTCAAAATTCGCTTGGATCCTAGGATAAACCACTCACTGATAATGAAAGAGAAAGTGCATCACCTAGAGGGTTTTTCAGAAACACTCATCTTCCTCTAGGGTGATGGATTCCGGTGCCGGTATGTTTGGTGCTGTCACGGGCCAGAACATCTTGGGGAAGTGGTCCACTGAGAGGATTTTACACAAGATCCTTGGCTTGAATTCATGGTCCAGCACTTCAATACCCCACTCGTTAATCGAAGGTGACTGTGGAACTGGCCGCGACACTGAGGTAGACCGTTGGGGTGGCAGGATCTCCAGTGGAGAGTACGGCAAGCGGGCTGACTGGCCCCCGAATCTCGGGCTGTCCTCCGAAGAGATGTGCTACCTGGCCACTACATCCCGATAAGATGGAATAATGTCCTTAGTTAATGGATCAAGGTCTAGGGCTACTAGAGATAGGCCGTGATGTTTCTCACCCACCATTGGTCCCCAAAAAAGCTCTCCAAGATCTCTTATTGAGGTAGAGAGTGTTTTTTCTCATGATAATGGTGATTGCAAGACCGTGACCTACAGGGTTTCCATATTTTCATCCTCCTGGATATACCTATAGAGGGAGGCATGAATTTGATGGACCACACATTCTAGGAGTACTAGGTTGATGCACTTTGTTCTTACCCCATCCCTTAACTCGCATGAGCGAGGGGAGGGTTCTTGAGCTGAGTCGTATTCCGCTTCTTAGTCCGAGAAATCGATTGGTTTGATCTCTGTCCGGACCTTCCCAGAATTATTCTTATGGCGGCGATGACTTTCCTTCCTTCCCCAAAATGGCTCTTTGGGATAACACATATTTCTGAGACGAGGTCCTTCGGCCGCACTAGTGCTAGGGCGGAGAGGGGTTCCGCCTGAGTACCCCAGGGTGCGAGAAGCACCGAGAAAGTTGTTAAAATTGAATTGGGAGGACCTCTATGTGTAGCACTAGATCAGGTTAGACCTCCGCTAAAACTGGATGTAGCATGGGGAGGAATTCCATTCTTGGTGCTAGTGAGGCGAGGCTGGCCTTCACCAATCTGGTTTCCAAGGTGAGGAAGGCATTCTCCAGCTTCTAAGAGGACACAGGTAGGAACTCTAGGTTGAAGAGAGACCAGATTATCTACGCCCCCACCCCGGCGGTTGGTGGCCGGAGAAATGACCCCATATCCAGTTTAGTGGGAATGAGAGAGACAGTCACGCTAAGCGTCACTACCATGGAGAAGACCCTCATTTGAATTGAAGGTGTCACATGGTGTCCCTCCATGTTGGGCCTCTAAGTGTGGAAGGCCCCTCTTTTCGTGGTAGTGGTATATGGAGGACATCCGTACTGGGTGGCATTTCTGCAGGTTAGTCTGTAGTTACCATTTCATATGCCGGCGACTCAGAGAGTCGAATAAGCCTACTCATGGGGTGGTTGGGGCATCAATCCATGTCGGGAATATGAAAGTCCTTGTTCAACATGCATAGGGAGTTTTTGGTATACATAAGCAGTGTCTTGGGAGACATTAGGTGTCGATGTTGATGCCTCTTGGTGGGCATCCTCTCCGGCTTGCGCCCGACGCTGGCGTCAGATAAAAAAACTGGAGATTGCAGTGAAGACACATGTATTACATACTCCTCATCTAGTAAGACTGAGTAGCAGTGCTGGCGCATCAAAGTGGGAGCCCTCACTGGGAGTCCTTAGAATGCGTCTCTGACTAGGCTGGCCTGGACATCACCTACCTCATCGGCATAGGGATGGGAGTCATTGAAGTGTTCATGGGAGAGGATCTCGAAATTTTTTTTTGTCTAAGTGGGGAGCAGTGGCTCCCTACATTGCCCTTGGGGTTTCCATTAACGGCAAGGCACAGACTCCTCCATATCTAAGTGTGCTATATCCCTCGTAGGGATGATCCCCACCTCCTCGTAATGGCACACGAGGTCGTTGATTACCCTCTGCTGAATATCCTTGGTTGGGGAGATATGGCATGGGCACCCCATGGGAATAGGTGTAGAGGTCGTTGCAAAAGAGGTGATGCCACATGGGACTACCGTATTGGCACGACCCCTACACCTACATCAGTGGGAAGATGGTGATCACCTTCCAGATGAAACAACTTAATTCCTGAGAGCATGGAGATTAACTCGTCAGTGCTGAAAGAAAAAGGAATCAACGACCAATGCCCCATCGCCATCCCATATTACATGACTTATAATATGGGTCCATGCTGACAGCGTCATAGAATGGTATGTCCAACATTTTACTGCCCCAACATCTGGTGAGTTTTCAGACCAGGCCACTATTTGGTTGACGGGACCTGGTGCCAGATAACGAGATCTGGTGACACGCAAGACCATATATGTCTCAAATTCTACTAATATCCGTATTGAGGACATGATCTTCACGTCAAGTTCACCATTTCTGTTTCTGATTCATTTGCTGGGGCTCCTGCATATGTCTTCTTGGGAATGAATGGTGTGGTTTTTTAGCCATGGATTCCCACTTTCCAAAGGTGGGAAACATTCGTTGCTTATTCAGGGACATCTGTTCCTTGATCGAAATTGGATGATGGGATGTTGTTTCTTCTATATGTGGATTCCTTCTCAGAACACGTCATATAGTCCGGATCTCCCTTACATACTTAATATGTTGTTTTTGAAACTCTTCCTAGCTCCATATTTTTATGGACACCAGTTAATTACACTGCATATGTTGGGACATTCCAAAGGGTCCGGTCAGGGAAGCAACCATCGGTTAGAGGAGTAGTCACGTTGGGAATCATAGGCGTGTCTGGATGCTAGAACACTAGAATGTCTGGGTTTACTCTCCTTGTTATAGGGCTTCTCAAGTGAGTGGAAGCCCGAGGCATCCCACATCGAATTCTAGAAATTATATTCCACATGGATGTCTCTGAGATTTTCCTCAGCTTTCCATGTTTAACATAGGGTATGCCGCATGTTTAACATCTAGCGGATATGGGTTAGACTGATCAAAACACTAACTAGAGTGGTTCATATGGGTGTAAACCCTGGAGGACCCACTTATATAGGTGGGTTGACATGACATCAACAGGATGTGGTGTCCCAGGTAAGAATAAAGATGGATGATGGGGTGCTGAGTGAAATGGGTAGTGAATGGGATGGAAACATTGTGAGGATAACGATAAGGTTGGGAATGAGTCTCAGGGAGACTTCCGACGTATCCCTGTGGCAGGGAATCAAAGACTCATAGTTCAGGTGGGCGATGGGATGCCTGTGGATGCGGCCCGTGAGAATGGACGTGTGGATGGTGACCCGGAGGATGTGGAACCTCTGGGATGAGTAATGACATTCCCAAGACACATAGTCTCGAGGGAATGGTCAAGTGATGAGATTGAATTGGGGTGTACACATAGGAAAACAACTCGATGATGTGTATGGGGTATATGTGTGGTTAGAATCTCGGGTTGTTCTGACGCCACTAGGACAGAGCCAATGTGTGGGACTCAGTGAAGGGGATTACAATGGCTTGCTTCTGAATAATAGATGCAATGTCTTACCACTATTCGAGATACAACTTCTTACTGTTGATTTTTGTACACAACGACTTACCACTACATGGGGGACAGAACATCATGTCGATGTGTTGGGTTTACATTTTAACGTCATGTAAGACAGAGGTGAGTCGACATAAATCAGTACTCGTGGTCTTGATGGATGGGGTAGGTGAACGGACCTGAAGGGGGGTCGGAACGACTGGGTGTATAGCTTGAATCTCAGGGAGGATTCTTACATACCTCACCTTAGTAAGGATCACTGTCCATGTAGTTTGGGAGGGGTGAATTTTGTGTCCCGAAGTGAAGACGGTCCGAAACAATGGTTATTGGGCTTGAACCTCTTGGAGGCTTCCTACGTACATTGTCGTGGAAAATATAAATGTGCACAAAGTTCAAATGGTGCTTGGGGCATACACACTAGGATGCCCAGGTTGTTGGTGAACTAACATATAGATGGTCTAAATGACTGGGATGGTGGGCTTGAACCTCATAGAGGCTTCCTACGTACCCTGACTTGGTAAGGATCAAAGTCCTCATAGTTCAGGTGGTGTTTGGGGCTTACACTCTAGGTTTCCCGGTGTATTAGTGAACTGATGTGAAGATGGTTGGAATGACTATGGTTGTGGGCATGAGCCTCATGGAGGATTCCTAAGTACCCAACCTTGGAAAGGATCAAATTCTTCATAGTTCAAGTGTTATCTGGGGCTTACACTCAATACTACCTAGGGTGTTGGTGAACTGACATGAAGCTGGTCGGAACGATCTGGTTGGTGGTCTTGAACCTTGTGGAGGCTTCCTACGTACCCTGCCTTGGCATGTATCAAACTCCTCATAGTTCAGGTGGTGTTTGGGGCTTACACTCTAGTCCACTCAGGGTGTTGTTGAAATGATGTGAAGATGGTTGGAATGATCAGGGTGGTTGGCTTAAACCTCTTGGAGGCATCCAACAAACCCTGCCTTGGCAAGGATCAATGTAATCATAGTTTAGGTGTTGTTTTAGTGTTTCAATGTGAAGACGGTCGGGACAAATGGTTATTGGGATGAAAATAATGGAGTCTTTCTACATACCATTCCTTGTAAAGGATTAAAGTCCATGTAGTTCAGGTGGTGTTTGGGTCTTACACTCTAGGCTGCCCATGGTGTTATGGTCGATGCATACTCTAAGCACACGTGAGTCAGGATCAGTGTGAGAAACCAGAGGCGGAAAATACCTAACGATTATATTGTGAAAGGTGCATCAATGGGATGTAGAATGAGGATTACACATGGTTAGGAGCCCAAATAGGAAACAAGGGTCTGGGACTTACACTAGGATGGAGGCCTGGTGGCGACAAAGCCCACTGGGAGAGGGATTTGGCACAGAAGAAAGGAGGGGCAGGGATGCTGCCTCTTGCAATAAAAGATAGGGGCATACACCAGTGTGGTTCCCCTTTCCATGCATAGGATGCATAGTGGGAAGTAACATTTTAACGTCATGTGCTGAGGACAATGATTCATGGAAGTTTAATGTCTTGTACCTCCGACAAATTGGGTTCACATCACACCAATAGGACATACATAACTTGTAACCACTACACCTTTGTGAAGGGAATTCACCTGAAATTTCGTGTCTAGGGGGTGTCATGAGGTGATCTCATTGGGGGTCCACATTAGCATGGATATGTGACGAACCAATAACCTATAGTGTTCTTATGCGAAGAAGCATGACTCGAATCATTGCAATGGGAAGTGGTATCTAGAGGACTTTGAAATCACTTTGTGCAAACCTATAGGGTCGCACGGGAAAAGGAATTTCAAAGCAGAGAGGTTCATATGCACGGGCTTTGTGAAGCTCTGGTGCTCCAAGTAGGGGGGGTACTTTCAATTGGGTGTTCATCGTGAAATGCACTGTCCCGACCTAAGCATATGGCAGAGGTGCATATAAGAGGTTCTTCACGAAGTGGAAAGGCATTCATGGAGCACTGCCTCACGAAGCAATGGTTCCTTGTGAAGCAAGCTATTGTGAAGTGATGTGCTTTGCGATGTATAATTTCCCCGCCTTAGCATGTGGATCACATGTCCGTGAGGGGTGCTTCGTGAAGCATGAATGCTTTACGATGACCCGGGACCCCATGGGGAAACCCTTCCTTCGCGGAGGAACATAGGATCCTTGAAAGGCATCCCTAACTAAATAGGGGAAGAAAAGAAGGCAAAGGGGAGGAACTTTGTTGAGTAAATGTACCTCTCATAGCTCATGGTTCATAGAGAAGAAAGTGATTCACAATTCGAGAGCTAGGAAGTTGAAATGTCGGATGATCCTCCCTCTAGACTATTGAGGAGGCCGATATTTATAGGCAAGAGGTGACACGAAGCAGAGCTCACTCGGTGCGAAGATGGATGTAGTTTCTCTGTGGCGGGTCATGAATGTCAAATTCATTCACCGAGCACCACCCCTCCTTGCTTGGTGGTATGATCGCGAATGTCAAAGGAGTTTGCGGAGCATCCCACCTCCTTGCTCTATGGAGGGATTCCGAACGTCAAGGCATTAGCGGAGAATCTAGCCACCTTGCTCCACGGTAGGCTCGTGAAGGTCAAAGGAATTTGTAGAGAATCCCACCTCCTTGCTCCACGGTAGTCTCGTTAATGTCAAAGGTGTTCATGGAGCATCCCACCTCCTTGCTCTATGACAGAAACGTGGCAAGGGGGACTCCTCGAAGGGGTTTGTGAGAAAGCCATTCGGGCATTTCATTTATTCTTCTTCCACCATTTTTGCGCCAACATCCTCCCTGTTAAGATTTTTATTTTGTTGATTTAGAATTATTTCCTTGGAATTTTTCATGTGATATTAATTTTTACATTTAAAATCACTAAAATCTTGGGTATTTTTGGGGATGAATTACTTTAAGTATTAAAATGAGAATTGTGTTTTCATTCACCATCTTTTTCGAACTATCTCGTGTTTCAAATTACATTCCCCATCAACAATGGAAACGTTTTACATGAAATTTGTTAACCTAAAATAAAATTAATTATTTTTTACAACAACTAACTATTAAATTCCTAAATAGTAGGTATCCAACCTATGAAAAGATATTTGATCTAAAAAATTAGATAACAAAAAAAAAATAAATGTGGGTGGAATGAGGATATTTAAAATAATTGAATAATGAATTGGAATTGAAATAAATCAATATTATGATATTGATATATATTTACAAGAATGATAAATAAGTTGAAGGTTTAATCCAATGGATATCAGTTTACTTGAGATATTTAGTTGGTCTGTTTTTTTATATTTACCTTACTAAGGGTTAATTACTCCAAGACTATGGGAGGTACCATGATTACAATATTGTGTGACCATTATATTTGTTAAACGAGGATTCAATATATAGGCAAGATACAATGTTCTCGTATGAGATACATATCTTTTGATTTTTGGTTAAACTCATTGATTTTGAATTGATTTCTTATCTACGAAGATAACACGAGATTAAAGGTGGACCATGGCTTGTTAGGATCCCATATGATTGGTTTTCAGAAAATATAACAAGTCCCCATGGTTAGTAGAAACCATGAGACCCTGGAAGAATGATTGGAGTAAACCATATGGGGTAGGACCAAGGCCAGAGTTGTGTTTCATGGGTATAGGAAACCATGAATCCTAGGGAATACACCCATGCAAGATAACATAAATTATTAGTAGTTGAAACACTCATGGTTGATACATGGTTATTATATCCATCATCCATAATATTGTGAGGGATGACATGGGATAGTGGCTTATGGAATGGTTTTCACATGAAATTCCGAACAATGTGTATAAATTATGTGAGTTCCCCATATTGTTGGGAATGGTGAATAGCTGTCCCACCATTTGGTCCACCATGTAGCCAAACATTATGAAAATTTTTAAATGTAAATAATTTATTTTTTACCCTAAAAATTTATTAAAACATTATAAAAATTTTCTCCTCATTTCTCTAGATAGAACCTTGGTTTTGGGATATCCCTTTAATGATATAATCATAGGGTTTTCTATTGATTCATCGTTCAACCACAAATTCATGCACAATTTGTCTCATTAGATCCACGCTGATAAGTTTTATTTCCTATTGTTTCATTATTCATCTATCTACATATCAATAATTTTATTTAGGTGTCATATTATATTCCATATTTAATAGATTTTCACTTATCAATTATATATATACAATGTGTTGCAATTGTTCTGCACACTAGTCCTTCTAGTTATGCCCTTAAAATTAATTGAACATCATGATATAATTTTTTGCAAACTAATAGGTTTTTCACCAAGTGTGTTGGTTATAAATGGTTATTTTTAGCTCCAATATATGAAACCAATGGGTTGTTCACATATATCATTCTTATGTAGTGCAACCCCATTGGGTGTATATGAAGTTTCCTTTTTTTCACGGGGGATATAATGATAATTTAGTGGGTTGTTGGTGGATATAAACACCATGTATTAACAGTTAACAAATAAATAAATTGAGTGAATTATATTTATTTGATAGGTGATGTTTTTCTTCTTTTTCATGTTATGATATATGACTAAAATAGAAGAATGATTTTTAACAAATATGGTGAAGGGTTTGGAAGAACTCATTGGATTCAAATGGTAATGGTTAATGAATTTATAATGTTAGTGGATTATCTATATAGGATCCATGGAACACAATTCCATTAGAATATAAGGAAATTTATACTCTATGGATATTAATTATTATAGTGGATTTCTTTGAATTTTTTACCCCTTCAATAAATATTATATAGTATTCCACATGAATTTCTACCCTTGAATCTTTCATTCTTGGAATCACATGAGACCTGATCTATTGACATGATCCTTAGACTCCACCCTTTCCTTTACCAATTTATCATCGAGATTCTCATGGGTCTTGATGAGGATACTTCGGTCCACAATATGATGGATCTGGCCCCACTTGTTCTCAAACTAAATTACATGGCATATATCCTTCTAGATGTTGAAACTTAATTACACTATGATGATTATGTTGATATTTTTATATGTTTTATCGATAGAGAAGGTATGGTTATCATATATAATTTTTTAGACATGAAAATATAACATGTTTATATAATGAATTATAGATATACCTCATTTATAGAGCATGAATATTATTTTTAGGGAGGTATGTATTCCAATAAATGATAACACATAACTTCATTATTATTAATATACAAGATGTATTTTCCAAACTGCATTTCATTATATTACATGGGATGGATTTTTTATAGAAACATTTCATAGTGACCTATTGAGTGTTATCTCACAAGTTGTTCAAATGACTATTTGGTATCAATAATGTAGGTAGAGAATAGGCAAAGAACCAATTATACAATTTTTGATTTTTTAATTTTAAAGGGGTATGGGAGAACTGGACCGAGCTAGGCTAACGATGCTATCATGAGATAGTTATTTTTTTATTTTTTTCTTATTTTGATACATGTTTTGTATTGGATGCTCATTTCCATGTATTTCCTTGCATTTTTTATAGATACATTTCATGATCATCATATTTTATAAAACTACTTTTGGATGCTTATTATTACATCATTTTATATGTTTATCTATTATCAGGGATTTATATTATGTATCTAATATTTATTGAAATTTTTACACTGATGCATTACACTATAATATGAGTTCATAGTCTCTCAGTAGACACACCCTATGCCCAAACTAGTTTTCTAAATCCTCTTGTGTACTGGGAGTTGTTCTTGAATCAAATTCACACACCTGTTTATGGAACCATTTAATGGATCCCAAATTGGGATGTTTCAAAGGTGTATCAAAGGTTGTAATTTTTTAGTTTTACATTTTTGAGATAGTATCTTGGAGAGTAAGATAATAATGTAATTTTGTAATGGGATATGCTTATGAGTAGCCAAGCCATGTACAAAAAAACATAAATTTACTAGAATGTGACATGTTTTTTTAGATATTTCTTACTAAATTTGATTTGATTCCCCCATTGGTTGACACACATCCGGGATGATGTTTATTATTCCAGTTTTTTTTACACATTCGTGATGAGAAGAGGGTTTTTCATCACATTCATCATTTTAGAAACCTATTATAATTAAGATTCCTTGCATTATGTCATTCCATATATGATGCAATGATTGATTTCATGGGATTATTATGTGTTCCATGAGTGATATACAAGTCATTTGATAATTTAATTATAATAGGAATTGTGGAACATGATTGGTATATAGATTTTTAGTCATAAGATAATATTTTTCCAACATAGGCCACATCATATACCCTAAAGATACAATTATGGAACATATAGTCATGAACCATTGGTCACATGGATCAGAATGTGTTAGTGTGTGTATTAATTGGACACATCATTTCGGTACACATGGTGAATAATATCTTATTGATGGGAAGTTGTAACTCATTTGGATCAACCCTTTAAAGAGAGTTCTTAAATATAAATATAAATTGAAATGAAATAGTATTTTGAAATAGAGAACCTAGCCTTGACCCAGATCTAGCTTAGGTAATAGGTAGTTTTACTAGTACATTTTACAGTTGTATATTTGATGAAATCCTTGATTTAGATTCAAGTAAAGTGGTTTTACATTATTATAGAAACTCATTAACTTAACCAATTCATTTACCAATTATATTATCATTAACAATATTTAATGAAAAGTGTGTTTGGGATTGTAGATTAATTACAGCATGAAAAATCCAATCTTATAGAAGGTGGGCGGAAACGACCATGCTTCAATGTTTTTGGGGGCATGGGCCAGTAGTAGACCCTCTTAAAGTTTATACATCATGACTACTATTTTCAATAGATATTTGTGTTGAGGAATAGTTCCAGTTGAGTTTCTTAATTTCGTTATAGACATTTCAAGAAGAAACACATCCTACCACATCTATGAATGAATTAACATGTGTGTTTCAACAGCAGCATCCGCACATGTTTTTAGTGGATGGAGGTCCATAGGAGGCTGAGATGCAGCTTGAGACAACAATTTATTTTTTTAAGTATAGATAGACACCACCTATGTGGAGAGTGTTGATCACGACACATATCATTTAGGGAGTAGATATTTAATGGTGGGATGTTTGGAACTAGTCTTCTACACTTTATGATATGTGTTGGAGGGATTCATAATATACATTTTATGACTACTTTTTTTCTAATACCATGAGATCTAAAAGTTCTATTGAGTTTATTCATATTGAGTAGGGACAATAAACTGTAATGAAGTATTTTGAACACTTTATTGAGCTTATGGTTTATTGTGACAACATATCTTACTGATGATCCATTGAGGGTGAGGCACTTTAAGGAAGATCTCAAAAATTAAATTATTTCATATTACATGTTTTTTGGTTGAAAACCAATATAGAAATGGAGAATTAGGTGCTTAATAATAGACAAAACTTGAGTGGGTATGGGGGTCCATAGCAGTGTAGTTCATCTACATGACACATTGGTTTAGTGTCTTTTAGAATGAAGTTCCATTTTGAGGCTTATCAATTGCAGAATGAAATAGAGGCTATTAATGCTAGTATTGTTTTTTATGTCATAATTGTTGCATATTACAACATATGAGAAACCAATGTGATAAATACCCGGAAATGTTTTGAGAATGTGGCAGGATGGTCCATCTATAGAGAATCTTTATAAAATTTCATCCAGTGTTCAATGGAAGAAGATTAACACTGACTCTATGTCCGGGATCCTGATGAACTTATTTGAATCATGCTAGGATCATGGGTAGTGTTATTCATTCATAACATTTTTGTGGTTTTGAATGAGGTCTCAAGGAACTAGTGGTACCTAGATATTTGATTGGGTCTTCTTCGGTAGTAATGTTGTTCCAATTGGTCACTATTCAGGACAAATATATTCCTTAGTACATAAACCTAATCAGAAGAGAGATGTATCATCTAAGAAGATTATTAAAATCCAATTATCCTTTTGTAATGCCCTGACCCCAGAAGCCCAGAGTTGGTGAATAATTTAATACATTTCCATGATTACAAGGAATCAAGTCCCGAAGAACCAACCAGTTTAGCAGTTTTGGAAAATAGATTACATATAGGAACCATACATTACATTATAATATTAATAACAACAACAAAAATGTTCCATTTTAAACACATTCATATCCCTTATCCTATTCCTACAGGCCAACCATTAAACATTTCTTCAATCATTGGAAAAATAAAACATAGAAATGGGTGAGCTTAGATGCTTTGTAAGGATAACAATATAGTAGAATCATTCATAAATAAGAATAAACCATTATGGAAATGTATAATACTAAAACAAAAGACTTTTAAAAATAAACTATAGCATAATATAGAAAATATATAATCAAATAATTCCATATACTTATTCACATGGATATTCTATTAGTCGAATAATCACATGAAATGTTAATAGCCACTTTCATAATGATAGAATGCATAATTCCAGACATCCTAACAACATAGTAAAGAACTTGTACCAAGAATAAAAAATGTTTTTGTCAAGGTACTATTCCAGGACACTAGTTTGTCTCATGAAACCTACCGATGCATCGAGAAGCTATATCGGTCTCCACACATCACTTACTATGTCCAATGTATTCCTCATACGAAAAGGTTTAAACATACAAAAACATTCTTATTAAAACTAGCATACGAATTGTCAATACATTATTTATAAACCATGAATGGTATAAAAATAACACATCCACAATCAAACATATCACAAAACCTTTAATACAATATGAAAGATTTGTATCATAATAAATCAACTTCAAACAAATTTAGAATCCATCAAGGGATGTTGATATTGATGAAAATGATTTTAATAATCTTTGGGATAAATATCCCATTTTCATATAAACTTTTCAAACTCTCAAAATTTAACTATGAATACATTTAAAGAATTTTTTCAATCAAACTATCTTATACCGCTTTGATACTTTTGAAAGTAATTAACATTTTAAAACCATTCATGTCCATATAAATAAATCCTTAAAAAAGTTTTTGAAAAAATTCACATTGATGAGAATGATTTAGAAGAATAAATTGTTTATACATTTAAAATGATGTTTTTGTAAAAAAAATCCCTTAAAAATAATCCCTTTGAAAAATATTTTTTTAAACATGTACTTGGATAATAAATATATTCCAGTAGATACTTACGTAAAAACAACCTCAGAAAATAAATAGATTGTAACATTAACCCTTACCTTGCACTTTCATTTGGTCAAGGGTATGTTTAACCTCATGTATAATGACCATAGTATATAACTAAATTATACCAGAACCAAATTAATATTTATTATATAATACATTATTCATTTATGACTTTATAATACCCATTTAATAAGGATTTCCATGTTAAATTAACATTTTAGGTAATAATCACTTTCTTTATCGTACGTGTTTTAACATGTTATTATTTATCGTATCATTTAGATCATGATTTAAATAATTCCCAAATATAGACCTTGATTATATATCATATATATTTATTGTATAAATAATTATAATATATCGATATATGAAATGGAAGGCACAGGTTATGGAGATGGTATGCCATACGTATGCATAAACACTGTTTCCGTTTTCATTTCGTATTTAACGAAAGTAAGAGTATAAGATATATTTAATTACATATATATATATATATATATATATCCATTTTCATTATTATTTTATATGTTAAATAATTATAAATAATATATATTTTTATTATCATTGTTGATTGGTGAGTGTGGGAATGAATCTTATCTCGTCGTGGAGATGATAATCCGTACGTATGCATGAGCGAGAATATCATAATATCAATGGTGAAAGATTATATAATTGGATGATATATAATATATACAGAATCATTAATATGTTATATTTATTATTTTCATTAGTTATATTTATTATTATACCTATCCAAATAATGAAGTGTTTGAATCCCAAACTACACCACGATGTGGAGACGGTAAGCTGTACGTATGCTCGTATGGTGAATTTGTCATTAGTGTGATGGATGAAATAAAGAATATTGTTTTACCATTTATATAATAACATCAATGTGTATATAATATACTGGAGTTATTATTTTATAATGGAAACAACAATGAAGGAGGATGTAGAAGAAGAAAAGAACTTGAAAGAGGTGATGAAATATTTACCTCCTTTTCGGGTTCTTCCTTTTGATTTGATCGAAAGGTCTCTATAAGATGGCTATATGACCAATGGATGTCCTATAGGATTAATGGTTTAATTTTGTAAGGTTAAATGGTAAGGTTTTAGGCGAGTTGAATTGATTTGGAGGTGTGATATTAAGATAAGAGTAGGTACCCTTTTATAAGAGAGGTGAGGGTCCCTTTAAGAAAACCTTGGAATATTATTTTATAATAAAATAATTTTCGGTTCTTTATGGCTCCAAAATGATTAATTTCTAAGATAAGGTGAGTATGGGTCAAAAAAATATCAACCAATATGGTTTAACAAGTTTATTTTAACATTTTAACATTATCGTTTAGATTTGACTATTAGTTAAATAGTTTAACTTTTACCGTGTCTTCTTTTATTCTTATACTATATGGCTAATAAACATACTCTAAAAATCCAACAGAACCTCAAGTGGTTCATTAATGACATTTATAATATTATTTAATCCATTTATAAAAACAATTATATTTTTAGGACCATTATATCAACCAATAATATAGTATTTGTTTTAAAAACTAATTTATGTCAATTTTGAAATTATTTATTATTTGATTTTTGTGAAAAATATAACAACATGATTATTTCGAAAAATAATCATTTATTCAACCTTAACATGTCATATTACCCTATTAAATTAGTGGAATTGATCAAAAGTATCAAATTAATTTTTTTTAATATTTATAATAACAATTATTTTAATCATTCATTAATAAGGTAATTATTTCATCATCATTATGTAATAACTAAATTTAATTATTTAATGTAGAAAATGAATAAATAAAATAAAATTATGTAAAACTATTTTTATATTTCTAATTTATATTTATAGTGTAATTGATATTATGTGTAGCCCTATATTAAAAATGGTTTAGTTATTAAACATTAAATTAACTATTTTAACACCTCTTTAAATAAAATAATAATAAATGTCCTAATCTAATAAATGTTGAAAAAAGGATCATATTTTATTTATATGGTTGTTTTTTGGATAATTATACTTATCTAATGGTACTGGGACACGTGTTAGGGTAATTATGATATCATTTTTACCCTTAATTACCCTACTTTCTTTTATACATGGTAAATAAATGTCCAAAATTACTATTCACCAAAAATTATTTTCCTCTTATTGAACCACATTTTACTTTCTGATATCAACTATGTATCTAATATTTTTAAAATTCAACTCACATAAGTGGTATACATAAATTTTATTCAAATTTGCAAATGCTTCTAGGAGGTGGGTAAAAGACTGTAAAAAGTTCAATTTTTTTTATATATCTAAACTCATTATAAAATGGCTCTAATGAATTAAATTAAACATATATAGGTATTATGTATCTCTTTTGACATATAATAAATTTATATAATTTATATATTTATTTAAATAAAATGTCAGTTTTAAACAATTACTCATTGTTCTTCATTATTCATCGAAAATTTAATGTTTTTAAAAAAATACAAAACATTTACCCTAAGATAATTATGATATTATGAATTCAGAAATGAATTCCATTTTACCAAATAAAAAACATGAAAGTAACATTTTTTAATTTAAAATTTATTCCCGTTGTCAAAAACAAAAAGCGAGTGTTTAAAAAAGTAAAAACTATCAAACGATTGACATGTGTTTACATCAAATTTAAATGTGAAATTAATTATAATTACATAAATTGTATTAAATGATAAAACTAAAATCTAATTATACTTCAAAAATATTAAATTCTTTATTTAACACTATAAATTATTTTTATTTAAATATTGGTTTTCAATTAAAACCTCGTATTATTCACTATTCGTCAAAATATGAAAGTTATCAGAAAAGTACCAACATTTTTTCCAAACTAAATATTTATGTCCATCTTATAAATAATAATTTAAATTTTTCAAATTTAATATAAATGTGTTAGATATTTCATTTATGAAAATTCAACATTAGAATGCGGTAATATTGATTTTTTGAAAAATATTTCTTTATCTAAAAAATAGAATTTGTCCTTATATTAAGTATAATAACACATAATATGGGTGATAGAACTATATAGAGTATATACGATTTAATATTCAGTTAATACTATTCATAATAGCTTTTTAAATGGCTAGTTTGGTATGTTTTAGTGTGCTCGAACTCGATGTTGTGTGTAGCATAAGCTATTGAATTACATTAAGGAGATAACATACTATGTAATCTTGGGGTGTTACATTCTCCTCTCCTTTAATAAATTGCATTCTAACAATTTGATATTGTTCATCAAAATTAAAAGGTAAAAAATTGAAAAATACCATTGTAGAAGACCCACATCAGAAATTTGGTTAACAAAATTTAGTCTTAATAAGAGGGAAATGGAAATGAAAAAGTCACCACCAAGTTATGATCCCCATTAAGAGAACATTGGTGGAAATATGAGACACATAATTAGAAAAAAAACATAAATATTATTAGAGAGTGATTGAGTTCATCAAACACAAAGAAGTGTAAAATTGAGGGCCTCAAAACCATCATTTTATGATGATTTAAAATATCGGTTGTTCAATAAAATAAAAGGTGATAGGATAACACATTTTTGTTTTTAGAAACTGTTACCTAATGTTTAAGAATTAATTTATTCCCAAAATAAGATAATATATATATATATATATACATGACATGTAGAGTTTCATACTTATACAAATTCCTACCACAAACTCACCTTTCAGTCCAAAATATAATAGAATTAAAAAATATTCTATTTATCTTAATTGTATAGGGTTAAAAAAATGAATTTATCATTTATATTTTAGACCATTTTAAAAAACAACATTTATAAAATCTAGGATGTCACATAGTCCAGTGGTAGGTGATGCACCAATGTCGCTCTTCAGTTGTGGGTTCAAGTCTCGCATCCTTTCCAGATGTGAAATGTTGTTGCCCGACCTCTGAGTTGTCCTTTTTATGACAATTAAAAAATAATCTCAAGAAAATATTTACCCTTAACAATATTATCCAATGTCAAACTTAATCGATTTTAACATTTATACATATCCAAAATACATCTGTCCAAACTCACAGTCCCAAATTTATAAAAAATGTAAACAGAATGATGATCCTTCTTTCCATGTAATAACTTGTGAGTAACTTCATCATGTATTAGTTTAAAACATTCTAAGACCCTGAATAACTATAAAACATTATTGATTACATTCATACCCTCTTATTTAATATAGAATACATGATATAAACCCTCTATCGAAAATTTTGGGAAACTCCAACAATGATGGAATATACAAACCATTAAACAGTTACATAGTATGCAAGAATATAAAATATAATTTATCCAAATCATCCCTCAGTTATTCCAAAATTACTACCTCAGTATTAGGACTATATTAAGGTTCATCTTTCCTCCAACCATGTAATTTCCCAAAATTTTAACTTGGTGGAGTCAATTATAATAGAAAAATATAATCACAAATTCACAATGAAATAGTACTAAAGTAAAATCCTTATTTATTTACATAATTCATTTTACCAGTACATCATTGATACAACACTCAAATGAAATAATTCTTTAATAACAACCTAAGAACAATAGCCATTTTTATTCATCTGTGGTAGTATCATAACGTGATTATTATCCAATAGCATCATTTGGGGAATAATCTGATGATTTAGACATTGATTCATGTAATATCCCAACTCATTGCAGATGAATAATTGTATATTCGAAACAGTTTTTTACCCTTGCAATCATTTACATGGTGTCCTTTTTCTCCACACTTATATTAAACTCACATTCCCTTCAAGAATTTACCAAGGTGAATATTCCATAGTTTTCACATATGGGAAAATCTTTCTTTCTCTTCATCCCTTTATCCACCATTCTTTCTATCATCATTTTCCCCTCTTACATCCATTTAAAGCCATTGGAATCATAGAATTATTTACATATCTTTTTGACACATGATACTATTTCTCACTAAGTTGATAATACGTGGGAGACTATTTCCCTTATTAATGTTGGATTAATACCTTGAGAGATATGATACTTCATACGTTTTAGATCATACGTATTACTGGAGTTCTCATTATTTCTAATGGGCGCCATTTCTGAACAATGTAATGTACTAGGTCTATTTATGAATCACAATTCGTAATTCTAAACATGTAAAATACCTATCATAAATTGAACAGTTTAGGGATATAATCTATAATCAAAAAAACTTTTTTTTTTGAGAAAATATTTACTCTTAAATTCTTCATAATGGATTGTAATGAAAATGTGAATTATGCTATGCATATTCCCTGGGAGTGTCGTAACCAATAGTGAAACAATGGCCATTATTGTGCACCAGTTCCCGTTTGAGACTAGCTTAATGCGGTGTTTTCCGGGTTTACCCATAGGTACATCTATGCCAAAGCCACCTTTACCTACTCGTATCCAGACAGGGATGTATTACTTGGAAAACTCACAAAATCACTAAAATTCCGAAATTCTAGGAAGTTCTTATATACTAATCCTAAAATTTTATCTTAGGGAAATGTTTTCTAATTAGAGTTTATCTAAATCTATTTCCATGATTGTTGATAATCTTTTTCTAATACCACCTGTAACGCCCTGACCACAGATGCCCAGTGTCGGTGCATTCGTTTAAAACATCGGCATGATTACAAGGAATCATGTCCCGAAGAGCTGATCTGTTTAGCAGTCTTGGAAAATAGATTACACACATGAACGTTACATTACATTAGAAAATGACTAAAAACAACAAAAAAATTGTCCCCTTTTGAAAACATTCATATCCCTTAGCCTATCCCTGCAGGTCAACCATAAAATACATCTTCAATCACGGGAATAATATAACGTAGAAAGGAGTGAGCTAAGATACTCAATAAGGATAATAATATAGAGGAAACTTTCAAAAATAAGCATAAACACATAAGTAAATGTATAAGACTAAAAAAGGATTTTAAATATAAACATTACAATAATAGGGAAAAGATAAAATCAAATAATATCATTTACTTATTCTCATGGATATTCTACTAGTCGAATAATAACATGAAATATCTATATCCACATTCATAATGATGGAATGCATAATGCCAGATATCATAACAACATAGTCAATGCCTTGTGCCAATACTACAAAAAAAAACTTTGTCAAGGCCTTGTGACACGACACTAGTTTGTCTCATTAGACCTACAGATGCATCGGGGAGCAAGAGCGAGATCCACCTATCACTCACTATGATCAATGCATTCCTCATATGAAAATGATTAAACCTAACATAACCATTATTATTAATACTGGCATACAAAAGGTCAATAATTTATCCATAAACCATAATTTGTATAAAAACACCACATCCACAGTCAAACATTTAAAATAACATTCAATACAATATGGATGATTTTTATCATAAAAAATCAACTTCAAACAAATTTAAAATTCATCAAAGGATGTAGATATAGATAAAATGATTTGTAAAACTCTTTGTAGTAAATATCCATATTTCATAAAAACTGTTAAAAGTCACACAATTTAAAAAGGAAGACATTTAAAGGATTTTTTTAATCATAGTGTCCCATACCACTTTGAAAATTTTTAATGTAATTAACATTTCAAAATCGTTCATGTACATATAAAGAAATCTTAAAAAACTGTTTTGAAAACATGAACATTAAAGGGAATGATTTAGAAGAATAATTATTTAAAACATTTAAAATGATGTTTTATTAAAAAAATTACATTAATAAGAATCCCTTTGGAAACACTTTTTTGAAACATGGGTGTGGATAATAAATATGTCCTAGTAGATACTTACATAAAATCAATCTCTGATAATAATGAGATTGTGAAACTAACCCTTACATTGCACTTTCCTTTGGTCAAGGGTACATTAAACCTCATGTATAATGACCATAGTATGTTATTAAGTTATACCAGAACCATATTCAGATTTATTATATCATACGTGGTTAAATTTATGACTTTATACTACCCATTGTATAATTATTACAATGTTAAATTAACATTTTAGTTAATAATCACTTTCTTTATCATACATGTTTTAACTTGTTATTCATGATCATATCATTTAGATCCTAATTTAAATACTTCAAAAATATAGACCTTGATTTATATATCATATATATTTAGAATATAAATATTTATAATATATACATATATTAAATGGAATGCACCGTTTATGGAGACGGTATGCCATATGTATCATTAAAATTCGTTCTTCTTTCATATCGTATTGAACGAAGGTATGTGAATCACATATATTTAAGTAAATTAATTAATATATATATATAACTCTAGTATTATTATTTTTTAATATATTACATAATTATTAATAATATATATTTTTATAATCATCTTGGAATGGTGAACGTGGGAATGAATCTTCTCGCATCGTGGAGACGGTAATCCGTATGTACAGACTAGCGACACTATCATTATATTGATGGTAAAATCACATGTAATTGGGTGGTATATCATATATACAAGAATAAGTAATATGTTATATTTATTATTTACATTTGTTATATTCAATATTATACCCAAACAAATAATGAAGTGTTTGAATAACAAACTACACCACGACGTGGTGGCGGTAAGTCATACGTATGCATGTATGGTGACTTTGTCATTAATTTGATGGATTGAATAATGAATATGGTTGTAAAATTTTTATAATAACATAATAGTATATAGAATATATTGGATTTATTATTTTATAATGGAAACAACAAATAATGTGGACGTGGAAGAAGAAATTAACTTGAAAGAGGTGATGACATATTTACTTTTTTTTAGGGTTCTTACTTTTAATTTGATCAAAAGGTAACATTAGGTTGGCTTTATGAGAACATTTAGGCATCTAGGATGAATGGAGGAATGTTGGGAGGATATTTGGGTAGGGTTATGCCGATAAAAATGGCTATGTAGATGTGAAATTAAGAGAATGGGAGGTACACTTTTTTAAGAGAGGTGAGGGTCACTTTAGGAAAACATTGAAATATTATTTTATAATATAAACATTTTCGGTTTCTAATGGATAAAAAGTGAATTATTTCTAAGATATGGTGGGTATGGATCAGAAACCTCTCAATCAATAGTTCTTATAAATGTTTTTTTAACATTTTACCGTTATCTATTAGATTTAATTCTTAGTTAAATAGTTTAACTTTTACGTTGTTTTCATGTATTCTTACACTATATGGTTAACAAACTTACTATAAACATCCATAAGAACCTCAAGTGGTTCATTAATGAAATATATAATATTATTTAATCCCTTTGGTTGAACATAAGACTTTTATAAATATTATATCAACCAATAATATAGTATTTGTTTTAAAAACTCATTTATGTCAATTTTGACATTATTTAGTATTGGGTTTTTTAGAAAATCATAACAGCATGATTACTTAAAAAAACTTATTTAATCAAAAATAAAAGATTATATTATCCTATAAAATTAGTTTAATTCACCAAATGTCTAAAATTAAATTTATTTGAATATTTATAATATCAATTATTTTAATCATTCATTAATAAGGTAATTACTATATTGTCATTGTGTCATAGATAAATTTAATTATTTGATGTCTAAAAATTATAAATAAAATACCATTAGGTATGAAAGATTTTTATCGTTATAATAAATTCTTATAGTCTAATTTATATTATGTGTCGCCATATATAAAAAATAGATTTGCTATTAAACATTGAATTTATCTCTCTTAACTCTTCTTTAAATAAAATAATAATAAATTTCCAAATATAATCCAACAGGAACAAAGAGGATCATATTTTATTCCTAATGTTTTTTTGGTCAAATTATAACTATCCAATAAAAGTAGGACATGTGTTAGGCTAATTATGAAATCATTTTTACCCTAAATTACCCTATTTTCTTTTAACCGTGGTAAATAAAATTCAAAAGGTACAATTCATCTAAAATTATTTTCATCTTATTGAACCAAATTTTACTTAATTATATAAATTTTGTCTCTTATAATTTTTTTAAATTTAACTCACAGAAGAGGTAAAATTAAATTTTATTCAAATATACAAATGCATTTAGGATGTAGAAAAAAGACAGTAAAAAGTTCAATAAACATTATATATATATAAACTCATTATAAAATGACTCCAATTAATTACATTGAACACATATAAGAATTATATATATATTTTGACCTAAAATAAATTTAAAAAATATAAATAATTATATAAATAAAAAGTTGGTTTTAAACAATAACTCGGGTTTTTTAACTATTTATCAAAAATTGAAAGTTTTCAGAAAAATGCCAAACATTTACCCAAATATAATATTGATATTCTGAATTCAAAAATGAAGTCCTTTTTACCAAATTCAAAAAATATAAATTTAATTTATTATTTTAATTTTAATTCCTGTGTTCAAAATAAAAATGCGGGTTTTTTTAAAAGTAAAAACTATCAAAAGATTGACATGTGTTTATGTCAAATATAATTGTGAAATTTATTACAGTGACATAAATTGTATTAAACAATAAAAATATAATCTAATTATACATAAAAACTATTCAAATTAATAATTTATCTGTATAGATAATTTTTATTAGAAACTTTTTCTTCAATTAAAACATTTTATTTCTCACTATACATCAAAATTTCAAAGTTATCAAAAAAGTGCCAAAAATTTGTCCAAAATAAATTTTTATGTCCTACTTCTAAATAATTATTTTATTTTTTCAAATTTAATATAAATTTGTGAGATATTTCATTTTAAAAAAATCCACCACTACTAGGTGGTTAAATTGCACTTTTGAAAAAAAACTTCCTTTATCTGAAAAATTTAATTTGTTCTTATATTATGTCTATGAAACCTAAAATAGGGGTGTTAAAATTATATGGATTATATAAGATTCAAAATGAAGTTTATACTATTCATAACTTCATTTTGAATGGCTAGTTTGGTATGTTGGAGTGCGCTCGAACTCGGTGTAGCATGTAGTGCAAGCTATTGAATTACTTTAATTATATAACATACTATGAAATCATGTTGTGTTACACCTATACCTTAGTATATTATATTTTTGATACATGTGAATCACATTACTTCAAATATATACCTATAAGGGAGATCCTTTTTCTCATTTATCAGTTTTTTATGGTTTTATGATACTTGATAGTATTTTTTTGAATCAAAATGATCGATATAGAATAATGTTGGGAGTTACTCCTTGATATTGTTTTGTGAAACATCATGAGGTATATCTTCATCCTCAATATGGATAGATTCAACATCATACTTAGGATTGAATTTCAAGTTTCTTATCAATCCCATGATGATTACTATAAACATAGGGTGACCTCCACTTCATCAGAGGGTAGTGTTTTTATTCACAGTAGTGAATGTGATATCTAGGAATGTAGAGATTGAACTATATATCATGGGATGGGACAAATAAAAAATTGGGTTTCTAGTTTACACCTTGATGATCATGAAATGAATTTGGGTTTTTTCCTCCAATGGATGATCATTTCAGGGATGTCTTCCTATAGAAGTTTTATAGATTACCTGATAAGAGAGAGGAAGTGTTCTTTATTGAGCATGTTCCTAGAGATTCGCCAATATCAAATCATCATTATAGTATGGCTACTCCAAAGTTGTTGGATATCAATGTCTCTAGAGAACATGGATGGAAGGTTTTTTATATAACTCAATACCCCTCCTGGGGGTTTTCAGTCAATTTTACGGAATATTTAGATAGAACCCTCAATCTATGTGTGGATTTTTGGAAATTTTACCATTTGAAGGTCAATAATTAGAATACCTTCACATTAATTGATGATCTATACAACCATCACCATGGATCATGGGTTTTCATAATGATCGAATTTGATTTGGTGATTTTAGAAAGTAATATTATGCCATCAAACATACCTTAATCTTATTTTTATAACATGTGTGGTGTAATGACCCGGAAATTTCAAGGGAAAGTTTTTCTAAATTTTCTTTGGGATTTTAAAAGAACGCAGTTTCTGATGGCGCCAGATTCCGAGGCCCAGTGTGCCCGGAATAATTTTCCGAAGTTTAGCTCGGGTACGTTTAGTGAACGAACGAGTGGGTTTTTCTAACTTTTGAACTGTTGCTCGGAATCGAATTATGAGGGAACCGATGGAATTGCAGTTCCAGTATTTGCTTAGAAACCCCTTTTCCGGAATTGCGTTTGCTCGGGTGTGGTTTTTAATTTTTTTGGGGTTAAGTTAAGAAATAAAATAAAGTGGTGAGACAACTTTATTTAATTTCACTTAAAGCCACTTAAAGCAACTTAAAGCCGCTTAAGCAAAGTTAAGCGGATAGGGTGGAACCCAAAATATCCTACCCACTTGGTAGGGTATTTGTGAGGTGGGGAACACACGAGCCCTACCGTTTCTTTCCTTCTAAGTAACGCACCCGCAACCCCCCCTTTAACGAAAGTAAACCGTGCATTTTTCTGGATAAGAAAAACCTCATTAATTGGGTAGTTAAATCGTTACAATTAATTCATTGAATTAATTGTTCGTTTCTTTTCTTTGAAATTCAAACGTGTCATGTTCTTTAATAAAATAAGATAACTCTTATTTTATTCTTGTTGGAACTTGTGGCGTGGAGAGGATTTGGAGGAAAGCGTTCTTCTTCGACAAAGAACGTGAAGAACGGGTAGAACTCTCCGACCTCCGAAAAAGAACGCCTAAAACTCGGATTTCGATGACGCGACGTCGTATAGCGCGACGTCAACGATGCTTCTTCCGCGAAGAACTCGCTTTTGACGACAACGCTTGAGGTAGGGAATTATGTTTTAAGAATGATTTTATTCCCTTGATTTCTTTCTTCCTAACGAAAACAAAGAACGCGGATCATCTTATTACCTAGTTGATTCGCGAATGTTTTCCTTGCGGGTTGGGAATAATCTGTTGCGGGGAAAAACTGGTTTGGTTTTTTCTCTTTTGTTCGTGAAATTTCCTTGTTGTTCTTTGTCTTTTGGGCCGCTTGTTACAAACTTAACGGGAGAAGGTCAGACCGCACGAACACAGACGACTCTCCTCCCTCTTTCTTGTTTGATTCGTTGCGGCATGGTCAAAGGCGTTACAGTGCAACGACACCGTGCGGACACGAGAAAGAACGCGGCGAAGAAGCACGGCACCGTCGCACCGTGCCGTTGGGGACGAACGAAATTGCGGGCGGAGTCGGGGCCGAGGAGGCGATTTGAAGACCCCGCGGTTTGCTGTCGAAGTGCGGATCGACAGACGATGGTGATGCGGGCCGCGAAGACGTTTTGAAGGCTTTGCAGCGTAGGTCGGGTCCCGGGATGATCACTGGCGAAGACCGCTGGGGAATCGGACAACCAGAGCGCGTTCGGTGGTCTGCGGAAGCCCCTGCCAGCACGGTTGCGCCGGCGGTCGGGGCGGCGGTGCCCGAAGCGCTGCCGGAAGAATCCGATGCGGCTTCAGCTGCGGCGGCGAGCAGGGTTCTGCGGCCGTGCGGAAACGGGGAACGAGGGACGCGGCCTTGTGCCGCGTCCGGTGACACGGAGCGGCCCCCGCGTGGGGTGGCCGCAGCTCCTTTGGCGCGGCCGCTCGGCCAGCGCCGAGTTGCCCGGCAGGGTCGCGCCCATACCGGGCCGGACCGCGCCGGATGGGCCGGGTCGCGCCCAGCCTGGTCAGCCCCGGACCCGGGCCGGGTCGACCCGGTTCGGGGCGACCCAGGGGGATTGGGCCGGGTCGGTCCAGGCCCAGACCCCCTGTTTTCGGACCCCTCACGGTTTTTCACTCATATCATGAGCTGTAGACCTCCGATCAACGTACCGTCAGTGGCGATGTGATCCTTCGATCGAGACGGTCGTTTAGGTATATTATACTCAAGGATTCGGAAACATTGGGTTTGGCTGGGTTGGTTCGGACACGAAACCAACCGGGCCCTCGGAGTGGAAATGCTTATATCTTGAGCTCTGGACGTCCGATTGACGTTCCATTGACTTTGTTGAATCCCTCTTGATCAGATGGAACTTTTGGCATTCTTCGCCTAAGGATTGGACGCTGTTGAAGTATAGCCGGGTTGGATTGTACCTGAAATCCAACCTGGCCTCTAGAACGGAAAAGATGATATCTTTCAGACTGAACGTCCGTTTGACGAACCGTCAGCGGTGTTGGTGATCACGTTGTGAAACGGTCCCTATGAGTATAACCTATGGGAGTTCGGGGTACAGTTTAGATACGGCCGGGTTGGTTCGCACATGAAACCAATCAGGCCGCTGGTATGAAAAGGCTAATAACTCACAAACCGGGTGTCTGATTGACGCGCCGTCTGTTGTGTTTGTAACACCCCAGGATTTCAGAGTGTGTTATTTCTTAAAAATAATTCAATAACTTGCACTACACGCAACACCGAGTTCAATCACACCATTAAAAGAGGTCATGAATAGTATTAACTACATTTTGAACTTTATATAATCCTTATAATTTTAGAATCCCTATTATGAGTTTCTTAGTCATAATGCAAGAACAAATTCATTTTCAGTATTTCACTTTTATCAACTTCTAATAGTGAAACCTTTTTAAATACAATATTTTAAACTCTTTGACTAAATGGAGACATCAAAAAATTTAAAATGAAACATCCCAAGCGTCCGCGGTACGCTTTCCTTTGGATAAAACAGTAGCGTGTGTTGTACGCAACTTCGAGTTCTAACACACCGTAACCAATCAAACTAGTTGTTATGAATAGTAATACCTACTTTTTGAAGTTATATATATTTTATATTTTAAAATGGACTTCATTTTTGGATTCGCAATATCAAATTTAGCCTAAGGTGAAATTTTGGTACTTTTCGGATAACTTTCATATTTTGATGAATAGTGAAAATTACTATATTTTAATTAAAAACAACTTTTTTAATCAAAATAATTAATAGTGATAAATTATGAATTTGAGTGGTTTTAAAGTATATTTAGAATATATTTTTACTATTTAATATAATGTTGGTCATTGGACATAATTTTACAATTAAACCGAACATAAACAAGTGTCAATCTTTTGATAGTTATTATCTCTTAAAAACACGCTTTTTGTTTTGACAACGGGAATTAATTTTAAATTAATTTCTGCCACTTCTGTGTTTTGAATTTAGGAAAATGGATTCCATATTTGGAATCAGGATGTTCAAATTGTGTAAATAGGTAACTTTTATTTTTAGACATTTTGAATAATTACTGCGGTAAATATTTTATTTACCATGGTTAAGGGTAAATCCTGTAAATAAGGGTTAAAAAATAATATTATAATAATACTAAATTACCCTAAAACGTGTCTTAACCCTATTGGTTGATACATGGTCGACCATGGGAATCTTTGGGTCTATTTTGGGACCCCATGGATCCACTTGTAAGTGATAATGACACTTTATTTTAATTTAGTTAAAATGAATTCAAAAATGACACAAGCATATATCTTTTAGAACAACATTTTTTACATAGGGTTATATATGTTGGATTTTAGATTATAAATATTCATTAGAAAGCCAAAAAGATTTCCTACATAATGATATTTTATTTATAATTTTTAGACATTGAATAATTTATTTTATTTATGACACAATGATGATGCAGTAATTACTATAATAGTGAAAAATTAAAATAATTGATATTATAAATACCCAAATAATTATAATATGAAACTTTTAATGAATTAAACTAATTTTATATGATAATATGATATATTAGGATTGATTTAATTGACTTTGTTCGAAGTAATCAATCTGTTAGGAGTTTCAAAAAAATCAACTATTGAATAGTGTCAAAATTGACATAAAAGAGTTCTTAAAACAAATATTATATTATTAATTGATATTAAATTCCTAAAAATCTAAGGTTCGGCCAAGAGAGTTATATTATGATAGGTTCCTCATTAATGGACCACTTGGGGGTCTCTTGGATGTATATAGTAAGTTTATTAACCATATTATATAAAAATACAAAGAGACATTGTAAAAGTGAAACTAATTAACTTAGAGTTAATACTTAAAGATAAGGTTAATATAAGTACCCAAACCTGTCTAAATTCTATTGGTTGAGTGGTTTTCGACCTATCCCCACCTTAACCTTTGAATAGTCAACTTTGGAGCCATTAGAAACCGAATATGAATTTATTAAAATTAATATTTCTAGCTTTTCCAAAGGTGCCCCTCACCCCTCTTATAAAAGGGCACTCCTCCTTCTCATTTCTTCACACCTCTAAAGCCTTTTGGTTCGGCCAAACTCTGCCCAAATACTCTCCCAACATCCCTCACTACAACCTATGGGCCTTAGTTTGATCAGAAAGCCAACCTAAGGAGCCCTTTTGATCAAATCAAAAGGAAGAACCCGAAGAAGAGGTAATGTTTTCACCACCCCTTTTCCAAGTTCATTTCTTCTTCCACTTCTTCTTCCTTTGTTGTTACCATTCTAAAATAATGACTCCAGTATCATTTATATACTGTGATGTTATTATAAATATGGTACAACCATATTCAGTATTCTATCCACCCTTTGAATAACATGTCACCATACGTGCGTACGTACGGCTTACCGTCTCCACGTCGTGGTGTAATTGTTATTCAATATATTATTATTTGGATGGGTATAATAATGATGTGTAAATCATGTAAATAATAAATATAACATATTAATGATTCTGTATATATGATATACCATCCATTTATATATTATTTTAATATCAAAAGAATGATATTGTCGCTCGTGCGTACGTACGGACTACCGTCTCCACGAACGCGATGAGATTCATTCTCCATCGTATCCATTCAAGTATAATTATCATTTGATGATTTAAAAATGATGTTTAAGGACTTGATATCATTCTGGATATGAATAATATACAACCTATCCTTTACAAACATGTCTTACGTAACAAAACATATAAAAGAAAACAAGTAAGTTAACACCCGATATAATGATAATACTAAGATATTATTAACAAATCAATGTTAAAAGATCATATATGATATCATATTATTATATATGATTCTTGTATAATTTAATAACAACTATTTCACCAATATACAGGAGGTTAACCTACTCCAACCAAGGAAAAGTACAAGGTAAGGGTTATTTCACAATCTCTTCATTATCTGAGGTTGTATATACGTAATAATCTACTGGGATCTCTTTATCATCCACATCCATGTTTTCTTAAAAATGTATTTCAAAACATTTTTACTATTTACAAGAATATGGGTTAAAGTCATTTATACACTTGTTTGACTTTTTATAAGAGGTTTATAAAGGAATCTTTCCGTCGTTTTCAAAACAATGTCCTTTTTAACCTTTTCGACAGAATTGAGGTAAGAATGTTTTTTTTAACTTATACGGCAGGTGCGGTTATTTTCCGCCGTTATAAAATCGTCGAAGCTTTCCTTACAAGCTTATAAGAATATTTTCAAATAAAATGTTTTATTTTATATGGATCTTAAATGATTTCAAAATAAAAGGAGATATTTCTTTAAAAAGAATTTTGATTTCATCTATGTCAACATCCTTTGATGGATTTTAAGATTATTTATGGTTGATTTATTATGATACAAAACTTCTATATTGTATTGAAGGTTTTGTAATATGTTTGAATATGGATGTGTTATTTTTATACCATTCATAGTTTATGGTGAAAGTATTGACATTTCGTATGCTAGTTTTAATCCGAATGTTTATGTTATATTTCAAACTTTTCTTCAGATGAATGTGCTAAACAAGTATGTTCCGGGTTGGGGACCGGTAAAAGTAAGCCCTCCAGGTTGGGGACTGGTTAAAGTAAGCCCTCCAGGTTAGGGACTGGTAAAAGTAAGCCCTCCGGTTTGGTCTCCGGTTATTAGAGGTACTCCGGGTTGGTGTCCGGTTATTAGAGGCACTCCGGGTTGGTGTCCGGTTATTAGAGGCACTCCGGGTTGGTGTCCGGTTATTAGAGGCACTCCGGGTTGGGTTCCGGTTAGAAGTAACCCCTAGGTCTTGGGATGAGGCCTAGACAATGAAATTAACGTTTGACATTATGCATTCCAACATTATGAAAGTGGTTATTGATTTTTGCATGTGATTATTCGATTAGTAGAATATCCATGTGAATAATTAAATGGCATTATTTCATTTTATTTATTCCATACCATGTTGAAAGTTCATATTTAAAAGGCTTTTGTTTTAGTTATACATTGCCTTAAATGTTTATTCTTATTTATGAAAGTTTCCGCTATATTGTTATCCTTACTGGGCATTTGAGCTCACCCCTTTTCTATGTTTTATTTTTCCCAGGAAGTGAAGAAGTAAATTATGAATGACCTGCAGGGATTTTATGAGGGGATAATAGTGTGGTCTATTGAGACATTATGTTGTTGTAGTAGTTTTTCATTTTATAATGTAATGTAAAACTTATGAATATATCTAGCATTTTCCAAGGCTACTAAACCAATCGGTCTTTCGAGATTTGATCTTTCTTATGATCATGCCAATGTTACGAAGTAATGCACCGACTCTGGGTAGCTGGGGTCGGGGCGTTACAGTTGGTATCAGAGGAAGTTTAGTACAAACCTTGGAAGCTAGATTTAGATAAACTCTGATTAGAGCACGTAGACCTAAGATGAACTTTGAGTATTAGTATAGAAGAACTTCCTAGAATTTTGGTATTGTAGAGATTTTGTGAGTTTTCCGAGAAATACATCCCTGTCTGGATACGAGCAGGTAGAGGCGGCTCTGGCACAGATGTACCTAGGGGTAAAACCCGAAAACACCGCTTTGAGCTAGACTCGAACGGGAACTGGTGCACGACAACGGGCCTTGCTGCACTCTTGGTTACGACACTCCCGGGGGATATGCTTAGGATAACTCTCATTTTCTTTACAAATCATTTTGAAGGGATTATGAGTATATACTTCCTCAAAGAAAACATTCTTATGATTATGGATTATATCCATAAATAGTTCAATTTATGTTAGGTGTTTTATAAGTATGGGATTATGTATTTTGATTCATAAACTGATCTAGTTTATGCCATTGTTTAGAAATGGCGCCCAGTAGAAGGAATGAGAACTCCAGAAATACACATGATTCAAAGAGAAGGAAGGATCATATCATTCATGGTCTTAAGCTAGAATTTATAAGAGAAATAGTCTCCCATGTATTATCATCATATGAAGAAATAATATCATGTGTTGATAAGATATGTAAAGAGTTTACTGAGTCCTATGACTTTGAAGGGAAGCAAGAGAAGAAAAGGATGGAAGAGAGAAAGATGGATAAAGGGAAGAGGGAAAAGAAGAATTTTCCCATATGTGGTAACTGTGGAAAGAAACACCCTGGAACTTGCCTGAAAGGAATGGGAGTTTGTTATAAGTGTGGAGGAAAAGGGCACAAAGTACGTGACTGCAAGGGTAAGAAAAAGGTTTTAAATGTACAATGCTTCATTTGCAAGGAGTTTGGACACTACGCGAACCTATGTCCCAGTCATCAGACTATGCCGCAAATGATGTTATTGGATAATAATCAAGTTATGATACTACCACAGATGAAGAGGAATGATTAGAGTTCTTATGTTGATTATGTCAATTGAGCTTTGTATCAACAATGTACTTGTTATAATAATTATGGAGTATATAAGGATTGTACTGCAGTACTATTTCATTAAGGACTTGAGATTGTGTGGAACAAAGAAAAGTGACTCATTAGCAGGATAGATTTTTGGAAAATATATGGTTGAGAGAATGATAAACCATAATATAGTTCTGATACTGAGGTAGTGATTTTGGAATAATATGTGATTGTTTTGGATAAATTATATTGGATATTCTTGACTACCTTGGAACTGATTAATGATTTTTATATTCCATCATTGTTGGGGTTTAAAACATTTTTGGATTAATGAAGTATATCCAGCATTCTATATGGAATAAGGGAGCATGAATGTAATCAATAAGGAATATGGTAATACATGATGAAGGTATTCATATGCTATTACGGGGTAAAAAGGATCTATATTATGTTTACCTTCCTTATGAATGTTGGACTGTGAGTTTGGAGAGAAGTATTTTGGATAGTTCTAGTTTGGATTATTTTGGATTGCCATAAAAGGACAACCCGGAGGTCGGGCGGCAACCCGTCGCGTCCGGCAAGGCTGCGAGACTTGAACCCGCAACCAAAGGGCGACAAGGGTGTATCACCTACCACTATCCCACGAGATGTCCTGGATTAAATAAAGTAGTTTTTTAAAAGATCTGGTAGATGAATTATAAATTCGTTTATTTTGGAACCCTCTATGAATAGTATAAATAGAATTTTTTTTACGAGTGAATGATGAGTTTTGGTAGAAATTTATTAATGGATAAAACTCTAATTATAAACTAAGTATATCTCCTTATTATCTTATCCAATCTCATAAATAAATTCCTCAACATTAATAATAGAAACTTAGAACAAAAATGTTGTCCTAGATGGTACCTTAAATCATCACAAATTTATGGCTTTGGGATTGTTGGCCTTTTCATAGCCATGTTCTCTACCACTCTCCATCAGATAATTGATGGCTAGATTTTTCTTCCATATCCATATTTTCTTACATGGAACCCTAGTATGTGTTATTTTCGGTAATCTTCATACTTTCGACTCTTTATTTTAAATAGAGGCCTCGTTAATTCATTTTTCGATGTGGGATTTCAACTAAGATATTTTGAAACGTCAAAAATGTGTTATCCCAATACCCTATATTTTGTTGAACCGATGGTACTTCAAATCATCATAGATTGATGAGTTTAAGGACCTCAATTATACACTTGTTTGTGATTGATGACCTCAATCACTACCTATAAATATTTACGTTTTTTCTCCGATTATATGTCTCTAATTGCCACCAATGTTCTCCTAATCGAGATCATAATTTGGTGGTGACCCTTTAATTTCTCTTTTCCTCATATTAAGACTAAATTTTAGTAACCCAATTTCCAATGTGGGTTTTCCCACAAATATATTTTCTACTTTCAACCTTTTATCTTCGAAGAACAATTTCAAATTGCGAGGACGCAATTTATTGAAGGAGGGGAGAATGTAACACCCCAGGATTTCAGAGTGTGTTATTTCTTAAAAATAATTCAATAACTTGCACTACACGCAACACCGAGTTCAATCACACCATTAAAAGAGGTCATGAATAGTATTAACTACATTTTGAACTTTATATAATCCTTATAATTTTAGAATCCCTATTATGAGTTTCTTAGTCATAATGCAAGAACAAATTCATTTTCAGTATTTCACTTTTATCAACTTCTAATAGTGAAACCTTTTTAAATACAATATTTTAAACTTTTTGACTAAATGGAGACATCAAAAAATTTAAAATGAAACATCCCAAGCGTCCACGGTACGCTTTCCTTTGGATAAAACAGTAGCGTGTGTTGTACGCAACTTCGAGTTCTAACACACCGTAACCAATCAAACTAGTTGTTATGAATAGTAATACCTACTTTTTGAAGTTATATATATTTTATATTTTAAAATGGACTTCATTTTTGGATTCGGAATATCAAATTTAGCCTAAGGTGAAATTTTGGTACTTTTCGGATAACTTTCATATTTTGATGAATAGTGAAAATTACTAAATTTTAATTAAAAACAACTTTTTTAATCAAAATAATTAATAGTGATAAATTATGAATTTGAGTGGTTTTAAAGTATATTTAGAATATATTTTTACTATTTAATATAATGTTGGTCATTGGACATAATTTTACAATTAAACCGAACATAAACAAGTGTCAATCTTTTGATAGTTATTATCTCTTAAAAACACGCTTTTTGTTTTGACAGCGGGAATTAATTTTAAATTAATTTCTTCCACTTCTGTGTTTTGAATTTAGGAAAATGGATTCCATATTTGGAATCAGGATGTTCAAATTGTGTAAATAGGTAACTTTTATTTTTAGACATTTTGAATAATTACTGCGGTAAATATTTTATTTACCATGGTTAAGGGTAAATCCGGTAAATAAGGGTTAAAAAATAATATTATAATAATACTAAATTACCCTAAAACGTGTCTTAACCCTATTGGTTGATACATGGTCGACCATGGGCATCTTTGGGTCTATTTTGGGACCCCATGGATCCACTTGTAAGTGATAATGACACTTTATTTTAATTTAGTTAAAATGAATACAAAAATGACACAATCATATATCTTTTAGAACAACAATTTTTACATAGGGTTATATATGTTGGATTTTAGATTCTAAATATTCATTAGAAAGCTAAAAAGATTTCCTACATAATGATATTTTATTTATAATTTTTAGACATTGAATAAGTTATTTTATTTATGACACAATGATGATGCAGTAATTACTATAATAGTGAACAATTAAAATAATTGATATTATAAATACCCAAATAATTATAATATGAAACTTTTAATGAATTAAACTAATTTTATATGATAATATGATATATTAGGATTGATTTAATTGACTTTGTTCTAAGTAATCAATCTGTTAGGAGTTTCAAAAAAATCAACAATTGAATAGTGTCAAAAATTGACATAAAAGAGTTCTTAAAACAAATATTATATTATTAATTGATATTAAATTCCTAAAAATCTAAGGTTCGGCCAAGAGAGTTATATTATGATAGGTTCCTCATTAATGGACCACTTGGGGGTCGCTTGGATGTATATAGTAAGTTTATTAACCATATTATATAAAAATACAAAGAGACATTGTAAAAGTGAAACTAATTAACTTAGAGTTAATACTTAAAGATAAGGTTAATATAAGTACCCAAACCTGTCTAAATTCTATTGGTTGAGTGGTTTTCGACCTATCCCCACCTTAACCTTTGAATAGTCAACTTTGGAGCCATTAGAAACCGAATATGAATTTATTATAAATTAATATTTCTAGCTTTTCCAAAGGCGCCCCTCACCCCTCTTATAAAAGGGCACTCCTCCTTCTCATTTCTTCACACCTCTAAAGCCTTTTGGTTCGGCCAAACTCTGCCCAAATACTCTCCCAACATCCCTCACTACAACCTATGGGCCTTAGTTTGATCAGAAAGCCAACCTAAGGAGCCCTTTTGATCAAATCAAAAGGAAGAACCCGAAGAAGAGGTAATGTTTTCACCACCCCTTTTCCAAGTTCATTTCTTCTTCCACTTCTTCTTCCTTTGTTGTTACCATTCTAAAATAATGACTCCAGTATCATTTATATACTGTGATGTTATTATAAATATGGTACAACCATATTCAGTATTCTATCCACCCTTTGAATAACATGTCACCATACGTGCGTACGTACGGCTTACCGTCTCCACGTCGTGGTGTAATTGTTATTCAATATATTATTATTTGGATGGGTATAATAATGATGTGTAAATCATGTAAATAATAAATATAACATATTAATGATTCTGTATATATGATATACCATCCATTTATATATTATTTTAATATCAAAAGAATGATATTGTCGCTCGTGCGTACGTACGGACAACCGTCTCCACGAACGCGATGAGATTCATTCTCCATCGTATCCATTCAAGTATAATTATCATTTGATGATTTAAAAATGATGTTTAAGGACTTGATATCATTCTGGATATGAATAATATACAACCTATCCTTTACAAACATGTCTTACGTAACAAAACATATAAAAGAAAACAAGTAAGTTAACACCCGATATAATGATAATACTAAGATATTATTAACAAATCAATGTTAAAAGATCATATATGATATCATATTATTATATATGATTCTTGTATAATTTAATAACAACTATTTCACCATTATACAGGAGGTTAACCTACTCCAACCAAGGAAAAGTACAAGGTAAGGGTTATTTCACAATCTCTTCATTATCCGAGGTTGTATATACGTAATAATCTACTGGGATCTCTTTATCATCCACATCCATGTTTTCTTAAAAATGTATTTCAAAACATTTTTACTATTTACAAGAATATGGGTTAAAGTCATCTATACACTTGTTTGACTTTTTATAAGAGGTTTATAAAGGAATCTTTCCGTCGTTTTCAAAACAATGTCCTTTTTAACCTTTTCGACAGAATTGAGGTAAGAATGTTTTTTTTAACTTATACGGCGGGTGCGGTTATTTTCCGCCGTTATAAAATCGTCGAAGCTTTCCTTACAAGCTTATAAGAATATTTTCAAATAAAATGTTTTATTTTATATGGATCTTAAATGATTTCAAAATAAAAGGAGATATTTCTTTAAAAAGAATTTTGATTTCATCTATGTCAACATCCTTTGATGGATTTTAAGATTATTTATGGTTGATTTATTATGATACAAAACTTCTATATTGTATTGAAGGTTTTGTAATATGTTTGAATATGGATGTGTTATTTTTATACCATTCATAGTTTATGGTGAAAGTATTGACATTTCGTATGCTAGTTTTAATCCGAATGTTTATGTTATATTTCAAACTTTTCTTCAGATGAATGTGCTAAACAAGTATGTTCCGGGTTGGGGACCGGTAAAAGTAAGCCCTCCAGGTTGGGGACTGGTTAAAGTAAGCCCTCCAGGTTAGGGACTGGTAAAAGTAAGCCCTCCGGTTTGGTCTCCGGTTATTAGAGGTACTCCGGGTTGGTGTCCGGTTATTAGAGGCACTCCGGGTTGGTGTCCGGTTATTAGAGGCACTCCGGGTTGGTGTCCGGTTATTAGAGGCACTCCGGGTTGGGTTCCGGTTAGAAGTAACCCCTAGGTCTTGGGATGAGGCCTAGACAATGAAATTAACGTTTGACATTATGCATTCCAACATTATGAAAGTGGTTATTGATTTTTGCATGTGATTATTCGATTAGTAGAATATCCATGTGAATAATTAAATGGCATTATTTCATTTTATTTATTCCATACCATGTTGAAAGTTCATATTTAAAAGGCTTTTGTTTTAGTTATACATTGCCTTAAATGTTTATTCTTATTTATGAAAGTTTCCGCTATATTGTTATCCTTACTGGGCATTTGAGCTCACCCCTTTTCTATGTTTTATTTTTCCAAGGAAGTGAAGAAGTAAATTATGAATGACCTGCAGGGATTTTATGAGGGGATAATAGTGTGGTATATTGAGACATTATGTTGTTGTAGTAGTTTTTCATTTTATAATGTAATGTAAAACTTATGAATATATCTAGCATTTTCCAAGGCTACTAAACCAATCGGTCTTTCGAGATTTGATCTTTCTTATGATCATGCCAATGTTACGAAGTAATGCACCGACTCTGGGTAGCTGGGGTCGGGGCGTTACAGTTGGTATCAGAGGAAGTTTAGTACAAACCTTGGAAGCTAGATTTAGATAAACTCTGATTAGAGCACGTAGACCTAAGATGAACTTTGAGTATTAGTATAGAAGAACTTCCTAGAATTTTGGTATTGTAGAGATTTTCTGAGTTTTCCGAGCAATACATCCCTGTCTGGATACGAGCAGGTAGAGGCGGCTCTGGCACAGATGTACCTAGGGGTAAAACCCGAAAACACCGCTTTGAGCTAGACTCGAACGGGAACTGGTGCACGACAACGGGCCTTGCTGCACTCTTGGTTACGACACTCCCGGGGGATATGCTTAGGATAACTCTCATTTTCTTTACAAATCATTTTGAAGGGATTATGAGTATATACTTCCTCAAAGAAAACATTCTTATGATTATGGATTATATCCATAAATAGTTCAATTTATGTTAGGTGTTTTATAAGTATGGGATTATGTATTTTGATTCATAAACTGATCTAGTTTATGCCATTGTTTAGAAATGGCGCCCAGTAGAAGGAATGAGAACTCCAGAAATACACATGATTCAAAGAGAAGGAAGGATCATATCATTCATGGTCTTAAGCTAGAATTTATAAGAGAAATAGTCTCCCATGTATTATCATCATATGAAGAAATAATATCATGTGTTGATAAGATATGTAAAGAGTTTACTGAGTCCTATGACTTTGATGGGAAGCAAGAGAAGAAAAGGATGGAAGAGAGAAAGATGGATAAAGGGAAGAGGGAAAAGAAGAATTTTCCCATATGTGGTAACTGTGGAAAGAAACACCCTGGAACTTGCCTGAAAGGAATGGGAGTTTGTTATAAGTGTGGAGGAAAAGGGCACAAAGTACGTGACTGCAAGGGTAAGAAAAAGGTTTTAAATGTAAAATGCTTCATTTGCAAGGAGTTTGGACACTACGCGAACCTATGTCCCAGTCATCAGACTATGCCGCAAATGATGTTATTGGATAATAATCAAGTTATGATACTACCACAGATGAAGAGGAATGATTAGAGTTCTTATGTTGATTATGTCAATTGAGCTTTGTATCAACAATGTACTTGTTATAATAATTATGGAGTATATAAGGATTGTACTGCAGTACTATTTCATTAAGGACTTGAGATTGTGTGGAACAAAGAAAAGTGACTCATTAGCAGGATAGATTTTTGGAAAATATATGGTTGAGAGAATGATAAACCATAATATAGTTCTGATACTGAGGTAGTGATTTTGGAATAATATGTGATTGTTTTGGATAAATTATATTGGATATTCTTGACTACCTTGGAACTGATTAATGATTTTTATATTCCATCATTGTTGGGGTTTAAAACATTTTTGGATTAATGAAGTATATCCAGCATTCTATATGGAATAAGGGAGCATGAATGTAATCAATAAGGAATATGGTAATACATGATGAAGGTATTCATATGCTATTACGGGGTAAAAAGGATCTATATTATGTTTACCTTCCTTATGAATGTTGGACTGTGAGTTTGGAGAGAAGTATTTTGGATAGTTCTAGTTTGGATTATTTTGGATTGCCATAAAAGGACAACCCGGAGGTCGGGCGGCAACCCGTCGCGTCCGGCAAGGCTGCGAGACTTGAACCCGCAACCAAAGGGCGACAAGGGTGTATCACCTACCACTATCCCACGAGATGTCCTGGATTAAATAAAGTAGTTTTTTAAAAGATCTGGTAGATGAATTATAAATTCGTTTATTTTGGAACCCTCTATGAATAGTATAAATAGAATTTTTTTTACGAGTGAATGATGAGTTTTGGTAGAAATTTATTAATGGATAAAACTCTAATTATAAACTAAGTATATCTCCTTATTATCTTATCCAATCTCATAAATAAATTCCTCAACATTAATAATAGAAACTTAGAACAAAAATGTTGTCCTAGATGGTACCTTAAATCATCACAAATTTATGGCTTTGGGATTGTTGGCCTTTTCATAGCCATGTTCTCTACCACTCTCCATCAGATAATTGATGGCTAGATTTTTCTTCCATATCCATATTTTCTTACATGGAACCCTAGTATGTGTTATTTTCGGTAATCTTCATACTTTCGACTCTTTATTTTAAATAGAGGCCTCGTTAATTCATTTTTCGATGTGGGATTTCAACTAAGATATTTTGAAACGTCAAAAATGTGTTATCCCAATACCCTATATTTTGTTGAACCGATGGTACTTCAAATCATCATAGATTGATGAGTTTAAGGACCTCAATTATACACTTGTTTGTGATTGATGACCTCAATCACTACCTATAAATATTTACGTTTTTTCTCCGATTATATGTCTCTAATTGCCACCAATGTTCTCCTAATCGAGATCATAATTTGGTGGTGACCCTTTAATTTCTCTTTTCCTCATATTAAGACTAAATTTTAGTAACCCAATTTCCAATGTGGGTTTTCCCAGAAATATATTTTCTACTTTCAACCTTTTATCTTCGAAGAACAATTTCAAATTGCGAGGACGCAATTTATTGAAGGAGGGGAGAATGTAACACCCCAGGATTTCAGAGTGTGTTATTTCTTAAAAATAATTCAATAACTTGCACTACACGCAACACCGAGTTCAATCACACCATTAAAAGAGGTCATGAATAGTATTAACTACATTTTGAACTTTATATAATCCTTATAATTTTAGAATCCCTATTATGAGTTTCTTAGTCATAATGCAAGAACAAATTCATTTTCAGTATTTCACTTTTATCAACTTCTAATAGTGAAACCTTTTTAAATACAATATTTTAAACTTTTTGACTAAATGGAGACATCAAAAAATTTAAAATGAAACATCCCAAGCGTCCACGGTACGCTTTCCTTTGGATAAAACAGTAGCGTGTGTTGTACGCAACTTCGAGTTCTAACACACCGTAACCAATCAAACTAGTTGTTATGAATAGTAATACCTACTTTTTGAAGTTATATATATTTTATATTTTAAAATGGACTTCATTTTTGGATTCGGAATATCAAATTTAGCCTAAGGTGAAATTTTGGTACTTTTCGGATAACTTTCATATTTTGATGAATAGTGAAAATTACTAAATTTTAATTAAAAACAACTTTTTTAATCAAAATAATTAATAGTGATAAATTATGAATTTGAGTGGTTTTAAAGTATATTTAGAATATATTTTTACTATTTAATATAATGTTGGTCATTGGACATAATTTTACAATTAAACCGAACATAAACAAGTGTCAATCTTTTGATAGTTATTATCTCTTAAAAACACGCTTTTTGTTTTGACAGCGGGAATTAATTTTAAATTAATTTCTTCCACTTCTGTGTTTTGAATTTAGGAAAATGGATTCCATATTTGGAATCAGGATGTTCAAATTGTGTAAATAGGTAACTTTTATTTTTAGACATTTTGAATAATTACTGCGGTAAATATTTTATTTACCATGGTTAAGGGTAAATCCGGTAAATAAGGGTTGAAAAATAATATTATAATAATACTAAATTACCCTAAAACGTGTCTTAACCCTATTGGTTGATACATGGTCGACCATGGGCATCTTTGGGTCTATTTTGGGACCCCATGGATCCACTTGTAAGTGATAATGACACTTTATTTTAATTTAGTTAAAATGAATACAAAAATGACACAAGCATATATCTTTTAGAACAACAATTTTTACATAGGGTTATATATGTTGGATTTTAGATTCTAAATATTCATTAGAAAGCTAAAAAGATTTCCTACATAATGATATTTTATTTATAATTTTTAGACATTGAATAAGTTTCTTTATTTATGACACAATGATGATGCAGTAATTACTATAATAGTGAAAAATTAAAATAATTGATATTATAAATACCCAAATAATTATAATATGAAACTTTTAATGAATTAAACTAATTTTATATGATAATATGATATATTAGGATTGCTTTAATTGACTTTTTTCTAAGTAATCAATCTGTTAGGAGTTTCAAAAAAATCAACAATTGAATAGTGTCAAAAATTGACATAAAAGAGTTCTTAAAACAAATATTATATTATTAATTGATATTAAATTCCTAAAAATCTAAGGTTCGGCCAAGAGAGTTATATTATGATAGGTTCCTCATTAATGGACCACTTGGGGGTCGCTTGGATGTATATAGTAAGTTTATTAACCATATTATATAAAAATACAAAGAGACATTGTAAAAGTGAAACTAATTAACTTAGAGTTAATACTTAATGATAAGGTTAATATAAGTACCCAAACCTGTCTAAATTCTATTGGTTGAGTGGTTTTCGACCTATCCCCACCTTAACCTTTGAATAGTCAACTTTGGAGCCATTAGAAACCGAATATGAATTTATTATAAATTAATATTTCTAGCTTTTCCAAAGGTGCCCCTCACCCCTCTTATAAAAGGGCACTCCTCCTTCTCATTTCTTCACACCTCTAAAGCCTTTTGGTTCGGCCAAACTCTGCCCAAATACTCTCCCAACATCCCTCACTACAACCTATGGGCCTTAGTTTGATCAGAAAGCCAACCTAAGGAGCCCTTTTGATCAAATCAAAAGGAAGAACCCGAAGAAGAGGTAATGTTTTCACCACCCCTTTTCCAAGTTCATTTCTTCTTCCACTTCTTCTTCCTTTGTTGTTACCATTCTAAAATAATGACTCCAGTATCATTTATATACTGTGATGTTATTATAAATATGGTACAACCATATTCAGTATTCTATCCACCCTTTGAATAACATGTCACCATACGTGCGTACGTACGGCTTACCGTCTCCACGTCGTGGTGTAATTGTTATTCAATATATTATTATTTGGATGGGTATAATAATGATGTGTAAATCATGTAAATAATAAATATAACATATTAATGATTCTGTATATATGATATACCATCCATTTATATATTATTTTAATATCAAAAGAATGATATTGTCGCTCGTGCGTACGTACGGACTACCGTCTCCACGAACGCGATGAGATTCATTCTCCATCGTATCCATTCAAGTATAATTATCATTTGATGATTTAAAAATGATGTTTAAGGACTTGATATCATTCTGGATATGAATAATATAAAACCTATCCTTTACAAACATGTCTTACGTAACAAAACATATAAAAGAAAACAAGTAAGTTAACACCCGATATAATGATAATACTAAGATATTATTAACAAATCAATGTTAAAAGATCATATATGATATCATATTATTATATATGATTCTTGTATAATTTAATAACAACTATTTCACCATTATACAGGAGGTTAACCTACTCCAACCAAGGAAAAGTACAAGGTAAGGGTTATTTCACAATCTCTTCATTATCCGAGGTTGTATATACGTAATAATCTACTGGGATCTCTTTATCATCCACATCCATGTTTTCTTAAAAATGTATTTCAAAACATTTTTACTATTTACAAGAATATGGGTTAAAGTCATTTATACCCTTGTTTGACTTTTTATAAGAGGTTTATAAAGGAATCTTTCCGTCGTTTTCAAAACAATGTCCTTTTTAACCTTTTCGACAGAATTGAGGTAAGAATGTTTTTTTTAACTTATAGGGCGGGTGCGGTTATTTTCCGCCGTTATAAAATCGTCGAAGCTTTCCTTACAAGCTTATAAGAATATTTTCAAATAAAATGTTTTATTTTATATGGATCTTAAATGATTTCAAAATAAAAGGAGATATTTCTTTAAAAAGAATTTTGATTTCATCTATGTCAACATCCTTTGATGGATTTTAAGATTATTTATGGTTGATTTATTATGATACAAAACTTCTATATTGTATTGAAGGTTTTGTAATATGTTTGAATATGGATGTGTTATTTTTATACCATTCATAGTTTATGGTGAAAGTATTGACATTTCGTATGCTAGTTTTAATCCGAATGTTTATGTTATATTTCAAACTTTTCTTCAGATGAATGTGCTAAACAAGTATGTTCCGGGTTGGGGACCGGTAAAAGTAAGCCCTCCAGGTTGGGGACTGGTTAAAGTAAGCCCTCCAGGTTAGGGACTGGTAAAAGTAAGCCCTCCGGTTTGGTCTCCGGTTATTAGAGGTACTCCGGGTTGGTGTCCGGTTATTAGAGGCACTCCGGGTTGGTGTCCGGTTATTAGAGGCACTCCGGGTTGGTGTCCGGTTATTAGAGGCACTCCGGGTAGGGTTCCGGTTAGAAGTAACCCCTAGGTCTTGGGATGAGGCCTAGACAATGAAATTAACGTTTGACATTATGCATTCCAACATTATGAAAGTGGTTATTGATTTTTGCATGTGATTATTCGATTAGTAGAATATCCATGTGAATAATTAAATGGAATTATTTCATTTTATTTATGCCATACCATGGTGAAAGTTCATATTTAAAAGGCTTTTGTTTTAGTTATACATTGCCTTAAATGTTTATTCTTATTTATGAAAGTTTCCGCTATATTGTTATCCTTACTGGGCATTTGAGCTCACCCCTTTTCTATGTTTTATTTTTCCCAGGAAGTGAAGAAGTAAATTATGAATGACCTGCAGGGATTTTTTGAGGGGATAATAGTGTGGTCTATTGAGACATTATGTTGTTGTAGTAGTTTTTCATTTTATAATGTAATGTAAAACTTATGAATATATCTAGCATTTTCCAAGGCTACTAAACCAATCGGTCTTTCGAGATTTGATCTTTCTTATGATCATGCCAATGTTACGAAGTAATGCACCGACTCTGGGTAGCTGGGGTCGGGGCGTTACAGTGTTGAGACCCTTATGACGAGGCGGTACTTTGAGATACATCTTTGTGGGACCTTGTGATACTTGGAGTATTGACCAGTAGCTTGTGGATCGGTCCCTCATTGAGATGAGCATACGGAGTACGGAGACCGTGTTGACGACTGAGACCTGACGGCTGCTTGACCGACTCGACTTGGAGTGAGTCGACTAGCCCAGTGGATGGAGCGCCCGGTCTTTGGCGGCAGACCCATAGAGGACGGAGTGCCTAGTAGTTGGCAGTAGACCCGCGATACTCAACTGGAGGAGTACCTCTATAGGCTATTTGGGGGAGTGCCCGGTATTTGGCGGCAGACCCACAGCGGACGGAGCGCCCAGTATTTGGCAGCAGACCCGCGGTACTTGACAGGAGGAGTACCTCAGAGACTTGGATTAGTGAGCAGTACCTCGGAGTTGTGACATGACCACTGTACACTCCAGAGACGGGGCTCTTCAGCAGTTACGGTTTCGATAATGAAAATCCTGGTTTGAGATGAGTCTATGATCCTTGTGTTTCCTCATGATTGAGATGGGTTACTTGATAACTTTGGTATATGTATGGGCATATACCTAACTAGATGTTATATATTTAGATATTCATTGTGGTTATCCATGTTGGTTTTAGTGAGACCTTGAGGGTCTCGGGGTCCCTACTGATTATCGTTATACTCACCCCTGCACGGGCTATGCCCGCACCTCGTTGTGTTGGTTGCAGATGACGGGCAGTGCTGACGGAGGTTGAGTATTCGAGGACTGGACAGTACCCGGAGGTAGACTACACGACGAGTCAGTATCCAGAGGTGGAATTCACGGTGATATGACACTCGGAGGAGGTTTGCAGGTGAGTGCATTGTGGAGGCTATTTGTACCTACCCTTCAGGTAGGATCCATGGTGGACGATCTAGGAGCTGCGCCATCTGTACCTACCCTTCAGTTAGGATCCGAGGAGGATAACCCAGGAGCCGCTTCCATTCTTCCTGTTGTTGTCTTTTTCTATTGTACTTTGTTCAGTTTTAGTTGTACTTTCATTTGGTTTTGTATTCTGGCCCATTTACCTTTCTGCACTTATCTTTATACTTAGTGTTTTTCTTCCGGTTGTACTCTGTGGTGTTTTGTTTATTTTATAAGGCAATGCCTTCCTAGTTATCGGGATTTACGCCTTTGGTGCTTGTCGCTAGCCCCTGGCATATGGAAGGCGGGCTTGGGGTAGTCACGGCACGGGCCCCGAGGATGGGTCGTGACAAATTGGTATCAGAGGAGTCGGTTCTACCGTAGAACTTATAACTCTGATATTTTCATTCTATGAAGAAATAGTGTTAAGAGTACCGAGTGTGGTTTTCAGTTTAGGGAGTCCAGTGTTGGTGCGGGCGGCCGACGTATCCATACACCAGGACCCTAACAACTGATTTCAGACTTTGTGCACGAAAACACTGATTGTGTCTGTGTTTCCAGAAGTTTTTAAACATCATCTCAAACCAGGTCATCTCACCAGGTATAAATCTTTTGACTATGTCACGTTTGTTTCTTTCAGGATGCCTCCCCGCGGACGACTAGCTAGAGCCTCGAGAGTTGTTTGTACTGACAGCCCGCCGAGCGATGTGGCCTCAGTACAGGGCCCTATCCCAGTTGAGGCACCATCATGGGCACCAGCGGTACTACTACCTGTTGGGCAACCGATGCCACCTGCCCTAGCAGCAGAGGGTACACGTCACTTGAGCACACTTCACGAGTTCCAGCGCCATAGGCAACCCAGGTTCCGGGGAGAGATGGACCTGCAGGCGGCTGAGGATTGGCTGGAGGCTGTGGTGAGAGTCTTCAGGCTAGTGGGGACGCCGACAGATTCCATGGTGATCCTTGTTTCCAGCCTTCTTCAGGAAGCAGTAGGTAGATGGTGGAGCCTGATGCTTCAGATGCATGACGAGGTGACACTTCTATGGGCAGACATCGAGAGCCTGTTCCAGGAAGAGTTTGTACTAGCCAACCTTCGAGTGGTGCGTATAAAAGATATACTTCATCTGCGGAAGGGCCGCATGACAGTGGCACATTATTCAGCGAGGTTCACAGACCTCTCGCTCAACTCCACAGATATGGTACGGGACCCGTTCTTAAGGGACCAAACCTTCGAGCAGGGGCTCAGGTGGGAGATTAGAGCTTCTGTTGTTTCTCACAGCATTCCGACCCAGACAGGGGTGTTGGAGAGAGCCCTATTAGTGGAGAGTTTCCTTGCTGAGCAGTCTCCAGCAGCACGACCCACCACTAGCCGGCGTGCGGCAGAGTCTTCTACAGCAGGCAGTAGACAGATGACGCAGAGGTCCAAGAGGACCAGACCTACCGGTGGCCGACTGCACGACTTAGGTTCAGTTGTGCAGGGGAACCGGGGTGGAGTAAGAGCCAGTCGTACCGAGAGTGGACAGTGTTACTCCTGCGGCCCGATTGGTCACATGGCACGTGACTATCCGACCCGCCATGCAGATGACCAGCAGTTAAATAAAAAACCTCCCGGGCAGAGGCAGAGGTCCAATCAGGGCAGACCGCAAGGAGCAGGCGGCCATGGAAGAGGAGCTGGCAGTGCAGCTGGAGGTGGATGATGCTTCGGGGTGTTTCCACCACCACCACCAGGAGGCCCACCCCGACCGCAGGGGACAGGAGGACATGGGAGAGCTCAGCTTCAGGCAGTTGAGGCCTATGTTCATTGAGAAATGGTAGCATATGGACAGGAGCGGGACTAGCTCCAGACCTGGAGGCTATTGATCATGTTGCTTCTAGTTTTGTTGATGTTTGTTTGTAGTTGTTTCGTATCTTTGTACTATGAGCTGCAATAATAAAAAGACACTTATCTTTGTGATGTTTGCTTTCATGTCCTTTTGTTTGGTTGATACTGAGTTGTCCCGATTAAAACTGTTGACTTGACCCTCAATTTCCAGATTTCTACTGGAGGACACCTAGTGACCTCACACTGATGCCGACAGTGTGACTCGACCCTTGGAGGCGAGAGTGACAGTTGGATCTCTTAGTAGTTACGTCGAGGCCTTATGACCTCATCCATGGGATGAATGCGTCATTCATGTCAGGATTAATTGTATTAGGTAATGGGTGTGGTTCATCTAGGGGATGTGACCGAGTTTCTCTTTTCGAAAAAGGAGAAATTTTAGCAGCTCATTCACATCGTAGTCAAAGAAGGTGCAGATCATCCAGGAGCGGATGAAGACTGCACAGTGCAGTAGGAAACAGGAAATCGGCGCCAGTCTTAGAGAATCGAGCGTGTTAAATGTTTCAAGAAGAGGGAGATTTAAGGAGAGATGAGTCTGCGAAGCATCAAACGTGGAGGAAGAGCTAGGAGAGTAGCATGAGGTGGTGTGCATCTTAACATGCTACACCCACCCGCCTTAGTTATACCTGCCAGGCTCAGGGAGATGGAGGGCGGAGGGAGAGTGCGGCTGCATGCGGTCAGGGAGAGTGACCCAATGGCTCTAAAAATGATTCAAGGGATAGTATGTGTCCACTACTAGCTGCTGTAGTAACAGACATTGATATGAATCATTCCTTTCTTTCACAAATCTTGTCCCAGACCTACAGTTTCCGGTTAGATATGGACTTGACCCTCACGTCTGGAGATACCTTGGGAGGAGACTCGATAATCACACTTATGCTGACAGTGTGGTCAGAACCTCGAGGCGAGAGTATCGGTTGGAATCTCTTGGTGGCAGGGTCGAGGCCTTACGATGTTGGCTTGAGTATAGACTGGGCAATCACAGTTCATACACAGAATGACGGTATTACACAAAAAGTTTATGGTTTAACTACAAAGTCGGGATGGGTTGTCCTTGGTCGGCGAAAAGGAAACCCCAGGCAGCACAGGATAAACTCTTGCACAGATGGGTGAGACCGATCACTCTTAAGTCGGTCAACCTTACCCTTATGGCAGCAGTCGTTTGAGATCCAATTCTAACATGAATTGGAGACCTCATGAGTTCGAGGATGACGATCACGTCCTTATACGGGTCTCACCTCGACGAGGTTTACTGAGATGTGGCCAAGGAGGCAAGTTATCTCCGAGCTTAAACGAACCTTTCTAGGTCCTCAGCTGGGTAGGCGAGGTGGTTTACCGCTTGACCCATCCACCTCAGTTGCACCAGGTGCACGACGACTTCCACGTATCTCAACAGAGGAGATACATGCTCGACCCTTCGCATATCATCGACCATGGGGAGCTGGACGATGGCGATGGGGTGACTTTCACGGAGGATCCAGTGGGGATCGAGGATCGACAGGGGTGGATCCTATGAGAACGGTCTATTCCTCAGGTGCACTTTTACTGGAAGTACGGGAACCTCCAGGTGATCACATGATAGCGGGAGGCTCAGATGCGTGCTCTGTACCACTCTTGTGACCCTAGATTGTGTTAAAGCTTTACGAGGATGTAAAGCCCGGAGGTGGGAGTAATTTAAATACCTGGAAATTTCAAGGGAAATTTTTTCTAAATTTTCTTTTGGATTATACAAAAACGCAGTTTCTGATGGAGCCTGATTCTGAGGCCCGGTGTGCCCGGAATCATTTTATGAAGTTTAGCTCGGGTACGTTCAGTGAACGAACGAGCGGGTTTTTCTAACTTTTGAATCGGTGATCAGAATCGAATTCTGAGGGCACCGATGGAATCACAGCGCCGATATTTGCTTAGAAACGCCTTTTCTGGAAATGTGTTTTCTCGGGTGTGGTTTTTAATTTTTTTGGGGTTAAGTTAAGAAATAAAATAAAGTGGTGAAACAACTTTATTTAATTTCACTTCAAGTCAATTAAAGCTTCTTAAAGCCGCTTAAACTAAGTTAAGAGGATATGATGGAACCCAAAATATCCTACCCACTTGGTAGAATATTTGTGAGGTGGGGCCCACACGAGCCCCACCGTTTCATTCATTCTAAGTAACGCACCCTCAACCCCCCTCTTTAATGAAAGTCAACCATGCGTTTTTCTAGATAAGAAACGCCTCATTAATTGGGCAGTAAAATTGTTACAATTAATTCATTGAATTAATTGTTCATTTCTTTTCTTTTAAATTCAATCGTGTCATGTGGGTTAATAAAATAAGATAACTCTTATTTTATTTCTGTTGGAACTTGTGGCGTGGAGAGGATTTGGAGGAAAGCATTCTTCTTCGATGAAGAACGCGAAGAACGCGAAGAACGCGAAAAACGCTCTGACCTCCGACGAAGAACGCCAAACCCTCGGAGTTCGATGACGCGACACCATATACCATGACGTGAACGATGCTTCTTCCATGACGAACTCGCATTCGACGACAACACTTGAGGTTGGGAATTATGTTTTAAGAATGATTTTATTTCCTTGATTTCTTTCTTCCTAAAGAAAAAAAAGAACACGGATCAACTTATTACCTAGTTGATCCGTGAACGTTTTCCTTGCAGGTCGGTAATAATCCCTTGCGTGGAAACACTGTTTGGGTTGTTTCTCTTTTGTTCGTGAAATTTCCTTGTTGTTCTTCATATTTTGGGCCGCTTGTTACCAACTTAACGGGAGGAGGTAGAACCGCACGAACATGGCCGACTCTCCTCCCTCTTTGTTTTTTGATTTTTTGCGGCACGAACAAAGGCAGCAGAGTGAAATGGCACCATGTGGACACGAGAAAGAACGTGGAGAAGAAGCGTGGTGCTGTTGGGGCCGAACGAAACCGCGGGCGGAGTCGGGGCCGAGGAGGCGATTTGAAGATCCCGCGATTTGCTGTTGAAGTGCGGATAGAAGGATGATGGTGAGGCGGGACGTGAAGGCGTTTTGAAGGATTTTCAGCCTAGGTCGGGTCCCAAAATGATCACCGGGGAAGACTGCTGGCGAATCGGACCACCAGAGCGCATCTAGTGGTCTGCGGAAGCCCCCGTAGGCGCGGCGGTGCCGGCGGTCGGGGGCGGCGGTGCCCAGAGCGCCACCGGAAGAATCCGCTGTGGCAGCCAGCAGGGTTTCGCGGCCGCGCGGAACCGGGGAACGAGGGATGTGGCCTTGTGCCGCGCCCGGTGACACGGAGCGGCCCCCATGTGGGGGGGTCGCGGCTCCTTTGGCGCGGCCGCTCGGCTAGCGCCGAGCCCCCCGGCCGGACCACCAGGCCGGGTCGCGCCCAAACTGGGCAGGACCACGCCGGCCGGGCCGGGTTGCACCCCGCCAGGTCGGACCTCGACCCGGGTCGGGTCGACCCGGTTCGGGCCGACCGAGGGGGGTTGGGCCGGGTCGGTCTGGGCCCAGACCCCCCGTTTTCGGACCCCTCACATTTTTTCGCTCATATCATGAGCTGTAGACCTCCGATCGATACACCGACAGCGGCGATGCGACCCTTGGATCGAGACAGTCATTTAGCTATATTATACTCAAGGTTTCGGAGAACTTTGTGTTCGGCCGGGTTGGTTCGGACATGAAACCAACCGGGCCCTCGGAGCGGAAATGCTTATATCTTCAGCTCCGGACATTCGATTGACGTGCCGTTGACTTTGTTGAATTCCTTTTGATCAGACAGAACTTTTGGAATTCTTCGCCCGAGGATTAGACGCTGTTGAAGTATGGTCGGGTTGGATTGTACCCGAAATCCAACTGGGCCCCTAGAATGGAAAAGCTGATATCTTTCATACTGGATGTCCGTTTGACGAACCGTCAGCGGCGTTGGTGATCACGTTGTGAAACGGTCCCTATGAGTATACCCTATGGGAGTTCGGGGTATAGTTGAGATACGGCCGGGTTGGTTCGCACATGAAACCAAACAGGCCCCTAGGACGAAAAGGCTAATAACTCACAGACCGAGCGTTCAATTGACGCGACGTCTGTTGTGTTGAGACCCTTATGACGAGGCGGTCCTTTGAGATACATCTTCATGGGACATTGTGATACTTGGAGTATTGACCAGTAGCTCGTGGAGCGGTCCCTCCTGGAGACGAGCATACGTAGTACGGAGACCGTGTAGACGATTGAGACCTGACGACTGCTTGACCGACTCGACTTGGAGTGAGTCGACTAGCCCAGTGGACAGAGCACCCGGTATTTGGCAGTAGACCCACGGCGGAAGGAGTGCCTGGTAGTTGGCAGCAGACCCGTGGTACTCGATCGGAGGAGTACCTCTGTAGGCTATTAGGGGGAGTGCCCGGTATTTGGCGGAAGACCCACAGCGGACGGAGCGCCCAGTATTTGGCAGCAGACCCATGGTACTCGACATGAAGAGTACCTCAGAGACCTGGATTAGTGATCAGTACCTCGGAGTCTTGACAGGACCACTATACACTCCAGAGACGGGGCTGTTCAGCAGTTACGGTTTTGACAATGAAAATCCTGGTTTGAGCTGAGTCTATGATCCTTGTGTTTCCTCATGATTGAGATGGGTTACTTGATAACTTTGGTATATGTATGGACATATTTCTAAGTAGAGGTTATCTGTTGATATCTTCATTGTGGTTATCCTTGATGGTTTTAGTGAGACCTTGAGGGTCTCGGGGTCCCTACGGAGTATTGTTATACTCACCCCTGTACGGGGTATGCCCGCACCTCGTTGTGTTGGTTGGAGACGACAGGCAGTGCTGACGGAGGCTGAGTGTTTGAGGACTGGATGGTACCCGGAGGTAGACTACACAACGAGTCAGTATCCAGAGGTGGAATTCACGGTGAGACGACAATCAGAGGAGGTTGGCGGGCGAGAGCGTTGTGGAGGCTATCTGTACCTACCCTTCAGGTAGGATCCGTGGTGGATGATCTAGGAGATGTGCCATCTGTACCTACCCTTCAGGTAGGATCCGAGGAGGGCGACCCAGAATCCACTTCCGTTCTTCCAACTATTGTCTTTTTTTGTTGTACTTTGTTCAGTGGTAGTTGTACTTTCATTTGGGTTTGTATTTTGGCCCATTTACCTTTCATCACATCTCTTTGTACATAGTGTTTTACGTCCGCTTGTACTCTGTGGTGTTTTGTTTACTTTTATAAGGCAATGCCTTCCCAGTTATCAGGATTTACGCCTTTGGTGCTAGTCTCCATCCCCTGGCCTATGGAAGGCGGGCTTGGGGTAGTCACGGCATGGGCCCCGAGGACAGGTCGTGACATATGGTCTATATGTGTATCTAGTTATGCAGTGAACCATAAAAAACAATCACATATTTTATATGGTGCTGACAATACTAGTAATCCATATGTATCTAGATTTATTTATGGAAGTATTCTTGGATGATATCAGGGTGTTTTCCCACAATTCATTGGACCATTCCCAATATCTTTACATAATATTGGATACAATGAGAAGGAATTAGTTATATACAATGATCATAAAGTTCCATATATATATATATATGGATTTGAGACCCATCTAAGGTAATATTAGCTCATAGGTAGGATTATAAATTTACCAAGAGAAGGGGAGAGATGTATTTTCCTAGGATTATCCCATGATCATTTTTGACATATGACATTTATTGAAATTAACTAGATAGTATAAATATTTCAAAAAATAATTAAAACTCACAGAATCACCTATTATTGGATTTACTAAGAACAATGTGATGTTTTCATTGTTATATATCTCTAATATATTTGATTCCAACCCTTTACATTGGGGGTAATCTAATTGTCGTGCATCATTCGAGTCCACCGATGTACTGCATTGTGCAACACATTCCCACATTCCAAAGTCGGGTGGAATTCATTACTTCTTTGGTGATGTATGCTCGATGATCAAAATTGTATGATGGTATGTTGGTGCCTCCTTTTAAGGATTTCTTCTCATAATTTTTTTCCTTGGCTCGGTCTCCCTCATATATTTAATATGATGACCATTAAACTCATTCCCAATTCCATGTCATCATGGAAAATAATTAATTATGCTGATTATTTAAAGAAATTCCAAAGGATCTATTCAAGGTAAAAAAAATAATTTAATATATTTAGTCATATTTGGAATTATTAGAATATCTACATTCTAGAAAATTATAAGACATATACTCTTCCTCGTAATATAGATTCTTAAGGGCTCAGAAACACTAGGCATCATGTGACATCCCGAGTTTTTGTGTACGTTTTTTATATAAATTAAATCGTCCTTTATTTCTTGTATTTCACTAATTAAAACATTCATTTCACATGGTATAGAAATTTTGTATGTTTCAAGGAACATGAACATGACATAAGTTACATGAAACATCTATTTGTAATATGTCACATGTAACATCGATGTTTCTACAAAACTTCAATTTATTGTTATAATTATTGAAACAAAATAATTAGAACCTATACATTAAAATTATTTATATTAATAGTATTAAAAAATTTAATAATGATTTTATAATGATTTTATATAAATAAAATATATTTTCAATGAAATATATAGTTTTTTGTTTATATGCTTAAATATTTTAAAAAAATTATTTTCTCAAACAAACTACATTTCAATTCCTTATGTGAAAAATAAAAAAAATGAATTTTAAAATATATTTAAATTTATTTTTATAAAATTAACTTCATTTTTTATCTATGATGACAAAATCAGATTGTGTTGATTTTCTTGGTATTTTTCTAGGAAACATCATTTTTAATGGAATACTAAAATTTAGGGATTTTTATTCAACAAATATTTTTCATCTAATTTATATATAAGGAAATTATATTTTAAATTGGTTTAAATGTTTAATATTTTTATATTTTTATAAATTAACTCAATTTTGGTAATTTTAACCAATATCACAAAGAAATTGGATATAAAAACAAACCAAACCTTTCATGATTTTTACTTTAAAACCCTAATTTTTTTACCAGACTACAAGATTTATTTTTAAATTCATTTCATTCAATTAAATGATTATTACTTGAATAAATATATTAATTATTGGGAATAAATATTATTTATATTTTCCAATATGTTCAAATTTTTTTACTGAAAATATTAGCGAATGTAATTTAAATTAATGACATCAATTATGTTAAAAATAAGAACGAGTAAAGACTAAACCTTAAATTTGAGACATAAAATGACATAGAAATTTTTACACAACAAAATTTATGTAAATTATTCTTCCATTAACCTTATATTATTTTGTTGTGTTTTTATTATATAATTGTTTTCTAAAAAATGTGGGTATGCCTATCTCGTTTTATAAAAAAATACTAAGGGATTCATTTCGCTTCCTGATAAAAGGCCACCACATCACCCCTTCTTCACACCTCGTGAGATAGTTAGTTTCTAAAAATACCTTCTCAAACACTTTAAAAATCCCCCCCCTTCCTCTTAGAAACCTTATCTTGTGAATAAGGCTATCTAATGAATCACTTTGACACAAACCAAAAGGTGTTACCCTATTAAGAGTTAATTACTTCCCTCATTCTATTTTCTTTTATTTTCCTTCTCCACCCCTAAAATATATTTATTCCATGATTAAATAATAAAAATAGTATATGTAATATTGTATGATGTTATAATGCTAATTTTTTAAACCTGAAATTATATTCACCTCCATCTAATGTATAAGGAACATACTGTTTACATGTACAATGAACTACGACTCACTAAATGATGATTGATAATATTTTCTTTTACTACCTCTCATGTTAGAAATTATGATGAAATAATTATTTATATATGTCTTATGTCATATTTATTATGTACTTAAGATTATTTATTCATGTTACAACACATATCATTTTTAATATACATTAGGTGTAACTAAGATAATTTCGTTTGATGATGTGTGGACTACCGCCTCCTCAAGGTGATGTGATTTTTTCAGACACTACATGAAATATATTATGATCTATTTTAGTGAAAATATATTATATATATAACATTATAATTCATCTTTAATGATATTATATACCTATATTCATAATATTTATTTTATTTCATTCTTTTAATATGATAATAAAAATGGAAACTGCATTCTTGTGTACACATGACTTACCGTCTCCATAAACGGTGTAATCAATTTCATACATATATATATATTTTATAGACTATTTTAATAAAAATATACTAAATATAAAATATATTTTTTGCATGGTTTTAATTTTAGAATCATTATATAGGTATAATTACCAAATATATATCAAATTATGACACATGTGAAGACCAAAGAAAATATTATCTGAAGTGAAACCTTAACATTTTATGGTTAAAAAGTCGGTAATATAAGGTCTTTATAAAACCATACATTGTATTGAAAATAATAATATGTTTCTATAAAATATTAATAATAAATTTATAGATATTATTTAGGTGGTTTGAATTTGTAAAACTATAGTCAAGACACAAGGTAATGAGATTTCATGTAACTTTTTTATTTTCATGAGATATATGGTTTATTCCCCACCTATTCCTTTTATGTAGTGTGTAAAATGGCCATGGATGAATTCAATGATTGGTATAATTAAATTTATGGGTATTTAAATATCATATTTTTGTTCTTTCCTTCATGGATTTTAGGTTTCAAATGTTACGAAATCTGTAAAGTAGTTTTGTCTCAATTTTCATCCACTGAGACTCATATTTTTTTCAACCTCCATTCTGTTTGAGTTGTATATACATAAATTTTACATGTTATGTCATGAATATACTTTTCTAAATGAAATTTTTTGATTCATTTAATTTATACTTGTTACATAAATAGTATGATCCCATTTTAAAAATTGGTTAGAGTTTAATAATAATGTCTCATCGCTTTTCTAGTTTGTTAATAATTATTCTTATTTGATGAAAAATTATGACCCATATATCAAGAAAACTACTAAATTTTAATCACTTTTATTTATTCAAGATATATATATATATGAATTAGTACCATTTTTATAGTTTTTTGAACTAAATATAATGTTTTTAGTTAAAATATGAAATTCTATATCTTCTGTCGATAATTTATTATATTCAAAAACCATGTCATAAAAAATGATTACCAAATTTTGTTAAAACTCTATTTGAAGCCCATATTAAATGAAGGTGTATTTTAAAATGAATTTAAGGTTTCAAAAATTATTTTATATGTTTTAAAATATATTTTTAAGGAAATTGTTTTCAAAATGGTATTATGTTTTTCAAAGTGTTTTCAATGAAGAAAACATACATTCCTCAAGAAATGTTTTTATGTGACCATTCAAAATTATTTCTTATATAATATAACATCACATGGTGTTACTCATGACATTGTGGGGAAATAATTAAATGATTCTAAATGGATTATTTTTTTTATAATATGGATTATGAAACCAACTTCACTTTCATAGGTTATATGCCTTTTAAACCCACTTCATTTCACATGTTATGTTTATAATGTAATGATTATAAAACTTGTCACATTCCCTAGGATTTGATATGATTACATTTTTATAGTATCCATTTCATCTCATGTGTTATGATATGATATTTATTATCTTCTGTAAAATGAATGTAATACATCACTATGATATGGGAGGGACATATATCTCTCTCAAATGTAGTGGGTAATGATTTATATCTCATGAGATAGAAATTCATGGAATGAGAAATGAACTATGTTCGGTATTATAACTATGGAAATTGAAATGAAATCAGTTCATTACTATAGGTATGAAATCAGAAGATAATGCATTTCCACAATACAAGTTTAGAATGAACGGAGAACTTAGTTCTGTAAAACATGGTTAGATTGGGGTGTTAATCTAGTATAGTAATGATCTTTTTCCATTAGATATAAGTGCTGGTGATGGCTTGACTATTATTAAAATCATTATATATGATTATGTGTTATCCACAATTAAATGTTTTATTCTTATATGACGACTTCATGAATTATTTTCTTTATTTAATTATAATTCATGTCTTATGAACTACAATGATTTATTCCATGATTCATGTATATGATCTCTGAAATGTGGAGTATGATCATCTATTTTCATGATATTATTCTTATAATCTTATGTTCATAATTATTCTTACATATCTCTTATTTTTCCCTTCCTAAGAATCTAAGCTCACCTAGTTTTATGTTTCCTTCCCACTAGGATATGAAGACATGTATTGTGTTTCAAGTGTCTAAAAAGAGTTCTTGTAAATAAGAACCTAGTAAGAGAGGTTGTAGGTAATTTATGTACTAGTTTTTATTTTTCAATGTTTCTGAATGAACTAGACTAGTACGGTCATTTGGTGTGTATTTTTATAATGCCTAATGTAATCTGGAAAATATAATTAGTGTTAATATATGAAAACAATGGTTCACTATAGTTCATATTAGATAAAAGGTTTTGTTACCCATTGGTAGTTGGGATGAGAAGAGCATAGTGAGAACCCATTGAAAATGTAATGCAATGAGTATGTGGATACAGATATATATAGGAAAATGTCGTAGAATTTTGGTAAATGTGAGACATAGTGGATTCAAAAAAATACATCAATGTCTTGATACTAAAAGTGGATGTGGCACTAGAATATATGTATCTAAGAGTAAAAACTCTGACATGATGTTCTTGTCCTAACTCAGGGTAATATTGTACATGACTAGAATGCTTTCTACACACATTGTTTGTCACACTCTGAGGATATTCTTTCATAATTCACAAAATCTTCATGAAAAAACATGAATTATTTGAATTGAATTTTCATATGAATAAACTATGCTAATCCAAAGGGGTCATGCATTATAGACGGTGTCAAAAATTATAAATCCTATAAATGACTTTTCATGATTACATGGTTCCTCATTATGATAACTATTTCATACTCTATGAATCCTATTTTAGATAACAGATAGAACCGAAACGAACCATGTCAGTAGTGATTATGATGGATAATGCAATGATTTTCATTTTTAGCAACTTAATTTTGTGTGAGATGGAAGAAATAACCATGGTTTTATGCTCAAAAAACAATATAAAGCTATATATCATGATGTATATACAAATGATACGAGGATAGACCAATATTTTGTTGAGAATTTCTTGTGGAAATGTCTACATTCATTCATAGGGTCTCCTGATTCACTTTTTGTAGAACAATGGATTAGTACTACTGAAAATATATTCTCCAATATTCAGGGATCAAATTATGAGAGATTCATTCAGGATATTTATTAGTTATATGTTGAAGCAGGTCAGTGATGGAATCTATTCAAGAATATGAGGTACAAAGATCAGAATGAATCCATGGAATGGGATAAGAGCATGAAATTATTTCTCAATTAGTACTTTCTTTATATTATTCATAAAAATATGGAGAAAAAGTACCTTGATTTTAAGCAATGGTATGATGAATCTATTGGAACCTATATCTATAGTATCAGGAGACTTGTGAGGTGCACTTTTGGAATTAACCTCCAATAGTAAAGTAAATACAATAAGTTATTCAGTAGCATAAAACCAAGACACCAATGGGTGTTTTTCAAAAGATACATTAGTGGATAAAAAAATATTGTGAATTTTTTAATCTAGGTTTAAATAGAGTAGAGAGTCATGTATCAACCTAATTGTTTTGAAATGTAAAGGATGATTGAGTTTAAAAGGAAAAGAAAAAAATGTGCCGAAAAGAAGACGAGTTCTCTTTTTTCCTCTAAATGTGGGATGAATAATATATGAATTTTTATTAAGGTGTCTATTAATTTATTTAATTGAGTAAAGGCAGGTCACAAGGAAATTTATTTTCAAAATGAGGGGGAAATGTTAGGTGTAAATTCTAATGTTGATAATGATGCACATAATGAACCTCCCATGATTTAATTCTACAAGTTTAAGTAGAATATGAATTATGCTAACCACTTCCCAAACCCAAGAGATGTTGAATATGATTCAATTAAACAACCTCATCATCCAAGGGATAAGAGGATCTGATGAGGAGTGCAGTAATGATGTGATGAAAGGTACACATACCATCTATTCTATTACAACTAATTTAATACTTGATTCTTGAACAGACCACTACTTCATATCTAAATAATTTTATAAGGGTGTTATGATTCAACCAAAATAATTAGATTTGTTATTAATAGTGTAAAACCCTAATGGTATGATGATTTCATCTCATATTTATAACTCCTATCCGGTTGATGTTTGTGGGAAAGTGCTTCCTGAAAATCTTGTCACTCTTAATTTGGTTCAATATAATGTCAACTTCTTCATGGATTGCCTTTATTTTAATAAATATAACATCAATTGTAAAGTAAGGGAAGTTAAATTTGATATTTCAAACCCTCCAATGATCATACTTCCATGTCATAGTAAACATGAACTTCATGTGTATATTACACCCAATGTATGTGTCTTAATTCCAATTAAAAATGGATTTTTATATCCAACGGTTTTGGAGAAAAGTGGTATCAATGATATTCCTATTATTGTATAATTTTCAAATGTCTTTCTAGAAGAGTTTTCTATCTTTATAGTAAAGTGTGATGTTGGTCTCTCAATTGAACATATACATATTTCCACACTAATATCAGTGAAACCTTATAGAAAATATATTATTGAGTTGCATGAATTGAATAATCAACACCAAGAAAACCAAGATAATGAATTAATTCAGCTATGTGTATCACCTTGGGGTGAAAGTATATATTTTTTGGAAGGTAAAGTTGGATCATTGAGACTATTCATTAATCAAAGAGAGTTTAAAAAGATCAGAATTAAGAATTATTATACCCCCATTATTAATTAATTCTTTGATAAAGGGCGAGGAACTCAATAAATTTCCAAGATTGACCTTGGTTTTGTATATTATCAATTGGGGGTCATGAAAGTGGATATAAAAATGAATAAAATATTTAAAAGGTACATAAAATATGAAAATATATATTGATGCCTTTCCTTCTTTCTAATTAACATACTTTATTCATCTATTTAACGAATATATTCATTAAATGTTATGTCGATTAGTTTTTGGTTGTCTTTATATATGATATTATTATATATTCAAGGATAAAAGATGATCTGTAATATCACTTGAGAGTTGAACTAAAGAAACAAAGGCAGGATAATCTACATGAAAAATTTACAATTTGAGAATTTTGGAAACAAACGGTTTCATTTTTCGGTCGCAAAATCTCAACATATAGTTTAGTAGTAGATCCATCAATGACAGAGGCTATTGATTGACGGCCTAGACCAACTATGGTGACTGAGATCCATATATTTCTTGGTTAATCATTATATTATTGACTATTTCTAGAAACATTCTCATGAATATCCATTCCTTGGAACATGTTAACCCAAAAGGGTGACAACTTCCTGTAGATAGATGAATGTTAGGAAAAAGGCATTGAACTAAAGAGAAGGTTAGTCAGTACACCTGTGCCTACATTACCTTGTAGTGGATAAGGGTTTATAATATATATAGATTCATCATAGAAGGTAATATCACGTGTTCTTATGTAAAATAAAATGGTTATAACGTTTCCATTATAACAGTTGAATATTCATGGAAAATTTACCCAAATTTTGAATTGGAGTGTGCAGCGGTATTTTTTGCATTAAAGATATGAAGGAATTATATTTATAGGGAAATTTGAAATATATATATATATATATAATGTATGAAATATATGTTCACAATGAAGTATATTATCATGCTCCAAGGAATATGGTTAGAGTTGATAAATGATTATAAATACTCAACACATTACCACCATTGGAAAGAGAACAAGATGGATGACGCTTTATGATGAAAGGATCATACAAGATTATGCATTATGTGGGTAAAAAAAAGATTCAATATTTGTATATTTGAATGGGAAAAATAAATATATGCTTAAAAAAGTGGAAAATACATATCAATCCGATTTTAATGTTGAACCCTCTATCGATGTGAATACTAATGATGTGCAGAAGGATAATGGAGAGATGAAAAATAATGTCTAAAATGTTCTTGAGTTTAACCTTGATTAGGATAGAATGTAATGTTTAAAGAAAAATGAATGTGTTCTTTCCACACTATATTTGAAGAAGGATCTGTTATAGTAATCTCATAGTTCACTATTCTTTTCTTATCCTAGAATAATGAATATGTATATTGATTAGAAAAAAATACTTCTAGTCGGATGATATGAAGTGAGATATCATAGAGTTTTTACCTTGTTGTTGGTTATACCAACATGTTATGGATCAACTAAAAAATTATATGGGGATATTGCATCTATTACCCATCTATAATTAAATTGGATAACATCACTATGGATTTTGTCATTGGACTCTCAAAAAACTATAAAGTATTTAATTCAATATTGGTGTTACTCAATTGCTTACTAAGTCAGAACGCGTTATCACTATCATAGAATAATTATATCTATATCATCATGTCAGGGTATAAATTATGTAACTGATAAGTATGCATGGAGAACCAAATTCAATAGTATTAGATTTTTAATAAAGGGTTTCCTCAAATTTTAAGAGAAGTACTCAGTATGAACGTGACACAAAATTGATATTTAACACTACTTAAGATCCTCAGATAGATGGTCAGTCTGAAGGAATAATTAAAAACCTGTAAGATATGTTGAGAACTTCTTCCATGGATTTCAAAGTTGTTTTGAATCATCACCTTCATCTTGTTGAGATTTCTTAAAACAATATATTTCACTACATAATTTGGATGGAACCTTATCAATCCCTCAACGGGAATAAATTTTGAGCTCAAATGTGCAAGGATGATATTAGTGAATGAACAATATTTGGGCCTATGATTTACGACGAAGTGTTCAAGAAGGTTAGAACAATTCATCACCATATCAAGGTATCTCAAATGCTGTAGAAATGTTATTTTGATAACCTTAATAAAGATCTATAATTTCAAGTTGGTGAATTTGTTTTCTACAAATGTCACCTTGGAAGAGGGTTATGAGATTTGGGAACAAATAGAAACTAATCCCTAGGTATATTAGTCACATTGAGATTTTTTATCATATCACGATGGTAGCTTATCGCTTGAAACATTTCCAAATATCTCTCAAGTGGATGATTCATTCTATATATCTCTCCTAAAGAAGTAGATACCCAAACCATCCATGTAAAAAATATAGAGGCCATACCACAATATCATAATCAGTCTTTTGAAGAAAAATCTTTTGAAATTATAAAATAATAATATAATTTTCTACAAAACAAGACCAATGAACTGTTAAAATATGTTTAGAGAAATATATAGTTTGAGGGAGCTACATGGTATCATTAAGATTTGATGAAGCAATATTACCCTCATTTTTTACCCAAGAAGAGAATTTCGAGGGTGAAATTCATTTTAGTGGCAGTAGACTGAAACACACCAAGCTTTTGTGGAAATATTTTTATTAAATTAAATTTTTATTTATATCATGATATTCAGTAATTCAATCTTTTATTTCACACAGAATAGACTTGGATTATGTTACAGGAAACAATAACATGGCTTATGTTAAATGAGACATCAACATGGAATATGTTACACGCAACACTGATGTTTCAATGAAATGAAATTTTATTATTATTATTATTTAAATGCTAAAATTATAATATATTCAATAAACATGTTTATATTAATAGTAAGATCTAATTTTCAACTAATGTATATAATTGTTTTACATAAATAAAATATATTCATAAAGAAATATATTCTTTTTGTTATGTCCTTATATGTTTATAAATAAAAGTTTCTCAATTGAACTACTTTTCACGTCCTACTGTGAAAAAAATAAATTTAATTTTAAACACATATAGTAAATAAATTTAATAAAATAAACATCATGTTTTAATTTAGGATGTATAAATATTCTTGGGGGGAATTTTATGGATTTTTTTTGAGAAAATTCATTTTTAGATCAATAATGCAAAATACCAGATATTAATTCAAAACTACTTTTTCATCTAACTTATTAATAAGGATATAGTATATTTTAAAATGGTTTGAATTTTTTTAAGATAATATTTTTTATCAATTAATCCAATTTATGTAATTGTATCCAATTTCACAATGAAATTGGATAGAAAAACATAGTAGTCTTTTGATTATTTTTACTTTAAAACCCTGCATTGTCGACCCGACTGTGTGATAAATTTTAAATTAATTTCAGTACTATTACTGATTAAAATATGGAAAAATTATTTCATTTTTTGTTGAGAATATATTATATCTTCTAATATGGTTTGATTTGTTTTTTATAAAAAATATTAATGAAATTAATTAAAATTATATACATCGATTAAGTAAAAACTAAGTATAACTTTGGACTAAACATTACATTTAAAAACCAAATAAGACAACGAAACACTTAAAACCCCTTTTTGGCTATTATTTATCCATGAAGCCTTAAATGTTTAGTTTTTTTTTCAATTTGGTATGACATTTGTTATGTAAAATCTTCAGTACACCAAACGTTTTTTCAAAAATACCAAGTGATCCATTTCCCTTCCCTATAAAAGGACCCCACCTATCCCTCTTATACACACCTCACAACCCACAATGGATAGGCCAATATGTACCCAATACACTTCCAAAAATCCCACCCTTAATTTTATAAGACTTACCTTGGGTAGAAGGTAATCCAAGGAATCATTTTGGTACAATCCAAAAGGAGTTACCTGATTAAGAGGTAACTCCATTTATGCTCATTTAATTTATTTTACATATCCACCCCTCCTATATATATATATTAAAAAATAGTATTAAAACATAAGTATCATCAATTTTATAGTATTTTTTATTCTATGGTTTCAATGTACACTTACAAACAACTCTATCTAATTAATAGTGAACATATAATATATGTTTACGGTGAATTACCGCCTCACTAAACGATGATTGTTCATTTTTATTTTATGGAATATCATGGTGTAAATTATGATGGAAAATATCTTTATATATGTTATGTATTATATTTATTATTTCCTAAATATTAATTATTTCTTTTAAAACAATATATCGTTTAACTTTCCATTTTTTGTAAATATGAAAATTTCTTTTGAGAAAGTATAGACTACCACCCACTCAAAGCGATGTGATTCATTACCACACTACATGGAATATAATAAAGATGGTTTTAGTGTACATATATGATATATATTACGTCATTATGATTCATTTATGGTTTTAAATACATATACACATATAATTAATCTTTTTTCATACTTTCAATACGACCATAAAAATGGGAAAAAACGTTCAACTGTACGTATGGATTACCTTATATATGAACTATGTATTCCATTTCATAGTTCTATATTCTATAGTCTAATTTAATTAAATTATATTAAATATAAATTAAATTTTATTTCATGGTTTATATTCTTGAATCATGATATAATTATAAGGACGAACAATATAATAAATTAAGACACATGCGGTGAACAAAGCGAATATTATCCACAGTGAAACATTAACCTAGGAAAGTAATAAAGTGGGTAATATATTTTCATAATAAAACCATATATGATATAATATATATGAAAATGGATATGTAAAATAATTATAATAAATTTTTTATTTGTTATACTGGTTTTTTGAATATGTATGATAGGAGTCCATATATAATGTTTCTGGATTTCATCACACGTTTTCTTCCCACGAGATACATGATTTATTCACAAAAAATTATTTTTATGTGTTGTGTATAATACCCATCGATTTAATCAAATATTATTATACATAAATTTATGTGTATTTACATATACATTTAAATATATTTTATTCTTGGGATTGAGGATTCAAATGTTACCAAACTGGTAAAATAGTTTTATCTCAATTTTCATTCATTGAGACTCAGGGTGTTTTATGTACTTATTTTTCTTGAGGTTTATATAAATCAATTTTTCTTATTCTATAATGAATATAATAATTTTAATGATACAATAAAATTCCTTTATTTTTCTTCTCTTACATGGAGTGTATGATCCCAACTAACAATGTGTTAAGATATTATTGAAATAATCACATCGCATTTCAATATTGTAAATGAATATGATTATTTGATGAAATATTATTATCCATATATCAGGAAAACTAATTATTTATCCTCTCTTTTAGTTATTCATGAAATTCTCAAATATAAGCTCCATTTTCCACTATTTTGTACTTATGATAATTTTTTCTGTAAATACTTTTGGTCTATATCATCGGTTATAAATATATCATTTCTAAAAACCTTGTTATCAATAATGTTTCCAAAAATGTTTTAAAATATCATTGAATCCCATTTTTAAGGGAAAATTTTTTTTGATATGTTTTATTGGTTTTAGTGCTTATTTTATAAGTTTTTATAGCTATTTTCAAGGTAAATATTTTAAACAATGTTTTGTGCTATAATTTTTTATTATTTTAGAATAGATATTTCCAAATGAAGTGTTCATAAAATATATTTCAAAATTATTTTCCATCTACAATTACATCCATTAGGGTAAGTCATTAATTTTTGGGTAAATAATTAAATGAATCCATTTATATTTCTTCGATAAATGGATTATATTTTGATGCAATGATATTTTTTAAAACTCTTTCTCGTTCATGGGTTATATGATTTTGAAATACACTTATTTTCTATAGTTATATTTAGGATGAAATAATTATGAAACTTTTCTACTTCACTAGGTTATTATATTGTTACATGTTTATAGTGCCCATTTCAGTTCATGGGTTATGATGTTAACAATTATGATCTTTTGGAACACAAATTTATGATTTCACGATGAGATGGGCCAGACCTGTATCTCCCTCCAATGAAATGGGTAATGCTTCATATCTCATGATATATAGATGGATGGAATTCGAAATTAACTCTATTTAATACTATAAAAATCGGGTCTGGGTAAACCGTCCCCAGAAAATATTAATGAAAAAGTAATGGTATAAAGTCTGGTAGAGCAAGGTGTTTTACAAATCCTGGAATGAGACACACCCCTCATAACTTCCTTTTCCAAAGATGCAAAAATATCATGAACTCTAAAGGAACACATGGTACTCATTTCTGTGACTGCCCTCTTGTACAAGGCATTATCCGCATGATTGGACTCTTTGTACGAATGAGTGATCACTATGTTGAGATGCTTTAACTGATTAAGTGATCCAAGCCAGTGAGGAATAATTCTCCATGAAATATCCTAGGTTCTCATCTTGAGAAAATGTACTGCATGTTTGGTGTCTGATTCAATTCATAAGATATTTCCTCTATGAATGAAAAAATTCGTAAAAAAATATATATGGGAACATAGTTTTCCTTCATAAGAAATTCCCATCCCAATAAAATAGTGAAAATAGTTCTTGATGATACCATGAGGAATGAGAAAGACACCTCCACAACACAATCTCCTCGACGCTCCAAATGTACCTCCATCAACATTAACCATTACACATGGAATGATCACCCGAATCCAACGAATAAACTTAACAAACAATGGCCTCTTCAGTTTAACCCACCCAAACATGGGTATGTGAAGGCAACAACAATGCTCGGTGGGAGTAAGGTGGAGGATTGGATAGTCATAGGCTCCACTTTTCATATCTACGTGAAAAAGAAATTTCCTTTATCTTACATATGTCAAAAAGAAATAGGTAGTACAATGAAACATGGGACATTTCATGTGGGGCTATGAAATAATTATGTGTGAGCCTGTAAGCCCCTAAAAAAGTTTATATCATGATGAAAGGTTCCTAAATAAGAGGATAAATATGAGGAACGTGTGTTTTGTTAAAGAATAGGGATTTACGATTGAAAGGTCATCTCTAAGCATGGGACACATGTATTAATATAATCATGACTTGATAGAATAGTGCATCGGGAAGGACTACTACTTCGTGAAGCGTTGAGCTACCTGAACGGGATTCTTTCTTTATGATGGGTGTTGGCCTTTGTGAAATACATCCATACTGTAGGTATAGTCCATAAGGAAAATAATAAATATTGGATTGTGATGATCCAGTACCTTAGGTGGTCCATTTTTCGGTGTGGTTCACGATGCTCCAGAACATTGTGAAATGGGATATAAGAATATTAATGGTTAGGGTAATAATGATTTTATGGTGGTGGAGAGCCACATATTTATATGGAAAAATGATCATGATGATCTGGGGGGTGTTGTGAAAGATAAATGACACCCCAACATGGTGAGGCTCTATTTTTACTCAGTAAGTTGTCTATAAAATACATTCATGTGTTCATTGGGAATTTAAGACTTGTGGAGGTACCATCCTCCACCATCATGGATGTGGTGGTGAGGGTCACTATGATGGTTATTCATGAGGAAGACTCTTTTAATGAGTTTTAGGGCCATTTGAGTCCAATGTGGCTTTGAACTGGATGTGACATTCTCTGTTTCTCTAGTAGCACTTATTTCAGTGTAAAAAAATTCCCCTTGGTGTGGGATCCAATGGTAAAAAGGAGGATCATATTATGAGGTTGGATCACTGAAAATTAGCCATTTTCATAGCTATGTAACATTAGTGGGTCATGGGGCATGATTATTTTATGTCACAATGAAGCTCGTGGTCACGAATGTTGATGCAATGCCCAATCAGAAAGAACCTATAAATAGGTAATGAGGGGACCATTGTCTCTGATGTACATTCATGAATAACAACGTTTGAGGTCTCTTTTTGTGAAGTCATCGGCCCCAAAAATTTATCATTGTGAATCAGGTACATATTTTGTTGCATTTTAAATGTCCATTCAGTGCATTGAGACCATGCGATCCGAAGCTTCTCGAAGAATATTCACAAAAAGGTCTAGAAAAATTTACTATGTATTAGATCTGATGGATTGAAAATAAGCTACATAGCAGCTCCTTGTTCCTACTACAAGACGATGATAAATGAAGAAAAATATCATAATTGGGGAGTATGTTAAGTTCCATTCATAACATGAATCCCTACTCGAGATGTTTTCTGATACTCGGAAATACTACCCTCGGTGAAAATGGTTTTCATTGTTTATATTATTATTAAGTTATGATGTATTCGTCCCATACGCAAATATGGATGAACTATCCAACTAGCTTATAGGCACTCTAGGGAAAATATGAGTTAGATAGGGCTATTAATGGACACATTAGAATGGACCACATGTCCACCACTATAGATTGCCTCTACAATCACCTCTACTGAAAAATGGAAAACCACTAGAGAATGATGTTTCACTACTTAGAAATAATAAAATCATTAATACAGGGACTAATAACACATATATGGGGTGGAATTATGGTAGGGATCATTATATGGGAAACAACATCACAAATGTGTGGGAATAGGCCTATTGGATGTGCAGGTCATATAAAGAGTTTGGTAGGATTTGGATGTGAGTTGGTTTTATGAATAAACACGGGCTTCCTAATTAATGGTTTCTCAAACATGGAACATCATACCTAAAATATTGAGCTGATGGTCACCAAATACCCTCACAATTCATTTCTCCATGGTGAGGTTGGCATCATCCTATGGGATCCCCATAAACATTTGAGAATCCATATTTTGGAGGAAATTCACAATGATTTTTTCCATTCTGAGAATACCAGAGAGGTTGAAGAGCATATTCCTTATCTGGTGAAGGAACTAATGCATCTGGTGCAAGTAATAAGTAATGAAAAGAAAAAAATATGGGACTTTAATTTTAAAAAATGGTTAGCTAATTACTAAACTTTCTATCCGGGGCACCGATCTAAGGTATATAGTTACCCAGGAAGATGTCATTAAGGCATCGTACATGTCCTCGATGTTCTGAGTGGGGAAAATATGAATCCTACTATAGGAATATAGTGGAATATAAGTTATTGTAGTGGGGGTACAACATCATGGATTAGAAGAGAACTAACGTCAGGCTAACCGAATTAATTTTGGCACAATCTTTGGGTGGTGTTTTTCAGTAAGATATTTGAAAATGAGAGCATGAAAAACCACATTTATCATGGCAATAATGCCAACCTCTATGTTGCACTATAATGTAGGGGTCTCGGTGCTGGAGATGTTGAATAATGTACACCAACATGTGAGTGAGGGGATGAATATATTGCACATGGGTATGGAATTTCACTTTTTGTAGAGCCATATAGTGGCCTCCATGGGAGGTTATGAATACAATAATCATATCACCCCACTAATAAAAACAATATACCAACGAATCTGATCATCATAGGGTGTTCTCTAGTAAATCTAGGATATGAGGTAGAAATAAAGAAGATTGGGTGAGTACATTAGTTCAACATTCACCCATTAACTATGATAATGGGGGAAATTACTGATGATGGTAATCAAACTATTTAGAGGTGGTTGTCTCTTTGTTCTTTTATAGGTGGAGTATTGTTGAAATTGGTGGATTGTGAGATGATATATGAACCATATACCCCACACCGATATTCATGGAAAATTATGTGTTTAAAGTGGATTCCCCTAAGGATGTCATTAGGAGTATGCCATGAAGAGCACATGTTGATGATATGGGAAATATAGCTCATGTTAACATGCGAAGATGGAGATACGTGGAATGAGCTACCTCCATACACTACTGCATTTGGACAAGTCCTTGGGTATGTACAGAGATAGGAAACTATATATCCAATAGAAATGATAAAGTATAAGATGATCTATGCTAATGAAGGTGTGGACCCTCCATCTCGATGTTGAGGTTGAGAAGTATCAAGAGAGAATCATAGGGGTGGTGTTGATGCACATGATGGTAACAAAACTAAAGAAGCATGTGTTGAGGTTAATGGACCTCAACAGACCAGAGACAAAAGGAGAGGAGAAGCGGTACGAGAACCTATGGTCCAAGATGAATAGAAACAAGAGGAAGGGGAGCCATCGTGGGGGTTCCTTAGTAAGACCAAAAGGAACCTAGGAAAAAATTTATTCATGTAGTGCTTCCTTAAGACATTGTATGTACCGTTGCAGAGAAGACCTGGGATACCTATAGATAGTTCCTCAACACTGATAACATATAGGACCATCTAACCTGATATGGAATAAATCTAGAATGGATTAGACATTCCCAAAAAAGTCTTAAATGTGTCCTAGATAAAGGGGGATCAATTTGTAGATGACAAACATGACTTACTCCATTCATGAGGCATTGTGCACCCAGTGGAAGATTAGGTTAGGGTGTTATTGGACATGAAATCTCACCCAACTCTATCAGTGGAAAAATTAGATGAATTCATTCTGTTTCATGAGAAACTGAATGGATTATGGGGGGAAAAATCAATAAAGAAATCCCAGAGGAGGATGTTGAGTTATAATCTATTAAGTAGTGTCTTTTGAGGAAGGAAATGATGTTTCATCGAAGGAAGGTAGGGTTTTCTCCAAAGAGGTAACATCCTATGACAGGTTATCTGAATCTATTGAAGTAACAGTTTATCAACTCCCTATATTTTCATATCTTTCTAGATATATTTGGATTCTAAAATTTCATCTATAACACACATCAAAATATTTTACTGGTGACCTCCTTGAAAAAGGATTTTGATGAAACCAATATGAAGAGGCAAGTAAAATTTGATGTACCTGAATCTAGTAGGTTGGATGGAGTTGTAGAGTTTGGAACATCCAATTTGGAGTCCCCAGATACATACGTTATGTATAAGGGACCACATATATGTAACCTAAAGATGAAAACCCAATATTGTGAGAATCCATATCATGACCTTTGTATATTTCCTAATTTACACTATCATACATGTTGTTTATTCAAGAATATTTCCTGATATGATTCCTCTATAAATATTAATGGGAGTAAAGAGTGATCTGATGGTAATAATAGTTTATGGACCTAGGGATACATTCCTGATATATGTTCTATTCCTTATGTGGATAGGTATCCCTGTTAACCAATCAATTGTTTCTGGTGAACAATAAATTTTAATTGAGGGTAGTGTCACTGGTGGGGTGGAACCCAAAACTGGAAGATACGACCGTATCTAGATAAGGTCATATTATAGATATAATCCTCAAGATATATATCCATACCAATCATAAATGATTATAGAGGAGTATTATACTATATAACTTGTAGCCCCATTTCCAGTGTATGATCCTGATAATATGATGGGGCTGGACATATCTAATTCTGATGAGGACCATGATAGATAGCATTTCTAATGCCGAGAATGGATTTTAATTAAATTCATCATCAATAAAACTCTAGAATCATAGTGGATAATCTTATTTGGATCACTTATACATTATATTCATTATAATTTCATTATATGGGTGGATGTGGAAGGTATAAATATGATGATCTGAGAAAAGTGTTCCATGAAAATACAGGAAAGTAGTCGCTATCTGGATGTCACCTAGAACCCAGAGATGTCCATCCCCACTCAAAAGCATGAGGAGGATGAACGTGAGATCCAATACCTATAATAATGGTAAAAAATCATTTCACCTTCATTTCTAATCAAATAAGGATATTCATGCAACTAAGGTCTCAATTAGAGGAAAACTAATAGAATATGATGCATGCATCACATTGGGTGGCCGATATTTAGATCAAGTAGGATCGAGAACAAATCAAGGTGGAGAAAAATTGTTTTGTGGAAATTTATGATGGGAAAATGCTCAAAAGTTTATAATAAGTGATGGAGGCCACATTAGAGAAGGTGTAAGAGCATAAATTCCCCATCGAAGGGGAAAATCCCTAATGGGTATGCTTTTCAAAACATATGAAACATTATTTCCCTCTTTATTGTTTTAATCATCGTGTATGGATACATTATAACATTCTTCAATTATAACACTTTAATAAATATGTGAATCAACCAATGATTGATCCCTAAGCTTACATGGGTTATGAATAATATGAGAAACAATGAATGACCACATAATTATTCACTTTGTATGAGAAGTTTGGATAATCCTCGAATACTAGTGGGTTACTAAACACTTGGTGAATTTGGTTGGAAAGAGTCTGCAAATAGAGAAGATATTTCTCATAACAACCAATTAAATTCACCAACCTACACTAGTGAATGAGTGGGATAATTCTAGTTGTGTTGGAATCTATCAAAACAAAGGGAAATTATAATTATGAATCAAAATACATTTAATTTGACACATAGAGGGGATGGAATCATGATACAAAATTATTTCATTGCATATTTAAAAAACATAATCTATATCTATTATCTTTGAATGAAAATAAACAACCAAGGGATGAATGTCGGCCATATTCAAAACACGGGACTTGTCTTGAAATGTTTTCTAATATATTCTAGGGTGTTGGCCCAGGATAGTAGGTGAGCTGAAGTGGATTGGGACCAAGCCATTAGGGGGCCCCTTTAGACGTGAAACATAATGAGTATCCAAACAAGGGACACATAAAGTGTGGGTGGAGTGGGGGACTGTTCAAAAGAATTCTGACACTCTTGGAATTATTCCACCATGACTATAGAACATTACTGTAAGAACAGTGGCTAAAAAAGATCAAACCCCTATTCTAATGGGAACACATTAATGAGGTAATAAGAAGTAGTTTTATATAATGAATAATATGAATTATGTGTAGAATAGTTTAATTACATGTGATTTGGATGCATCTCATCGTTTAACAACCTATGGAAGGGACATTTCACACATTTTAAGGTCATATTTATAGGACTTATGCTAATAGGTTAGATTCTGGTCACATGGTTTGTATAAATTTCTATGGAAATAATGCATCTGTGGATTAATAGAAATAACTCCTATGTGAATAAGGACCAATAAAACCCATAAAAGTATCAGGGAGTGGATGTGGAGAAAGAACTTGTGATATATAAATTGGGAATATTACAACGATTCTTTAACTTTATGGTCATAATATTTGGACTATGATTGATGCCAAAGTGAATGAAAAGGATAATGAATCTATGAATGGAATTCAGAAAAAAAATGTCAAGATATCACTATACATCCCATAATGATGGGAATCATGTCTTACATAGTTATAGAGATCCTTGTAGTTTAATTTCATGCCTTAAGAATGATGATGTTAGAATTTATGATTGTATTATGTGACATTCCCATAAATTTTAATGGTATGTCGTGAGGATGGAGGATACAACGCCTTTTATCATCGTGAGGCTATCCTTCTGAGTGTAATGTAGTTCATCATCATGTGACTAGGATTTAAAGGGGTGTTCCTCTAATGGAACACGTATGATGCAACCGATATAACACGATATGAACGAGGAACAAGGATATTCATGTTTCACCATAGGTTTCCAAGGAGGACCAATGGTTGGGCTTGACAAAAATTGTCATGGTGTTTCTAAATATCCCCTGAGGATGTGAATCAAGATATTCATAGTTATAGAATACAACATGGTAGAATAAAAACACTGGAATTTTCCTTCTTAGATGAGGAGGTTGAATCATCCCATCTGTATCATCGGAATCCTAAACTTTTTTAGGGTAGTGTATCACTTAAAATTAATGTGTGTTGGATTATAACAAATAGTTTATAGTCATAGTGTTTGTAATATTGGGATTTTATTTTATAGTTCTTGTGCTTTAACTATAGGGATCCTAGTGTAATGTCATATGGTTTCGACTGTAGGCTTGAACATCTCTTCCATGTGTGTACAAACCTACCATGAATCCTAAGAACCCATGACCCACACTCAATATAAAAAACATGGAGAGAGTTATGGATTTTATTATCACAGGTAAATGATTACAATATGGTGAAAGATAATTTGGGTTGAGAATGTCCTATTGATGTTGATATGTTTTGAAAATGCACAAAGGTGCACATATGGGTAACATTGATGTTGATGGAGTTCATCCAGAAAAATATGAAGTTAAAAGTGTATATCAAAGTATGAAATATATTTGAAATAATAAGGGTTGAATGATGATGTATAATTAGTACTGAACATGATCAAAACATAGAATCCATATCTTATTACCTTTGGTTAGAACAAAAAAATGAGGGTAAACTGCTGACCATATATGAAATGTGAGGCCTATCTCAAAATGACATTTGAAATCCTCCAAGTCATTTACCCAGGGTGGTAGGTGAGACATATAGGCATGAATACAAACCATTACGGGGTCCCTTCAGATGTGAAGGATGATGGAGACCCAAATAAAGGGGTGTACCAAGCATGGAGGTGGAATGGGGGAATGGTTATTCAGAAAACAACACACTAGGTTTTACACCATAATAAATCTGATAACACCAATGAGGAAAACCATATTGAGTTAGTCCAACCTCATCTCAAAGGTTTAGGCTTCTAGATAGATCTTTGTTATGTAATGGTATTGTAACAGTTCCAAATAAAGATAATGATGAGGGGGTAAGGAGGATAACGATGTAGAGGGAAGACTCATAGAAGAAAAATCCAGGTGTCGCAACATATCCTATAATGATGGGAATAAATCCATACATAGTTATAGAAGTCCATTTAGTATAACATCATTCATCAAGGATGAGAGTCGCAACATTTTTTATCATTGTTTAGCTTGGAATTTTGTGGGAGAGGAACCCGAATGGGGATGTGCATATCAGGGAAAAATTACCCAATAGATATGAGGACTAAAAAATTCCACACCACACACTCCCAAGAGATAAATCAAGATGAATATTTAAAAGGATGAAATTTTGAATGGGCCAAAATTATAAATGTGTTGGTCTTTCAATGAATCTTTTCAGGGAAGGAATCAATCCATAAATAATTTTGAAAATTGTCAGGGTATATAACTTGTGTTTAGGGAAATGTATTCTTAGGTGAAGATACCATATCACATTGTATTTTATCATCATATATCCAAGACGCATAATATGTAGTTAAACATCGTAAATTTGGGATATGATTTGTTATTAATTTTTTCATCTTGACATAATGATGCTAGAAGTTTCATTTGATTTCATAGATCTTGGAACGTATTATTAGAATTCATATGTGTAAATCTAAAGTGTAGTTCAATGAAGAATATCTATGTGAATGAGTTCCAAGGTGGACTATAGTACACAAACCATTCCTAAGAATAAATAGACCACATTTTAATATCATTAGGGACGAGGAAGAATGTTTTGGATAGTTTGTGCCTAGGCCCAATGAGAATTTTTATTGGTGTCACTACGTATCCCTTAAAGATGAGAATCAATCCATATATAGTTTAGGAATTTAAATCAGTTTAACATTATACAGTAATGATGAAGATCAGAATTAATATCTTGTAAGATAGAGATGTTTGGAGTGATTAAGAAAAAGCAGGCCAAAACCTTTATGGTCTTTCAGATAGGTCTATCAATGTTGTGCAGTGTAACGTCTTGCAGCTAGGACATAGTTGTTTAACATCATGAAAGATAAAGAATCATAGATTATCATCATGTTTCCTGGATGAAATTGGAGGGGTGATCCAGGATGGATGTGTGTGGTGAATCCACTATAACTTGATGCGAATGAATATCCAAAAGTCCCCCATTCCACACCATACATTCCAAATTTGAACTTTTATTCAGTATAAAGTCAGGATTCTTGGACTTGGATTGACAGGTTAATGTCATGGGAATGGGATGTGCAATCCTAGTTTATGGTCATTTAATTTAGACAATATGGAATTCTAGCATCACGGAGGATGAGTTACGAACTCATATAAACTACTTTATGAGAAACCTGACATTTTTGAGCGGTGTAATTTTCTTAGAATGCATGGTGACCATATAGAATGCAACATTGAGAAAGAATGTGTTAATGATTTAGGGTCCCTTACATTGGGGTTCCAAATATTATGGTCTCCTACCTACGATCATTTTAATCCTCAGCTATAATATCATGTTACCAAGGAGGAAGAATCAGGGGTGGATTTTCCTGTTGAATGATATGGGTTTCTAGTTCTGGTGCCTCTCCAGATTATATAAGGCCTAGAGATTATTCTATTTGAGGGAACCTAGTTTCGCTAGGAAGAAATCTACTACTAAGTATAATGTTTTCGAATCAATAATTGTTTTACATAGTTTTGGAAACTAAACCTCAATTATTGGACATCCTTTATTCTATACGCTATGGAATATGGATTCACTTGGGTGGAATTTTGAGTCATAGACTGGTGAAAACATAGAGAATTGAAGATATTATCCGAGCAACATCTCTTATTACAACTCACCATCTTCTACAAAATGTTATATAAGGTTTTATTATGTGAATCAATGTGTCCACATTATTGTACATGGTTGAAATAAGGGTGGTTGGATCAGATGCTATACTTGGTATACAGTTTTCCAAACTAAGCTACTGAGAAGTTGATGTCGTTATTAATGAGAAAATCATCAAGGACTCTAAATTGAGGGATGATTTTTTATCTCAAAAACTAAATAATAGACCGGCCCATGAAATCATTCAAAGAAATAGCTTCCTACCATAAAAAAAATTCATGGTCAGAATGAACTTGTACTAGAGAACTCATTCCCATTGATATTGTCCCCAAATGATGAGCCCCAGGACACAATGGGCCAATATTATATTGTAGTGTATAGGGTGTCCGTTGGTCAATGGATGAATTTGGTAAGGATATAAAATGCATTGAACAACATAGTGAACATGAATTAATCATATACTATAGTGGCCCGAAGAAGCCCAACCCTCGAATGCAATGGGAGACCTTCATTCCCACCTAATAAGATCCACAAGACAGAACACAAATTTTTGGAATAGTCAAGGTAATTTCATCTCCTTGAATGCAATAGAAGTTAATTACATATAACCCACATTTTTATAGATTCTTCTCTTGGCTAGTACCTTTATAGAAGGTGAACATCACTTCACTGTGATAGATGTTATCACATTAGGATATGTGCATTGAGAGATTGTCCTTCTAGAGATACTCAATGAAAAAGGTTTCCCAATTAGACGTTCCTTCAGATTATGAAGGATCCAAAGGACTAGATATAGAAGCATCGATGATAAGGTAGTTTACATACAGGTTGAAATCATCATCAAAAATAATATGGGTGATGACTCTTTGATGCGTCACATGAATGAATATATCTTTCATGTCAGGATTTGTAAAATAAGAGGACAGACTGGATATGGAATCAACATGACGATTCTATGAGTGGGGAACACGAGTCACCAATTACAGAGAAGGGAACTTGTCCATTAGATGGAAAACATTCTAGAGAAATGGTATGATCTTGTTATTCCTGATGAAATAGTCAATGTTGGTTTTCTAAATGATAGTTTAGAGTCCCCCTTTATGTGTAGTTGGGGATGATCAACCTTGAGAGCTAACATAAGGCCAGTGATGAGTGACTGAAACTATACATCATTTTTTGTGCATACCATTGATATAATGAATGAATAAGGAATTAAATCCTATATAGGCAAGATAAATATAACCCCTAGGCCTACTTGTTGATCCTAGGATCATTAAGCCTTTTTTTGGCTGGATTTTGGATGGATCCATTGATGTCAATCTCCCAGCATGTCATAGAATGATACACTAAGTGGAAATCATATTCTATGAAATAGAGAGTCAAAGACTGCTTTTTGGGGGAAAGATGAGCGACTATGAAATATGGCAATGCTTGACCCTTGATGGATTTTTGTGGAACGAATATAATGAAAATATGATGACAAATAAACACAAAGAATGATAGATGGCCTATTAACATGGGGTGGTTACTGATCTACCTTGGTAGATCTATGCATGAAATCAGTTGTATCTCAAGGTGATAAAAGACATTTCATATGTTTTTTTATAAGAAAACTAGTTCAAGGTAGTCTTCTTAATTTGATAATATCTATACTCTATGTCATGTAGAATGAGTCTAAGAAAGTACATACTATTATCCAACCATTAATTTTTCTTCTGTCATGAAATGTAGAAAGGGATCCATCCAAGGTGGTCATGTCGAAAACTAACATATTCGTAGATACAAGTGTAATCAAAACCATAGGATACAAAAGAAACTAGTTGATCTCCTAAATAGATATTTTGAATTATTCATCCCATTAGTACACAAAACCTTTATTCATGAGCCTAGAAAATGGATTACACTTTCCGTCTATGTTCACGATGAATCAGTGAATGTAGCCTAAGTGTCCTTGAAAACCTTATATATATGGGTTTTTTCATGGTGGGGGTATATATGATATCCTTTAGAGTCTCTAGGTAAATCAATATGCCTCTATTTCTAATAACAAACCCATGTATCATTTCGTTGGTCACCACAAAAGCACATTTCAAATGGTCTACCTTAACAGTGAGAATGTAGAAAGATGAAAAATTTATATAGATATATGAGATATTCCTTATACATGAGATATTTGACCACCATATGATACTCATTGCATTACACTAGGATCTCAATAATTGGTTTGAAGGTACAGATCATAATTTTCTAACAGGTGGATCTTTTATTTTTCAGACTGACTTGAATTACCTGATAACAGAATGTACCTTGAGGCACTGTAAAGGAAATATATTATTAATATCAAATATCCTTTTAGACGTGATTTTTCCAAGAGAAACAATCCATTAATGAGTGATCTTGTAATCCAGTGGTGTCACCAATCAACAGCTTTATATTTGGAAGGGGAATATTATCATTCAGGAAGTGATAGTTGAGATCATGTAAGTCGATGTAGACTCTGATATCTCTATATGTATTTATGAAGGGAAAATTGTTGGAAAAAAAGTTAGGGTATTGAACATCCAAGTTGATGTTATCCTTGATGATCTTATCAACATTGACCTCAACCCTGGCTCCATTAATGTAGTTCATTATCTCCGGAGGTTGTTTGAACCTGTGATAACTCAATTTGAGGACCCGGTGATGGACACATACATTACGGTATAACCCTAGTATATCTTCATAGCTCTAGGGAAATCTATCACGAGGACTCTTTAGTAAATCCACATACTCTTTTTATTCCTCTTCATGAATGGATACATTGATCAACATTGGCCTTAGGCTTGTCTCAGATCTATGACTCCACAATACTAATTCATCAATTGTGGTGGAGGTGCTTTATAAAATTTGGGAGGAGAATATTACATGTATTCATCATCCTCAATGATAATGGAATCAAGGTGGGAGATGGATCACTTGGGCCCATAGAATCTAGAGGAACATCGGTTCCAACATGAGATAAGGAGGAATATCTACTAGGATATAGTTTCACCGCAGATACCGTGGAGACAAAGGTAGTCAAAGCAATTCAATCTGACCTAAGACTAATGGTTTCATGGTTGAGGATGTCAATGATGTGGTGATGGGTCGGTCTGTGTTGAATCAATCCAAATAAGAAGAACAAGAAGAAATGGTTTATTGATATATAAATGAGTCACGCATCTCGATCCTTCTTAGGGGAAAGAGGTTCTGATATAACTTGAACCCTTCATGTGATGGATTAAAATGTAATGTTTTTGTGTTCCATGTACCTGGGAATTTTTCCTCCCCACACCTCGTATGTAAAAGAGAAGTGTCCCATTTCTGGGGTGTTAGTCTCAATCCAATGTATTGGGAGGATGAAAGCATTATCCAAGTCTATCCAGGGGTCTACCAAAATAATAGTGTGTTCATACTCATTGGATTGAACTTATTTTACTTTCCACATTTAATAATAGGAATCTATATTGTGGGATTTACAAGAGGGGAAATGAGATGGGTCACCATGGATCATTCCCCCTTGACAATTGAGGGAGTCCTTAATGCATTGATTGTCTGAAGAGGGAACAACTACAAACAAATGGAGCCAGGGTCTAACCATAATTGAATTAAAAGTGGTATCCTATGAGACCACCATGAACTATGTTATTGAAACATGGCCACTAAATTGGGTATTTAAAAAGATTATACCAAGTAAAATTTCAATGTCCAGTTATAACTGTGAATCATCAGGTTAGAGGGACTCAAATCCCCTTCACTTAGTCCCAGCTTACTAATCATATAGGTTGGGATGAGGTTGATTCTGAAACATGTACCAACAAGATAGTGACAGAAATCAATTCCATTTAATTGGAAAGTCATGTACATCAGGTGGGTGTTCCCCTATAAGGGATAACAATATCATCTCCTCGTAATTAGATGATGGCCTAATGTTTTGCTTGTTCGACCACCTCATCATGGATGACCTCTATGTCTACCACATCTATCTTGAACTGGATGGGTATTTTAAGGGCCTCTATGAGGGATTCTCACATATCTTAATATAGTAAATGATCCTCTAGAATTTAGATCATTTAATAAATGTTATAATCATTCTTAACCACATCATATTTCCATGATGGGTGCATATTTCTAACATAAAAAGGATTCCAAATGGTAGGTGGTATGAAATGGGTTATTGGTCGAACCGATGGATTCTGGTGAAGGCTTGTAATATTTCACTACTCATTTAATAGATAACAACAAATCAAAACCTATTGAATACAATAGGGCTATGGACTAGACAATGTAGAGCATATCTGACCATGAAGTGGTCACGACGACTCTTCCAGGTAGAGTTTCAGGAATAACCATAGTTGTGAATCCGACCAAATGGAGTAAAAGGATAATGAATTTTGATCTTTAAATTGAACATGTGAACTAGTCTTAGTATCATTCATACCTTTTCATGAAGCAGTCGATTGTGCATTATAACGATTCTCAAATCCACAGCCTCGTCAATGATGGCATCGACTAGGAATATTTTGTGGACCAGCTAGATATTCATCAACGTTTGGAATCATATAGGCATCCAACAACATGAATGTATTCATAGATCAATACTTATAATCATCACTTCTGGAATTTTCCAATACTTTTTGGATTCAGGGGTGATCCCCCATAATGGTGGATTGAAATAATCAAGGGTGGGAGATTGATTTAGAACCAATGGGGGACTTCCCCCTCCATTGCGGCATTAGTGTTTTCTCTTCTGAGAGGTGTAAGGATAACATGTAGATGTAGAAGCGGTATTTGGAGGAGGTAAAACCACTATAGGAGGATTTAGAGGATTAAAATTAGTCACAAATGACATAATTGGAATGAAAAACTTCCCTACGAGCCAACCAATCATCATACTTCTGAGACATGTGACTAGCGACCTGCTGCCAATTACCTTCAATATCACTATCATGCTTTCCATAAATTAATGCTACCTATTTTGGGGAAGGCCCAAATCTGACATCCTTATTATAAAAAATGTACCGGATCCAGTCCTTGAACACATAACATTTATTTATAATTTATCCAAGGGACGTGTGATAAGAGAATAGTCAGGGTAATCCGTGATATCACCTTCCAAGGGTTTCCTACATTCTGGAATCTTCAAAATCCCATGACCAAGGGAGATATGGATATAACTAGGAACCAGATCCTCAGTGAATTAATAGTTCCTATTTAGTATATCAGCAAATATAATTCTAGGTTCCTAACATTGATGGGGGGGATGGAGCCTAACTGTTTAACCAAGGTTGTGGCGGTGCATTTCCCGATAGCCCCATCTGATTATTAATCGGGGTGATGAGAGGACTAAGGTTGGACCTAAGGCTATTTACCTCAACAATCCTATATATGAGTCTCTAAAAATAATTTTTCTATATGTTTTTGAACCTTTACATATGTAACCATAGAATTTTGTGCCATCTCGACTCTTCTAACAAGAGATGGTGAATTCTATTGACATGCCTACTGAGCCTTCTACAAGGATTTCTAAAGGAATAGATACTTATAAAAAACTATAAATTACACAATGGAAATTTTGAGTGATTGGAGTTGGAACCAATTTGGTATTAACATTCCCCATGTATATCTTCTTCATCATATCTTTAGTCAGCGGCATGTCGAGTGAATACGTGAGACACTTCCACAAGGAAACAAGTTTGCGACTCACCCATCTGGCCAATTTTTTCTCCTGAAGATGTTGTAAATACATGTCTTGTGTTTGGTGAAGCTTAAATGATATAGTAATTCCCTACTATGATCTTACCAAACAATTATATACCCTATAGGTAACTTGTTGTACCTAACCAACGTTGGCCCTTCCAAAGACTGTAGAAAACACCTGAATCATGTGAAATCTTATTGTGATGGAGTTCCCAACATGGGTCCAAACCTTGAAATAAAGTGGGTTGAATATTTTAGTAGGTTCCCATCTCATTGGAGGTGAATATAGTAGGATTCCTGAAATATTGTGGTGACATCATTTCTTTCACCAATTTCAGATACAACATTCGATGAAGTGGGATTTCCACTTTTTATAGCTTGTGGTCATCAAGATGGAAATGATACCGACCATCAGATCACCCTGATGGGGATTGTTGTCTAGTGGGGGATTTATAATTTCTAGTTCATCAGAAGGATCTTAAAAATGATATATAGCCATTATGGCTGGTGGGGAAGCTAGAGAAGCATATTGATCTATTGGAGGAACAGCTAGTGGAGCAGCCAGAGGAGCGACCTGGACCGGGTCTCGTGGAGGACTGTAATGCAGCTCATGTTGATTCAGTGATAATTACCAAGGACACATTCCATAGGCCCACATATCTACCCAATTGAGATGGATAAGATTATATTGGTCAATGGGTGGGAATTAGACATTGAGGATTTTGGATGCCCCTACTTCCCATGTGGAGGAGGGATAGGATCACACTGAGGGTCACATTAAACTAGACATCTGTCCACAAGAAGCTTAGTGATTAGCTCATGAATGATATTTATATTCTCTACAAAATTCCAAAGTAAAGTGGCCTTAATGGGATCAACCTCTATCTTATTCACGTTAATAAATGGTCCATATGGATTAATGTCCCTGGTCATTCATTTACCTTTAATGGGGTGTTGGATAAGGGGAAATGACTCAAAAGTCTCATCAAGGACATGTATCATCATCTTCTAGTGAGAGATGATTCCCATGTGAGTTTCCACATGGTACTGTGCTACCCAAAGTGGCGAGTCCAATTCATTAATACCTCCTGCAATGTCCTTCCATGTGAGTTAATTTATGTCAACCATATTTTCCTAGACTACAACCTGCTGAAAATACTCCATATAACCCGTAAATTCATGTTGGAATATGATGGGATAGATTTATATAGATGAATAGTTCTGCCAAAAATGGATCTAAACATATGGGGTTTCTTCTTAAATAATTTTATGGGGAACGGTGCTTCTCGGAATGCATCATTACTGAAGGGTATGGGGATAGCCAGGTGGTGTGTGGTGATGATCCACAGGAAGAAGTCCAAAGTCAACCATGTAGTACTATTTTCAAATTCCATCAAAATTTTCCTGAGACATTTTATTGGATAACTGATGGCCATGGAGGTGGGAGTTTGTGACTCATAAGGTTTGTGGAAGGCACAAACCCTCAACCTGAGTGAGATGTTAGAAGTAACGATTGGCTAGAACAACTCAAAAAACTGATCATTGGATAGAGTTTCCCAGAAACATACCTTCTCAGAAGAAAAGGTCTAAATCTTAGTTTCCCTACTCATATATTGGGGTTGGTGGAAGAATTGGTAATGTTAGTTATATAGACTATTGTGGTTGGGGATAGTCTATTGGAGAGGATAATGTGTGAGCTGACTGACCGACATGAACTGGGTTTTCTCTTAGAGGTCGTACAGGCTGAATCATCATTTCCATATAGGACTAGGTATTTATCACTACCTCATGTGTGAGGTCAATAGCATAGTGGTGATTCCAATTGTTTGTCTTCTTCTAACATACCCTAGAATTACTGTCTGTGATCTCGGGTCAAGGTACAGAATGAAACTGGCGACGATAGAGAGGGTTGCACAAAAAGGCTCGGTAAGGGAACCAAATCATTATCCACTTGAATGTACCATTAAATGGATTCAATGATCTTGTACATCTCACCAAATGGGATGATGAAAATCACACATCGTGTTTTTGACCCAGACACTGACGTAGAGGATCATAGTGAAGGCTTCATCATTGTTTCACATTCTATTTTAGAACCTGAATATAGATGTAGATTGACAATATCTAATCACTTCACAATGTTATTCCCTTGGTGGATATAGTTCTCCCTTCAACCCTATGATGACTCATTCGGGCATGGTTAATTTTTTCTATGGGGAGAACTTCTATGTGGGTTAGTGATGTACTATGGATGATCTCTTTATAAGTTAGATAAAAAACGAGGGAGGACCTTTCAATTGGTTTCTATCTAAGCAGAGAGGTCCTTCTCTAAGACTATTCTAATTTTAGGGATGACCTCCACCTTGGTTGTTGTCATGGAAGGGACGACATTTTATTGGATCACTGAGGACATTGGGAGGACCTCCATCATAAGTATGATAGTATATAGGACCATCACTCAAGTGAGTTGAGGTGTGAGGGGAGCGTCAGCATATATTGAATGTGGCATGGGCATGACCTCTATTATGACTATAATAGGTATGAGTAGGTCTTACATACTTGATGTTAAATGTGTGGGGATTATCTCTATGCTTTGGAGGGCTAGAGTACGGAGGAACTCGGGAGGACCTGGAGAGAACATGAGAAGAACATCCATGCAGGCTGCCTAAAGCCGGAGGAGGACCTCTATTCTAATCATTGCCGAAGTAGGGAGGACCTTTGTTTAGATGTGGGTTAGAGCAGGGAGGACCTCCTCTATAGTAGGAGATGATTCAAGGAGTGACTTCGAATTTATGGTGTATGGAATGGGGAGGATATCTACACTGGGAACAATAGGCATAATGAGGATAATCATGATAGATTTCTATGAACTGGGGAGGACCACCACTCTTTCTGGTAGTGGTTTGTGGTGGGACTCCATAATTAATCTCATCATTATAGGATGGCCTGTGAAAGATGATGGATGTTTCATCAATTGAAAGAGTGATCCCAGCTTACCCAAGGGTGGATGAGGTCTCAATACCCATCTAGTGTTGAAGTCCCCCTACTTTATAGTATCATGGAACTGAAATTATTCTTCAGTGGTAGAACAGAACACTAAATATGTGGAATGTGATTCCCCATTATGGGAATATTCCTGATTATACACTCAAAACAAGTGTCAGTTCATCACGACTGGGGCTGAGTACTTGAGGAGTACACCACTTGTTCTTCACTGTGAGGAACTGATCATTGGTGGCATTTCCATATCCTAATGGGGGCCCTTCTTGACGAATCCTTGGAGGCAGTCATTACCGAGATGACTTTGATAACCCATTCCTCTTCAATGTAGGAGATTGAGTGATAGGAACATTCTAAGGAGAGGCTCTTTATGTGGTTGGAAGTTAGAATGGGGAGCAGTGGCTCCTTTCACGATCTTTGTGGGAGGTGGTGAGAGTGAGAGACAGAGACCTCCAAATCCATGTGGGATATCTCCTAATTGGAATTACTACCATATGAGAGTATTGATCAATATACTTTGGAAAATTTATAATATTGAGCTGGGGCATGGACACCCATTAGCTGTTGTCATTGACGACGTCATGGTGGATGTGTAATTGTGTTAGTTTTTGCTTTGTGGTTCTTCCTTACCTTGATCTACGTGTATAGGGAGACTGATTTCATGTGTTATATGTTAATCCAATAAATAAGATTCATCCATTAGTACAGATAATGGGAAAACAATTCATAGTGGATTATAATATTTTATCCCTCCATTGTTGGAGAGAGATATCAATGATGATGATGCCACATATTGTGATTCCCAACGATAAACTTCCACAATATATAGAGAGCTCCATGCCATGCCCACTATTTTCATGGTTGGACCTGGAACATGATAGCTTGATCGGGTGACACTCTCATTAACTAATGTGTCTAATAATATTAATCCCACATCAAGAATAATATTCCATATCAAGTTCATTATTTCTATTTTCAACAATTTCCATCTTCAAACATCTTCTCATCATGCGTCAATCGCATTTGTTGACATACTAAATTGTACCTTGAATTCCCGCATACCAAATGAGGATGACATTCATCACTTGATCATAAATGTATTCTCATTGATCGAAACAGGATTATGGTATGTCAGTACCTTCTACTGTGTATTTATCCTCATAATTCATCACTTAATCTGGGTCTCCCTAATAGTTTTATGATGTTATTAGTGAAACTCATTATCAATTCCTACTCATCATGCATGTTAGTTAAATATGATGCTTCTATCTGGAAATTATAAAGGGTCTGGTCTTGGAGGAAACACTCGGATATGAGAGTTTGTCATTTTTGGAATCAGTGTCATGTTTGGATGTTGGAACATTGAAACACCTATATTATTTATCATAAGATAGCTTCTCAAGGGAAAAAAACTCGAGGTATCCCACATAAATAGTAGAGTATCTTCTGTCGTAGGCATGTTTTATGAAGTTTTACATTGGAATCCCATTCTTAACATGGGGTAGGTCAAGATTTTAATTTTTATTAGAGTTGAAGAGTTGTGATTTTAAAATCACGTGGAGATAGAATGGGCTGACATAATAGTTGTGAATGTGGATGAGATAGGTACATCCCTAGGAGGGTGCATGAGGAAGGTTTTTCAAATGGATGGAACATAATGCTCTATGATGATGGACATGAGGTTATGTGTCTCATTAAGATAATGTTTCACCCCATTAAAGGGTACATCCCATGGAGGGAGGCAATGAGTTTTACTGTTGGATGGATGGGAAAACCACTAACGTTGAACCTGGGTGATGTTCCACAAAAAGAGAAAGACTTCACAATGTGAATTATAATATAGATAACACTAATGGCATATTTGGTGGGTGGATTCAAATATGGGGAGACCAAAGTTTACCATTGGATAGGAATGAACCACGGGGAGGATTCCTGCATACATTGTGTAGAAGATCAGGATCAAAACACACATAGTTGGAAACGGTGATTTCCATATTACACCTAGATAACTGCTCGTCACAATAGTATCCCTCTTGTTTGGATGAATATGGTTGTTTTGGTACATACATATGGTTATTTGTCTGGGTGCTACTAGGAGCAGTGATGATGTGGATGACACGATGCCAAAAAGATGTAGAGGGCCAAGAAATAATCATGATTGAAATTGAGGAAGTTTCAAAATGAAATAGACAGAAAATATGGATTTTGATCATTTTTTTGGATTCAAACTTAGGGAGGCTTAAAACATATCATATTGTATGGGAATAAATTTCCATGTAGTTCAGAATTGGCTTATAAGACACTATAGGAGGAGAATTGGTATAATGAAATAGATGGGGGGCACCTAAAACAAGTATGACCTCTGTGTTGGGGAATGACCCTATTGAGACATAATTACATAATATAATGTCTTTGAAGAGAATGTATGATGGATCTTAAAACTCATGGTGGATCCATATAAACCATGTATAAAAGAGATGGATCAAATTCCATGAAGTTATGGTATCCCCTGTAGTTTAATGTCATATGGTAAGGACAAGAGTCAACTGATGTGAATATGATCATGTAAGGCTTGAACCTCCTGGAAGATTCCTATATATCCCAGTGGATGAGAGTCAAAGTCCACATAGTTTATATAGGGGAATTAGGGATTACACAAGGTTAGTGGACCAAACACGTGGTGTGTGGATACACATGGATGTTTCCCAATGAGGTGTAACCTAGGGCTTAATCACAGATGGATGCCTAGAAGAAGGGGGTTGTGGACACTACTAACCTATAAGTCCACATGAGTCATGTTCGGTGTGAGAAACAAGAGTAAGAAGTATAAAATAGGGTCACATTGTGAAATATGCTTCATCGAGGGATGGTGTGGGTCTTACACAGTGATGCAGACCACGAAGAGAAATCCCAAAGGGAGATTCACAAGGTTTTGGGAGTGCCTAATGTCCACCCCTATGGTATTTCTATCATAAGGACTCCAGGAGGAGAATGTGTGCTAACTCCTACATGAATGGATAGTGTAATAAGCCAGTATGGCTTCCCTTCCCCCAATTATGATTTAATTCCATGCTTGGAGGATCTCATTCCATGTGATAAACATATCACTTCTATAGGGAAGAGTGAGAATAGTGAACACCTCATGAGGGGAGCCCAATGTAAATGAAAAAATATATGAGGCTACTGTTTCATGTCATGTTCTTGAGAAGTTGGTGTATAAATTTTCATCAACCTACAACATGAACAAGGATGTATCACTCCTCACCCATTGGACAAACAAAAATTTTAACAACACACACATGGGAAGGGAAGGAACCAGAAATGCATAGAGGGAGGGGTGAACGTTTTGTTAGTTGTGGGCTTCACATTATAGTGGCTGTGTGAAAAAACAACAGATGTTAGTGTATCTATGTGATAAATTACTAGGTATAGACATGAAACATAGGGCACCACCTAAGGGACCTAGAAATCAATACATTCAAGCCTCGAGGGTTGTATAGAAGAGAATCTCATGAAGAAAAGAGCCTGTCTAAGTTGGTCTTCATAAAGTTTGGGTGTTTCATGATCAAATGGTTATTCACGAAGGAATGTGATTTGTGAAGAATAGGAACCTTGCTTTTGCATAGATTCCGAACTGAATAGAATAGTACCTAATGAATGATTAATACTTAGCGAAGCCTTATGTCACCTGAAAGAGATTCACCCATTCCTAAGGGTAGAGTAATTTTCCAATGGCATCTATACCATAGGTAGAGGCCATGAGGAACAAAATAAAGAATGAATTTTGATGCTAAACTAACTTGGGTGATCCATTTTCGGGTCATGTTCCTGGTGCTCAGGAGATTCCAGATATAAGTGTCAAGAATTCGAAAGGTAAGGGACATAATGTTTTTAATGTGGGGGAGAGTATCATATTTAGAGTCCATGATTACCACGATGCTTATGGTTAATGCAATGAATGAAAAATGGATCCATTAAAGGACATGGCTCCATCAGAATAATAGATATGTAAGTCAAATATGTTCACGCCGTCGCAGGTCTAGTCAGACTCACGAAGGTACCCTCAACAACCTTCATATGCTCTGTGGTGAGGGGTCCCTATGAAGGGGATTTGTTAGGTAGACTCCTTTGATGATACATAGGGATGTTTCTGACCAAACTAGCTTTGAACATTCTTTGACACTCCCCATTTATCTAGTAATCCATATTTTGGCATCAACAATAGTAATCCATTAGTAGATCAGGAGACTAAGTTTAGTTTCAATCTTGATTATTCCATAGATGGGTAGGATATATATTTTATATTGTGAAGCATCATGTATAGTTCTAGGTTGAGTTATGATGTAGTTAGATTGATTCATGGTCTATAGGTCTAGTCTGTTGAGACCACACAAGAGGAACTACCTGAGATACAATATTGAGGAAGCCACTATTTGACATGACTTGCACTGATGGAGAATTATTTATTTGGAGTGAAATTTGTTTCATACACAGACCTCAAAAGTATCAAGTGTATATTTTACTAGCATGTTTGGAATTTTAGGGCAACACATCTGGGTGGAGTACCTAGATTATTTCATAATCATTCTCACTTATATAATTGGAAAGGGAAATGCAATTACTGATGCTTTAAGTTGGATGACACAAATACACGAAGATATGGTGTCCTATATACTATGGAATCTTATGGAATTTTTTTATATGAACATGTAGGTTCATGATGGATATAGCAATAATTTTCACTCATAATTTTTAGTGACATTGAATTTTCTAGAAAGTGTATGGATTAGAGAAATATCTTATTCTGAGTTCATTTTCATAGATGAGAGTGTGTAATATGAGTACCCACCTCCTTGTTGGACCATGTGTGAGGGTGAAATTGTGAATATTTATAGGATTTTTAGTGTTTCATCAAGAAACATGAGGATATAATTAGATTTTTTCATGCATAATGTTGTTTAATTCATCCTGATGTGATCAATATGTATGGAGATCTACACCGCCAATAATGGTGACCAGGGACAAAACATAATGTAACCGCTTTGTTATGAGGTGTTTCACATATCATCATGTGAAGTTAGAACACCATAAAACATATATGGTTTTATATAGGTTTCCCATTCCCATGGGGAAATGGGAAGATATTTCATTATATTTCACGGTCGGGTGGCTATGGTCACCTAGAGGTAGTGATTTTTTACTGGTTATTATGGATATGATCATGAAGGTCACTCTTTACATAATGATCAATGAAACCTTATTAGTAAATTATAATGGGAGAATTTATATTCATGAGATTTTGAACCTTTATGGGGTTACTCATACAATTGAATTAGATATAGATAGCTAGTTTATATGTCAATTCTGGCCATGTTTCTAGAGGAATTTTGGTACACAGGTTCATATGATAATTTCATACCATACATAGATTGATGGAAATCCATATAACACTCTACATGTTCTATATGACATGCTGAAATAATGAGTCCTTGATTTTTGGGGATCAAGGAGAAGAATATTCCCCAGGTTTATTTTTCAGATAACAATATATCATAGGTAAAAATACATATGAATACATATAAATATATAAAATTAAGGCCATGTTGATCAACTCTATCATGTTTAAAGGTAGGATATATAATGTTAATAGATAGTGTTTAGTTTATGAGACATCAGATATGGTCCAATTGATCATAAAATGAATGGATACCACACAGTCGAGGAATAAATTTTATCATGATCATCATTAATGACTTATAGAGTTAAAGGATGAGGATCATGTATTTTTACATATATCTGAGAGGAATTAAAATAAATGGGTTAGTAGATTCGGTAACCATTCACTATTAAATGTAATAATATTCAACATTATATAGTGATTTAGGCTGGTGTTTTATCAGTTTTATTACCTTAGAGGTCTTGATCCATGCATGATGCCTTCCATTCATCTTTTATACATTGTTATCACTCAGAACAATCTCATAATAAATGATGGATAAAGTTGAGATATGTGTATAATCATACTTTTATGATCATAATATTCATATAATTGATAGAATTGTGAAGGATATCTAAGGATTGTTAGTTTAAGTAGTACATGTGAGATTACAACATGACAATTTACAGGATGACACATTGGAGTGGGAGGTTGGTGTGCATGCTTAATGAAAGGAGTTATTCTTAGAATAATCATGATCACCCTTGGAAAGGAATTCTAAAGAATGTTTTTGAGTAGAAAATTTTGTGATCTCTATTTTATTATGAGATATGAATATATTATTTTGGTTTAACTCCTTATTTTTTACCTAATGTGGATATCTAGTGAGATATATAGATTTTATGGGGTGCATAGGTATTTTTCATATCCCAAAGACTTGTATTTTTTAAAAGGAAACTAGGCCAAATGGTTAGAAAAAACAACACAACCCAAGCCTCATAGGAAGAGTAAAATGATTTTCGTAGGTAAGAGGCTAGAGAAGGTATACATGGTTTGAGGAAACTAGGTAGTCAATGATGAACACATATATGAGACACCTAAAATGTTTTGTAGAGTCTAAATGCATGGTCATCATATTTTTTTCTAACCCTGCATCATGACCATGTTATGGGTGATAGGGTTAGTGGCATATGGAATGTTTTTTGCATATATTTCCAACCTACGTGCATGAACTTTGAGATGTCCACTGTGAGGCATATATAGGCACCATGTTTGTGTATAGTTTGTTTAATTGTGCATCCAAACCATGATATCCCATTAATATTCAAGAAATTTCCATTTTAAACTAAATTTTTTTCATCCAAATTTAAATTTTCCACACAATACACTCGATAACACCTTGGATTTGGTAGCTCTATTTGAAGCTGAAATCCTTCATTTTTCACCTGATTCGTTAAACAAACATGGATTCAAACACCATTGTGCGTGTTAGATTTGTGTTAAAAAGTTTTATCTTACACTAGTTTTAATCTTCATTTTTCATTAAATCGATATAGTTATTTTTATATATGTTAATATGAATTATTTCTAGTTTTTTTCTGATTTTAATTTTTCTCCCAAATTGGACTGAATCATAGGTCGATACTGGACAAGTACTCTACCCCTGACCCATGGTAAGTGGTATACATAAATTTCTTTATCTTTAAGTCATTAAATATATTTTCATAATTGTGTGCAATGAAATACCTTCTGGGGTTTCCCAAAAGTTAAATGATCATCTTGACATAATTGTTTGGGACCTCTTAGGTTTCCCACTAACTAACGTTTTTATCATTGGAGTTATTTTCCCCAGAATTGGCCTCCTTTGGAGTATTCCCTTGAATCATACATGTGTTGAAACACCGTATTGGGAGTGTGTTAGGTTTCCAATTTTAATTGGATCTTTAATTTGGATTTAATATATTGCTTAAGGTTTTGAGAACCTTGTTTTAACTATTCACTTGTAAATAAAATAATGGATTGATTTGAATTATTTTAAAAGATATTTCCTCAATTTTTATTTTATAAAATGAAATTAGATGTGATGGATCATTTATAAAGGAAACGGTGAATGGTTTGGAAGAACATAGTGCATGTTAATGATGATAGTTGATGAATTTATAACTGTATTTGATTCCATGGGTGAGCTCCATGGATCTTGATTCCTTTTCATTCCATGGAAATTTGAAATCATTGGATATTGAATATGGTATTTGAAGCTTGGGAATAATTTACCCCATGGATCATATTTTAGTAGGATTCCATTGTCCTTGTTACCCTTGGATCTATCTTACATGAAATCAAAATGGGAATGCTTGGCTGATATTCTCATTAGACACTACCAATGTCTTTACCATGTTTTGATACATTCCTATAATTGGATGAGGGAAAAAAATATTTAATATTACCTATATATAGTCTAGTGGAGATCCATTGGTAGTATCCGGAACATAATTTCAAATTAAATAGTTTGTCACAAAAATATAGGAGGGGTGTACATATTGATATGGAAATTTATTGAGTTTAAAAAGAAATACTGTAATAAATATTGAAAGAAACTGATAGAGGGTATGGTGGGTTTTGGGTACGACCTGTTTTTTAATGTAATCATGGTCATGAAAATCATTTCCTTCCTGTTTATATTTAATGATAAATGAATGAATCATCAATTGAGTTTTCTATCACCCCTGGTTGAAGGAAGCAAAAAAATGACTCCTATGTGCATGAATCTCAGAAAAAATTCTCAAATAATATAGGATATTACCAGTCATGAATTTTTTCTCCTATGAAATCTATAAATAATTCACTTTTTTTAAACACGTACCAATAAATGCTAGACACACACCACCAAAGACCATACACTCGATCAAGACAACTTGCACTAGGCAGAGGGAGTTTAATGTTCTTCCACCAATGATATAATCAATGAATAAAAATTAAACCCACAATAAAATATCATTTTGAGAATTGGATGACACTATAAATAGATATCACTCAATGGGAAATATAGTTTTAAATTAAAGAACAAGACTCCAACATTATGAAAGAAAAATCCACCTTCCCTGATCATGCAAATCCATTACCCATCCATGATAAGGTTGATCGAGATGAATTGAGAAGAATAAGGAATTAAAAAAACATGTAAATGAAAAATATTTAAAGGGAGAAATAATAATGTTTTCTTCCTTAGTGTCCTATAAGTAATGTGATGGAATGAGCCCCTTTTAGAGGGAGAGGCTCTCATTCGTCTATTAGTAGATTTTTTCATAGACCGTTGATACATTGAATACATAATTAATGTCTGATAAACATGTTGCGTCATTCATGAAAATTTTTCATAAATTCATTTTCAATCTACCCTCAGTATTTCATAGTATTTTACATTTTTTGAGTAATTTATGGTCATTTTAGTCAGTGAATTTATTCATTCTAGGAATACTCTCCACATTCCACATATCTAGATTATCATGTATTAATGACCACGAAAGAGGTGAATTAATTTTTTATATCCTTTATAAACGTTGTCAAAAAACTTTTTTTGTGTCTACAAACAGAATATCAGAGTACATGAGCCCACCATTCCTGAGATACAGAACCATCACCAAAAATAGTCTTTCTGTAATAATTTTCCAAGGCCCCACTTGTGAGATTGTTTAAGGCATCCATCCAGTCAATTTAGCTTTTAGTCCAGCTGGGTGAAATGAATTTTATAATGTTTAGAAACTATAAATGAAACAATATCTAGATTTATATTAATATATAAAAGGTTATGTCCAAAATACACGAATAATTTAATAATATTTAAAATCAAAAATATTCTATTTTGACGATTAAGCTCAAAATACCACTAATATAGTTAAATGTTTTAATTTATATTAAATTAAAAAATTCAAGGGACATAAAACATTTAAATTAAATAAAAATTATGGAAAATATTTTACCTATCAATTCACCCACACATAGCACATGGACTCCTGAATAAGTAAAAATGAATACTAAATCGAAGAAATTCAAAACCCAGACCCATGAGATCTACCAAATACACACCAAGAATCAAAATGAAATTATGACCCATCAAAAAACATTATTTTACACTCTCCATTTTGATCATTTAATAACTTTCTTCTCCTGTTATCGTCCTATGCACACAAGACACCTACCTCATGTGAATTTTATCTTGTCACAAAAATTTCAATTTTCAACTTGGCTTTTCTCATCAACACCCATTCAAGGGTCACCATAAGATTGATAAAATCATAAATCTCCACATGATGTGGGACTATGAAATGTGGTTATCATTATGATTTTTCAGGTTTGTTTTTTGGATTCTAGTAAATAAAAGTTAGATTTTAAAATTTTATAGTCTAAAAAAGGTTGGCCTGGATATTTTTGAAGAAAAATTTAATGATTCTAATATTTAATCAAGATGATATTATCCTCACTCCATATAGTTGAAAATAATCACCAACAATAGTAAAACTAAAGGAATGATCATACATTTTATAATTTTACGTGTAAAAATATCAATCTTCTCAAACATAGTTGTTCTTGAAAGCACCATATTGGAATAGATTAAATTCTCTATTACATGCTCCAAAAAGGAACATTTTCGTTTATCATGAAAGCTCCAAAAAGAAACATATTTTAATAGAATGAATTATTCACCAAAAACATAATCTCTTAAGAATATAATTTTCCACCAAATGTATCACCAAATGAGTTATCACACCACAAGATAGCTTCCCCCACACTTATGTTCGACTAGATCATGCAATTTCACTTCAATATACTGTTTGATAGGGAGAATTGGCTTGTAATGTGATATCTATATAATCCCCCAAGTGGGACCTGAGTATTGACTACCTCTATATAGTACATCAAATTTTTCTATTCACAATCTAATGGTGGGTGATGTTTCTTACTCATGAGCCAACCAAAATTCATATTTCTAGCATGAATTTATACCTTTTATAGAGGACACCATGGATATAGTATGCCAAATCCACCTACATGGGAATGTGGTAAAACAAGAATATTGGGGGTTATATATTGAATGGGTCCTCCTATTTCTTAATTTTATCTTTCACATCCTCTTATTCCGTTTTTAGTGGTTTCTCAAAGAATGATGCATCAAATGAATAGTTAAATGGAATGATAGTGTATAACTCCATTTGAAAAAATGAAATCATAAAGTATCAATATAAGATGTTTTCCTATAAAGTAATAAGTTATCACCTTTTTTCATCAGTTAAACACACTTGGATCTCCCCATGAACTCCCTATTATAATTTTTTTAAATGTTTAGTGATATTCGTATGTTTATCATCAAGTGATTCTTCTTTTTCATAATTTTATCCTCCGAGGAAATGTATCTGTTGGATGAATCTGAAAATATATGATAATTAGATGTGATAATAAATTCATTTTGATCAATATTAGAAGATAACGAGTTCATGAAAAAAATAATATCCCTATGTTTGATCGGCTTCAGTGTCTTCTTTAGTGGAAATCTCCTCTTGTAGTTGATTCTCAATGGATGGAGGAATGTTGTTCGGCTCCTCATCCTTTTAATTAATTTAATGAATGTGTGTTGAATATTATTCCAGCCACAAGTTCAAGTTATTGTGTTGTTATACGTAAATCATGTGGTTATCAAAAATAACTCGATAGGCCATCCATATCTTTTATATCCCCTGCATATAGCTTAGTCTCTAGTTTCTCTTGGGTCACATAGACATATTCTGTTAGCCTTCTAATTTTTTCATGTATTCATTATATGGATTCATAAAGGTCCTTTACATGGGATCTATTTAAAATAAAATATCTTCCCCTTATTGATGTTCCACCAATGTTTTTTCATTCTAGGAAGAGTAGTATAATCTTGAATACATCATGGGAGAAATATATTTTTTACTATTTCAATAAAAAAATTGATGAGTAAAATATTTACAATTCGATTGTGGCACTACCACCACATAAATGATGTCGGGATTGTCACACAACTGTTGTGGGTCATGGAAATATAGCATCTAACATTACCTATGTATAGTCTAGTTGAGAACCCTATGTAGCCTCCATAATAAGTGTGCCCAGAAAGATGTTTTTCACGTAAATTTGGTAAAAATGTAGATATAGATTTTGAAATAGATTAACATTTGATTAAAATAATGCAATAAATTTTTAACAAAAGTGATAGATGGTTTGATGGATTTTTGTTCAGATCTCTTTTTTTAATGTCATCTTGGTCAAAAAAAATTGTTCTCTTCTTTTCCTATTGAATAACAATTGAATGACTCCTCAACCAAGTTACGAATCACCCCTGGTTGATTGAAACAATACAGAATACTCATATGTGCATGAAAGTTCATAAACCATTCCCATAAAATTATGGAAAGTCCCAATCAAGAATTATAACTCCTTGGAGATATAGAAATAATTCACTTTTTTACACACATTCCAATGATCTATTTACACGCACCACCAAACATAATATTCTCAACTGAGAAAAATATCACTTTGAAGAGGGAGTTTAATGTTCATCAACCAAAACTATAATAAATGAGTGAGAAAATCCAAAATAAAATTTTATTATAAATATTGGACACAACATAAAATATAGATCATTCAATAGGAATGAGAGTTTTATATTAATGTACAATACTCCGATATTACAAAAGGAGAAATCCCCCTTCCACAATCAATCAAAATCATTAGCCATAAATGAGTAAGGTAATCGAAATGAATGTCTAATAAAAATGTATTAAAAATCCATTGAAAAAAAAAATTAATTTTAGAAATATGAAAATGTTCTCTTCCCTGGTTTCCTGAATGGAATGTAATGTAATGAGGTGCTTTTAATGTGGGGAGCTCTCTTTCTTTTATAGAAATGATTTTCTATTGAAAGTTGATGATTAGAATCCGAAATTAAGAACCAAATAACATGTTATGTCCATTATGAATGTTATTTAAAAAGTACTTTTTCATCGACCCTCAAAATTTCATAGTATCTGTACTTGTGTTGAGGGAATTGTGGTCATTTTACTGTATACCATTATTCTACCAAATAAGACTATCAATGTTTTACATGTCTAGATTATCAAGAATTAATGACCATGAAAACAACATATTCACATATCTAAGAATTCATAAATATTGTTAACAAAACCTATTGCACAACTAACCATTAAATATCTAAGTATTTGGGCCAACACTTCATCATATATGGAGCCAATATAAAAAAATATACAGTCCTATAAACAGTTGTAAAGGCCCTACTTATGTGCCTGTTTTGAGCTTCCATATGGTCGATTATTCTTTTTGTCCAGAAGGATGAAATGAATCACAAGATGTGTAGAAAACTAAAAATAATTAATTTCATGACTAGAATCAATATGGAAAATGTAATGGATTGAATAATGAAATAATTTGAAATCATAAAAATCTAAAATATTCCATTCTGATGATTATTATCAAAATTCCACTAAAATCATAAATTGATGAAATTTCAATTAATATTACACAATGGTGGGATTTAATACTTTTAAAATTTAATATAAATGATTGAATATATTTTCTCTATCATGTTTTCATTGAGATTATCATGGGATAAATAAGGATTACATGGCCTTTTAACACATGGATCCATCTCTTCATTTTATGACACTATATTACACTGAATATGAAATTGTGAATATTGAATAATGATTACATGGTAAGGACAATGTTGACATTTTATAAAACTTTTATAGATATCCTTAGTATGGATATTAAATATAATTTATTTAACTACAAATTATCACACGTATTATGTATTCTTAATAGTTATCTCTCATTTAATGAAATTAACTATTGTTTATAGGAATCCATGTTTGAACTCACATGATGAAAATTACCTTAATTATTTATATACATATGAAAAATCACACATTTATTTTGTTTATATTAAAAATCATGGACTTGTTACCAACACTATTGGTGGTGGCCGAAAGGGTGTTATATGAAATCTTCTTTAGGAAGTCATTGGGTAACAAGACAGACATTATGCATAAAGGTAGAAGCTGAGGAAAGAATACACTATAAGTTACTTTACCTCTTTATTGTTTAGGTGTAGGGGAGTATAATACATGTTTATTCTCACGATGCTTGATTATGAATTTTTTTTTTTCGTTAAATACATGTATTGTAATTTATTCTCCCTTCCATATATTGACATGCTTTTTGAAAAAATATTGGAAATGATCATCATAGATTATATAACTATGTTTGGTTATTTATTATTACAAAAACATATATGTTTATTTCTGTCAATTATTTATATTAAGCTTCCAATATTGACTAATATATTTATACCACTTATTTACACTCTAACATCAAGGAATGGCCTCCCCAAATACACACCCTTGGATCTAGATTCTATTTAGATACTTATGGAATATAGGGTGGTGTGATTGAGGATATTTTAACCACTATCATGGGGAACCATTTAGTGACTCTGGGGTTTGGATATTACATTCTGGACAATTGACTTCTTTTACCCACTCATTGTGGAACCCTAGTATCACATCCCTATTTAGTCATCCCTTTTAATAGTTAGACTTAAAAATAGCATCTTATTAATCAATCCAACAACCCAAATATCCCTCACATTGTTGATTTAGTGGATGTTCATAAATAACGTGGCCAGAATAAAAGCCGGACTATTTCCAACCCTAACACCTTAGTGGGGTAAAAATTTATACCAACCCAACTTCATCAACCCATGACTAAGATGGGAAGACATCACAACAATGTTACTCATTATTTATAGGAAATGTTTTCCAAATAGTGAATAAGAATGAAACTTCAAATGTAAATAATTCCCACATAGGGGATTCAAAATAAAAACAAGCTATGCTATATAGTCCCCCACCTTGTTTTCAATGGTGATTTCTATTTTTTTATCTCAACTCTTATTTATTATATCTCATCATGTCCTTGGTTTTACCCTTGATTTTTTCCTTCTCTTAATTATATATTATTCCCCCAACATATATTTTGACCACATCTGCCTCTTAATTGTCATTCAAAAACTATCACCTGCCTCATTAAACCTACTTCTACCTGCCCCATGCATATTCAAATGGTAAAAGTTACATCTGGCTACAAAATAAGAAATTCATCAACATTAATGAAGTATACGAATGGCCATAAAAAATTTGGAACTATTTAGGATGTTTTATAAATATTGAAATTTTCATCTATGAAGTTGATTTTCAACATATCAATTTTCTCCATATTTAGTTAGGCTGATGAAGATGATTCTACGCAATATATGTCCCTTTCATTTAGGAATTTTTCATAAATCTATTTTATGGATATACCAAAATGGTAAACATGGTCATGTATTCATGTAGAAAACATTACACATATTGTTTTTCCATCATATTGTAATTTCTTATTACATAGTAAATTATTAAATGTAATCACTTCAGACATAACTGAATCATTTATGGTATGGAATTTATTTACGTTGTTGATTATTTGACGTAAGTGATTAATTTTTAGTTATCCCAATCTAATTGTATCTTTTGTCAACAAATGAAGTTCTATAGGTGTACATGATTCTCGTTGTATCCGACTGATCCATATAATCAATTTAACCCTTATTCCCTATTTGTTATTCTAAATAAAAAATTATACACACTGGTGGAACATAACCTGATAAGGATTTCTTCTCAATCACATTGGATTTTAACAACTTTGTGATAAATTCCATCCATTAACAATCCTTTAAATAGAATCCTTGATCATTAAAAATAATAATAATCCAGTGGCAATTAGAGGAGTGACATTGACAAAAAATAGGGGATGTTGGTGAAGGTTTTGGGCACAGCGGAAGCTCATGGGTGGATGTTCCCACATGAATTTTTGTTATTAACAATGATCAATACAGGATTAATATGATGATAAATTCCAAAACTCTACGGATCAAATCAGATAAATAGAGAAAAAAGAAGAATAGTCCGGGAAGCACAAATGAGGATCGTCACTGGTTGATTATAATTAATTTAATTTATTGACATGATGTACCTTTTATGGATTTCTTTCTTCATTGAAATTTATGTTCATGTTCCAATATAATTCATCATTGAGTCACAGAATCAAAGTGTATACTTCCTTTGGTGGTAATCCACACATGCACCACGTATCTCTAGATGTTTCCAAAAGGAGCCTCCAGGTGCTAGTGTGGGGAAACCTTTGTATGTGTTTTCCGCCTTATATCGCATTGATCCGATGTAGGAGGGTCTCTCTCTCGGTCATGAGAGAATTCCTGGAGGAAGGAATTCTTTCGCCCTTGAGATAATTCTCCAGAATTGTTGTGCATAACTATTAGGGAAATGTTTTTGGGTTGTTTGGATATTTATAATCAGGTTTGAGTTTATATAGTTATGATAATAAATATATGTATTTCGGGTATTATTTATTTCATTAACACTTATTAAAAACCACCATGTCGAATAATTAATTCCTTGACACGCGCCCACACTGATTATAATAAATATAATTTAATAATAAAATATTATAACCTCAATATCCTGACTTAAAACACTATAGAGCATGTAATCATTAATACATGATGTGTACTTGTTTTTAATAAAACTACACGGCGTGTAACTATTAATACACGACTTGTACTTGTTTTTCATTTCATTTCCAAAATGAAAACAACACAGTGTGTAATCATTAATACACGACATGTATATATTTTTTTCATTTTATTATTCCTCCATCACTAAATCATTTAGGCTTCCTTGAATAATTATTATACCACATATAGGAATAATCCTTATTCTACTTGGGATACTTGGATACAGTTAATGTGTGACCCTCTAGGCCTCTTTCTAATTGTCATTAGGCAGGCTTCCCTAAAGTCCAACATTACTCTCTAGCAACGGGTCAAGGGACCCATGAGAAATAAGTTGATATCGCAATGACGTGTCACCTCATACAAATTCCTACCATTTAATTTAATCTCTTTATCTCAATATCCTATCATGCAGGTTTCATGGAAGTTTCATAAACCTATATGATTGATTTGTCATGCTCTGACTTCCATAAATAATCTCGTCATTCCACCATGGCCAAGAAATTTGGGTGACATTTCTATTTCAAACAAAGGGACTGAGATATCTACTTCCATAAATATGGAAGGGACAATATTTCCTAAATTTATCCATTAACAACATTTCATTCATGATGCACCCAATGTACTCTTCTTCCTGCCAACTGTCTTCGTGACAGTTTTCATCAACAAATCTAAGTGTGCGAGTCATGACATGAGTTAATGATAATCTTTCAGTCTAAGGACCATTACACATGCTCATAGATGGAAATTTCCGATGACACCAATACATGCGGAATTCCTACTGGTGGGTATGTTCTAATAATATCCTATCTTGGTGATTACCTAGTGCCAACTCCATGAGAGAGAGTCTCGTCTTCTTATGAGTACTTTCACATGATGGCCTATATACTATGTGTCCTATCATAGTATGTCATTCAACCATAGAACATTTTTTAATAATATTTTTATCACATTTCAACGTTCTCATCATAGTGGAGATATTCCATGACCTTATTAATGCAACAAAAATTCCAGGACATTATTATATTATAGTCATGCAGAACAATGAACAATATATCATAAGTGCACATTCACGAAATCAATGTACAAATAGTTGGTTCTCATGAAGGAAACTCTAACAAACTCTATCTTTTACTAGAGACAACTACCTATGAGATTTAGTCCGCTAGACCTCACAAGATGATCATGTTTCTATTGAGTCAAGGCTTTAGTTAGGGGGTCCACCACATTGTCTTCCATGGAAATACTACTCACTACAAAATCACCTCTCTGAGAAAAATCCCTCAAGAGATGATACTTCCAAAGTACGTGCTTTGTTTGTTGATGTGACCATGGATCTTTTTCAAGTTCCTCCAATACAGTATTATCCAAATAGAGTGTGATAGGATATTTACAACAAGGCACTACAACCGGATCTTGGAAGATTCTTCACATCCATACTACTTATTTTTCTACCTTAGAAGCAGCGATATGCTCGGTCTCTACTGTAAAATCTGCGACCACACCTTGCTTTGAGCTCTTCCAGCTCATTACACCTTCATTCAAACTGAAGATGTATCCAGTCCGCCACATCATGTAATATTGATCAGTCTGAAAACTAGCATCTATATGTCCTCGGATGACTAGTTCCTTATCAAATACATAAAACAGAAACATATCCTTAGTATGGAACATATACTTAAGGATAATCAGTACTACATCCATTGGAGGTCTCCTAGATCAGCTAGATATTTGGCCACCACAAATAATGTGTAAGCAACATTTAAACTTGTACATAGGATATCATACATGACTGACCCAATCACAGATGCGTAAGGGATCCTTTCCATTTTTTGTCATTCCTCATGTCTTTGAGGACACATTTTCTTCGAAATATGAATGCCATTTGACACTGGCAACAATCCCCTCTTGGGCTGTTCTATAATGAATTTCAATAGTACCATGTCATTGTATGTACATTGACTTAGGCCCAACATTCTCTTAGATCTATCATGATGGATCTTGATCCCAAGAATATATGTCACCTTGCCCAAGTCCTTCATAGAAAATCATTTATCCACCCATGAATTAACTGACTGTAAGATAGGTACTTCGTTTCCAATTAGTAATTTTTCATGAACATATACTATTAGGAAAACGACTGGACTTCCACAAAACCTTTTGTAGACACAAGTCTCAGATTCATTCTTAATAATGAAAAATTATGTTACATCTTCATTAAAACGAAATTTCCATGACCTTGATTCTTGCATTAATCCATAAATAGATTTATGCAACTTTCATTCCTTGTTGGCATCCGTTGGAGTCCCAAACCCTTCAGGTTGTGTCATGTAGACATCTTCCTCGAGGTTCTTGTTAAGGAATGCTGTCTTGACATCCATTTTCCAAATTTCATAGTCATGGTTAGAAGCAATATCAAATAGGATTCTGATGTATTTCAGTATCGTAACCAGTGAAAAAGTTTTATCATAGTCAACTCCTTGACGTTGTCTAAAACCTTTAGCAACCAGTCGTTCCTTATAGGTGCTGACTTGTCCCTCCATGTCCAATTTCTACTTGAATACCCATTTATTACCAACATTCTATACATCAATAGGAGGATCTTCCAAAATCCATACATGGTTTTGGTACATGGAATCCATTTCAGAATTCATGGATTCGTGCCACATGGAAACATTTGTGCCTTCAACTAAATCTTTATATATAAGAGGATCATCATTGTCAACCAATAATGAGTCACCATCCTTGGTGACAAGAAAACCATATCATTTTGGTTCTCTCACCTCTCTCGTGCTCCTACACAGTTCTTGTGTCTCTGGAACGAATTGTTATTCCATGGGGCTTTATGGAATATGTTCTTGTACTAACTCTTGTGTATCTTGAGCCTGGACTTCGTCGAAGACTATCTCACTCCCACTATATCTTTTAGAGATGTGTTTCCTTTGAAGGAATATGGAATTTATTTCCACTGTAACCTTTTTACCTGAGGGTTTGTATAGGTAATATCCCCTTGTTTCCTTGGGATATCCTATAAGGATACACTTTGTGCCTCGGGGTGCAATTTTGTTCTCTGAAGAGGGATTAACAAATGCTTCTCTACCCCACACATGTAAATTTGATAACATGGGTTTGCATCCACTCCATTACTCGTATGGAATACCATTTATAGATTTAGTTGGTACTTGATTTAGTATGTGTTCTTCTATTTGTAATGCATATCCCTAAAAGGTAAATTGAAGACCTGCATGACTCATCATTTATCTCACCATGTCCAACATGGTGTGGTCCCTCCTTTTACATACACCATTCCACTGAGGCGTGTAAGTAGGAGTGAATTGAGATAGAATCCCAAAATCCCATAAATAATAAATGAAGTCCTAATTGAGATATTTCTATCCTCTATATGAATGGAGTTTCATAATCTTTTACCAAGCTTGTTCTCAACTTCACTCTTGTATTCTATGAACTGATCAAAAGAATCCGACTTATACAATATTAAGTAAATATATCCATATCTACTAAAATTATCAGTAAATGATATGATGTACAAGAACCCACCACATCCTTCAACAAGAAATGATCTTCACACATCTGTGTGAACTAATTCAAGATTTTTTTTATCACTTTCACCATTACTACTAAATGGGGCTTGGCTCATTTCACCTTGTAGACACGCATGACATACACCAAGTGGTTTTAGTTTGAAAGAATATAAATACACATCTTGTTGAAATTTAGTCAAATGCTTCTCATTGACATGACCTAGCTAGTGATGCCAATGTTGTGTGTGGTATGTGTCATGTGAATTAACATTTTCATCGATTTCCATTACATGGTTTGTGAGGTCTAACACATAGAGGTTATTTTATAATTGTTCACTACCAAACAAAATTTTATCATTATAAAAGTAGCAACATTCGTTTCCATACATGAATATGAATCCATCAGTATCTAATCTGGACACAGAAATAATGTTTTTAGTAACAAAAGGCACATAGTAACAACCATTCAACACCAAGATCATTCTAGTTGGCAATGTGAGGTGGTAGTCCTCGATAGCTACAACATCTAGTCTTGCTCTGTTGGCTGCACATAGATTCAATTCCCCTCGATCAATCTTCTTTAATATAACCAGTTCATGTTTTTGGATACAGATGTGAGCACCAAAAGTAGTATCTAATACCCAATTGGTAGAAACATATAGATTGAATTCGATAGAAAATGCACCTGAATCTTCCCCTTGCTTCCTTGGCTTGGTGCAGTTTTACTTCCAGTGTCCCTTCTTTCCACATGTGAAACAAATAGCATCATGTTCTCTTTCCTCCTCGTTGATCATCCTTTTCATGGAAAGCCTTGAAGATGCTTTGGGATTGAATATCTTCACCTTCCCTTTCCTTTAATTCACCATAAGGACAGAAGGGTTTTCACGCATCGTATCATGGTCCACCTAGAGAATGAGGATAAGATGATCATATATAGACTTCTCAATGTTGTTCATGTTTAAATTTAAAACAATGTTAGTGAAGCTCTGGGGGAGTGATGCAAGAATGAGATCGGTACCCAGTTCTCTAGGGATTTTAAACCCTAGAACCTCCAAGCGTTCAATGTAACTAATGATATTGACTACATGAGTCCCAGCAGGGTCACCCTCTTCAAGGTTGATCTGAAACAGAGCCCTATTGATCTCAAACCATTCCTGTCTTTCTATCCCCTGGTATAGACCATAGAGCTTCTCGAGCATTCTATATGCATCCATCGCTTCATGAGACTTCAAGAGCTCACTAGACATTGATGACAACATCAAATATTGAACATCGAGTGCATAACTCAAATGTTGATCACAGACCAGGAAATCATCACCACTCTCCGCTTGGACAAGCGAATTTGGAAGTGAGGACTTCAACACGTAAAACATTCGATCATGTTGTAGGATAACTCAAGGGTGCCTAAACCATTCATGAATGTAACTACCAGTAAGATTATTGTCTTTATTCAGAATTGATCATTGTGGGAATGTGGTTTATGTGTTTTTCATATTGATTCTACAAACTAAAAGATCAGATTTATCAGTACATTCTTGATTACATTTTATGAGAAATAATAAAATTTTATTAAGTCTCCCACTATTTTATCAAGACCCAATGGACTTCACCATTGAACTCGGAATGTTTAGTTTCCATGACATTCTAGTGGAAAGGATCCATATTCCCCCTCGCATATCCCCAACAAGGGTTGGCCAAGATATTTGAAGGTATTTAGGTAGGCACTTATTTTCCAACTACGATGTTACAGTTCCTTGATCTGTTTGGTGGACTCCCCAATCGAGAAATCCTGATGTGGATTTCCTCAACACATGCCTCCATTTTACAGCAAGTCTGTAAAGGGATACTCCTCTTGATGTAAAATGTTTATGTGAACCCGGAAGTTTCATAAAAGCATCCTTTATAAAATAAATTGTCCCACCAAGGGAAAACACATAGTTTTATTGAGTCATGCCCTTAATAAAATAACAGAAGGCTTGGTCTGACATAATATGGTAATTAAGAAATTTTATTTTTTATGAGTAGTTTCTCATTATCACATGCTTGTTAATATTATGTGATTCTTACTTATGTGATTAACAATGTTTTGATAATGTTTACACATATTCCGGTTTGATATTTTATTCCATATTTGCATGATTTTTTATTTCATTAATTATGTGATCGCGACAACACATACATAATAAATAAACCATGAAATCAGACAGAAATAAAATAATAAGGGGTGATCATGATCTTTTATTGGTTAGCTTATCTAGCGGTTTTGATAAGCTATCCATGACCTAGGGAATAACACCTTAAACCTGATGGTTAGGGTTTTGAAGCTCCCACATGTCCTCCTTTGTATCTTCTTGGGTTGGTTTCAACTCAGCTTCGGATTTTGATCTATCTCCTCTAGCTTCAGAGATCCTCCATTATATGGGGTTTACATTAAAGAAATCAGGGGCACGCACATCATACATTTTATTCGAAGAAAGATCGTAGGCCAACGAATTTAAATGAAACCATACTCACACAAAGGGTATTTGGTCTAGCTCATGATCATCCATAGAATGTAATGGAATTTAAGCATATTTAGAATTCGAAGTCTTTTAATCATTCTATTATTCAAGATTAGTCACATTTCAATTCAATTAATTATGATCTTATAATTAATAAATTATTTATCTTAAATTCCTTTCTGAATTTTCTTGATTTTATTCTCATCCATATTCCTCGTAAATATCTTTGTACATTGAAGTAAACCTAGTGAAATTCCATTTTTGGAAAGTACACGGTGTGTAGGCTATATTACATGGCCTGAATTTTCACCCTTTATCCAAAGTACACGCCAGGGGCTTTGGTGTGTTTTCTGTACTTTGGAAATTTTGGAGTACACAATGTGTAGATTAATCTAACATGGTGTGTAATTCCTTGATAAGCAGATACCGGCATGGAAATCTCGTGTACACGATACATGGATTCTCCTTGTACATGGTTTTACCTGAGCCGGATCGAACTACATAGTGTATTGATTCAACATACATATCGTGTATTCCAGTTTCCATGCATTCTTCATTTCTGGTCAAAACAGTGTAATAAATACTTAGGTATACTTAATTCACAAGGTGTGGATTGGCGGACCAGTACCGGTTCATTGAACCTAAGTACACGGCATGTAGTTTTCACTACACACCGTGTATTCTTGTGTTTTACAGACATAAATAGCGGCTCCTCCGGATCAGTTACTCATTTTTATTTTAATCAAAATTAAAATTATAAGGTCATCACTATGATTTGAATCGAGAAATGAATGAGGAAGAATAGATCTCATTCATTCATATTTATAGAATGATTTTTTATGAATTGAATCAAATATAGATGCGTAAATTATCAACAAAAATTAAATAACTATAAACAATGTTGTAACCTCCCTTTGATACCAATTGAAGGTTCCAGGCATAGAGGATGCTCGAGGGTGGATGTGAAAACTTGGATTTTTTTCACTAACAATGATCAGTCTGAGATTAATATGACGATAAATACTAGAATCCACAGATCGAATCACAAGAAATAGACACAGAAGATGAATTGTCCTGGAACCACAAATGAGGATCATCACAGGTTGATTATAATTAATTTAATTAATTGATAATATGATTATTCATCGAATTATTTCTTAGATGATATTTCTTATCACGTTCCGATGGGATTCATCATTGCGACGCAGAAGCCAAGTGTAGACTTCCTCTAGCGGTGATTCACACGTGCACCACGTATCTCTAGACTTCGACAAAGGAGTCACCGAGTGATAGCGTGGAAAAACCTTTGCTTGCATTGTCTACCATAGATCGTGTTGATCTTATGTAGAAGGATATCTCTCTCAGTCTTGAGAGCGTTCTTGGAAGAAGGAATTATTTCGGCATTGAGAGTATTCTCCAAAATGTTTGTGCACAATGATTGGGGAAATTTGTTGGGGTTGTGTGGATATTTATTATCTGGTTTGATGTTATAGAGTTATGAAAATAAATATACGTGTTACGCGTTTAATTTATTTCATTAAATTTTATTGAAAACCTCAATGTCGAGTAATTAATTTCTTCACATGCACCAACGCTGAATATAATAAAAATAAGTTAATAAAAAAATATTATCTCCTCAAAATCCCGACTATAAAAACTACACAGCATGTACATGTTTTTCATAAAACTACACGGTGTGTATTTATTAATACACAGAATGTACTTGTTTTTCGTTTCATTTCCAAAATGAAAACTACACGGCGTGTAATCAATAATACAAGGTGTTTATATCTTGTTTTCATTTTATTCTTCCTCCATCACTAAATCGATTTAGGCTTCCTATAATAATTATTAATCCATGTACATGAATAATATTTATTCTACTTGAGATACTTGGATACACATAGTGTGTGACCCTCTAGGCCTCTTTCTCGTTGGTATTAGGTGAGCTTGCCTAATGTCTAAGATTAATGTCTATAAATAGGTCAAGGAACCCGAGAGAAAGAAGTTGATTCCACTTTGATGTGTCACCTCATACGAATGCTTACCATGTAATTTAATACCTTTGTCTCAATATCTCATCAATAAGGTTTCATGGAAGTGTCATAAACCTATATGCTTGATCTGGAATTCTTTTACTACTAGAAGTAAACTCGTTGTTACACAATGGCAATTGAATTTGGGTGACAGTTCTATTTCTATCAAAGGACCCGAGATATCTACTTCCACAAATATATAAGGGAAAAATCATTCCCCAACTTATCCATTAACAACATGTCATATGTGACGCTCCCAATGTACCTACTTCCCACCAACGGTTTTCATGACAGATTTCATCAGAAAATCATAGTGTTCGAGTCAGGACATGAGCTAATGATAATATTCTAGTCTAAGGACCATTACACACACTCGTAGATAGAAATTTCTAATGACACCAATATATGTGGAATCACTACTGGCGGGTCTATTCTCATAATCTCCCATCTTGGAGATTACTAAGTGAGAACTTCATGAGAGAGACTCTCGTCTTCTTACGAGTAAGCACACATGATGGTCTGTATACAATGTGTCCTATCATAGTATGTCATCCGACCATAGAACATTATTTAAGAATATTTTTATCACATTTCAAGGTTCTCATCATAGCAGGGATCTGACATGACATTGTTAATGCAACAAATATTCCAGGACATTATTATATTATAGTCATTCAGAACAATGAAAAATATATAATAAGTGTACATTCACATAATCAATGTATAAATAGTTGGTTGTTAGGACAACAACTGTTATGGCGGGAAAATCAGTAGCTTAGTCCATGGTATATCTCATTATGATACAATTCTCTATAAAACCGAAATTGAATATCATTTTAAATGGGGAGAACATAACTGCAAAATTCTTCAACCACATCGACATCCGTTGTCCCTTCAAAATCTGCCTCGACAACATGCATCTCAATGTAATAACTATCAAGGAATTGCTGCATTGATGTCTATCAACTACAAATTAAAATCATTGGAATTCAACATAAAATTAAGCCTATGAATCATACAACATGAAGAAGATATGGATGATAGAACTTGAAAGAAATGCAGTTGTTCTTTATTTTTTTTAATTTCATTATAGAAATTTCCTACTACAGTAAATTCTTATTCATGAATTCAGTTAGTTTTCTATATATATTTAATTGATTTTTAATTTATATAGTCAATAAAATTTTAGAACCCAAACACATGCATTTAAATTTTAAAAACAAATTATTAATAACACGTTACATATTTTGTCCAAAGATGAAAATATTCTATTATATGACTAATTAACCATTAAAAATTATTTAATAAATCAAAATATATTTGAAAATGAGTGAACGAATAGTTCCACATCACATATAATTCTTGACATACATTTTTTTATATTCCTTCCAAAAGTATTTTGATTTATCATTTTGAATGTAGTTTATCAATATCATGGAAAAATATATTAGATTGGTAGTTTAATAACAATAATATCAACCAAAATGTTAGGTGGGATGATATCTGTGATTATTGATCTATTTATTCTTATGGAAGAAAATAATAGTTGGTTCATGAAACACATAAATTATATTTTTTTATGTTAGAATGATTGTATAATCATGCCAATGTCGAGTCTCTATATAACACATAGTTGATTCTATCAATATAGATGGGGTTTTTCAAAATATTTAATTATAAATAATAACTGAATATTTAATGAAAATTTAGAATATTTTCCGCATCATTTATTCTCCATTTTCAATGTTATCCATAGTTTTGAGTTCATGTTGTACATCATTATTTAATTTTTTAAAAATTATTTTTAATAAATATTATGTTGTTTGAATTTGTCTTCCAAATGATATGTAATATTCTAATAAACAATTACCATGAGTTTGATTAAATTTCCATTTTATAATTTTTTAGTGATGGATACATTATTTTACTTCCTTATATGTATTATATGGTCCTAACTTCTTGCATTATACAAATTATTGATGATATCTAAAAATAAAATTATTCAGGAATTAGAGATTAATGATCATGGTAAATATTGCATTATTATGGGAAGAAAAAGAAGTATTGATCTTATATTTGGTACAATAATATCATCAAAGTTATATTACATTGTAAATTCCATGCGTAGATTAAGTATATTGTCTGAAAACAAATTTCGTTTTTTGGAAAGACATTTTATATTGTATAATGAGTATAAAGCATGATAGAAGAATATTTTTAGTACATATTAATGGTTTATTAGAAATCATCTGTTGGAAACATTATATCTTCCATGGATTTTACTCGGCCTGATATTTTTTGTAAAGTGGGAGTTGTGAGTTGAAATATGGTTAATATAAGAAAATAATATTGGAATGATGTGAAGTGTATAATAAGGTATTTGGTTGAATTTAGATATGTATCCCTATTATTTGGGACCATAAATTCATTACATGGGTATTTGGATGTTGGAATTATATGTGATGTAGATATTTGGAGGAGTACCATAGTTTAAGTGATTTCTTATAGAGCTATTATAGTATAATGGGTATCTAAATTGGGGATGTTGGGGATAAAATCCTCTATAATAGGAAAATATATTACTACAACAACCAAAACAACATCAAATGATATGATTTTGATAAATAAATTGTTAGATGAATTGGAAATAAAAAGAGAGGAAAAAGTATTCCACAATTAAAATCGAACTACTATACATCATGAATAGAAACTGTTATTTGCTTTCAGGATTAATTATACTAATATAAACTACCATTTTTTCAATTCTATTGGAGTATAAATTTTGGACGTGTTTTTGAGGATACTATAAGTAGATTTGAAATATTTTCATAATGTTTTGTATTTTATTATTTATATAGAAATCACTAATGTTTGGTACTCCTTAAAACACTTGGTGAACATAATAAATTTCAAAAAAGTCAATTATATGAGAAATGGTTTCTAGTTATTGATTTCTTACGATAGGATTTAAAAGGAATGTATATATTTTCCTTATTCAATAAGAGGAAACATGTTTTTATAAAAACAAAATATGACAATTATTTTCTTGTATCAATAATTACAAAATCATTAGTTATAATGATATTATTAGTTAAGTGTTTAGTATAATGCATGATAAGTTTTTTCATAAGGTGTATAGATTTTATGAAAATATGTTTTTTCGATGTCACCAAATAAAATTTAACTTACAGAGTTTTGGTTGAAGAGAGACTATTTTTAATGATTATGATGCTAGAATTTTGTTACTCTAGGATGTGATCATTACAAAATTAATTTAAATATGTTTTCATAATAGAGAAATAATTTTAATGTTGCTTCATAGTTCATTGAAATATGTGTTCTAGTTTTAAGAATCGATGCTTTTATGCAGTTTCCATTGGATTTATTTATGGAACTAGAAACACCCAACATTTATTTATCAAAAAGGAACATTCTTTCCAAAGATAAGAATTCGTTAAGTTTGATCTTCACAATACTTAGGAACAAGCATTGGTTGAGAGGATGAGAGGTCGGACTCATCACACCATTTTGGGGGGAATTATAATCTACTCTGAGACTCTCTTTGTAATGCCCTGGCCCCAGTTACCCAGATTCAGTGCTTTATTTCATTACATTGTCATGATACATGGAATCATGTCCTCAAATACTTATCAATTTTGTATTATTGGAAACAAGATACATACTTAAGATCAATATTTCAACGTGAAAAGAAATACAACACTAATTTATTCAAATATAAACTTCCAAGCCTCCTAGATTATGCATGCATGTCACTCATAACTATCTTCATCATATCCTGGGAAATTAAACAAAATAAAGGCGTGAGCTCAAATTATAAGTAAGGGTAAGCAATATAACGGAAGATAACATAAACAATAGGCATGATGATTAATTCAAAACACAATCATTTACAAAAAATAAACATGAACACTTTATGGAAGGAATATGAGATGACTAAATAATTCCATAATAAAACATAGTCTAGGGTATTTTACTAGTCGAATAACCACATGAACCCTCATTATTATTTTTATAATGAGGGAATGTATAATGCTGAACATTCTGATAGATTTTGTCAAGGCCTCGTCCAAGACGTCTAAAAATGATTATGGCCTTGGAAAAAACATTTATCAAATTGGGATATGCCTCAGCCAATTCCATGTCTAATTGTCTCATGAGACCTACTGATGCATCGAGGATCTATAGCGGTCTCCACCCGTCACATACTAAGTCTAATACATTCCTCATATGAAATGGGTGAAACATAACATAAACATTGCTATTAAAACTAGCATATTAAATGTCAATACATTAACCATAATACATGAATGGTATAAAAATAACACATCCATAGTCAAACATATCATAAAACAATCAATACAATATTGAATATTTGTATCATAATGAATAAACTTCAATCATGTATAAAATCCATCAAAGTATGTTGACATAGATGAAAGGAAAACGATTTGAAAGAAATATGTCTTTCTATTTTGAAATCATTTAAGAGTCACATTATTATAAGAGAAAACATTTATTTTGAAATTATTCTTATAATATAGTAATGGATGATTTGATAATGTTATAATGGAGGAAAATAGCTTCACCCTCCATATAAGATAAAAAAACATTCTTACCATAATTTTGTAGAAATGGTCATAAAATACCTTGTTTGGAGAATGACTGAATGATTACTTTCCAAAAATATAAGGTCATACAAGGGTATAAATTTATTTAACCAATATTATAGTAAATATTAATATATTTTTTGAAATAAATTTTTATGAAAACATGGATGTGGATGATAAATAGGCCCCAGTAGATACTTACGTAAAAACAACCCCGGATAATAAAGAGGTTGTGAAATTAACCCTTACCTTGTAATTATTCTTATTTTATGGTATGTTAAACTCCTATATAATATTTAAATAATTGTTATTAAATTATAAAATAAATCTTTACATAAATATGATATCATATATTATCCTCTAATATTTCTTTGTTAATAATATTTCAGAAGTATTGACATTTTGGGTGCTAACTGATTCCTTTACCAATATATTCCTGTTTAAGTAAGCCCTATTTATTATCAATAAGATTTATTTGACTCTTATAATGTATTATATTATGTTAATAAACATTATTTTTTATCATAAAATTAAAATTATTCTTGAATTATTATGATGGGGAATGAGTCTCCTCGCGTTCGTGGAGAAGGTAATTTTTACGTACTCATTAGCGACAATATCATTATATTGATTGTGAAAAATTATGTAATTGGATGTTATATCATATATAAAAAATCATTAATATGATATATTTATTATTTACATCAGTTATACTCATTATTATATCCATCTAAATATTGAAGGGTTTGAATAAAAAACTACACCATGACGTGGAGACGGTATGTTGTATGTACGCTTGTATGGTGAATTTTTCAGTCATAAGATAGATATAATAATGAATATGGTTGTAATATTTTTATAATAACATAAAAAAATATATAATATACTAGAGTTATTTTTTGAGAATGGAAACAACAAATAAATAGGATGTGAAATAAGAAAAGAACATGAAAGAGGTGATGAAATATTTACCTCTTCTTCGAGTTTTTCCTTTTTTTGATTAAAAGGGCTCCTTAGGATGGATTTATGACCAAATAAAGAAGTATAGGACGAAGGGAAGAATGTTTTTAGTTTATTTGGGTAGGTTTCATTCGAGCCAAATGGAATTGGAGGTGTGATTTTGAGAGAAGAGGAAGTTCCCTTTTATAATTGTGGTGATGGTCACTTTAGAAATATCTTGAAATATTAATTTAAAATAAAATCATTTTCTCTTTCTAATAGATAAAAAATAATCTATTTCAAGGATAAGGTGGGGATGGGTCTAAAACCTCTAAACCAATAGGTTATAGTGAGTTTTAGGTCACCATATTTACATTATCTTTTAGATTTAACTCTTCGTTAAATTGATTGACATTTACCATGTCTATTTGTATTTTTATATTATATGGTTAATAAACTTACTACAAATAGGAAAGAGAACCCCAAGTGGTTAATTTTTATTATATATATTATTATATATGTCTTTTGGATGATTCATATATTTTTATGAATATTATATGAATTAATAATATAATATTTGTTTTAAAAACTCAATTATGTCAATTTTGACACTATTTAGTATTTGGTAGTTTTTGAAAATCATAAATGCACGATTACTTTGAATAAAAATTATAAAATAAACTCTAACATGTCATATTAACCTAGATAATTATAGGAATTCATTAGAAGTCTAAATTATATTTATTTGGACATTTAAAAAACAATAATTTTAATATTTCATTAATATGGTTATTACTGCATCATCATTTGGTCATAAATTAATTAAATTATTTAATGTATAAAAATTATAAATAAAATAAAATTATGTAGGAAATAATTTTATATTTCTAAATAATATTTATAATAGAATTTATATTGTGTCTATCCCTATATTAAAAATCCATTTGTTATTAAACATTGAATTTAACTCTTTTAGATTTTCTTAAAATAAAATAATAATAAATGTCCTAATCTAATACAAGTGGACCAAAGGGGATCATATTTTATTCCTAAGTATTTTTTTAGTCTAATTAAACTTATACAATGGAATTGGGACATGTGTTTTTGAAATTATGAAATCATTTTTACCCTTAATTACCCTATTTACTTTTAACCATGGTAAATAAAAGTCAAAAGTTACTATACAGAAAAAATTATTTTCATTTTATTGAACTACAATTTACATACTGATATTAACTATGTCTCTGAGATTTTTTAAATTCAACTCATTGAATATGTAAAATTTTGTTTTATTTGAATTTACAAATGCTCCTAGGAGGTGTATAAAAGATGGTAAAAAGTACAATAAAAATTATATATATATAAACATATTTTAAAATTACTCCATTGAATTAAATTGAACATATATAGGTATTTTGTATCTATTTGGAATGAAAATAAATATAAATTAATTAAATAATTATTTAAATAAAAATTTGCGTTTATCTAATAACGCATTGTTTTTCACTATTCATCTAAAATTGAATGTTTTCAGAAAAATTCCAAAAATTCACCCTAAGATGATTTTGATATTTCGAATTAAAAAATGAATTCCATTTGGAAAAATAAAATTTATTAAATTCCAGAAGGTGGAAAATAGTATTCTTAATGGCAAGTTTTATTTGTTGCGGTGAGTTAGAGTCTCGAATTTGCATACAATGCATGCAATATCATTATTCAATGGGAAACGTACCGTGGAGGCTTGTGGTGTTACATTATTCCCCCATTCCAATAATTTCATCCTTGAAATTTCTAAATACTTATGCATAAAAATATTTGGGTGGTTCTTCATCAAAATTTCCCCTAGTTCCAACGTTGCTTCTTCTATCTTATGGTTTCTCCAAAGAAATTTTACTAGAGGAGTCATCCGGTTTATCAACACTTGTTCTCCGGTATCATGAATCATGACAGGCTATACACAATAAGAAAAATCAGATTCTAGTACAACATCCTCATAGGTGACAACATGTGTTGGGTCAGGCAAGTATTTTCTCACCAGTGATACATGGAACATGTCATAAACATTATAGAGACATGGTGGCATTTCCAAATGGTATGATACAACCCCAATTCATTCTAGAATTTCGAAATGCCCGATGTACTTGGGAGTTAATTTACCCTTCTTACTGAATAATATAACTCCCTTCCATGGAGATTCCATCAAGAAAAAATGATATCCAACCAGAAATTCCAAATCCTTCCTTTGGTTATCAACATAGATCGTATGCCTACATTGAGTTGATTTGATGTGGGTTTGTATAATTTTTAATTTTTCCATTGTTTCCTCAACACGTTCTGGGCCTATGAGTTTTCTTACACCATCATTATCCCAACAAGTTGGTGTGTGACATCTCTATCCATATAACGCTTTATATGGTGGCATATGAATACATTAATGGAAGCTATTTTTATAAAAAAACTATACTAGAGGTAAATATTGATCCCACATACCATTAAAGTCATGTTACCATGATCTCAACATGTCATCGAAGGTTTGAATTGTCTGTTAATATTGTCCATCAGTTTGAGGGTTTTAGAATGTGATCAAACGAAGTTCAGTATCCCAGGCTTTCTGTAGAATTTTCTAGATTCTTGATGTAAAACAAGGATCATGATTAGAAATAATCAATAGGGGTAATCCATGAAGTATTACAACTTCATATTTATAATGTCATGCTAAATGTTCATGTGGTAAATCTTATCTCATAGAAGGAAAAAGATTTGACTTGGTAAGATGATCAACAATGACCCATATTACACCATTCCTTCTGGGAGTCTTTGGTAGCCCAATGACAAATTCCATCGTAATGTCATCCCATTTCCAATAAGGTATAGGAATAGGTTCCATGAATCATATACAATGTTGTCTTCTAGATTTCACTTGTTTGAAAACCATTCATCTTGACACAAAATCAGCAATCTATTTTTTCATGTTGTCCCACAAAAAATGTTCCTACAAATATATATACAGCATGGTTCTCCAAGGGTGTATAATGAAATTGGAGCAATGAGAATAATCCAACAACTCCTTTTTTAGACTAGGTATATCAGGAACCCAAGGTTTCTTCCCAAATTTCAAATTTCTATCTTAATATAAGAAGACACTCAATCCCCCATCATTTACAGCATTAATATTCTATTGTGACTCCTCATCATCAGTCAAAGAACTCTTTATCCATTCTAATAATGATTGTTTTAAAACCATTTGAAAAAGTATTGATGTTTCACCTTCTAGGGTTATTACCATATCCATCTTTACTAGATCCATGAAAATTGGATCCCTTTTAACTCTCATCTTGTTCAAAACTCCATTTTCCTTTCTACTCAAAGAATATGCCACCTAATTTTCCTTCCCTAGGTGGTTGTATATAGTAAAATCACAATCCTTTTTTAGTTCAAGCCATCAATTTTGCCTCATGTTTAGTTTATTTTGTGAGAAAATATACCTCAAACTCTTGAGATTAGTATAAATATCACATTTATAACCATAGAGATAGTGTGTCAATATTTTATGAGAAAATATTACAGCTGCTAACTCAAGATCATGAGAAGGATAGTTTTGCTCATGAACTTTTAGCTGTCTTAATTCATAGGAAATTACTCTATCATTTATCATATGGAAACAATGAAGTCCTTTCATTGAAGAATCACTATAAGTAACAAACCCATAATTCCCTGATGGTAGTGTCATGATAGGAGCATTAACTAATTTTTTATTCAGTTCTTCAAAAAAGTCTTCACACTCTTTTGTCCAAACAAATTTCACCACTTTATGTGTCTACATGGTTAATGGGTTAGCGAACTGGGAAGACATTTGGGTGAAATGTCGAAAATAACCTACTAAACCAATAACACTGCGTACCTCAGTTATAATCATTAGTGCTGGCCACTATTGGATTGCCTTTGTCTTTAAAGGATCAACAGGGAATCCATCCTTAGAGAAAATATGTCCATGAAAAGAAATCTCCTAAAGCTTGTATTCACACATTCTATACTTTCCATATAATTAATTTATTCTAAGAGTATTCAGAATAATTCAAATGTTATTTTCATTTTCTTCATAGATTTTTTATTATACCAATATATAATAAAAAAATACCACTACAAATTCATCAAGAAATTCCTTGAAAACTCCATTCATTTGATCCATGAAGACATAGGTTGCATTAGTCAATCCAAAAGACATTAATATAAACTCGTAATGCCCGTACTTGGTTCGAAAGCTATTTTTGGAATGTATTACTTCTTTACACACAACTGATGATATCCAGATCAAAGGTCAATCTTTGAAAAATATTAAACTCCAGGACATTGGTCGAATAAATCATCAATGCGAGGTAGGGGATACTTTTTCTTTATTGTTTTAGAAATTATCTTCATATATTCAATGCACAACCCCGTAGATCCATCTATTTATTATAAAAAAGGACTGGGGCTCCCCATGGAGAAACACTAGGGTGAATAAATCCCATATTACATAATTCCACTAGATGTTTCTTTAGTTTCACTAATTCCAAAGTGTTCATTCTCTAAGGGGGCTTCGATATAGGCCATGAACCATGAATTAAATCAATGTAAAAATGAATATATCATTTTGAAGGATGTCCAGATACACATCAAGAAATTATTACACAATAGGTATGTACTCTACTCAAACATTAATTTCCACACCCATAATTATATCATTCTCATCCTCACCAATAATTTAATTTTGTACAGCTACTGGGGGAGGATTTAGATAATAATCAGATGGTAACGTTTCTGCTCTAAATATAATTTAATCCTTATCATCATCTAGAATTGTAACCACCTTCTTCTTATAATAAATATTCTCATCATGGTCTGAATTCTAATCCATACCAAGGATTATTTCAAATTCAATCATGGGTATGATTATTAGATGAGCAGATAAATATTTTTTATATTCCTTAATGTGGAATGATTCAAAAAAATTGTTTCAATGATACATCCCTTCTGATTTTTGACTGACAACTTACTTATTAAATCAAATAGGAAATATCTAATTTTCATACCAATCTTGGAATATATGAAGGAATTTGATGATCCAAAATCATATAAAACTTTTTCTAAACACGAGGAAACCATTAAATTACCTACCAACACACATTTCAAATCTTCAACCATAGCTGGAGTGATTGAATATTCTTGTCTTGATCCCTTGGACTTTTCTAAGGTATGTTTCCCTAATGCATATGAAATTTGTTTTCATAATGTTGCATCTCCATGGAATTGTAGCATTGAAAATTGGTGGTTGTTTCATCCCCTTAAAATAACTAGCAAGATGTAATTTATGTCCACATTTGTAGCATACTCCCTTTACTTTTAGACAGACACTAGGGTGACTCCTTCCATAATTGTCACAAGGTGGATATTCAACTCTTCCCTTCTTCCCTATTTTTGTATTTCTTTTCCAAGGGTGTTCAGTCTATCTCTTCTTCTCTTGATTTTCTTTAAAGTAATATGACTTATAGAATTCCTTTTCTGTCTTCATAGAACATGAGACAATATATTCACAAGATGGGAAGGATAGTGAGACTAATTCTTGATGGAGAAATGGTTTTAACCCATCAAAGAAATTATCAATATTACTTCTTGGGTTATTTATAAAATCTACAGCATGCCTTTCTAACCTTGTAATGTTAGCTTCATACTTTGCGACATTCTCATCCTCCTTTGGTCTCAAACTCAGAAATTACCTTTCCATATCTTCTTGATGGTCATAAGGAATGTATTTTTCTAACAGAATATCTATAAACTCCCTCCAATCCATACTTTATACTTTTTAATCTTCCTTTGTGTTTTGAAATAATGTATACTATTGATCTGTATCAGTGGTGGGGCGATAATGTGTCAGGACAACTTTTTCCCATTTGATACTCCACAAAGCATGAAATATTTTCTCTATGGAACATATCCTTTTCTCAACTACAAATGGATTTATAGACCCATTGAATGTTTGTGGTTGTTTCCTCAGGAAGCGATCTAACATTGATCCTATGTGTTGGGGATCAGGGTGCTCCATACGTGAAATGTTATTATTCATAACCATTGTGAGTTTTTCCATAATGGTGATAAGTTGATCAGCACCAGTTGCATCACCAGATCCAATATAAATATCTTGAGAAGGAGGCAAATACCTACATGGATTATATACGATGATATAGTTTCCATTCCTTCTACTAGGTGACATTTTTAAATAATGATATACATTATATTAGTTTATGAACTGCAATACATAATTTCGAACTTATAAAATTGTTAAGGTAAATTGAATAGTTTATGGAAATAATACATAATCATAAAAATGTTTTCTTTGAGGAGGTATATACTAATAAATCCTTCATAATAGTTTGTAATGAAAATCAAAAGTATCCTAATCATATCCCTCGGGAGTGTCGTAACCAAGAGTGCAGCAAGGCCGATTGTCGTGCACCAGTTCCCATTCGAGACTAGCTCAAAGAGGTGTTTTCGGGTTACACCCCTTGGTACATCTGTGCCAGAGCCGCATCAAACTACTCGTATCCAGAAAGTGATTAATTCTTGTAAAACTAACAAAATCCCAACAATACAAAAAATCTAGGATGTTCTTCTATAATAATCCTCAAATTCTATATTATGGTAATGTTCTCTAATAAGAGTTTATAGAAATCTATTTTCCAAGGTTTTTACTAAACTTCCTCTGATTCAACTACAATGACCCAACCCTAGTTACCCAGAGATTGTTCTTTATTAAATAACATTGGAATGATACCAGGAATCATGTCCCGAAAGACCGATCAGTTTAATACTATTGGAAATAAGATACATACATAAGTTTAACATTACAACTTAAAAAAAATACAACAGTAATTTATTCCATTGCAATCCTCCAACCCTGCTATATTATGCTTGAAATTCACTCATAACTAACTTCTTCATATCTAGGTAAAATGAAACCTAAGAAAAGTTTGAGCTTAAATGCTCAACAAAGGTATAAAATACAGAGGAAGATAATGTAAACATTAGGCATTATGAATACCACAAAACACATGCCTTCACAAATAATAAACATTAACACTTTATTGCAGGAATATGAGTAGAGTAAATAATGCCATAATAAGTAATAGTCATTGGTATTCTAATAGAATAATAAACTCCTGAACCATCATTATTATTTTCATAATGAGGGAATGTATAATGCTTGACATTCAGAAACATTTTTTCAAGGACTCGGGCAAGACCTCTAAAAATGATTAAGGCCTCGGCCAAAACCATATATCAAATTGGGAAAGGCCTTGACCAATTCCATGAAAACTTTTCTCATTAGAGATACTGATGCATCAAGGAGCTATAGCATGCTCCACCCATCATGTACAATGTCCAATACATTCCTCTTATGAAAAGGTTGAAACATAAGATAAACATTCTTATTAAAAATAGCATACGAAATGTCAATACATTAACCATAAACCATGAATGTTATAAAAATAACACATCCACAGTCAAAAATATCACAAAAACCATCAATAAAATATGGATGATTTGTATCATAATGAATCAACATCAAACAAGTTTAAAATCCATCAAAGGATGTTAACATAGATGAAATGATAACTATTTGAAATAAATGCTTCTTTTTACATTGAATCCATTTAAGAGTCACAAAATTATAAAAGAAAACTTTTAATTTAAAAATATTTTATTATCTTGTATGTGAAGCTTCGATGATGTTATAACGGTAGAAAATAGACGCACCCACCATATAAGTTAAAAAACATTCTTACCTTCATTTTGATGAAAATGTAAAAATCTACTAGGATTGGAAAAAAATAGAAAGATTCCATTCAGAACATATAAGTTTAAATAAGGATCTAAATGAATTTAACCTACATTCTAGTAAATACTAAAAATGTTGTGAAATAAATTTTTAAGAAACCATAGATGTGGATGATAAACTGTTCCCAGTAGATACTTACGTAAAAACAACCTCGGATAATAAAGATATTGTGAAATTAACCCTTACCATGTACATTTCCTTAGATGATGGAATGTTAAAATCCATAATAATAGTTAAAACAATGTTATTAAATTCTACAATAACTATATTCATAAATATGATGTCATATATGATCCACTAATAGTGCTTTGTTAATAATATTTCAGTAGTATTATCATTTCAGATGTTAACTGATTCATATTCATTAATATGATTGGTTATGTAGCCATGTATGTAATGGATAGGATGTATTTGATTCATATACAGAATGAAATTATTTTTATAAACATTATTTTTAATCATAAAATGAAAATTCTTCTTAAATGATTATGATGGGGAATGAATCTCATCGTGTTCGTGGAGTCGGTAATCCGTACATATGCACGAGCGACAATATAATTTTATTAATGTTGAAAATGTATGTAATGGGATGGTATATCATATATAAATAATTTTTAACAAGTTATATTTATTATCTACATCAGTTAAACTCGTTATTATACCCATAAATATTATAATTTTTATGAATAACAAACTACAAAACAATGTGGAGACGGTAAGCCATACATACGCACGTAAGGTGGATATGACATTCATATGATGGATAGAATATTGAATATGGTTCTACCATTTTAATAAAAAAATAATTGTATACAGATGATACTGGATTTGTTATTTTAGAATGGAAACAAAAAATAAAGAGGAAGTGGAAGAAGAAAAGAACATGAAAGAGGTGATGAAATATTTACCTCTTCTTCGGGTTCTTCCTTTTGATTTGATCAAAAGGGATCCTTAAGTTGTCTTTCTGACCAATGAAAGGCCTCTAGGATGAAGGGAGGAAAGTTAGGTCGATTTTTGTGTAGGGTTTGGTAGATCCAAATGGCTTTGGAGGCGTGATTTTTAGAGAAGGGGAAGTGCCCTTTTATAAGTGAGGTGTGGGTCACTTTAAGAAAAAGTTTGTAATATTAATGAATAATAAATCCATATTCTATTTTTTAATGGATCCAAAATGATTTATTTAGAGGATAAGATAGGGAGGGGTCGAAAAACTCTCAACCATTAGGTTTTAGACAGCTTTAGGTTAGCATATTAACATTATCTTTTAGATTTAACTCTTAGTTAAATAGTTTGACATTTACTATGTCTCTTTGCATTTTTATATTATATGGTTAATAAACATACAATAAACATCCAACAGAAAACCAATTCGATCCTTATTAAAATATAAAACCATATATAAGCCTTTTGGATGAACCGTAGACTTTTATGAATATTATATCAACTAATAATATAGATTTAGTTTTAAAAACTCAATTATGTCAATGTTGAAACTATTTAGTATTTGTTTTGGTGAAAATCATAACAACATGATTACTCCAAACTAAAATTTTATAATCACCCCTAATATATCATATTAACCTATAAAATTAGTGTAATTTATCATAATTATCAATTTACATTTATTTGGATATTTATAATATCAATTATTTTAATATTTCACTAATAAGGTAATTACTGTGTCATCATTATTTCATAAATAAATTAAATTATTTAATTGATAAAAATTATAAATAAAATACCATTATGTGGAAAATGTTTTTAGCTTTCTAAATAATATTTGAAGTCAAATATATATTGTGTATAACCCCATATTTAGATTGGTCTAGTTATTAAAATTTTAGTTTAACTCTTTTAACTATTCTTTAAATAAAATAATAATAAATGTCCTCATATAATTGAAGTAGACCAAAAGGGATCATATTTTATTCTTAAGGTTTTTTGGTCTAATTACACTTATCCAATAGAATTAGAACATGTGTTGAGTAATTTTGATATCATTTTTACCCTTAATTACCCTATTTACTTTTAACTGTGGTAAACAAATGTCAAATGATACTATTAACCAAAAATTATTTCATCTTATTGAACCAAATTTTACTTAATTATTTTAACCATGTCTCATGGGTTTTTTAAAATCTACTCACAGAAGTGGAAGAAATTGTTTTTATGCAAATTTGCAAATGCTCCTAAGAGGTGGGTAAAAGACCTTAAAAAGTTCAATAAAATTATTATATATCTAAAATTATTATAAAATGACTCCAATGAATTATATTAAACATATATTGGTATTATGTATATATTTTGACCTAAACTAAATTTAAATAAATTAAATTATTATTTAAATAAAAATCATGTTTTAACCAATAACGGTGTGGTTTTCACTATTCATCAAACATTTAATGTTTTTAGAAAAATACCAAAAATTAACCCTAAGATAATTTCGATATTTGATATTCAATTATAAAAGTCTCTTTTGAAAAATAAAATTTAAAAAATTTGATATTTCTTTTCATAACGGCTAGTTTGATTGGTCATGGTGTTTTAGAATCTCGAAGTTGATTACAATAAATACTATTGAATTATTAAAAAGGAAAAGTACCATGGAAGCTTGGGGTGTTACACACTTTATAAATTTTATATATTTTAATTCATCCTTATTAATTAAAAAAGTATAACATAATTTTCCCTTAGAATTCTCAAAAACTTATTAACATGTGTAGATTTTAGAATCATCCAAAAATATTCATTGTTCTTCACTAATGGATATATCATATCATATACTACCATGAGATTATTTTAATCATCTCTATGATGATATTTGTTTTTACGCCACTCAGTGGGGAACTCAACAATTTATTGGTACCCAGGGAGATGAATGTTTGCTTTGATATTGGGATCATACCAATGAAATGGGACACCTATAAATCCTTGTGAAAGGAAAAAAACCCTCATAGTTTGGTTCCACGTAATTTTACACATCATAACTTTTTTAAGGTCATGTGATATGGACCTATCCATAAAGTTTAATGTCACATGGTATGGACAACTAAGCGACAGCTGCATAGTCAATGTTTAGTGTGGGACTTATGCTGATACATGTGAATGAACGTGGAAAGGTATGGATTTCCATGTTAGATTAGACCCTGTTGGGAATATGGCCCAATGATAAAAAGGATTATTTGAAGTGTTGTGTATAATCCTCAATGAAACTTCCTACCTATCCCATGTGAATGGGAATCAAATCCCACATAGTTCTATGAGTTTCATTGAAGAGTACAGTCCTCTGAGAGAAATGAGTTTTGGATTAATTCTTGAAAAGCATGGCATGATGATTTGGGGGGTTTAATTTGGTGTTTATTACAATGGATAACTCCTAGATTAAGGTAATTAAGGTTGGATTCTAGAAGAGGATATCCAGTGAGCTCATTCCCTAAGAAGGCATCCTGAGTATCCCAATTGTGGTGGGAACTAGATTTCTCATAGTTCATTTAGTGTGGGTGTTTGTGGAATTGTTGTAATCATCACACATCTCTAAGCCCATGTGAGTCATGATCAATGTATGAAAAGAGAGTATGTGAATGATTCAAAAATGACACACACATTGTTTCACCTCCACATGTGGAAGAGGGAGCACATATGGCGACTGGGGTGAACAAGGGTGAGTCTACCAGAGAAGAGGATGACACAACCAGCCTTCCCGCTATTCTCTTCACATTGGAAAAGGGTCCATTAAAAATAATGAGGGATGAAGTTTATGTTCTTACACTAGGATGGTTGCCCTAAAATTGATACTAGTATGTGTGGGAGACTTTTCATTAGCATGAATGGAATATAAACTCTGAACCATACCTTCCCTACCATAAATGTAAGGATATGACTTTTTGATAAGGTAGAGGTTAGGACCCAAACCCTTTTTTCCAGAATTGGGATCTTTGCAGAACTGTTCCACGGATCATGTTCCACCTGACAATGGATATAAAAACACACCAACACTCAATGAGTCTTTACCCCATTGTCTAACTAATGTGGGATACCTCATACTGTGGAAATATAAACCCAAATAGGAGACACACTGATTTTCCTTTGCCATGGGTTTTATAAGTTAGGAGGTTGTAGTGGAGGCTTCAACATAGTCCCCTTCAGATAAGGGAACCAATGATTTATATACCCTGATATGATTGGATTTAAACATGGTAATTAATTTTTAATGTAGGCTTTATACTAAGATCTTTCATGTAGGTACATTTCGCAAGTGTGCCACGCAGGTACCCCACATTGCAGTGTCATGCAGCTGTACCACGTAGGTGTTCCACACATGTTTTTATGATGACTAAAAAATATATTTTTTATATAGTAACAAAAACTATATAATTTTTTTGAAATAATATCAAAACGTTCTTATCCTGTTTAATTTTATCTTCTCTCATATTTTAGAGATCTACCTAAGGAAATTTGAGGGATATGGGTGAAATTGATACACAATTGGAGATTCAGGGAGACTTTCAATATTTCATTATTTGAAATGGGGAGCCATATGGTCTTATTTATAGTCATGGAAGTGGCCTGGGTGAAGGGACATTGTCAACAGAGGTCCTCCGCGCTGTTCCTCCACTCAGGTATGCCATGTAGGGGTACAAAAAATAACTTGTCGCATAGGTATGTCGTGTAGGTCTACCATTTAGGACTTCTATGTAGGTATGTCACACATCTCATTGGGGGTTTTTCATTCTGTCTAATTCATTGAACCTCACCATGAGATCTTGAAATATTTAATCTAATCTACGTAGACATTTTGTATTCTTAAGTAGTGATAACAAAATCCCCCCTCGGGATTGGATCCTATTAGAATGAGGGTCGAGTCTAGAGGTAACATTGCGTGGAAAATACTACGGGTTAATTTTCGGATAGCGCAGGTTTTCCATGGAGCTAATTTTAATAGGTACTCTGCATTGTATTTTTTCAAAGGTGCACGACTGTCTATAAATAGGTTCGATCCTTTTCAATTTTCTTCAATTCTGCATCCAAATTTTCCACCTCTCATTTCTTAGCTCTTTCATGTAGCCTCAACATGTTGTGCTCTCATGTAGTTCCCATTAAATTTAATCAATGTATAACTACTATAGTGATGGATCTACATGGAAGGACTTCGTTGACGTAGTATCTATATAAACCTTGTCTAAATACATTCACGACGAACCTTGTCGAAGGACCCACACAAACAGTTTTCATTTTAAAAAATTTCCATTTCCATTTCCATTATGATGAAATTTTATTTTCTCAAGTAAAAATTCAAAAACAATAGGAGGAGTTTGGTAATTATTTTTTATGAAAAATAGCTCATTTGATAACCTCTACTAAAGAAGCTAATGCTCTTCAAAATGAGATTATGAAGATTGTTAGACCAATTTATTATGAAATTGCTGAAATTACTCTTCCTGGACTATGAAAAGGTCTAATTCCATATCAACATGAAAACCCACTATGTCTTACCTACACCTATAAGGGCATAAAATTTTACAAGATTCCTATTTTCCATCTCTTAAGAAGTACTTCCCAAAAAACTTCTTTTTTAAATTCTATAATTGTAACAACATGATTATTAGTCCAAGGGGGTTCCAGTACATGAAACAACAATCCCTATTGGTTCCATATTGAATCATAGTGGTTGTACTCCTGATATGAAGGATAATGTTGTAGATCCATGGACACATTACTATGATTCACCTTTTCCAGCTTCTCAGACAGATCAGTCTAACTGTTGGATGGAAGACTGGGATCATTGTTCTATAGGAGGCGTGAAACGTAAATGGATATGGGCATTTTGGGTGTTCCGGACTTGTGCAGAATTTAGGAAAGTGCAATCAAATGATTATATTTATAAAGATGTTTGTATGGGACAAAAATATGTTTAAAAAAATTATTTCATTCATGAATATATGAGATTATAGAGTCCACAAATTAATTCCTTCCATTTCACCCATGGTGAAGTTGGAATTAGTTTGTGGGATATCTACCAAAAAGATGGGGTTCCCATTCTCAGGGAAATGTATGATGAGTTTATTACTCTAACTAGAACATGGGGTGATGCTACTAGAACACCACTGTTGTATCATGAGCTATTAAAAGTATAAAATAAATTACACAAAGAAAATAAAGTTATTTATTCCATGGTGTGTGTGGAGGCCTTTTTAGAACCAACAACAGAGAAAGGTCCCACCTGTGGACTTCCAACTATTTATCCTTCTTTTGATAACTGGGGTAGTTCAGGAATATATTGCCCTACATTGGAAAGAGGTGTCTATAATCGCAGATCTACAAAGATAAATATGATATTGATGCAATGATACCCTTAGCCTCCTTTATGGCCATGTGGCTAAGCATTTACTTTCTTCCAGTTTGAGAGTCCAAATGCAGTGTAAGGTCAGGGACTTTTGTCATCATATCTAAATCAGTATAAAGGAGTTATATTGGGTTATAGACACTTGCATTGGCAAGAATTAACTTTTCTCTATAGAATTTATACAAAGAGAAGGCTCCATTTAGAATTGTATTTCCATTCCAAGTTTTCTGGGGATATATTGCAGAACTCGTTTCTTCATACACAGTGTAGAATTCTATCAGAGTCTCCAATGATCGATTCACTCCATTTTTACATAATGTTTTTGGTATTTGGCCTCAAAATTTGAGACCTAATGTGGAGATAAGGGCATTGAATGTATCAAGAGAATTCATCTTCTTTCATTTTGGTAATCCACCAACTAGAACATTTACTGATAACAATAATGAAAATAATTATGAGATGTGGTCTTATGTGAAGTTATTCAAGGATATGGTATTATTGAGCAGGATTGATGGTAACGTTATCTATGAGGATTACATTCCATATAGGTTTTCTCATTAGATTAGATGTATTCAACAACCAAACCATTTTCCACCAACGTATTTTAGACATGAGAAACACCCAATTGTAGCGAGACAATTATGGATTCTAACATCTTTATAGGCATTCAAATATTTGATTATGTTACCTCTATCAAATTCATCAATAATATTGGAATATAGATATTCCATGTCTTGGGATTCTTCATATCATCAAGGGTATTTGACAAAAGGAATATATTGAGTGGCATCTACAACGACTGTTGCGTGTGGAAATCACGGTAAAAAGTCCAAGGCCAGAGATGATGCAGATGTTTTAGACATTTCCAAGCCTTCAAGACATCCTAGAAAGCAGTATTCCAAGAAGACTAGGGAAATAGAAGTAATAACACTAATTCCAATGCAATCTAGTATTCTATATCAAAAATAGGATCCTATTCCATCTGTTGAACTTTTTTAAGATGAAGGGAGGCCTAAATAGGCTCACCAATTAGAAGGTATTGAATATTCTCTACAATAAACCATACCGAAATTGAGTTACATATGAAATTCAACCTTTTTTCCAATGGGCGAGTGTGATTCGTGATCTTAAGAATACATGGGAATTCCTCCCACATGGAATTAAAATATAAGATGTGGGTGACATTAAGGTATCTTCTGATTGCAATATGTATAATAACATGGATAAAGTAAAATAGTATCTTATCAAGATAGAGGCTTTTATATATGCAACTGATGAAAAAATCCCAGTCTCCAAATGAGTATATCACATGATGGACTTAGGAATACCTGAAGGGGTAATTATTTACCCTGAGGAGGAGTGAGATATTTATGTTAATATTGAGAATGTATTTTCCTTTTCTTTTTTCTCGAATTTGACTTATCATCCATCCTTATAAATCTATATTAAAATACATTTTTATAGTTTCAATGTAGGGAAGGAAACTTCGGACCGGTTCTTGAATCACCAATATATTGGCCTACAGGATCTCCCACCAATGAAATGAATGATCCTCCGAGGTATCCAGAACATTATCCAGGAGCGAGGCTAAGGATTAGGGAAATGTCGATGGATAATCCTAACCTAGTACCTCTAGTTTCTCTTACAATGAAGAGTGTTCTGATTACTCCATAATCATATGAAAATAAATTCTAGAGCACAAGGAGAATGGTCCAAAGTGCTTGATGAAGGGGAAATGATTTTCACTATCCTAATAAAATTATGACTTATTTGATACACTCTAGAAATCACATTTTTTCCTCTTATAGGATTTGTGTCTCTCTTATCTCTCAAGGGACAATGAAATGATTCTTCAAGACCAGAGAAAGAAACCCTAGGAGAAACCCATGTTCATGTTGATGGATCTAATATCTTAGTATATAAATCATCAAAAGATTCAGATTTACCCACAACTGGTTCAACTAATATAGAGAAGATATATGGTAAGATCAGATACGTTTCTCAAGAATATTAGAATCATTGCTAATATTCTTCTGTTTAACATATCGTTGATCAGTTTCTTTTGCCAATGGACCCTGTAACAACAAATGCTGATATTCCTAGTGCTCCATAAGAATGGAATTAAAACCCAAGGAAATATGAAGTAAATATTGATGTTGGGCCAATCCAAGAATGATCTGATGATGTTGTACCAATTGAATAACCAATGGGAAAAATGTTATTGGAGATAATTTGGGAATCAACCAAATTTTTTAATATACCTTAAATAGTGAACACTTTTAACATTATAAGGCACATACAATGAAATGTTGGATGCCCTTAATCCAAATATTGATATTCCATGTTCCATTAAGGAGTTTGGGGATTTTCATGAAGAATTTCAAGGATGTATGTTCTCATTCTTGCACTTTCCATACATAATTTTTTTCATTACATGATACTTTTCATGAAAGGTCACCTTATGCAACATTATCTAGAGAAAATGTTTCAATGGATCTTTAGGAATGGGGCATTCTACTTTATCCTTCATCAGTTAAAGCTATAGGAGTACCTACAAAGGAACCCATATCAAGAGATGTTCCAGATCCTTCAATTATCCAAACTAAGAAAACTCATGAGAGTTCCCCTTTTTAAAAAGAATCTACTCAAACTACTAATGCTGAGAATACTGGGGATGAATCCAATCATGTGGATGACTTATTATTGAGTAAATACTATCACATGTCTAGATCAAACATTTCTTATTATATTTTTTATTAAATTGACAAAAAATGATTTATCATTTAGAATTATCATCTCCCACAGTTAGATAGGAAGGTGAAGCTTCTGTGTTGGCTTAGGAATCAGTAGAGGGTGAAGTTTCCACTATTATGAGAGAAGAAGAACAACACATCTATTTATGTGATCTATTTCTAGAGTACATTTTACCTCATGGTTGTGAATCAAATTCATACTTAGATATGAAATATGCTTTTGGATTGGAACATAAGAATACAGGGAATCTAATTTGGAGAATAATTGATGAGAAGCTTTTCAATGAGCTGATGTCCTATTTTTTTGAACTCCCATCATTATTCATCGTATTGGGATTTGGTTGATTTAATTATCGACCAATCTATGATTTAATGAAAGAGACCATTCTCTAACCAGAGTAGGAGCATAACCTGTGGAATGATTTTGAAATGGGTAAATGACTTATCAATATTCAGAGCTTCCATGATGTAGTAGATGAGGCTGGGGCTGATCATAACAAGAAGTTGATCAAAATCATCTAAAAAATTAAAAAATCAAAGAAGTAGTCATTATATTTTCAGTAGATACTAGATTTTTTTCATAACAAACATGATAAATTTAACTACACATTTGGGGAAGCCAAATTATAGGGGATAACCATCATATTAACTGATAAGGAATCACTTCGTCTGGATTATGAAGCTAGAGTTACTCAGCTATCTCAACATTATCAAGTGATTGACATAGCTCATGATGTAGTTAAAAAATGATAATTCATATTGAGAGTCTATTTTAAAACATGATAGATAGGATACAACATGTGCATGTCTCTCTAATTTCATATAAATGAAAGAAATTTTTTCTTCAATCATATATGTTATCATTCATTTTTTTTGTTTTATTCTAATTTTAATTTTAATGATGATTATGATTTTTAAACATCAATCCTTCATGTCAGATAACCATGATTAAAATGAATAGAATACGGTGATCATAATTCTCATATTATTCAAATGCGCCTAATGGAAATAGTTTTATTTTTTCTAGGGTTTTATGGAAATCCCCAAAAACATCGTATCTTTTTACTTTTTATTGATCAATATTACCTGAATCATACAAAATGTATGTTTAGTGAGCTGGGACATAACATTTGTTCAGAGTTCCCTTTGTGGGTTCTTAGTCTGGTGAGTACCACATATCTTATTGTTGTTATTTTAAAGTTATTTATGTTGGACTATAAAGAGATAATGATTAAGGTTGAATAACTTTGACCATAAATACTGAAACAAGATCCCATAAAAAACATAGTTGTTAGCACATAGAACATACAAGTTTCTGACCCATCACTCATGCTCCAAAAATCCTATTAGAAAAATCCCTGACCTTTCTCAATAATTCCCTACCTGAAGCCCTCCCCATGGCAGATGCTAGTTCATCATAGAGGGCACCGCGAGCGGCTCCATGGCGCCCCTACCCAATGAGAGTTTGAGCGGGTAGGTGTAACCCATTCATGACGTTAGGTCCTCCACGAGACGCTAATCAAGGGTCCCATCCACCAAGCCCTACATGACATCTCTCACTCTTTGTAAATCCCTCTATAAGTCGATGAACCGATGCCTTTCTGCAGTGCCACACGGCTCCGCAGTGAGACCAGCACCCCATATCCAGGGATTTCTAATAAATAGAAGTCACACCCCCTCTCCCAAACCATTTTTACTCTGACTTTTCGCCATTCTTCTTCACATTGACCTTGACGAATCCTTCATATGGATTCCCAAATGTACTTTTTCTTTGTTAGCCATTTCCCTTTTATTCCTTTTCAATATCCACCTATTGGGGAGATTCCATTCATGAAGTCTCATGTCTTTTATAGATGAAACAACCCCTTTGGGGTGATCTATGTTTCACGAAGCATAATGCCTTTACGAAATTCTCCCAAAACTAAGAGGAATTCTATAAGGTGGATCACTACTCCCTTAATGGATTCACATTGTAAAGACATGGTATTTCTTTGAGACTCCACTCTTCGTGAAGTGTTTACCCTTTGTGTGTCCACTCTTTTCATAGTGGTCCTTTTCCTAGGTGAGGTACAAAATCATGGCGAAGACTAGTATCTTCACGATGATCAGCCTCTTCACAGAGATCAAACTCTTCTTGAAGCCAATCCTCATGGAAAACACCTCTTTCTAAGACCAAATGCTTTACACCAACCTTTCACGTGCAACACTCCAGGCTAGTGTGAAGCGACATTAATGTCCCTTGTCTTGGGATTCTCATTGCATTACTGTTCCTCATGCATATTCGCGTAGCCACGTTAACATGGGACCTTAAATGGATCACACCATGACACCCCCTCTCCTTGGAATTTCCAGTTCCATCCCATCTAAAAGGGTTAATGTGTGCCGGTTATGTAAGTCCAAAGGGTTTAGAGTGAACCTACATCATCCGAGATAAAGGACATTAAACAACCGTGTGAAATCATCCTCAGCACATGAAGTTAAACACTAGCCTCACCCCATGCCATCTGTAGAGGGATCCCCATCTCAGAAATTCTCTACACCTACTCATCTCCATGGGAGTGAGATCTTCCTCACTTGGTATGAGATCCTCTTTGTTGGCGCAACATCTATCCACAGGGATGAGAAACCATCTTTGTGTAAGACCCTTTCATTCTTTCTTTCATGAGGTAGTATACTTACATCTCATTTACTCTTCAATAACATGGACCTGAGGGTGGGATGGGCAACAAAACCCTCCTCTATTTTTTTCTAAATACCTCTCATTTTGGGCTTTTCTGCCACCCGGGCCTCCATCCTAATGTAAGTCCAAATCTTTATCTCTCTGGACCGCTAACCACATATAAGCCCCTATTTTTTCTCTGGGAGGCAAACCATGCATGAGGATATTTTTTTCTTTTTTTTAATTCTAACCAAATGTAATCCCCACTCCACATCCCACAGACTCACCTTTCACAACGAGATCGTCAAGTATTTGGTGCCTCTTGTTTCTCAAACTGATCCAGACTCACATGGGGTTAGAGTAAGCATTGACCATGAAATCCTCTCTGAGCGTCCCTAGGGCATAATCCCCAACACCATTCTGAACTACATGGACATTGATCCTTTCCAAGGCATGGTACGTAGAAAGTCTCCATGAGGTTCAACCCCAACAACCATTGGTCCCGACCCCCTTTACGTTGGTTCGCTGTGACCATTAGGAACTACATGGACTTTGATCTTTTCCAAGGTAAGGTATGTAGGAAGCCTCCCTAAGGTTCATTCCCAACAACCTTTTTTTCCCGACCGCCTTCACTTCAGTTCACCAGCACCATCACGATCTATTTGCACATTGATCGTTGCCATGGAATGTACATAAGAAGACCCCCTGATGTTCAATCCCAATGCCCATTGTTCCCAACTAATTCATGTTTTTCCACCCCTGTCCTACATGACCTTAAAAAATGGAACCTTTTTGTCCCGAATGACATTAAACTATCTACCAGTCAGTGGTAAGACTTTTTCAACCCCATTCAATGGTAATCCTTTGTGTTCCCTAGTTTATGACAAGCCATTGTGTTTCCCTATCTACGGTAAGCCATTGTGTTCCCCAATTGATGGTAATCCATTTTATTCCCCAATATATGGTAAGACATTGTGTTTCCGAACCAATGTTAAGCCGTTGTGTACCCTAATCAATGGTAAGACATTGTCAATCCCAACCAGTGGTATTCTATTTTGTTTATAATTGATGGTAATCCGCTGTAGTCCCCTTTGTGAGGACCCACACCTTCAGTCCGCTCCTTGATCATTAGGCCATCCTCAGGCTAATAACTACGTGTAAGCCCCAACATAACATTGGGTTGTTGTCCTTTACGCACTCCCCGATTTTATTCCCCATATTGATCTAAGTGAACTTTGATCCTTGCCAAGGCAAGGTACATAGGAAGACTCTCTTAGGGTCAATCCCATCACCCATGTCTCATCCTGGTCTTTCTAGCTTGCCTATATGTTTTGGGAAGGTCATTCCCCAACCTGGAGGTTTGACATCCTCCGTGTCCCCTTCATACGGTTCACCTCTTTAGGTGTCCCATCGCCTCACCGAACTATGTGGACATTGATTCCATGCTATATGGATATGTAGGAAGTCTCTTCGAGGCTCAATCCCAAAACTACTGTCACCATCACGATGGTTCTTTCTCATTCCCCTACCACATAATTCAACTCTACATCATCCATCCAAATTCCTATATAGGCCACCGCATCCTAGTAAGATCATGACATTAACCTCCTCAATGCCCTTAGTAGAAATCAAGTAACTAATAACATGTTATCCCTAGCATCAGTGTTCCATCGAAGGGTTGTACCCATCTCATCCACTCTGGTCAGTTTTCTGATCAGTCTGATCTGTGTCTACAAGACGTCAAACTCACTACATACCCTATGTTAAACATGGGAATCTGAGGAAACCTCAAAGACATGCCTATGGAAAATAATTCTCCAAATTCGACGTGGGATGACTCAGGATTCAGTTCCCTTGATAACCCCTATAATAAAGAAATGAAACCCAGATGCATTAGTGCTACAACATCTAGATAGGCAAGTGATGTTCAACGTGACTAATCCACTAACCGAAGGTTGCTTCCCGGACTAGACCCCTTGGATTGTTGTGACATGAGCAGTGTAATTAACCAACATCCATGAAGACATGGTACTGTGAAGAGTGTCACGAAAAATGTCTTAATCTATAAGGGTGACATGTACATGGCGACACACTCTGAGGAGAAACCCACTGAAGTAGAAACTCACATCCCATCATCTCGCATCGATCAAGGAGAAAACATCCCTGGTCAGGTGATTGATTCCCCCTGCCATTGGAAAGCGGGATTGCGGGATACAATCATCACGTCCTACGAAACAGATTAATGTGCGCACCACGAAGAAAGAATTAGTAATAGAAATGTGGAACCTGACATGAATATATTCTCTTCAATGTAGAGATTAGTAGTGTTTGAGATATCAATTGACTAGAGTGTCCCCATATCATGTTATCTGGCACTAGGTCCCACCATGCTAATAGTGGTACTGGCGTGAAACTCGCCAGACGTTGGTGTAGTAGAACATTTGAAATCTTGTTCTGCAACATAGTCAATGTGGATCCTTCATACCAACTATGGCAGATGGAATGGCATTGAGGCACTGGGTGACAATTTACTAGTTTCAGCACTAATGGTTTAATATCCCTACCATTCAGGACCCATGATATCTTAATAGGATACCGATCACCACCCATCCACTGATGTAGGGGAATGGGTATTGGCAACACAGAAATCCCATATTTCTCCACTTTTTCTACGAAATCATCCACACTTGTAGCTGCTAGGATACCACACCCCATATCCTCATCTGAATTTGTTCAGGCACAGGTGATAAATGACCTTGTCTGCTGATATGAGGATGAGGGGATTATCCCAACATGGGATATGGCCCACCATGATTTAGATCATTTGTGCCTCATTTCATCATCCACCCAAAGGGCAGCATAGGGAGACACTGATCACCACTATGACATACAACCTTTTTGGGAGACTCTCTTCGGAACACGTCGATGCATCCCTCCCCTATGCCAGTGTGGTGGGGGATGTCCGGGCCCGCCCAGCCAGGATCCTATTCTTGGGGTTTCCAAGTATGGCCCCCACTAGGAAATGCCAGTACCACCACACGACCCCATAGGTTGGGGAAATGGAAGATATTCACCTGCTCTGCTAGCCCCATCCCGGTTGACCTGACTCCAACATCAGGCATAGGCTGAAGAGGACACCCTCCAAGGGGTGTCAACATTAGCAAGTACCGAGGATCATGACACCACAAAAATATACCATCAGCACTATGTCTATGTTGAACATGGGAACTCACACCCATGGACAGAATCGATGCCCCTACCACCCCACGAGCATGATGGGTTGATTCATTCGGTTTCCGGCTTAGGTAGCATCTTCCATGGGCTAACCCGCAACAACGACACCGTGTTCGTAGGTCCTCCCCATACATCCCTCATTGAGGGAATGAGTCCTACCTACTTCCAAGATCAACATGGAGGTCGGTGTTGTGCCAACATCAATCTGAATGAGGGTCCTTCCCCCAATAGCGACACTCAGTATGGTAGCCTCTTCTGTGCTCATGACATCAGGTATAAAGTCATTCCTCTTTACACAGGCTGCCGATGTGGAGATGTCACACATACGATCAATCTCCAGCATGGGGGACTTTCCCATGCCCTTATAGCCACCGAAGAAGGTCCTCCTCGCCCCAGTAATCAATGGAGTGAAGATCAGCCCCACTTCATCGTCACCCAGCATGGAGGTCCTACCCATGTTCATCTTGAACAGTATGAGGAACCTCCCTACATTGAAACTTCAAGGGGAAATAAGCATGGAGGTTCTACCCATATCTTACCCACTATAGCACTTCCCATAGAGATCCTCTTTGTTTGTCATCCAATAGACACAGAGGTCCTCTCCAGGTTCCTTTTGATATCTTTCTAGGTTATCCTCACACCCCGGCTCATGCAGGAGGATGCCCTCTCTGTCCTAGAACCAGTGTTGCCAAAGGTCCTCCTCCTGTGAGAAATATATCATGTTCTGAAGAGCCATCCTAGGGAAGGAAGGCAGTTCGTCACCATAATAAAAATGAATGTTGGGAAGATTTAGATTGAGATAAAACCTATTTTCTTCTCAAATTATGAGGTGGAATCTGACTCAGCAGTGGAACCCTCACCTAGATCCCTCGTGTCAAGGGTCAGGGTACGAACAAGGCGCATCGACCTCATACTTCCAGAATATGAGGTGCACTAGATACCTGCCACCCTCCACAAATACATCCTAGAAGAGAAATGTTGGCAACCCCCCAAGGACTGGTCATGCAATCCCCACCACCATCACCGTTAGAATTCTCTACCTCGACCCAAGACAATGGAGAGTTATTATGGAGGCTAATGGAAAACAAGAAACATCACGGTACACCGCTAGTAGCCTTAGTCCCCGTACCAGAAATTGTGGTCACCATCCCATATTATCAGGATGTGGTGTCCATGTCACTATACTCATCTAAGGACAACCTGAGATGTGGTGGCTGGTCATCCAGCTGATCATATCCTCCACCAACTCGCCTAAAATCTCTGCGGTCTACTTCAGTACCACTTCTGGTTCCACAGCCACCTCGAATTGAAGAGTGGGGAAATTAAGGGACAACCGAAAAATCTAGGTCAATGAGTTTGTGGGACATTCTTGCAGAAGACCATTTCCTAGAGATGTTTTGGCCAGTCACCGCACCAAACATCAGTGCATCGAAATCACTCACCAAAGAGGGAGTTAGATTTTTTCTCTAGACTATCTGGGGGATAAACATCCTTCTTCTTCTTCATTAATGAGGGGTCTACCCCAAGATCTAGAAAAATTTCAATGAAATTGGCCAACAATTCCATCTGGTGGATCTGGCCACACTCTTAGTGGCCCAACACCCTGAGCCCCTAGGCCTCTATAGGACCCTCCAACAGAGATGCATCCAGATCATTACAGTTCATCGCAATATTATGAAGGAGGCTTCCCCCCATGTACTAATCCATGGCTGGGGGCAGTATGCTACCCTCCACATCAGTTCCATCCAGCATCATCCCTTCATGACAAGAGATATCGTGGATATGACTATATAAAAATTTGTGGTTAATATGGTAGATCTATCGGATGAAGAGACATAGACATAACTAAGTGGGGGAAAATTACCCATATGGAAGTCCCAAAACATTTGGACCCATCAGGAATTTATACTCGCTTGCAGAGAAATCCACAAGGTCTTCCCGTACCCACTTAGGCATTGATCCTCAACCAAAATCTCAACAAGGGTATAGAGCACCACAGAGCCTCCAAATCCCCCATCCAATATGGATTAGTATAGAATACAGAGGATGATCTTGAGAAATATTCATTGCATCAACAGCTTGCAGTGCATTAGAAGATGGTTGATGACCTCCTTGCTGAACATACTGCGGAGCGATATCCAGACTATGGTGATACTTGGTTGGGGCATCAGGGGCAGACACAACTTCCCCCTAATGAATTGCCTCTAGGTAACCCTGACTATCCTGCACATGTTGATAGGTTTGAGGCTGAAACATTCCACAAGAGGGTGTGGATTTTGTTTCCAAATCCACCAGAGTGAGGGGACATCCATAGGATCCAGCTGAGATTCCCACAGATCCTCTGCAGGTCATCACACCGGCCGCTCCACAAGTTGTTGGGCCTTCTTAACCCGTTTAAGAACATGCCAATGCAATACCTCAGGCAAGATGATCCCATGATGGCACTCATTTCCCACCTCGAGGCATTAGAGACACGAAAATTTAAATCTTGCCTAATAGAAATATGTATCTGTTGTGGGTGGATGATATGTCGTCACCCCCAGGTTTTGGAAGCCCCACATTATCTCCCATTAATAGGACAGGTGACCCACTACAGTATCTTGAACATTTCATTTCAAGGTTCAAAACCATGTTGGGAACCCTAGTATCACAGGAAGCCACATAACCATGATGCTTCTTACAGACAAACGAAGGGCCTAAATTTTTCTGGTACAACAAGCTACCCATTGTATTTGTAGCCTACTGGGAACATATTAGTTGGAAATTTATTTACCAATTCAGATTCCCCACTTATAATATGAGTATTTCAGACCACTTCAAGTGAAAACTGAGGCCTGACAAGCGCATCACAGACTTTGTTGCCCTGTGGCATGGGCTCACTTAATCGCTTGACATCCCACTAACTTTGGAGAAATTGTGGATGATGTGTGTGGGGAATGTCAAGACAGAACTAGTCCCCTCTCTGATAAACCGGAACTACCTCAGGGAATTATGATACTTCTCTGATAAGGAACAACACCTGGAGGAAGCCTTATAGCAGGCCAAAGAGGTATGTCCATTGCCTCCCGCAATTCCTCCAAGAAGGGCAGCTAAGGGTAATCCCACCATGGTGGCCCAAAGAGAGTCCCCTAGTGAACCCAATTTATTACCAGTGAGTCCACCTCCTGAGCCACGTAGAGTCCCTACGCCTTAGGTGCAACCTTTGGTTTAGCATCGCCCACCTCAGAACCGGAAGGAACACCTGTGTAATGTGCCCCCACCACCTAGGTGAGTTAACTAGGCTCTACCTCCTCGACAGGCTCCACCAACCCCTCATCAGGTTCAGGCTCCCAGGTTCCCTTTACCTAATATAAGAATCCTAACATACTCATTTTGAGAGGCTTAGGTCCCCAGCTATTTCAAAAGTGCCTTGGAATAGGGGATTATACTTTTTCCAAAATGATGGAGGCCAGAAGAAGCAGGGTTTCATTGATCGAATTAATTACTAACCCTATCACTGAATCCTTAGGAACACCATTAAATAGTGTAATGTGTTTAAGGACTAGTTCAAAGGCTAGGTCGACAACAACATAGTCTGGTTGGGCCCCGCTCCGGCACATGTCGAATGTATGTTCATGAAGCCCGATAGTGGCAGTGACATTGAAGGTGAGTGGGATCAAGTTTCTAACCATGGGTCCCCCAACATTGATGAATGAATGGCTTGTAAAATAGTAACTTGTTCCCATGGTATTATCCTTTCACGCTTAAATAGAAGAAATACTCCAGAAGCCGCAACTACAACTTCTACGCCATCGCCTTAGCTGTCCCCTTCTCAGAAAAGAAAACATAAGCAATGCAATGGAAAATAAAGTCCCACACCAATGTCATCATCTTAAATTAAATTCAGAGACATCATGCTCCCAAAGATTGAGACTCCCACCAAAATCCAGTTTTTAGTGGATGATTATTCATGTGACATCAAGGGTGTGCCTCGGTTGACACTATAGAGATGGTAAACTCCTATATGATTTATAACAGCGAGGAATTCCAAAAAGAACCTCCCAATGATCCTAGTCATTAACAGGGTCAACAGAGTCATGGAAATATGGTTCATCAGAGTTCCTCGTTCAGTATTTTAGGCTAGGATTTGCATGCCACCAAATCCAGACAGCATGACTGGTGTAGAGCTCAACATGTGCCTCCATCAAATCTGGTGTCATCAGATCCTCCTTCACCCCCGTTTGCGTTTTATGATCAGGAAAATCCACCTCGACTGCATCGTGATCAGACTCACAATTCTAATGACCAGTCTTATTCATTTGGACATCATCCAGTAGTTACTCCATAGGCTTTGACTAGTGAGCAGCGGGACGTTTCCCGCACGAGTCACTCGCAGGTCTAGCCGGAAGGGCCCACCATACCTCTTGTTACATAGTTAACTATTAAGTATGTAGATGCACATGTATGGAATGAATGTATGATTTCATCAAACATCATTCCATCATTACATAAAGTATCTCCATATTTGAGCCCCTTCTCCTATTATCAAATATGCATGAATCCCTCACCGAGGCATTAAGAATCCCACTCCAGTTTGAGATGGAGATCACATCTGTAGTATCCTTCCTTGCTAAGGCGGTAAAGCATGATGAATTACCAGCCATAATCTCATTCTAAATAGAAGATGAAGGCTCTCCTATATTGGGGAACATTATCCCAATGTATATTACATTCCATTTTAATAGCATAGAGGTATCTCACCGTCTTGTCAAAACAGACTACGGGATCGACCAAATCCTAACACGAACACATTGAAAACTGGGGTTGTTTGGGGATTACATGAGTCCCTATGACCTGAAAATTAATGGTTCTGATAGTAAGAAATGGACACTGGTCAACAAGATCTTCCTGAAGACCCAATTTGGTGGTGTAGTTGATTCCACAGAGTTCATGGTTGTTTCGCAGGAAACTGATTCCAATGAATTGATGGTTTGTCCATGGCTCCACTAATATACATAAGTTTCATCATTGTATCACCAGTGCCTAAAGTACCCCCTTAACGGTCTAGTGGGAATATGTCAAGGTGACGCATCTCCCTTTTCCTCTTGTAAATCCCACAATCTGGATGTTGACTATTACAAGAGCAAGGACAAGAAGATTCAGGCCAACAAAGTTGAGCATGATATGGTTGAGACCAACCCATGGATAGATCTAGATGATACCCATATCATTCCAATCCCGGGATTAGAAGATACAACCCTGGACATGAGACAATGCTTCGTTGAATTTTAAAAAATGGGTGAGCACATTACAACAAATAAACGATGCTGGAATATCTCATCATACTCCTATAAGAATCAAGATCGAGTTATCCCAGATCTCTCTACAATCATAATGTACCAGGATGTCTTCCCCATGGTGATGGAAATACGTCATACTTTCTAGTTTCGCTGGGCTGGGATAAACCGGCTCAAGCCTCCACACCACTATATCTTTGATATCATCAAGCATGGACACTTGTGCTGTAGTCTATATGGGATCAAATTGACGACATTTATCACTATGGTTTCTGCAGTGAAGGACTCCCCTAAATGTTGTGTCCACCACCACTCATTCTATTACCAACCTCCCATCAGGATTTGTTAACTCAGAAAAATTTCCTATCACCAAAGATCCCCCCTCCATAAAGGAGAGGATTTAGAGGATGATCCAGCCACCTTTTTAGAGGTCGTATCCACCACGGTCTATTAACATATACAATTTCATTATAGAGGTCTAGTAACCCTGATAGCTAGACAACATTGTGCCAGTCAGGAAGAAGAACAAACAGATCCAAGTCGGCATCGACATCCGGGATCTCAACCGTCATTGACTAAAGGGTGTTTCCCCTTCCTACGATGAAATTGATGATCGACATTACAACTGGGTTCCAAGCCCTATACTTTATGGATGTGTACATCGGGTATAACAAGATCTGAATGGCTCCTGATGATGAGGAGTCTACAGCCTTCCGGGAACCACAATGTACATTCTGTTTCCAACTAAATCCCTTCAGTCTAATGAATGCAGGTTCCACCTATCGGCTGGCTATGAATAGAATATTCATGTTGATCCTCAAACATTTAAGGATTGCTATGTGGGAGATCTGGTGGTCAAATATCACAAGCGTCAGGACCATCTGATAGACATAGAGAAAGTGTTTGGCTTCCTTCGTTCTCATAACCTGAAGATAAATCCATTAAAGTGTTCCATTAGGGTTACCTCTAGAAGGATTCTTGGTTTAATTTTTAGATATTAAGGCATTGAAATATACCTAGAGAAGATCAAGGCCATCACCTAGATTTCTCCCCCAAGCAGCATCCAGGATATTTTAGGTTTTCAAGGCCACATAGCCTAAATATGCCGATTCATTGAAAATATTTCCATAAAGTGTAATCCATTTTCTCGGATCATGAAGAAAGGCATTTTCTATGTGTGGGATAATGAATGTCAAACTGATTTTGAAAAAATCAAACAGTATCTACTCTAGCCTCCGGTCATAATGACACATGTCTCTAGAAATATACTAGTCTTTATGTGACCCCTGGAATGATATATTTCCACCCTTCTCACCCATATGAACAATGAGAAAATAGAGAATAGTTACTACTATCTTAGTTGTATGCTCCTCGATAAGGAGACTCTATACTCCCCTAACATTAAGAGTTCCATTGAACTTGTGTTCACATTATAGAAATTGTGACATTACTTGTAGCACCATGAGGTATAGTTGGTCTCTCATGTGGATCCACTAAAGTACATCCTGAACTACCCAATGTTGATAGGCCGTCTAGCTCGATGGGAAGTAGTCCTTCAGCAGTTCAACATCAGGTTTATCCCTTAGAAGGCTATCAAGGTGCAATCATTGGAAGATTTTTTAACCTCCCATATAGATCTTATGGACAAGTCCATGGACCTTGGATTTCTCGATGAGGAAATTCTCTTAGTAGACTAATTCATTACGTGGTGGAAGATGCACTTTGATGGTGCCTACCAGAGCCCCACGATAGAAGGCTCAATGACCCCAAGATTAATATAGCAGGCATGGGTGTCATCATTATCATTAGTGTGCAAGCTGTTCTGCAGTATTCATTCCTGCTATCATAAGGCTTCACCAACAATTAGGTTGAATACCAGGATCTCATTACTGGCCACACGATGGCCCTAAATATTGATGTTCCCCACTTTCATGTGAAAGGGGTCTCTGAACTAGTCATAAAGATGATCAACACAGACTGTGTTTTCAGAAATCTAGAGTTTGTACTACTGATGGAACGCACCCTCCAGATAATGGTGTAGATCCCATCTCATCCAGAAGATACTCATGTCCCCCGATCCTAGAATGGTCGAGTTAATGCCTTGTCCAGCCTAGTTGCATCACTTTCAAAACCTAAACATGGTAGTTTGATTATCCACATGGACCAATAGATATTAGTCACACCAATAACTCTAGATTATGATGACATCCCATAGGTATGAATCCTTACTACTAGTGCCTCAATTTCAGGACCTCCATGTCCCCCAGATGCAGTGATTGAAGTGATGCTCAACTAGAGAACCTCTTTTTTTGAGTACCTCCAGCACCATAAACTCGTGGAAGATCGAGCTGAACAAGATCAAATCTAATTTCGTGCATTATAGTTTACCCTATAGAGTGGTCCACATCACGAGAATGTCCTCTCCAAGTGTGAGTTTTAGGGTATTCTAATTTTATGCATTCAAGGAGCTGAGATCCCTCAATTCATACAATAGGTTCACGTAAGCTCTTATAGGGCTCATCAGACATACGACAACCCCTCTTTTTATTATATCTTAAACATGATTTATTACATAAAACATCACTTGATACAACAATGATGATCTAGAGGTTTAGTTTCTTTGGGGAAAAGGATCATTACATAAAATCTTAAAACATTAAATACAACATCATTATTGAAAACATCCATTACATGACCACTACATTCCTTCGTACTTAGCATTGCATGGGATAACTTGAGGACATGTATAAGAAAAGGGTGAGCTATAAAGCCCAGTAAGGGAGAACATATGGAATAACATGAGGCGTACAATACATGTTATACAGTAGGCATATCAATAGAGCATAATAATAACCTGAACATAAAGGCATGATAATGCATGATGATCATAACATGGAAATGTGGCAACAACACTTAACATGGATTTAGCATGAGACAAGTCTCATTGCACATGGAGCATGAGTAAATCAACATTGAACATAAAGCACGAGTGAACTTGTGTTGAACTTAAATTATCATGAGTCAACACTCATTGCACATGATGTATCATGATACTATACTTTACCCAATGCATTGGAGAGCTATAAGGGTGCACCCTTCTTGAACATTTCATTTCATGCATTAGTGTTCCACATGGATCCTAAAACATAGATTCATAAAACAGAATCATTTATTCCACGATAAAGGAATGTGGAATTCATACATGAAGCTTTACAATAAATATATAAATTTGTATAAAGGTGAATACCCTTTATTGAGAAATGGGCATGGTATTCACTACAAAATGAAATTGGCTTAGAAAATCGGTGCGATTTTGGCAGCGTAACGGCGTGACATAAGAATTCATAAAAAAGGTTGATGACAGAGAAAGGGGTTACTCATCTTATTTACATGTAATGGACAGTAAGGAGGTCATAAAGATACATTTCTCAAAAAATTTAATGGTGTTTAGATTCAGGATAAAAAAGTATTTCTAGAATGTAAAAGAGGAGAGAGAAGTTACTTTCGGAATTTCGGCATAGTAACAGGTGTACATGGGAGGAATTTAATGAGAGAGAAAGGGTCTCCCATCATTCAAACATAAAGAGGGAAGTATGAGGGAGGTGTGAAAACATACCCCATTCTTTATAATTGATATTAAAAGGGAAAAACAACATAAAGAAAATTGGAAAAAAATGAGAAAGAAAGAAAAAAACCCTTACTTGGAAGTGTGCTTCCAAAGGCTAGAGAGAGGCTTCTGAGTGGCTTCTTGAGAGCTTGGGGCACCTTGGGAGGATTATAGAGAGAGTAAGGAAGATTTTAGATGACCTACAAGGCTTTGAGTGAGGAGGAAGTGGGATCTTGGGTGGTTTTATATAGGAAAGGTGAGGGAATTATTTATTATTTAGGTTTGGGACCCCTTATATTAAATTAATCCAAACCACAAACCATCCCATGGTTTTTGCCCATGGTTTTTGGAAAAGGGAAGAGTAAAAAAAATATTTTATAAGGCCAAAGTCGAATCGTTTTAAAATATTAGGGTTTCTAATGTTGAGGTGAGTAACACTCCCATGGAAATTAATTTAAAAAGACAAGGTGTTTAATAAGTCTTGAGGGGTCCATTAATTCTTTGAAAAGTATGAAAAATAAACCCAAAAACCCATTATTTTAATGGTAAAACATATATTGGCCGAAAATAAAGATTAAATTATTTTATTACATCACTATTGGGTCATTATGATGTCATAAAACACATTATATATTTAAACGGTATTTAATTTTTACTCAAAAATTTGACTGTCTCAGAAAATTATGAAAAATTCACCGTTGGATAATTTCGACGTCCTGATTCCAAAAATAAAATTTATTTTATCAAAATAATTTTTTAAATATGTTAATTTTCACTTTTAAAATAATAACCGACATTTATAAAAAATTCACGGGGTTTGATAGAAATGGCTTTCAAACCTTAATAAAAGTTATAATTGCATTCATGCAATTATATGATCATTTATATATAATAAAATTAATCTAATAATAATAATAATAATAATATTTTATTAAAATATTATTTAATTCAAAAATCCCTTCATTTATAAAAAGATTTCTTAATTAAATAATATCTAAAAACACTATTTGTACTTTAAAAACTATTTACAATGTATCAATTATGACATGAAATTATATTCATTATTATACACATAAATAATGTACATGAACATAGTAATATCAATTAGTTACATAACCCCTTAAAACAGCTGCATAAGACCTAAGGGTAAGGTGTGTGATGGTGACAGACTCTTGGGGTGGCTCGAATAACATCGTTCGAGTGGTAATTTCTATCAACTTTAACTTCTCCCGTAGAATGTCCCATTAGAGCAGGACATGGTGAAGCTCAGCTTGGTCTTGGTCAAGAGAGAATCCCAAGGATGCCACCACTTTTCTGAGCTCCGATAAATGGGCTTCGTATGGGTCAATTCTACTGGATGAGGCCAGCGCTTCCTTTGTCTAAGTAAAATTGGATGTGTTAAAACCCTATATTTATACTATTCATGTGATCACTGTTCAACGACTATAAAAGTAACGGTCAAAATTATTATCATAAAACCAATGATGTTGACATTTTATAAAAACATTTTATATAAAGAGACATTTAATAAGATCAATAGGGATTTCCCATTAATGAAACTTTGGGTCATTACAATATTCCCCCCTTAATAAATTTTTCCCTTGGAATTTTCCTTTTCCCACACTAAAATAGATGTGGGTAACTCAGCATCATCATTTCCTCCAATTTACAAGTTTCTTCATCAAACATGTGGTTCCTCCATAACACCCTGACGAGGGGCATTGTCTTATTTTGTAAAACCATTTCTCTACGATCTAAGATCTTCACTGGTTGCTCCTCATAAGAAAGATTATCTTCCAACTGTACCACCTCAGAAGATAGTATGTGTGAAGGGTCCGGTATGTACTTCCTTAAGAAGGATACATGAAAGAAATCATGTACGTTGGTCATAGTAGGAAGAAGTGCTAGTCGATACGCTAAAGCCCCGACAGGATCATGAATCTCGAAGGGGCCGATGTACCTTGAACTTAACTTCCCTTTCTTTCCAAACCTCATGACATTCTTCCACAGAGATATGCGTAGAAAAACCATGTCTCCAACTTTAAACTCAAGGTCTCATCGACAATTATCTGCATGACTCTTCTGTCGACTCTGGGCTTCCTTGATATGTTGCTGAATGGTTTTCACCTTCTCCACCATTTCCTCGACCATTTCTGGTCCAAGCAGCTTACGTTCATCGACCTCATCCCAACATGTCAGTGTTCTGCACCTTTTCCCATACAGGGCTTTATATGGTGCCATTTGGATGCTCGAGTGGAAACTGTTATTATAAGAGAACTCAACTAGAGGAAAATGTTGATCCCATCCTCCTTTAAAGTCAATTGAGCTTGCTCTATACATATCCTCAAGTGTTTGGAATGTCCGCTCGGATTGGCCATCAGTTTGATGATGATAGGCCGTACTGAAGTTCAGTTCAGTATTCAGAGAATGTGGACGACTCTTCCAAAACATAGAGGAGAATCTTGGATCTTGGTCAGACACAATAGATAGTGGTACTCCATGTAACCTTACCACTTACCTGATATATATCTGTGCCAGTTGATTCAATGAGAAATCCTCTCGAATAGAAATGATGTGTGAAATCTTTGTAAGACGATCCACAACAACCCAGATTGCATTGTTTCCTTGGGATGTCCTTGGAAGCCCGGTGACTCGATGTTATCCCATTTCCATTCTGGTATGGGTAATGGATGCATCATCCCCTTAGACTTCTGCCGATCTTCCTTCACTTGCTAACACACTAGGAACTTCGATGTATATTCAGCGATCTCCTTCTTCATATTATCCCACAAAAAGTTTTCTCGGAGATCTCGATACATCTTTTTTCTCCATGGGTGAATAGAGAAATTTAAACTATGTGCATCATCCAAAAGTTCCTTATTCAGCTCTGAACTTTATGGAACACATAGTATTTTCCCAAACCGCACAATTCCTTCTTCATTGTCATTAAACTCCGAGGATTTCTCTTTTTCGATAGCTTCCACTTTTTCTTGAATTCCTACATCAACCTTTAGAGCATCCATTAACCTTTCCAAAAGAGATGATTGATCAATAATTTGTGAAAGGATTGATGATGTTCCCTTCTATATGATTCCCATGTCCATTTTCATCAACTCTAAGAAGATTGGATCCTTCTCAATTTTCATCATTGATAGAATCACTGGATCCTTTCTACCTAGGGCGTCTTCCACCTTGTTCGCTTTCACAGGGTGGTAATGGATTGAACAGTCATAATACATGATGAGATCTATCCATATTCTCTTGTGCATATTATGCACTTTCTCTGTGAATATATATTTATGACTCATGTGGTTAGTATATATCTCACATTTCTCCCCATAGAGATAATGTCACCATATTTTCAAGGCAAAGATCACCGCTGCCAACTCCATATCATGAGTTGGATTGTTTCCCTCAAGGATTTTCAACTAACTTGAGGCATATGATATCACTTTATCATTCTGCATCAGCACACACCCTAAGCCCTTCTTTGAAGAATCACTGAATACAACAAAAAGTTCCCCACTTGTGGGTAAAGTGAGCACGGGCGCAGTGATAAGCGTCCTTTTCAAATCCTTGATGATTTATTTGCATTCATCACTCTAAGAAAACATTACTCCCTTTTGATTTATCTTGGTAAGAGGGTTGGAAAATTGTGAGAAATTTCTCAAAAATCGTCGATAATATCCAGCTAACCCCAAGAAGCTATGGATATCTGTTACCGATGTTGGCCTCGGCCATCCAAAAATTGCACTTGTTTTGGAGGGATCCACAGATATCCCATTTCTTGTGATGATATGTCCCAAGAATGAGACCTCCTTCAACCAGAACTCCCAGTTGTTGTACTTTTTATAGAGCTTCTCCTTGCACAAAGTCTCTAGTACAGTTCTTAAATGCTCCTCATGAGCCTCCTTGGTTTTGGAGTATATTAGAATATCATCTATAAAGACTACCACAAATTTGTCTTGGTAATATCTAAAGACTCTATTCATCAATTCCATGAATATTTTTGGAGAATTGGTGATTCTAAATGGCATTACTATGAATTCATAGTGCCCGTATCTTGTACGAAAAGAAGTCTTGGGGAAATCTTCCTTCTTCAACCTTACTTGATAATATCCTGACCGCAAATAAACCTTGGAGAAGAATTGTGCTCCACGAAGCTGATCGAACAAGTCATCAATTATTGGGGAGGATACTTGTTCTTTATCGTGATTTTGTTAAGTCACAATAATCGATGCAAAGCCGCATTGACCCATCCTTCTTCTTGATGAAGAGGACTGGTGCACCCCATGGTGAAGCACTTGGGCGTATATACCCTTTATCCAGATTCTCCTGTAGTTGTTTCTTCAGCTCTTCAACCTCTACAACATCCATTCTATATGGTGTCTTGGATATTGGTAAAGCCCCGGGTATAAGTCCAATTATGATTTCAACATCTCTTTTAGGAGGAAGTCCAAGAAGTTCCTCGGGAAATACTTCAGTGAATTCCCTCACAATAGGCATTTCTTCAAGGATGGTTTCTTCCTTGGACTCAATCATCTAAGCCAGATAAGTGTGCTCATAAGGTAGTAATATCCATGCTTGATATGATGGGTCTAAAGGAGATTCATCTTCCTCCTTACACTTGTAAAGAATCGGCGGTCGATTCTCCACATGGAGTGTGATTTCCCTCTCCCGACAATTTATGTTGGCTCTACAGAAGAAAAGCCAATCCATTCAAAGAATTGCATCAAATTTCACCATAGGGAGTATGACAAGGTTCGCTGGGAAATTCAATCCACAGATTATAACAGGGGAGGACTTGTATTCATGGGATGTAATGATTGCCCCATTTTCCATACTCACCGACATCTTCACTTCCATGATTTGTGGTTGGGCTGGGATTGTTCTACTAAACATTCGAGATATAAAAGAATGCGTAGAACCTGAATCAAAAAGTTCGTTCACTATCCTTGAATGAATAACTAGCGTATCTATCACCACTTCGTTGTCGGGGTTCACTTCGGCAGAAGTGATGGCAAAAGCTCTTCCTTGCTACCTTGGAGGTTGTTAGATGTCTCTGAAAACCCTTGGATTCGGGCACTGATTTGCAAAATGACCCGGTTCTTTGCATTTGTATCATTGAAGAATGCGTTGAGGTTTGAACAGACTGTTCCTCTCCTCTGTCGTAGCCGTGGGTCTTTCTTGCCGACAGTTAACAGCTAGGTGCCCTTCCCTTCAACACCTGAATCATTTCCTCGTCCCCTTAAGGCATTTTCTAGGGTGCTTCTTTCCACAATTTTGGAAAGTGGGGTGCTGGATCTTCTTATCACCGTTGGATTTATCCATCGTCCCACCAGAATTGAATTCAACATTACGCTTATTATCCCCATGATACACCCGTGATTATCCGATCTCCATTTCGAACTTGAGGGAACATCAGACAATTTTCTAATAGCTGTCGAAGTCACGGATTGCTAGTGCTGTCTGCAGGCTAGGCTTCAGCCCACCAAAGAAGCGGTCAACCTTGCATTCAGGGGTAAGGACAAATCCGGAAGCATATCGTGCAAGCCTTGTGAATTTTTCCTCATACGCTCCAATAGATTCATTGTATTTTTTCTTTAGGTAAAGGAAGTCCCTTTCCATCTTAAGACGGAGGGTGCGCGGAAAATATTTATCAAAAAACATCTTCCAAAAATCATTCCATTCCAAAGCCTCGATCTCCTCATCCGGCTTCATATTTTTGATCAACGTCCACCATTGATCAGATTCACCATCCATACGATAAGCTACCAAGAGAACCTTTTCTTGTTCAGAACATTGAAGGATAGAGAAGATATTTTCAATGGAGTTGATCCATTTTTCAGCGATCGTGGGATCAAATAATCCACTAAAAATATGAGGCCTTTTTCTCATGAAGCTCTTAATATTGACTTCATCATTCTTAGGGGGGGTTGAACGTTCCTCTTGACCCGTGTTTCAATTCAAAATTTGAGTTAGCTGAAAGAGAAGCGTGACAAAGTGTGCGATTACCGCTCCCATTGGATTGGGCATCTCATTAGTACAGTCATCACACTGATCTTCACAACGGTTGTTAGCCCGAGTCCTCCTATTAGTAGCTATTGAATGGAATAAAAGGAAAGTTAGGGGTAACACATAAAGGGTAATACAAAGACAAAAGTTGATGACTTATAAATAAACATTCATTTCCTTAACTCATGAGTCTATAGGCTTCAATCTAGGCATTTCATGATCTACATTCTAACATATATTCTTAGGGGAAATTTTTTAAATTCCCTTAATAAGGGTTCATACTATGTTTGTGAATTTACCAAAGCATATCCCTCAAGAGTGTTGTAACCAAGAGTACAGCAATGCCCGTTGTCGTGAACCAGTTCTCGTTCGAGTTTAGCTCAAATCGGTGATTTCGGGTTTTACCACTAGGATACATCTGTGTCAGAGCCGCCTTTACCTGCCTGTATCCAGATAGGGATGTATTTTCTTGATAACCCACTTACTCAATACTCACCAAACCTTAGGGACGTTTTTATTGTACTTATTCTGGTATCTAAGGATTTACTAGGGCTTTCTAATCCTAATCCCAAAAATAACCTAACCTATCCTTTGATACCAACTATGACAACCCCGCTTTTTATTACAAATTAATCATGATTTATAACATAAAACATCACCTGATACAACAAAGAAGATTGAGAGGTTTATTGTCTTTGGGGCTTAGGATCATTACATAAAAACTTAAAACATGAAATACAACATCATTATTGAAAACATCCTTTACATGACCACTACATTCCTTCGTACTTAGCATTGTATGGGATAACCTGAGGACATGCATAAGAAAAGGGTGAGTTATAAAGCCCACTAAGGGAGTACACATGGAATAACATGAGGAGTACAATACATGTTAGACAATAGGCATATAAATAGAGCATAAGAAAAACCTGAACATAAGGGCATGATAAAGCATGATAGTCATAACATGGAAATGTGGAAACAACACTTAACATGCAATTAGCATGATCCAAGGCTCATTGCACTTGGAGAATGAGTAAATCCTCATTTCACATAAACCACGAGTAAACCCTCATTGAACTTTAATTAGCCTGAGTCAACACTCATTGCACATGGCGTATCCTGATAAAATACTTTACCCAATTCATTGGAGTGCTATAAGGGTGCACCCTTCTTAAACATTTCATTTCATGCATTAGTGTGCCACATGGATCATAAAACATTGATTCATAAAACATTATAATTTATTCCATGATAATGGAAAGTGTAATTCATACATGAATCATTACAATAAATATGTAAGTTTTCAAAAAGGTGAATACCCTTGATGGAGAAATGGGCATGGTCTTCACTACACAATATCATTGGCTTAGAAAATCGGTGTGATTTCGGCATCATAACGGCATGAAATAAGAATTCATAAAAAAGGTTGATTGGAGAGAATGGGGTTCCTCATCATATTAAAATTTAATGGATAGTAAGGAGGTTATATATATACATTTCCAAACAATTTTAATGGAGTTTAGATTCATGCTACAAAAGTATTGCTTGAATGTAAAATAGGAGAGAGAAGTTCCTTTCGGAATTTTGGCATAGTAACGGGTGTACATGGGAGGCATTTAATGAGAGAGAAAGGGTCTCCCATAATTCAAACATAAATAGGGCAGTATGAGGGAGTTTCGAAACCATACCCTAACATTTATAATTGAAATTAAAAGGGCAAAACAACTTAATGAAAATTGGACAAAAATGAGAAAGGAAGAAAAAAACCCTTACTTGGAAATGTTCTTCCAAAGGCTAGAGAGAGGCTTGTGAGAGGCTTCTTGAGAGATTGGGAACCTTGGAAAGATTCTAGAGAGACTAGGGCAGATATTGGACGAACTCCAAAGGCTTTGAGTGAGGAGGAAGTGGGAGCTTGGGTGGGTTTATATAGGAAAGGTGAGGGAATTCTTTATTATTTAGGTTTGGGACCCCTTATATTAAATTAATGCAAACCACAAACCATATAATGGTTTTTGCCCATGGATTTTGGAAAAGGGAGGAGGAAAAAAATATTTTATAAGGCCAAAGTCCGAACATCTTAAAATATTAGGTTTTCTTATGTGGAGGTGAGTCCCACTCCCATGGAAATTAATTTAAAAAGACAAGGTGTTTAATAAGACTTGAGGGGTCCATTAATGCTTTGAAAAGTAAGCCAAATAAATCCAAAATCACATTATTTTAATGGTAAAACATATATTGTCCGAACATAAAGATTATATTATTTTATTAAATCACTATTGGGTCAGTATGATGTCATAAAACACATTATATATTTAAACAGTATTTAATTTTTACTCAAAAAATTGACTATCTCAGAAAATTATGAAAAATTCACTGTTGGATAACTTCGACGTCCTGATTCCAAAAAACACATTTATATTATCTAAATAATTTTCTAAATATGTTAATTTTCACTTTTAAAATAAAAACCAACATTTATCGAAAATTCACGGGTTTTGACAAAAATGGCTTTCAAACATTAATAAAAATTATAATTGCATTCATACAATTATATGATCATTTATATATAATAAAATTAATCTAATAATAATAATAATAATTTATTAAAATATTATTTAATTAAAAATCCCTTAATTTAATAAAATAGATTTATTAATTAAATAATAACTAAAAACACCATTTGTACTTTAAAAACTATTTACAATGTATCAATTATGAAATGAAATTATATTCATTATTATATTCAAAAATAATGTACATGAACATAGTACTATCGATTAGTTACATAACCCCTTAGAACATCCGCATAAGACCTAAGGGTAAGATGTGGGATGGTGACAGACTCTTGGGGTGGCTCAGATAACATCTCTCGAGTGGTAATTTCTATCAATTTCCACTTCTCCCGTAGACGGTCCCGTTCGAGCTTGACATGGTGAAGCTCAGCTTGGGCCTGGTTAAGAGCGAAGCCCAAGGACTCCACCTTTTTTCTGAGCTCTGATAAATGGGCTTCGTATGGGGCAAATCTACAGGATGAGTCCATCACTTCCTTTGTCTATGTAAAATTGGATTTGTTAAAGACCAATATTTATATTAATCATGTGATCACTTTTCAACGTCTATAAAAGTAACGGTCAAAATTATTATCATAAAACCAATGAAGTTGACATTTCATATAAAGAGACACTTAATAAGATTGAGAGGAATTTTCCATTAATGAATCTTTGGGTCATTACATGACCAGGCTGAAACTATCTAACCAGATCTGGTGATGGTTGTATTTTTTCACCCTCCATGATCCATTACTACGTCGTGTTTTCCGAGAGATTCCATGCATGGAAAATTTATACCAAATTTGTGTATCAGCCGCTAGAGCTTCTCCACACCACAGTGTACTCTTGTCCCTTTACTCTCTAAGGGACTTGTTGTCATGGGACCATGTCCACCAGTAATAGCTCAACAATAATGGTTCATCCTGACCAAAAGGTATTTATATTCTATATGGGTAGAAGCGATTCCACTCCAGGAGGTCAAATATCGTTCTATCATTGACTTTGTGTGATCCAATATCATCAACCAGTTTAGAGTCCCACATGCCATCATCATTAACAACGAAACTAACAACTGGGATGCAGATTTGAAGAAATTTTATGCCAACTAAAACATCCATTCTATCCATACATCCCTCTACCACGTACAAGAAAATGTGTAGATTAGGGCATTCACCAAAAATCTCTCTTACATTATGCAGAAAATGGTTTGTCAGAACAAGAAGAGTTGGTTGGACATGATACCCGATGCCCTTGGGATTATCAGATGATGACTCCTAATTCCAAATTGGTGACCCCATAGTCCCTAGTGTACCAAACAGAGGTCGTCCAACCCATCAAGATTCAGCTTCCATCATTTGGCACAAATGTCTATGATCAACAATCACCAAAAAAAGAAGCTGAAATCTGTCTGGATGAATTGGATGCACTTGATGAGAACATGTTTTTGGCCTACACAATATGTAAAGGCATCTGAACAAGACATCTAGAACTTTAAACAAGAATGTTTGCCTCTGCTCCTTCTTGCAAGGTTACTAGGTGTTGGAATTGAGAACATCAATGATTCCTGGTTGAAAACCACCCAAAATTGGAGCCCAAAAGGGAGAGACCATACATCCTTTATATTGTTTATCCCAATGGTGTATATTCTCTGGTAACCATGGATGGTGAGTATATAAATCTTCCCACCAATTCCATGTTCCTCAATAAATACTTTGCCTGAGAAAATGGGGTACTAAATGAACATAAATTGTTCGGTCCTACATAACCATAAAATTGTCTGGTCTTACATGACCATAAACTGTCTAGTCCTATAGGACCTTAATATTTTTGGTCCTATATGACATTAAACTATTGGGTATTAGATGAATTTAAACTATTATGTCCCACAATGTATTAAACTATACATCGTTCAGCAGGATGTTAAATTATATGTGGTCATATATGACCACAATCTATTATGTCCCCAAAGATGTTAAACTGTATGTTGTCACGCAAGATGTAAAACATATAGAACTATATATGTCTTGATTCCCATCCTCATATGATACATAAGAACTCTTAGATGCTTCGTCTTGAGTCCAACACCATACTTCCACTTTGACTATTCCTCCTTGGTATAGTTCTCTTAGAGTATCCTTTATGGACTTGTGGAGGCTTCTTTGGCCCCACTCATGGCCGGATTACGATGATTTAATCATGTGATCATGTCCTCATTCTTCTATTCTCCTACTTCTTCACTACTGGACAGAAACTGCATGGCCTTCAAGAACTATGTATGGCTTGATTCCAATCCTTATGGGATACATAAGAATTCCCAATCATTTTGTATGTTGGCCCATCCCAACATCAATATATCTCCTCAAGTCATAAAATATGGTTTTGTGCCTGCTTTTTCCCACCATTACGTCGAATTCATCATGACCAAACAAAATATCCTCTTACATGGAGATCTCCAACTCTTTCATAATTTTGTTGCTCGTTAAATTTCATAGGAACATTTATGCTCCACACACTCCATCATTTGGGTTTATATCACCTTTCACAACCAATAGGGCCCCTGAATGGTTCAATTACTTAGCCTAAGGGATCTCAAATCTTTTAGGGCCAATTCCCTAGAATACCTCAAATGAAAAATTGTGTAAGTCCCATGTTTCGATCATGGTCAGCGGTCGATGCTCATTTTTTGTCCCCATTCTAGGTCACACGATATAGATGACGTGTTTTGAAATTCGTCAACAGCTATCCTTTGTCATTTTAACCACCCCCATATGTCCCCAATATTGGGTGTAGTTGTCCATTCTACCCTGCTGTCTCTTTAAGCTTCAATGTGCCATGAGTAGGACTGTCAGTTATGCTTTCTTACCCCTATATACTGGGGAGATCCGGGTCCTACTACTTTATTCCCACATAGATCATTGCTCATGTGGGATTAGGAGCTGTTTTAAGGCAACACCAATATGAGAGGTCATATGGATAAAGATGGTCGGGCCTCCCAGTCTTAGGTTCTTTGACCCTTTCATCCCCTATCCCAATTTCTCATCTAGAATTGTGTGGTATTCTATGGACTCACATCCCCATTCACATTGTGAAATTTTGCCACACCATTCACATGCCCTGGATACATCCCTCATTAATGTATCGCCCTTTCCGCGAGCACATTCTCCACCATGCTTTGTGCTCCAAATCATTTGGTTTCCATCATCTTTCATATCTTGAAGGACCCCCACATGGATGGATGCATGGACCAAACGCTCTCCTACCATTTCAGGCCAACATACACATGAATTTCAAGTAAACAATTGATACAATCTCATGTTGCGAATGTGTTCAATGGACAACACTCAATTGTTTAACCCAAAACCCCTATCACACGAATACAAATACTGTGTAGCGAACATGGAAAATAGTTATCCTCTATCATTATTTTCATTTTCTAGTTTTCACAAAGCAAAATTACTCACACACTTAACTCACATGGCCCATGAATATGACATTAATCTAGTCATCTAGGATCTAAGCCCTGTGACTTTAAAAGAAAAGCACCATCGTCCTCATAGCAAGACATTAAACTCCCAAATAGTTGGGAATTATTTTTTAGGTGTCTTGAACAATTAGGCCCCTTTCACCAAGTGTTTATTCTATATTATATAATGTGGTATGATCTTATGCCATTATTCAACTTTAGATACACACCATGCCATACTCATCCCTTATTTGGGTACCCTGCCACTATTTTCATCCTTGCTGGGTGATGTTAAATTGCACAACATCTTTTCTCAAGATTATGAGTGGGTTGATTACCATATTTAAGGGATATTTAGGACCACCTAAACATATAGTCTTCGGTTCTAGCCTCATCTCATAGAATCCTCCTTATCAATCTGGCCACAAGGCCCGAGTCCTTCCAAAGGTGGGGTATGCAGTGTGGTATGGGATTATGTCCTCATTCACATTGGGTTCACCAGTTCTATTTCCGACGCATTCACCAAGGTGAGCTCATCCATCTGTTTCAGAGGACGCACTGATTATTTCCCGTCATTTTCACTTTACAATGGTGGGTGACATTTTTTTCTTTTCTAGGGACGTTGTCCATTTGATTGAAATGGGATGTTGGGATGTCAGTTTCTCCTTTCGTGAATTACTCCTCGGATCTCGTCACCTAGTTCAGGCCACCCTTATAGATTGAGACATTTTGGTGAAACTCTTCCTAGTACTATATCTTAATATATTCCACTTAATTACATTGCTTCTATCCTGAAATTCATGGTGTCTGGCCAGGACAGCAAACTTCAGTCATAGGAGTTGTCACATTGGACATCACTGGGGTGTCTAGATGCTGGAAAACTAGCATGTCTAGGTATCTTACCTTTGTAATAGGACTTCTTGAGGGTGAAAAATTCCATCAAATCCCATGTCGCATTCATGTAATTAAATTCCATAGGAAATTCTTTGAGGTGTTTCCCATATTCCTATGTTTAACATAGGGTATGACATGAGTTTAACATCAAGAAGATATGGATTGGACTGATCAGAACACTGATTAGAGTGGATCAGATTGGTGAAACCATTAGGTGGAATAATGATTCTAGGGATAGCATGTGGTAATTTACCTGAGTGTTGTAATTGTAGTTAATAGGTGAATGGCATGATCATATAGGGATGTGGCGGCCCGAGTAAGAATCAGGATGGATGATGGAGATTTGAATGATATAGTGGGGGAATGAGATATAACTATTGTGAAGGTGACAGTAGTATTGGGCTTGAGAATTGAAGTGACTTACTATGTATCCCTGTGGTATGGAATCAACGTCCGTGTAGTTAGGTGAGGTGTTGGGACACCTAAGGGGGTGACCCATATGAAGGAGACCCAGAGGAAGTGGAACCTCCTGGTTGGGGCATGACCTTCCCAGAACACATAGGCTCGAGGGAAAGACCAGAATTAGACATGGGTGATGGGATTAATCATCAGGGAGTATTCTTACATACCTTTCCATGGCAAGGATTAAAATACCATGTCATTCAAAATGGGGCATAGAATTGGATAGGACAACAACCCGATAATATATAGGGGATTATGTGTGGTTAGCAGCCCAAGGTTGGACTGACGCCCAAGGGGAAGACCAGAGATGTGGGTCCCAACAAAGGGGATAACAAAGGCTTTCCTCCAATTGGAAACAAAACGGATTAAGGTGGGTTTGGATTGATAAGGGATTATAGTAGACCAGGGTACACACCTACTTACTTTAAATTGGAAAACCCAAAGGCTTACCATCGATTGGGGAACATAAAGGATTACCATTGATTTGGGAACACAAATACCTACCATCGATTGTGAAACAAAACATCATACTGTTGACTGGGGAATACAATGAGTTACAATTTATTGGGGTTTCACCTTACCGCCGACTGGGGGAATGATTAGTGTCATGCCGGACAAAAACGGTGCATAGTTTAATGTCATGCAGGATGGGGTGGAAAAATATGAAGTAGTCGGGAATGATGGGAGTTTAGCATGAACATCATGGAGGATTTATATGATCCTTTCCTTGGCATAGATCAATGTCCATGTAGTTTTGTAAGGTGTTGGTGAACTGACACGAATGGTGTCAGGACCAATGGTTGTTGGGCAAAAACCTTAGGGAGGCTTCCAAAAAACCATGCCATGGCATGTATCATTGTCCAAATAGTTCGGAATAGCGTTTTTTCTTATAATATAGGGCATCCTAGAGAGGATTTCATTGTCAATTCTTACTCTAATCCCACATGAGTCATGGTTAGGGTGAGAAACAAGAGGCAGAAAATACATGACGATCATATCACGAATGATGCATTTTTGGGAAGTGTATTGGGGCTTACTCATGGATAGCATCCCAAAAAAGAAACAAGGGATTACTCATGGTTCCCCTCCAAAAGTGGAAATAGGGGATTATGCGTGTTTAGAATCCCAGGGAGATGGAGAATGGGACTTACTATAGGATGGAGGCTTAGGGGGTGACAAAGCCAAGCGGGAGTTGGATTTGGCATGGAAGAGAGGAGGGTTCCAGTGCCCATCCCTCCCCCCCATCTGGTCATTGGCACCGAAAAGGAAATGAGGAGTAAGGATAATAACTCTTGCAAGAAATCAAGGGGCTTACACCAAGATGGTTCCATTCCCCATGGATAGACGTCGATCCAACAAAAAGGATCTTATACAATGTGAGGAAGATCTCACTCCAGTGGATACAAGAGGGCGTAGAGAATATCTATGATGGGGAATCCTATGTAGAAGGAATGGGATGAGGCAACAATTTAACTTCATTGGTTGAGGACGATGGATATTGGCGGTTTAACATCCTGTATCTCGGATGAAGCAGGTTCTCTCCACACCCCTAGGACTTAAATAACTGGCACACTTTATCCCTTTGTGAAGGGAAGCCACTGACAATACCAGGGTGAAGGGTTTTCATGGAGTGATCCATTGGGGGGATCACGTTAGAGTGGATCTTTGAAGAAGCAATAGCCGTTGGTGTGCCTATACGAAGAAGCATTAGGCAAAGCAACACAATTGGAAGCACCACCCAAGGGACTTTAAAGTTGCATCAAACATTCATGGAGGGTCGTTTAGGAATTGTGTGTGAAAATTATTTTTACATAGAATAGGTTTTTTCCAAGATCACGGGCTTCACGAAGAGGTTCTTCTTTGCAAAGAGGATGATCTTCGAGAAGAGGATTGTCTTCGCAGACATGTTTCACCCCACGAAGGGAAAGGAAAACTAGTAAAATTGGGGATCAGTGAAGGAAATATTCTTCGCGAAGATGAGAGCACATTGTGAAGCCTTTTAATTTTGTGAAAAATCACATATTGATGAAGATTTGTTCCCTCATAGATCTCCTCTTTTCCTAGAGGTCCTTTCACTTCGTGAGGTGAAACTTCTCTATGAACAAAAATATCTTCACAAAGATCATCCTATCCACGAAGACCTGCCTCTTCACATAGCCCATCATCTTGTAAAAACACCTTTTTCTAAGACCAAATGCATTACACACCCTTTTCCTATATGAACCTCCATTCTAGTATGAAGCGACATTAAAGTCCCATGGGCGGTGCTTCCCACTGCATTTCTTCGCGTCATAATTCTTCGCATATGCACACTAATGTCTATGGCTTCATTGCATTGCCACAATAACATGAAACCCTCAATGGATAACTACACGACACCCCTTCACCATAGCATTGTTGGTTCCTTCACATCACTAAAGGTTAATAATGTGTGCGGGATATGTAAGTCCTAGGGGTGCAGAGTGAACCCCCATCGTCTAGGATGCAAGACGTTAAACTGCTAAGCACCATCATCCTTAGCACATGACATTAAACTGTGGCCCCACACCATTCATTCCACATGGGTAGCCCCATCTCATATATTCTTTACGCTTGTTCGTCTCCACGGGAGTGAGATATTCCTCACATAGTATGAGAACCTATTTGATAGTGCAACGTCTATCTACGGGGAAGAAAAACCATCATGGTTTAATCCAGTAGCATTCTTGTAGGTTGTACTATCTTTCCCCCCTTCCTTTTTTAGTGACATGGACAAGAGGGGGTGATGGGAACCAGAACCCTTTTATCTTCCATGAAAAATTCTTCTTCCACTGGGCTTCTCAGACACCCGGGCTTCCATCCTGTAGTCTGTCCCAATCTCCATCTCCTTGGGAATCTAACCATGCATATGTCCCTGTTTCTTCTTTGGGAGGTGAACAAAACATAATACCCTGTTACGTTTTTGGGCTTCTAACCACATGTAAGCCCCACTCAACTTCCCAATAGATGAACCTTTCATGACGTGATCATCAAATCTTTGTTGCCACTTTTTTCTCACACAGATCATGACTCATGTGTGATTAGAATAAGCATTGACCATGAAATCCTCTCCGGGTCTCCCTAGAGAATAAGACCCAACACCATTCTGAAATACGTGGACATTGATCCTTTCCAACGAAAGGTATTTAGGAATCCTCCCTGAGGTTCATGCCCCACAAACATTGGTCCCGACCCCCTTCACGTCTGTTCACGAACAACATCCAAAACTATGTGGGCTTCAATCCTTTCCATGGAAAGGTATGTAGAAAGCCTCCATGTGGTTCATGCCCAAATCCCATCAGTCATGAATACTTCACATTGGTGCACCCCCCCATCCTGAATGACTTTAAAATGTACAAAATTTTGGTCTCACATGTCACTAAACTGTCTCCCAGTCCATGGTAAGCCATTGTCAACCCCAATCAATGTTATGATGTTGTGTTCCCCAATTGACGGTAATCCATTGTGTTTCCCAATTTACAGTAAGCCATTGTGTTCCCCAATCGATGGTATTATATTGTGTTCCCCAATAGATGGTAAGACATTGCGTTTCCCAACTAACTGTAAGCCGTTGTGTGTCCCGATTGACGGTAATCTGTTTTCAATCCCAAACAGAGGTAATCCATTGTGATTCTAATCGACAGTAAGCCATTTTAGTTCTCTTTATTGGGACCCACATATCCAGTCTTTCCCTCGAGCATCAGTCCATCATCTGGCTGCTAACCACGTGTAAGCCACAATATAAGATCAGGTCATTGTCCTCTGGGAATACCCATATTCTATGCCCCATTTTAACTACATGGACTTTGATCCTTATGAAGGAAATGTATGTAGGAAGCCTGCCTGTGGTTCAATACCATCACCCATGTCTCATCCTAGTCTTTCCGTCAATCCTATATGTTTCAGGAAGGCCATTTCCCATCCCAAAAGTTCCACATCTTGATTTTCCCCTTCATAAAGGTCTCCTTCTTAGGTGTCCCATCACCTCACTGAACTACGTAGACTTTGATTCCCTACCACATGGTTATATAGGAAGTCACGACAAGGCTAAATCCCAATACTATTTTCACAATCAAGATGGTTCCGTCTCAGTCCCCAACCACTTCATTCAAATCTCCATCATCCATCCCGATTCTTACCCAGGCGTCCACATATCGGTATGATCAGGCCATTCACCTCTTTATTGACTTTAGTACCACCTGGGTAACTAACCACGCGTTCTCCTTCGAATAAATTTTCTTTCCGGAAATTTCACCCATTTGATCCCCTCTAGTTAGTGTTCTGATCAGTCTGATCTCTCTCCACTGAATGTTAAACTAGTGGCATACCCTGTGTCAAACATGGGAAGGTGAGGAAAACATTAGAGACATACCTATGACATATAATTCCTCTCATTAGACATGGGATGCCTTGGGCTTCTGCACCCTCTATAAAACCTATAATAAGGGTCAGAACCCCATACACACTAGTGTTCTAGCGCCCATACATTTCAATGATGCTCAAACGTGACTACTCCCCTGACCAAAGTATGCTTCCCGGACGACACCTCTTGGAATTTTATGACATACGCAGTGTAATTAACCAGTTTCCATGAAGACATGGTACCAGGAATAGTTTCAAGAACAATTTATTAATCTATATGTGAGACATAGAATATGTGATAAGCTATAAGGAGGAATCCAAAAATTGGGAAATAGACATCCCGTTATCCCATTTCAATCAAGGAGAAACCTTCCCTAGAAAAGTGATGGATGCTTCCCACCATTAGAAAGTTGGAATGCGAGGCAACAATCAGCACAACTTCCAAACTGGAAGAATGTGCATGCCCTAGAGAAGCCATCATAAACATCAGTGTGTAAGAATTGATCTAATATTTTTTAACTATTTCCACAGGGAATCTAAAGTCATGATTTTTATAGTCATAGATTTTTAAAAAAGTATCAATATAATGTATTAATCTTACAAGAATGAAGTTACCATTAGTTAAAAAACCTGTTATGAGGGCTGTATTATGCAGAGATAACTAAGGAATATGATGTATATCCAAATAGGGGAATCTTTTGACTGACAGACCTATTGTGAATGCAAATTATGAATGGCCACATAAGGGAACATAATTCATAATTAGGCCAAAGGGCTCCCAGAAGTTTGACATTTTACTATTGATAGATAAGGGAAAATATGATTTGGGTGACTCAAGCCCACAATGGGTGGGTTTTTATAATGAAATAACTTTATTAATGAAAGGGATATTTTATGCCGACATATATCATGAATATGAAAACCACTTCCTTACAAATTCTGTGTATGAGGAATAGGTAAAATTAATCAGAAAGGATTATTTTTGATATCATATTGTGTAGTTTTATATCTTGTAGTGAGGACATTGTACTATATATTTTTAAGTCAGGATGTGAGGAAATTGTACTGTGCATTTTGAAGTCATGAAGGGAGGACATTATACTATGTAGTTTTATGTCATGAAGTGAGAAAATTGTATTGGTATTTTTTAATTCATGCTGTGAGGACATTATATTGTGAAGTTTCATGTTATATAGTGAAGACATTGTACTGTGCAGTTTTAGGTCATGCAGTGAGGTAATTGTGTGGCTTCATTTAAGGTCTTTAGCATTGACCATAGGTATGAGACTCTCAAAATTTCATGATAATTTGTTTGTAAACATTCGACCATATTTAGGCATGGAAGGAAAAATTATAAACATTTATTTTGGAGATTCTATATTTGAAGAATGTTATGGGAACATGGATAAAAAGAATTAGAGGAAGCCTCTTCCAAGAGAAGAGTTACCATTATTTGACAAACTCATTATGGGAGTTGTGTTATGCATGGAAAACTAGGGCATAGTCTACATATCCATATAGAGGAATATTTGAATGACATGCCCATTATGTAGGCAACTAATGCAAGGCTACCTAAGGGAATGTACTGTATAGTCATGAAAAAAGATATTTCTAAAGTTTGACATTGTATTGCAAAAATATGAATAATGTTCATAGAGATTCAAATTTTTCAATGCACAGAATTTGGTTTATGAATAAAGTTACCTGAATATGAAGAGAGTGTTTCCAATCATGATTTACAAAGAATCATAGGAATAGGATTTCTCTGAAGGTCTAGCACAATCGTAGGAAGTATAGTGTGTGTTGTTTTAGGTCATACATCTAAGACTAGTAATGGAAACAATATATGATATGTCGTCTAGTGATCCATGTTTATTTCATATTTCTTTGAACACATGGAGAGAGGGATGTGTAAACCATGGTCTTGAAGACATTCATATCGAGAGAAATAAAATGGGACCAATATACATAAATTAATATTTTAAAATACAGATTCCTATATATTATCATCAATGATTGAAGTGGAAAAATACACTGAAACCAATAATGAAATTACCATCATTTGAAAAATGTGTTAAGTGGTATGTATTATACAAGGACAACTGGGCATATGATGCATAATCAAATAGTGGCATCTTTTGACTGACAAACCTAATATATAAGAATCTTATAAAAGGCCACCTTAGGGAATGTACTGCATAGCCATGAAAAATAGATTTTAGATGCTAAAAATTATTTCACTAGAAACTATAGGCATGATTATGAAGATCAGAAAAATACTAGATTAAGAGTGTTACATATAAATGTGGTAATTCATAATGCACATGGAAAATATTTGAATAAATATTGGCCATGACATTGAAGTACTTTTCATATATCTGACACATATGTAAAATAGAGACCATATTTATTTACTTTGAATTAATATTATGATGTGCAGTTTAATGTCATGTATCGAGGACATTATACTATGCAGTTTTATGTCGGGAAGTGAGGACATTATACTATGCAAGATTAAGTCATGTATATAGGACATTATAGAATGTATTTTTAAGTCATCTAGTGAGGAAATTGTTAATCCCAAAAAGGAATTTAGACACCTTATTTATACAGAGAAGTATTTTACCCAATTCCTATGCCCATGTGAGTTATGATCAGGGTGAGAAACAATGAATAGTAAAAGGTGTATTCTATAACAAAAAGGCCGCACATGTGAGGAACATGAGTACTATTATTAGGTGATGGTTGTGGCAATGTATAGGATCTGGGCATACAATGTATATTGTTGGATCAAGAATCAATAGAAACACTATTCATAGATTTCAATTCAGTTTAACGTCATGCATTTAGGATAAAGATGAACCAATTAAAAAAATACATATATTCGTTGGACTATGTGATAAAACCCACGTGTCACTACATGTCTTGTTGAGGGAACGAATCAAGCCATGTGTAGTTCTTTAATCATTCCATATGTCGGAGTGAATCTTATATAAGGAATATGGTGGTCATATTATGGCTAGGGCCAAGATAGGAGATATTGGAATCTCTATGTATCTCGTATAGATGAGAATCAAGCCACACATGGTTTTTATTCAATAATTTCCCACACCAATTTAGTTTGATATGGGATACTGGTGTTGTGGACACGTTTTCAAAGGAATTTTAAACTTAAGACACAAAATGGTATAAATATCAGACCATGTATCTTAAGGTAACAATCTATATAGATCAAAATCATAGAAAGGAGTAGGAAAATGTAAATAAAAAATTATTGTTGCAGTTAGGCCCAATATTGGAGATCCATGCATCTCTATGAATCTTATATAGATGATTATCAAGAAACACGTTGTTCATAAAATAATCTCCCTTTGCTGATCTAACAAAAACATAGGGAAGAGAGGGACTCATGTTCCACTAAGGAGTATAAATGATGTCAATGATTCTTACCTATGGAAGATCCTAACATTATGTAGAGAATACGTTAGCTATATAGTTTAAGATCATGTAATAAGGAAAAATGATGGAATGATGTTTAACTTCATGTGACAAAGACATAGATGCTAGGAATTTTAATGTCATGCAACATGGGTGTTTTTTATCATTACAAAACATAATGTTTTGATAAAAGGACATTTTACTGTAATGTTTTAATTCATAAAGCGAGGATAAATGTGTCCAATTATACAAAGTATTTCTTCAAGAATCTCACATTGGTTGGAGTTGTAATAATCTCTCCATCCATTAAGATTAAGGCATAATATCCAATTGAGTAGACCTTATATATAGAATTAGGTACTTCCCACTGTGGCTCGTGTTTTGGAGGATTCTTTTCTGCTATAATTGGAGTCCAAAGGACCAATACAAATTCTCACTGCAGAACTTATTGGAGGCGATATATCTTGTCAAAGGCTAGTGCTATTATGTTCTGATAGAATACTAAATCATGCAATGAATGGAATAATTCCACGTCTAATTTTTCAATCTCAACAAACCATTTATGGGACCTCTCATCTGTAGAGAACTGATCAAATATTGCAACTCTGAGTGGAGGCAATTGCATCTCAATTAGCAAAACTGCTTTTGTCCAGTATACCAATGAATAAAGGGTTTTTGGGTGGTAGTTAAAGTAGTAGTCCGAAACGCCCTTAAATCATAAAAATGATTATCAGGCCAAAATTTATGATCTTTATCCACCAATCTATCATTTAAATTTGATAAGGAATCATTGAAATCCTTTATAATTCCACTAGCCACCACATGATAGTGATATGAATGGTTGGATTTGATATTGTGCTCTTGATATTAAATCTGTAACACCCCGAGATTTTATGAAAAATATTCTTTTAATTCCATTAATTTCTTGTGTTGTATGCTACACCAAGATTACCTTGCGCTATACGCAACACCGTATTAGCTTGCAGTATACGCACCACTATTCTTGGGTCGTGTTACTCACAATTTTGATAATAGTTATTCTACGCAAAATTGAGTATATATATATATATATATATTCAATGTATAAATGAAATATGGTTGGATTATGATATACGAAACAACGAAGGATTCTTGCACAGCACGCAACCCTGACTTGGCTTGCATTACACGCAACTGCGACCTTCCTCGATAGCGTGTGTTGTACGCAATACCGCGTTTTACTAAACAACGATATATTATTATAATATTATTATGAACTAGCGTTTATGAATAGTATTAACTAAATTTTGAATCTTATAACATTATTATTCGTCTTACAAATTTTCTAAAACATGGTATAAGAACAAAATAAATTTTTCGGGTAAAATAAGTATTTTTCAAAAAATATAGTTTTGCCGCCTTTTGATGGAGCACCCTCTTTAAATCTAGTTTTTGACATGTTTATAAGTTCAATTTGACAAAATAAAATTCTTCGTTTCAATCAGGATATAAAAATTTACATTAGATAATGTTCTGATATTTTTCCGATAACTTTCATATTTTAATGAATAGTAAAAACACACTATATTTTAATTAAAAACAACTTTTTTCATCGTAATATATTATGTGGTTAAATTATAATATTTAATGGTTTTAAAGTATAAATAGAATATATTTTTACCATTTAATATAATGTATGTCATTAGCATTGATTTTACCTTGAATTCGTAGGTTAAATCAATTCAATCTTCTGCAATGTTTTAAAGAAAAACCCTTTTTCTTTCGACAACGAGATTAATTTTAATTCAATTTCTGCATCTTTTGTGTATTGAATTTGGAAAAATAGATTCCATATTTGGAATCAGTGGGTCAAAATTATGTTAATAAGCTACTTTTTATTTTTGGACATTGTGAATAGTAACTACGGTAAATTTTATTTACTATAGTTAAGGGTAAATCGGGTAATTAAGGGTAAATATAAGATTATAAAATTACCCTAACACTTGGAAAAATCCTATTGGATGGATAAATGTAGACCCATATAATCTAAGGGTAGGATTAGATTCATTTTATGAACTTTTTTCCATGAAAATAATTTAATTATTATTAAAACCAAAGAATGTGACAACATGTCACTTTCTTAAATCTTATAAGTATAATAATTTTAAGTTAGTGATAAACTTCATGAAACTTCGAAACTGAATAGTATCCAGAAATCTAATACAATTATCTACATCATAGGAATTTATTTTGAATTTTTAGGGATTAAATAAGTATCATTTATTATGACACAAAGATGATGCAGTAATTGTCTTATTAATTAAATATTGACATAATTGATGTTATAAATGCCCAAATAAATGTAATTTGAGACTTTTTATGACTTACATTAATTTTCTAGGTTTATAGGACATGTTATTGTTGATATAAGTAACTTGTTTCGATCTTATCAATCTTTTATGAATTTTATAAAAATCATGTACCAAATAGTGTCAAAATTGACATAAATTAGTTTTAAAAAAAAATATTATATTATTAGTTGTTATTTAATTCTTAAAAATCTAAGGATCGGCCCAATGACTTAGATAAGGATATATATATTAATAATAAACAACTTGGGGTTATTTTGTCTTGTTATGGTAAGTTTATTAATCATATAGTGTAAGAAAACAAAAAGACACAGTAAAAGTTAAATTATTTAACTTAGAGTTAAATCTAATTGATAAGGTTAAAATAATAACCTAAACTTGTCTAAATCTTATTGTATGAGAGGATTTCGACCCATCCCCACTTTATATTTGAAATAAGACCCTTTGGAACCATTATAAACCGAATTTGACCTTAATATAAAATTATATTTTGAGATTTTCCTAAGGTGCCCCTCTCCTCCCTTATAAAAGGACACCTCCTCCCTCTCTTCCTCACACCACTTTGAGCCTTCAAGCTCGGCCAACCCCTGCAAAATTCTCTTCTCCAATCCCCTAGTATAATCCTAGAGGTTCTGGTATTCTTCAAAGACCATCCTTAGTTCTTTAAGTGGAGGTTAAGAAAAGGCGCGTCAAAAAGAGGAGGTTCAGATACGTACAAAGCATATCGGACATAAGGTAAGGGAAATATCACAATCTCATTTTTATCTGAGATTGTTTATATTTTCACATTTACTGGGGTGTATTTTATCATCCACATACATGTTTCCTCAATATTTAATATTATTTCCATCCACCTACAATTGTTTAAATCCAATTTTACCCTTCGGTGAGTTTTTAGTAAAGGATATGAAAGGAATCTTTTATCGTTTTTCGTACGAGGTACTTTTTGACTTTTCCGACAAAATTACAAAGAATGTTTTTTTACTTATACGACATGAATGGATTTTTAAAACATTATTTCCAAGAATATTACTTTACAAGTTTTCAAGTTTATTTTTAATCAACTTCTTTTAGTTTAAAATTGTATGACATGTTAAGAAAGGAAAAGTGTTTTTGAATTAGAGAGGATATTTTCCTCAAGAATTAAGGTCAAGTGTTTTATAAAAATTATTTTCCATATAAGATAATAAAGGGTTATGTTTCTATCCCTTTTATTACATTGATTTTATTATGTTGTGATGGAAATATTGTTATGAATTATTTTATCTTATATGAATTGTTTTATGATGTCACGATGTTTAAAGATTCCCATTTTTATTACATGGGTTATGAAATGATGTATGATTTATGATTTTGTGGCACACATAAGAATGGTATCATTATGAAATTGGTGGGACCTATATCTCCCTCCAATTCATTGGGTAAAGACTTTATATCTCATGAGATAGACATGGCTAGAACGGTAGGTTATACTGGTTCAGTGAAACAGAACTGAAACGAGGGTGACTCGGTTCAGAAATGGACTTTGTCCACTAAGATAGTATTGGCAATGAGTCTTGACTAATAAGATATGATTCTATATGATTATGTGTGTATGACACAAAGTTTCATGTTTTAAGTTTTGATTATTGGGATTTCATTTCACTACTATGATTTATCCCATGTTATGAAATTATGCTCTCTTTTGCAGGTTAAGATTTCCAAAATGATATGTTATTATGAATATGATGTGATTGATATTTCTTTTTCTTACCCTTACTGAGCATTTGAGCTCACCCTTTTATGTTTTCTTTTCCCTAGGATATAAAGAAAGGTTTTAGGTAAAAAAAAAGGAATATATTTATGGTAGATGTTGAAGATCTTTCACCACGATTAGAAGATTATATTCCGAGTTTCCAAAGACACTAAACTATTACGATCTTTGTGTGTGTGTTTTTGTTATGTTCTAAGTATTCCGCAAAAGTAATGTAATGTCCATTTACGTCAGGATTTGGGTCTCTATAGTTGGTATCAGAGGAAAGGTTTAGTCAATCTTTGGAATCTAGGATGCGAAAACATTAGTGAGATCCCTAGAGATATTTCTAAGGTATGTCTAGGGATGTCCCTAAGGATAAGTATACGAATAGGATACAGTCCTAGAACTATGGTAACGATCATAGAATTTAACCTATGATATTAGATAATAAGGGTACTCCCCCTTTATTATGTTGTTTTCCCTAGCATGATTTTTGCCTCTCACAATATTCTTTTTGGGTTTTAGATGATGGTTGGAACCCGAAGGAACCGTGTTGATCAATTTAATGGACAATGCAATGATTCTCCTCCTGAACAAACAAATGTTATGGGAGATGGAGTTCAAAATCTTATTTCTATACTTACACAAGCTATGAATCATTCTGGACATCCAAACGAGCAGAGAAGGGAACAATATTCTATTGAGTCCTTTATGAGGCAACACCCACCTTCTATCAGTGGGTCTTCTGATCCACTTGTTTCTGAACAATGGATCAGTACCACTAAAAAGATATTTTTAGATCTTCAATGTTTTGAACATGATAAATTCATCTTAGCAATATATCATTTGGAAGGTGAAGCTGATCAATGGTGGAATCTTATCATGAATACGAGGCCAAGAGATGAAATTGAGTCCATGGAATGGGATGAGTTCAAGAACTTGTTTTTCAGTAAGTACTTCCCTCTTATTCTTCGAACAAAGATGGAAAAGGAATTTGTTGAGATGAAGCAGAAGGATGATGAATCTGTTGGAATATACGAAGCGAATTTTACAAGACTTTAAAGGTATGCATCTGTCATTATCATCCAACGTGAATGTAAAGTTGATCTATTTTTCAGTGGCTTAAAACCAAGTCTTCGAAGGGCATTATCTATAAGAGACATAATTATCTATGAAGAAATTGTGAGTTGTGCTATCAAGGTAGAAATGGAAGTTGGTGTTACATATCCATCTCATGGTTTTGACAAGAAATGATAGATGGAGTTCAAGGAGAAATCTAAGAATAATGGTGAAAAGAAGATGAATGTTTCCTTATGCACAAAGTGTGGAAAGAAGCATGGTAAAGATTGTCTTAAAGGGAATAGAAAATGTTTTAAGTGTGGAAAATAGGGTCATCGAGCAGCTGAGTGTCGAAGTGATGGAAAAAGGGTTTGTAATGACGTGAATAAAGCAAAGACTGTAGAGTGTTGTGGTCCCTGGCTAGGATTGTTAGCCCGCTGCCCGACTGAACCAATCCCACATCGGTTGTGGAAGGAGATTGGTGGGTGTTTAAAATCCCGTGCCTACCTTCCCCTCATTGACGCGTTTTAAAGCCGTGAGGCCCAGGGGAGAAACTGGGCCAGAGCGGACAATATCGATGGGCCGGGATTAACCGATCCCACAATTGGTATCAAAGGGAGGTTTCGGGACCGCTGTGGGCTTGGGGGGGGGGGATTGTTGTGGTCCCTGGCTAGGATTGTTAGCCCGCTGCCCGACTGAACCAATCCCACATCGGTTGTGGAAGGAGATTGGTGGGTGTTTAAAATCCCGTGCCTACCTTCCCCTCATTGACGCGTTTTAAAGCCGTGAGGCCCAGGGTAGAAACTGGGCCAGAGCGGACAATATCGATGGGCCGGGATTAACCGATCCCACAATTGGTATCAGAGGGTGGTTTCGGGACCGCTGTGGGATTGGGGGGGGGATTGTTGTGGTCCCTGGCTAGGATTGTTAGCCCGCTGCCCGACTGAACCAATCCCACATCGGTTGTGGAAGGAGATTGGTGGGTGTTTAAAAATCCCATGCCTACCTTCCCCTCATCGACGCGTTTTAAAGCCGTGAGGCCCAGGGGAGAAACTGGGCCAGAGCGGACAATATCGATGGGCCGGGATTAACCGATCCCACATAGAGAACTCACCACCAACACTTCAATGCTTCAAGTGCAAGGAAATGGGGCATTATGCTAATAAATGACCTAATCCAAGGGTTAGTGATGATCAACTTGAGCAACTTCTTAAGGCAAAGGACAAAGGGAAGTCACGTGCGATAACTATTACCGATGTTGAATATGAAAACGATGTGGTGGAATGATTAAGTGTTTATGTAATGGGATTTCAAAATAGTATCATGGAATCTCATTTATGGTATTATGGAATTTTGGAATATCTATGTATTGGTTATCAATAATTATATGATACTGGTAACCAGGAAAAAAAAGTGATTGAAATATTTTTGGAAAGTAGATAATATGTGCATAATTAAGGGACAAGAAGATAATGAGATGTTTGATTGTATTCATGAGATCATGATTGATATAAGGACTAAGTATATAGAATTTTGAGGATTTTGGTATGTGGAAAGAGTTATCTTTTGACAACACTCAAGTTTTCACTATGATTCAATGGGGATTCATTTTTCAAGAGGTTAAATGATTATGGTATTCACATGACTGGAATGTGACGAACAAGATATATGAGGGATAAATGATGGCATTCATGTGATCATTTTCTCTATAATATGAGCTTGGACTGAAGTATTTTAGATATGCCTAAAGATTAGAATGGATTATGTTGGACATATGCTAAGTATTATTTAAGGATAGAACTTTTTTCGATATTACTGATTGGATTTTATAGTAGTGTAGTTTTTGAAAAAGGACAACCTGCAGGACGGGCGACAACCCATCACGTCAGACAAGGCTGTGGGAATCGAACCCACAACCGAAGTGCGAGTGGACTTTTTCGCCTACCATGGGCCTATAGGAAGTCCCTGTTTAGTAGAAACTAGTTTTATTATATTATGTAGTATAAGTCCATTTTAGGAACTATATAAGATTAATCTCACTATAGATGGACTTATGTATTTTTTTGATAACTTTTCTATCCTTTTGTTTGAGACAGATGGAATGACCCATCATTCTATCACATGATCTGCTAACACATCACGAATGACAAATTCAACTTCATTTATTTAAGAGATGAAGTGGAAATTGTCCAAAGAATGACAAACGATGAGACTATACCAAAATCACGAAAGTATTTCTTCTAATTCCAATTTCATCAACTTTAAGGAAATGATCTTGAAAACAAAAAATTTTGTCCTAGTGCTCTTATATCTGATGAATCAGATGGTACCTTAGATCATCACAAATTTATGGCTTTGTGATTGCTGGCTTTTCCGTAGCCATGTTCTCTACCACTCTCCATCAGAACATAATTGTTAGATTTCTCATCCATATCCATATTTTCACCTATATGGAAACCCAGTGATTAGTTTATTTGGGTAATCGTTACGTTTCATAATTTTGTTTATATATATTGGTTTTGGTATTCCTTTTTACAATGCGGGTTTCTATTAAAGAAACTTTCAAATAGTAAACCATTTATAACCCCGAAGAATTTCGAGGGAGAAATTCATTTTAAGGGGGGTAGAATGTAACACCCCGAGATTTTATGAAAAATATTCTTTTAATTTCATTAATATCTTGTGTTGTATGCTACACCAAGATTACCTTGCGCTATACGCAACACCGTATTAGCTTGCAGTATACGCAACACTATTCTTGGATCGTGGTACACACAATTTTGATAATAGTTATTCTACGCAACATTGAGTATATATATATATATTCAATGTATAAATGAAATATGGTTGGATTATGATATACGAAACAATGAAGGATTCTTTCACAGCACACAACCCTGACTTGGCTTGCATTACACGCAACCACGACCTTCCTCGATAGCGGGTGTTGTACGCAATACCGGGTTTTACTAAACAACGATATATTTTTATAATATTATTATGAACTAGCCTTTATGAATAGTATTAAATAAATTTTGAATCTTATAACATTATTATTCATCTTACAAATTTTCTAAAACATGGTATAAGAACAAAATAAATTTTTCAGGTAAAATCAGTATTTTTCCAAAAATTCAGTTTTGCCACCTTTTGATGGCGCACCCACATTAAATCTAGTTTTTAACATGTTTATAAGTTCAATTTGAAAAAATAAAATTCTTATTTTTAATCAGGATATAAAAATTTACATTAGATAAAGTTTTGATATTTTTCTGATAACTTTCATATTTTAATGAATAGTAAAAACACGCTATATTTTAATTAAAAACAACTTTTTTCATCGTAATATCTTATGTGGTTAAATTATAATATTTAATGGTTTTAAAGTATAAATAGAATATATTTTTACCATTTAATATAATGTATGTCATTAGCCTTGATTTTACCTTGAATTCATAGGTTAAATCAATTCAATCTTTTGCATTGTTTTAAAGAAAAACCCGTTTTCTTTCGACAACGGGATTAATATTAATTTAATTTCTGCATCTTTTGTGTATTGAATTTGGAAACATTGATTCCATATTTGGAATCAGTGGGTCCAAATTATGTTAATAAGCTACTTTTTATTTTTGGGCATTGTGAGTAGTAACTACGGTAAATTTTATTTACTATAGTTAAAGGTAAATCGGGTAATTAAGGGTAAATATAAGATGATAAAATTACCCTAACACTTGGAAAAATCCTATTGGATGGCTAAAGGTAGACCCATATAACCTAAGGGTCGGATTAGATTCATTTTATGGACTTTTTTTCATGAAAATAATTTAATTATTATTAAAACCAAAGAACGTGACAACATGTCACTTTCTTAAATCTTATAAGTATAATAATTTTAATTTAGTGATAAACTTCATGAAACATCGAACATGAATAGTATACAGAAAGATAATACAATTATCTACATCATAGGATTTTTTTTAGAATTTTTAGGGATTAATTAATTTTCATTTATTATGACACAAAGATGATGCAGTAATTGTCTTATTAATGAAATATTGATATAATTGATGTTATAAATGCCCAAATAAATGTAATTTGAGACTTTTTATGACTTAAATTAATTTTCACAGTTAATATGGCATGTTATTGTTGATATAAGTAACTTGGTGTGAACATATCATTCTGTTATGAAGTTTATAAAAATCATGTACCAAATAGTGTCAAAATTGACATAATTAGTTTTTAAAACAAATATTATATTATTAGTTGTTATTTAATTCTTAAAAATCAATGGTTTGGCCAAATGACTTAGATAAATATATATATATTAATAATAAACAACTTGGGGTTCTTTTGGCTTGTTATGGTAAGTATATTAATCATATAGTGAAAGAAAACAAAAAGACATGGTAAAAGTTAAATTATTTAACTTATAGTTAAATCTAATTGATAAGGTTAAAATAATAACCTAAACTTGTCTAAATCCTATTGGATGAGAGGATTTTGACCCATCCCCACTTTATCTTCGAAATAAGAACCTTTGGAACCATTATAAACCGAATTTGACCTTAATATAAAATAATATTTTGAGATTTTCCTAACGTGCCCCTCTCCTCCCTTATAAAAGGACACCTCCTTCCTCTCTTCCTCACACCACTTTGAGCCTTCAAGCTCGGCCAACCCCTGCAAAATTCTCTTCTCCAATCCATTAGTATCATCCTAGAGGTCCTGGTATTTTTCAAAGACCATCCTTAGTTCTTTAAGTGGAGGTTAAGAAAAGGCGCGTCAAAAAGAGGAGGTTCGGATACGTACAAAGCATATCAGACATAAGGTAAGGGAAATATCACAATCTCATTTTTATCCGAGATTATTTATATTTTGGCATTTACTGGGGTGTATTTTATCATCCACATACATTTTTCCTCAATATGTAATATTATTTCCATCCACCTGCAATTTTTTAAATCCAATTTTACCCTTCGGTTAGTTTTTAGTAAAGGATATGAAAGGAATATTTTATCGTTTTTCATATGAGGTACTTTTTGACTTTTCCGAAAAAATTACGAAGAATGTTTTTTTACTTATATGGCATGAATGGATTTTTAAAACATTATTTCCAAGAATCTTCCTTTACAAGTTTTCAAGTTTATTTTTAATCAACTTCTTTTAGTTTAAAATTGTATGACATGTTAAGAAAGAAAAAGTGTTTTTGAAGTAGAAAGGATATTTTCCTCAAGAATTAAGTTCAAGTGTTTTATCAAAATTATTTTCCATCTAAGATAATAAATGGTTCTATTTATATCCCTATTATTACAAGGATTTTATTATGTTGTGATGGAAATATTTTTATGAATTCTTTTATCTTATATGAATTGTTTTATGGTGTCACGATGTTTAAAGACTCCCATTTTTATTACATGGGTCATTCAATGATGTATGATTTATGATTTTGTGGCACACATAAGAATGGTATCATTATGAGATGGGTGGGACCTATATCTCCCTCCAATTCATTGGGTAAAGATTTTATATCTAATGAGATAGACATGGCTGGAATGGTAGGTTATACCGGTTCAGTGAAACAGGACTGAAACGAGGGTGACTCGGTTCAGAAATGGACTTGGTCCAATAAGATAGTCTTGGAAATGATTCTTGACTAATAAGATATGATTCTCTATGATTATGTGTGTATGCCAAAAAGTTTCATGTTTTAAGTTATGATTATTGGAATTTTATTTCACTACTATGATTTATCCCATGTTATGAAATTATGCTCTCTTTTGCAGGTTACGATTTCCAAAATGATATGTTCTTATGAATATGATGTGATTGATATTTCTTTTTCTTACCCTTACTGAGCATTTGAGCTCACCCTTTTATGTTTTCTTTTCCCTAGGATATAAAGAAAGGTTTTAGGTAAAAAAAGGAAGATCTTTATGGGAGATGTTGAAGATCTTTCACCACGATTAGAAGATTATATTCCGAGTTTCCAAAGACACTAAACTATTAAGATCCTTGTGTGTGTGTTTTTGTTATGTACTAAGTAGTTGGAAAATGTAATGTAATGTCCATGTACATCAGGCTTCAGGTCTCTACAAAATCATTACCTCAATAGAACAGAAATTGGGGTCTTTTACTACTAATATTGTATGAGAGACACTAAATCTAGTGATCATGTTTGTATTGAAAAAAATAACAATGATTATGTCTTTGAATTCGTTGAGAGGTATTACCTCAGCCCATTGGGAGAATAAGTCAGTAGCAGTAAGAATGTACTTGAACTACTTAGTAGTAGCTGGAGAATAAGGTCATACTATATCTTTTCCCCATTTGGAAAATGGCCAGGAGTATCTAGATGCATGTAGCATCTCCAGGGGTTGATGAATGATGTTGGAATTCTCTTGGAAGTGATGATATATCTTAGGTAATTTTGTGCAATCCAGCATCATTAAAGGCCAAAAGCTTCCAAAACATTAGATTTATTCAGAATGTATATTCCTTGACTAGTGAGAACCACATGCTCTTAAATATAATTCATTCTTGAAAGCTGCCATTTCTTCACCATAAATACACTTGAATATTATTCCATCTAATCCTCATTTGTACAGGATCTTCTAGTGATCTAAACTATCATAAAGAGTAAAATTGGACGTCCAACTTTAGATCTGTTCATTTTCAGCCCTATCTAGTGGATGTACTTCATTTTGATGGTATTCCATGATGGGTGTTCTCCATTAAAAGGTACGACCACATGGCTTAGAAATAGGGATAATTTCATTAATTTTATCCATTCTAGTTTGAACAATTGGTGAGACCAGAAGACGATGGGCTATGCTGATGACTGTCTCATCCCGATTTGGATCTTCCAAGGCTATAACTACACTAGCTAGTGCATCATCTTGGTCATTTTGTGTTCGCAATACATAAACCAATTTTGGCTCCCAGGGAAAATCAGCCTTTAATCCTCAAACATAATCACAAAAAGGTATTAACTTTTAATTTTTGATATAATATTACATATTGATTTGTTTGATTACTAATTATGAACCACCTTTCACTTCTATGTGATTCACTTGCACCAGAACTTCCAATTCCAATCATGCGATGAAAGCATGATACTCTGCCTTATTGTTGGTTCTGCTTGCCTATAATATTAAGGAATAAGGTAACACTACCATTTCAAGGGAGATAAGGACAATTCGTAACCCAACATTGATGAGTTTAGGGATTTCCATTCTTTCCCCTTTTTTACTATTGGAGTCCCCAACAAAGTTCATATCCCATGATTGGGGATTTTCTTGAATAGATAAGAACACATCATCTGGAAGTTCAGTATTTAATGACGTATCTTCCTTAGATGGGTGTTCAACAAGGAAGTCACCCAGAGCATGGACATTATTTGCCTTCTAAGGCAAAAACAGAATATCAAACTGTTGAAAAACAATTTCCCACCATGACAGACTCCCTGTAAAAATGAGAATGTTGAGGATAAATTTGAGCAGGTTATTGTGAGATACCAATTGGATTTCATGGTGTTTTAGGTAGTTCCTCAATTTATGAACTTCAAATATTAATGCCAGATATCACTTTTCAACAAATGAATATAGAGTTTTTGCATCAAGAATAGTTTGAATAAGATTGTAAAGGTTGTTTTCTATACCAATTTCATTATTTTGGGCATGGAAGGAACCCAGTGATCACTCTAATGTTATCTCATAAAGAATATGTGGTCATAGTTCAACTGGTGACATTAATACCATTGGACTCATGTGATATTTTTTGAGGGTATAAAATCATTCACGGAAGACTTTAATCTATTGATAGGTTACTTTATTATTCATTAATATGTTTAAGGAAAGATACATGCCTTCCAAATAAGAGATAAAGCGCCAAATATAGGAAAATTTCCTTAGAATCATCTTAGAGATTTCAAATTTCGAGGTGGTGACATGCCAAGGATTGATTTTATTTTCTCATGATCAATTTTGATACCACAATTGTGTACAATGAAACCAAGAATCATTACTGAGGTTACCCCAAAAGAACATTTCAAGGGTTTCATCTTCAGTCTATGTTGACAATGTTTATTGAATATGGTATCTAGATTAGCCAATTGATTAGAACGTTGTATGTATTTGAACACCAAATCCTCCACATAACATTCAAAAAATTTCCCTATGACGGGTTTGAAGATATGTTGCATGGTACATTGATACATTGCACTTACATTCATTAATCCAAATGGAATTACCCGATAGTGAAACACACTATTAGGGGCTCTAATGGATTTAGATTATCCATAGTTTGGGGGCATACTGATTTGATTATACCCAAAGTATCCATCCTTGAATGAAAGAGATTCTTATCTAGCTGTTTCTTCGACGAAAAGCACAATGATCTGGACTAGACTACAATATTTTGGAAATTTCTATTTAATATCATTAAAATCAATTAAAACAACTAATTTTCCATTCTTATTTTTTGTTGGGACATTGTTGGCTAGCCATTCTAGATGCTGAACTTCCCCAAAAAAGTTATCCATTATAATCTTCTCATCATCAGCTACAATTTTAGAAGCATGTGTTGGGTGTGTTATTCTTGCTGGCTCCTTGAATCCTTGATGAAATTATAGAGAACTGAAATGATGAGTGGATACATCAGGATTATTTCATTTAATTTTTGAATAATTCCAATAAATTATATCTCAATTTGTCTTTAGAAATTAAGTATATACCTCTTGTTCATCAGAAGTCATGGTGGCACTAACTAAAGTGGGTTATGGATCTTCTTCTATATGAAAATTTATTTCTTTGAGCCCATCCATAGTGGTAGAGACACCTTCCCAAATGCGGGAGGAGAATCCATGATATCATTCTCTTCTTCATAATTATTTGATACTTCATCTATTACTACTTTCATAGTAGTTGACGAAGAAAAACGTCCAATGTTAGGGGAGGATTTAGTGTTACATCATCCTGAAAAAGATAACAACATTTCTGACCCTAATGATGATGAAGGGTCTTTCTAAGGTAATAAATATGATATGATGGATTGGGAATCAACATCCTTGTCATCCTTTAGATTTTCCAAAACTTCTTTTATTCTGATTGAAAAAGTAAAGACTTGCTAAAGTTCAGTGGATGAAATGAAGACATCACTATTTAATCTTTCACCACTACTTGGTGAATGAACAATTTTTCCCACGCTGTTAGGCTTGATTTCCACAATTGAAAATATGAAATTTACTATATGGATTCATGTATTTGGGGTTACCTTTTCAATTTTATTGATATTAAACACATAATCATTACTCAAATGTATTTATGGGTTTGATGGGATCTTTTTCAAGCCATTCATTGAATTAATCCTGGTTACCTATTTTCTATGGACCTTGTCCATTTTGTGTGATAAAATTTTGCCTCAATTTATTGGGATTCACACATATTTAGTAGAGAATTATAACAATACAATTTCATAATTCTACAATTGAAACAATACATGAGACATTTGTGGTATGATGAATTTATGGTCGCATGTTGAAGTAGCCAAGGCCTTCTAAGTCGAATGTTGAAGGATATATCCTGACGAACAACCATAAAATTTGAGTTAGATACAAGATCTCCAAACTCTGTTCTATGTGTAATCTCACCCAGAGGTTCTTGCTCATTCTTTTCATATCCTTTAAACATTAAAGAGGAAGAAGATAAGTGAGATTTCATCATGCCCTATCATCTAATTGTTCCAAAGGAAATGAGGTTGACTCTAAATACATTATATGTGAAGGCTCGTCGGGTGTATATGTCATTTAATTCTCTAGAAAGATACAAGGGACTAATATTTCCTCATACAAAATAATTTTCATCTTCATCCCTAAAAGATATTACTTCGTGATATTCTGCAGGATCATTCTCTATATGGTAAAACTCAGCAGCAACAACTTCAATTTCAAACTCTTAAATACTTCACAAAGCCTCAACAAGGGCGTATCAACGATATTTTGACAGGATCAAGGATTCTATAATTGAAAAAATGGACATTAATTGGGCCATCTATTTCCAAATATCATACATTTTTTCCAGAGGCCAGTGTTTCCCATTATAGAAATGAGGATTAGCAGGTAACTTGGATGTTGATGCTCCAGATGTAGATGTACATTGTGTGAGAGAAGAAGTGAAAAATTCCCCTAGATTTTGTTGATCAGACATACAATGTCTATCTGCATTCTTAGTGGAACATGGTGGTACTTTTAATGGGTCCTCCAAAAAAACATGTCAGGGCCAAACCAATATTTTGTGGAAGAAACTCATTGTTCTTTTTGAGCATACCCAAGGGCTCTTCAATATGTTTCTTCTTCAAATATGGTTAAAGATGTGGTACATTTAAAATAGTGGATTCTGGAATTCCAATGACATCCATTGTATCCATGATCGTAGCCTCTTCCTCTTGTTCCCCAGTTGTGTATATGGAACACCGGGTCATTATAATCAGAATCACCATTTGTATAAGAAACTGTTAAGTGGATAATGTTACAAAAACCAAATAAAAATTATTCTTCTGATGAAGATTATTCTTGATAGGTTAGTTATGGTTTTTCCATTTGGTAGGGTGGTTCCCGTGCCATTGAAGTAGATGGATTTAAATCTACCATGGTCAAGGAAAAAAATTTACCTTGACACGAGCTCATATTCTTATGAATTCTCTTTGTCTTCATGGTCACATCATTTATTTGTATTGACCTTTGGATGTAAGTGGTTTTTCTATAGCAGGAGATTTAGAAGACACAATAGGTTATTTCCACTGTGTTCATAGAACGGAATTAGTTTGGTTGATTGTTTTCTTGATCCTCCAATCATCATATTTGTTCTCATTTTTACATTTGACTTATTTTCATCCGTCTTCATCCTCTTGATCGGTAGCAGTAACACATACTACTTGAGACGTCGATCATTTCATTTTCACTTGTATAGAGTCTATGACTTTTTGAAGGAGGTACTCCAAAAAACACACTCCTGAATGAGATACCCCAACATCTAGGGAAAGGGAAAATAATTCTAAAGATCTTCATCTCCTTATTTGTTTGGTTTCTTCAGTGATGACAAATGAACCGAAATATTTTCTAAAGATGAGATGATGTAATCAGGAACATTTTCATTCCGTAAATAATAATCAATTTTCATTAATTCTTCAATCTATTACCACCATTGATCTCTTTGATCATCTTGACGAGGTAGTCATTGCTACCAATTGCTCTGGAGGTGGAGCCATTCGATACAATGATGGTTTTGAAGTGGAAGTAGGTATAGGTTCTTTCTTAAGTGTAATGGTAACAGCTTCTACTTTCTCTATTCTTCTTCCCATAGTAGATGGAATTACCTATGTTCTAACTATTGTTCGTATAATAGAATATTCTATCTATTGAGAAATTTACGTAAGGTCTCAAAACCGACATGTGTATTTCACAAGGATCAGTGGTGTGTGTAATACATTACACAGATTTTCCACTCAAATTAGTAGAAACTTTTCTCAAGGGTGTTCCAGACAAAAGGAATAAGTTGACCCTTTCCATCGAGTAATGAAATCTAAAAATAATTCATTTCCCTCTATTTTCAATTGTTATGATTAAAACCTATAGTCGTCGGTAATGTTGAGCTAAATTGAAGAACGATGTTTTCAAGGAGATCTTCCCATACAGTAATTGATCATTATTGAAAACATGTATGCTATACAAAAGCTAGTCATTGTAATGATTGTATAAAAACCCTAAGCATTACTGCTTCTTTTTGTTCAAGTGTTCCCATCATGAGATCACAATGAGAAAAAAATGTTTAGTGTTGTACCAGATATCCAGAACCATTAATTATATGGAATGTGGTATTCCCAAAATTTGGTGGAGGAGGAATCAGATCCACCAATTAAGGGTAAGCATTATTTTCTAAATGAACTGGCACACATTATTCCTCCAATGCATCCAATCAAGTCATTAAAGCCTCAATTGTGTTAATAAGTACATGGGGAATATCTGGATGATCTGAAACTGGTGTAGGTACAAATACTCGACCTTGAGCTAGTGAAATGACCAACGAAACCACTGGTGACAGTTTTAGTATTTTCCATGGATAACCCATGTTAATAGGCTTATTAGGATGTGTTTGTACCTACCTTGAATGTGCAACCAATGGAGGAAACTCAATATCCACATCTGTAGTTACAACAAATCTTATTTGATGAGGAGATCGTAGAGGATTTTCTAGTTGAGGACCTACATAGGAAGTACATCAAGAAGAAATGCTACATCAATGTAACTCTATAAAGAGTCTTTTTAACACATCCATCTCCGATTATTTCCATGTAAATCTCCTTTCAAGAATAAACGACTAACCATATCTAGCAGAAAAGTGAGATATAATATCAATTTTACCTTTCCCCTTGATAGATACCTTTAGGAGTGGTGAGAGTTGGTTATTTGAAGGTATACCTAGATTCTAGGTAATCCTTGGATTTAGGGTACGTACACTTTCTTCATTTTCATTTAATTGACCACATTATGAATAAGAACTTCATTTTCTTGATTCCCTTAATCTATACTTATTTTATATTGGATCTTTTCCAATGGTGTTATTGAAATTTATGGACACATAATTCAGTTATAGAATTCTATCTGTATCATTGTATGATCATCTCCCTCTATATATTTCTTGACACTCTGATATCTTATATGATGGATTCTCAAGAGTTGTTTGATAGACATTAACCATATATTAATCCTTTGATAATTTAGTTGTGCGCTCTCTTTTTGGTTTCTTCCCTACTCAGGAGAAAAGAGGCTTCCATTATAGAGGGGATTGAAGATGTAAAAAAGCTCTACACCTGCAGGCTGGGGCTATACCCATTATTCTTCAAATCCTTGAACATTTTTTAACGAATTTAAAGGTTGAATTTAACATTCCCCCATCCCTACAAGAATGGGTCACTATGTAACTACTTTGGATGTGATTTGTGAAACTTCTCTTTTGATATTACAAATTTTGGTTTGAACATTAGCTGGGTGTATTATCTAACAAAAACTCAAATTACCTATTTTAGATGATCGATGTTCGATTTCAGACATTTGTGTTATCTGACAGGTGACATCTTCTATGTGGGAGTCCTGCTCAAGATTCTCAAACTCTTCATCTAAAAGAAACAAAATAACTTATACTATTTGGGCCTAACTCTAATGAGAGCTAGTTGATGAATTTTCATGAGCATACATTTGATTACATATAAATTTGGCTGATTGCATCCATCCATGGGAATTTACATTTCATGAGACCACTTTATATAGGCTTTGATGATTCTGGAGTGTAGTGAAATGCAATGCTCAATCTGCACCCCATCCTCCATTATGAACACGGGATGGTGTGTCTGAAATTAACTGGTGTATCCTCTTTAATGCATTGAGGCATGCACACTAATGGATTCATTTTTGTTTTTAATCATTTTTATGTATGGAAAATGGGAGTGATTCCAAATCAGTTTGGCATTGCAACACTTCTATTACATTCATAAGATTTTGATATTCATCATATGGTAATGCTTTTGTTTTCAGATGACAATGACTCTTCCATATATTTGGGCAGATATCATTAATTCAATCTTCTACCATTAGTTGTGGAATATTGTATTATGAATTTTCCATAGTCCAAACCATGACTGGTATTTCTCCTTTAGACAATATTTTCTCATTTCTAAAATATCATGATCATATTTTACTAGAGGTTTCTCTACTTGGTCTGACCAAAGTGGATGATCTGTATTAGAAGACAAATGACCCAAGGGAGGTTTGGAGAATGACTGTTCCCTTATGATTTATTATAGGTGAGAAATTATTTCACTCATCAAATACAAGGCATTAGACATGATTGTCTTTATATTGAAATGTGCCTTCAGATAGGAGGGATTTCTTCTCACTACATTTTGTATTATAAATTTATTTTTGACAGTGGGAAATACTACTATGGAGAGGACATTTTTAGTGAATTTCATCACAGGGAGGACCACCAAGGTTGATTACAAAAAGGGATAAATCATATTCCTACATGGTCTTCTGGTCACATGGAGGGTTGTCGTAGCTCTAATCTGGAGATAGAGTCTCTGGATTGACCGAATATTTATGAAGAAAGACATCATTAAGAAGTGTTCGATGGAGAACTTATGATTTACTGATAATACTCCAATAATTTGGTAATGAGGGTGTAGGATCTTGGGTTGCAACTGATAAATGTCTATGGGCTTCAAGAACTCCAACATTAAGAGGAGCCTAATTGAAGTACAACTCTTGATTTCCAAATATTTATTGGAAAGACTTATTCTTTTATGTTCTCTTAAACTTATTTTTGGCCACATGCTGTGAGAAGTGGTTATCATGGGCAGGTGCATGTGCCTACCTTGGAATGGTAGACAAAACTAACCAATTACTTATAACTGGAATAGTAGTAAATTCTCTATCTTGTAGTCCGTATGATATGGTGGAATAATCCACATGACCCTCCTAGACTAGAACAGAGATGTGTATATACTCTAGGATGGCATGATGATTTGTCATCCCAATTGTGGGGACAATTTTATGTGTCTATTCCCCTAGTAATGTTCAATTTGTTGTTAAAATATCATAGAATACTTCCATAATATGGGAAATAATTTATGTATTTTCTTTTCACCATTGATAAGATGTGTTTGGTGACTTCAGGGGACAGAATGGGACTATAAGTCAATTTTAAATCGACAGTAGGTGTATGTTTCTACTCATGCCCTCATTTCCCTATCAATGGGTATCAACAATACTCATTTATGGTGTAATAAAGTTTGGTATACCCTAGAATTGTCATCAAAACATTCCAAATGACTTGTCCAAGTGCTCCCAAATGATACTATTGGAACGATTGATGAATGACGGTATGTGTATATTCCGAATAGATTTTTTTTGTTAGTCAGTTTAATGGAATTCCATAAATAGGAGAAAATTTGTCTATTAAAAAATAGGTGAGTGTAATTAGGTGTATATTCATGTTTACTAGTTTTCACCACATTGGATTGGTGGGTTTCTTTAAATGCAGTCAAACAATCCTATTGACTGGATGATAATTTGTAAACAATTGTATGTTCATGTTTATGGTAATCCATTTGATTTTCCTGATGGGACTATTGGGATGCTTCTGAACGAGTCTACTAGACAAAAAAATCGGATGGATGGTTGTATGTTCTTTCTTCTTGTTCGTCATCCAGTTAGGTTGATAAAATTATCTGTAGAGGTTATGGGTAAGAACCTACTCACTGTTGATCGGACACTATCCCCGATAGTTCGTCTTTCTTGACCGAGTCTGAGATAAGTGAGCCAAATTCCCAGAGGAAACACACCCTTCATATTGGGGTTTCACTACAACACAATTCTATAGGGGGAGATTGTCGGTGGATGACCACATGAAGGACCCCTGCATCCATGAATTGAGGCCCTAAGTGACCTATTGATGTACCTCTCTATAGTACAGGTGGAACTGGTTGTTGCAATCCAGGGACATGGAACTGAAGCAGTTGAATATGGTGGTTCACACCCTTTGGTTCTTGATCATTGGTCTTCGTTATCTAGACGATCATGTATTGTTATTGACCTATATGGCCTTTCGTGAAGCCTCCAAAGTTGGGATTGTACTATGATGATGTTACCCCTTTACCATCATATTGGAGACCCAGCATTGAAGAAACTAGGTGGGTGATGGAATCCTTCCTTTTGATGAGGATACTGCCTAAGTAGTGGTTGGGAAGTTCACATATGTCTTCTTGATGAAATCCATTTTGAACTGAATGGTGTTCTAAGAAAAAACATGAAAACAACAACAATATTCTCTCTTAAAGAGACATTTGTTTAGTTGGATACATCTATGATTGATTAATTTTTATGGGCTCCCTTTATCGAATGATAGGGGTCTGAGAGCTGGGTAGCGTTATTAACTTGGGTAAGGAATCATGTCTGGTTCACCGTTTTTGTTTCGTAGTTGCATGAAACTAGTTTTCTAGTTTTAAGAATCAATGCTTACAGGTTGTTTCCATTGAATTTATTTATGTAACTAGAATCATTCAACTATTATTTATCTGAAAGAGACATGCTTTCCAAAGGCAGGCATTCATTTAGTTTTAACATTACGATACATAGGAAAGTGCATTGGTCGAGAGGATTGGAGGTCGAACTCATCACAGTCTTTGGGGGGGATTATTGTCAACTTTAGGACTCTATTTATTAATTTAATATATTTTCATGAATACTTATTTATTAATAATGTATAACATAATTTTCCCTTATAATTTTTAATCACATATTAGTATGTGTAGATTTTAGAATCATCCATTTGTATTCGAGGTTCTTCAGTAATGGAGATATCCACTCATAAACTACATGGAGATTCATTTAATCATAATCATGATGATACTAGTTTTTAAGCCACTTAGAGGGGAACTCTGGAATTATTTTTCATCCAGGGAGTTGAAGATTTGTTTTGATATGGGGATCATACTCATGAAATTGGAAACATACATATTGTTGTGAAAGGAATCTGAACCCTCGTTGTTCGGTGCCAATTAATTGGACACATCATACCTTTAATGGTCATACAATAATGACCAGGACATATTGTTTATTGTAATGTGGTATGGAAATCTTAGCGAAAGGTTCTTAGTCAATGTTTAGTGTGGGACTTATGCTGAAGCAGCCCAATCAACTTGGAAAGGATATGGGTTTCCATGTTAGATTAGACCCTGTTGGGATTATGGGCCAAGGAGAACATGGTTGATTTGATGTTTTGGGTTTGACCCTCAAGGATACTTCTTGTGTATCCCATGTGGATTCGAATCAAATCACATATAGTTCGACAAGTTTTATAAGAGATTATAGACCGTTGATAGAAATGAGTTTGGGATTACTTCTTGAAAAGTATTCTTTTAGGATTTAGGGGATTATTCTTAAGTAGGATACCTAGAATAAGGGAATTATGGTTGGATTTCTGAAGAGGATATCTAGTGGTCTTGGTCCCTGAGAAGGCTTCCGACATATCCCAATTGTGGTGGTAATCAATGTTCATGTAGTTCATTCATTATGGGTTTCTATACAAATATTTTAATCATTATGAATCTCTAAGACCACATGATTCATGCATGATATGAGAAACAAGAGGATGTGAAATATTCAACAATTACACAAACACTTCCTCCTCCGCTGGTGGAAGAGGGCTCACCTGTGGTGGCCAAGGTAGATGAAAGAAAGTGGATTCGAGAAGAGGGAATGGTGACCAGCCTTCCCTCTTATCTCTTCACATTGGACAACGATCCAATGAAAGGAGAGATGGATGAAGGTTTGGGTATTAAAATAGGATGGTTGCCCTAAAATTTATTCGATAATGGAAGGGGGAATTTTCATTCACTTTAATGGAAAATAATGCTTGAACCATACCTTCCCTAACAGAAATTTGAGGTTCTGGTTCTTTGAGAAGGGATTGGTTCAGACCCAAACACATATTCTCATAACTGGGAACTTCCCAGAACTATTACTAGGGGAATGGTCCATGTGATTACGGATATAAATAGACATATATACACTATTAATCCTAACCCTATCGGGAAACAAATGCGGGAAACCTCTGACTGCAGAAATACATTCGCAAATAAGAGACACGCAGATGTGACTTTCCTAAGGGTTTGATATGTCCTGAGGTTTTTGTGGAGGATTCAACTAAGAAATTTTTATATAAGGGAACAAAGGAAGGAGATACCCTTCCAGGGATGAATTTAAATAGGGTATATATGATGATATGTGGGATTTATACCAAGATCTTACCTATAGGTATTTATCACAACTGTTATAAGTAGGTACCCATTGTTGTTGTGTCGTGCTGCTGCACCACGCAGGTGTCTTTCACTGGTTTTGAATAATGACTGAAGAATATATCTCACATAGAAGAACTAATACTATGTAATTTTTTTTTGAATATTTCAAAACAAGAATTTAATTATATCGTTTCTCATATTTTAGATAGATACCTGAGACAATTTTACTGATCTGCGGAAAAAATCTATGTAGTGGGATCATTTGGGGGTCAATCACCTTTTTCATTTTTTGAAATGGGGAGTCTGAGGGTCCTATTTATAAGCAAGGATGGGGCTGGGCTGAAGAGATGTTTTCTGTGCAGGCCCTCTGCAATGTTCCTTTGCACAAGTCTCCCACATAGGGGTATAACAAATAATATTTCACTTATGTATGACGCCTAGGTCTACCGCGTAGGGCTGGTGCACTTCTCTTTGTGGGGTTTGGCTTTCATTTTAAATCTTCGAACCACACCTTGGGATTTAGAATATCCAGGTCTATCATCATTGAATTTTGTATTCATAATTAGTGTCCTGAAATTTTATAAATGGGAAAATGCTAAAAAAATCCACTAGACAATGTCTAAATAAAATTATGTCTAATCAGAAAAAGTTTTCAGATGAAGTCTATCATATAAAACAATCTATTAAATGTCCACCATATAGTAAATTATAATGTTATTATGTTGTATTTAATATAATATAATTAGATGAAGTTTTTGAAATAAATATCACTATACAGTAGTTGATATATGAAGTCACCAAAAAAGGCCTTATGATGAAAGTCATCATATAGAGAATGTATTTGGGAATGACTATTAAGGTATTTTTTATGTTTGTATAAGAATAATAATTTTATGATTCTCATTGTATATAAGATTTGATACATTGCATTATTAGACGATCAATCACTGACATAATGTTAAACCATTTTATATGTTCATTAATAATTCTATGTAATGTTTTAAACTGTGAAGATACTGTACAAATTGTTAAAAATTTAAGAATACAATATAATGTAAAGTTGGGTTACTCATTGAGTTGTACGGATTCCAGTTGAATGAATAGGTAATTAATTTTTTTGATAAGATCCATAAATAAACATTAATCCCTTATTGTATTTCATAAAATATGTTTGGGATAGAGAATTTTAATTTAATGTTTTCATTGAGTGGAGATTGAAAATTATAGTAATGTATTTTATCATTGTTATTCATCTATAAATATGATTGAAGTATAAGTATCATGACTTTTATTGTTCACAAGTGAAAAAGGTGAATTTCTGTTAGAATAGTTTTTATATACAAACAAAAAAAATGGAAAGCTAGATTTTGAATAGGGAATGTTCCATCCAAGGAATCTATTGCCTTAGGAATAAGAAGAAAATAAAGTTGGTATTGATTAAAATTAATGAAACCATAGTCAATGGATGAATAATGTTTTCACCAGGAAAACAATTATATCATTTGGAAGCATTATTTTGTGTGAATATTTTTTTTAGAAAACAAACTATATGAAATTTCTGTCCATTATTTGATGGTTTTGGAGGAAATTATAAAAAAAATGATAGAGAAATTTGAGTAACAATGAATGGATGTAGTTTTATAGAAATTTCCTGGATGGTAGTTTCAAAATTCTTCCAGGTAAAAACATGAAGCAGAATGTTTTTTTTCATAATGCGAATAATTGAATAAGTGCAAGAATCATAGTTACAACATTGGGAACATGTTAGGGAATGTTACAAAATGTTTTTACATAATAATTATTAAATGATATCTGTGTGGAATGTTCATACATGAGTGTTCTGATGATATTGAATCCTAAGGGGAAGTATATTCAGTTCTTGTTATGACCATATAAAAGGATTATTATTTAGTTTATTGTGTAGTGTTGTATTATTTTTCAACTATTAAATTTGATAGTTATTATTATTATTTATTAGTACATGTAAATTCTTATGTTCATGTGGGAGGTTTTAAAGATTTTGTTTTGAACAAAGTTAGAACTATTTTATTAACAGGTATGATTTTTTCCATATGAAAATAAATTTTAAAATTCCAATATCACTAATTTACTGCCTCCACATCTCAATGATCAGGCTTCTCTGGTTGGTTCCATTCATGTGGTATCAATGTGAATTATTCATTTGAATAATATTCCAGGAGTTTTAAAGAAAAGGTTAGTTGTTATAAAGGTTTACAATACTATTAATTGAAATTGTATTAGTAGTCTTTATAGAAATTATAGTCATACATTGAATAATATAATATTATAAAATTTTAAATCTCACGGTTATTATGTTATCGAAGATGAAATATATAATTTTAATCCTCATCCTAAGAATGGTCCCCTTATAGTGTATTGAAAAAAGAATTATGAAAATTATTGTAATGATGTATATGTTATACATTCCTCACTAGTTTAATGTACATTTATTAGATTTAAAGGAATCGTAAAGGAAAGCATCGGTGAGATGTTGAAAACCACATGTGATGTAAATAAAAAAGTGATGATTAAAAATTTATAAACATATAGACCTAGGTAAAAAGATCATAATATGGTTTAATATTAAACTATTTGTTACAAAATTTCAAGGTTTAATGTGATTTTATGAACTCTAATATTTCACTATGATAAGTTAGAAGAATGTTTGTTTTCAAAATATCACACAAATTATTACTGATAATATTAATTCTAAAGATTCATTATTGGATGATGGATATCCTAAAACTATATATCCAAATGTTCTATATAGCATTATTTTCATGTTCAATATAAAAATAGAGAATGTTTTGATGAGTAAAATAACGATTATTTATGAAATTTCAATAAAGGCTATCAAGAATCGAAAATCAATGATTGTTCATGGAGAAGAAAATGTTTATGAATGTGAAACAGAAAATGTAGTTCTATTTTTTTGATCAATTAAATTTTTATCTTATTATGATGGTATAATGTAGAATAAGGAAGTAAAAAGGGGATTTTACCACTTAATTGTTTTCATTGGGAAAGAATTCACTATATTACTAAAAAATGTCTTGAATAAAAGAAGAATATTTAATTAACTACGATGACCAATATTTATAGAATATAAATTTCAAAACATGGGAAAAAATCCAAATATTATCTTATACAAAAGTATAAGAAGTCATTTAAACACAATGGGAGAATAAATTAATCTTATGTGATGATAGTTACTATAGTGAGGAAGTAGCTGGTAACATTAGTTATGATGCTATTAAGACACATTTATTTCAAAATTGAATGAGGAATATTTTCCTAGTGATAGAATTAGTATATCCGAAGAACAAGATATTGAAATAGTGTTTCTGATAAAAATAGAGTGCAAATAATTTTATTGAATGATTGAAAATCAAGAACCAGTGGGTAAGATGTTGAATAAATAGAATCTTACTATAAACAATAAAATAATTTTTCTATATATAGAAACCTATTATAAAAAAAGGGATTGATTATTTTAGATTTTTTTTATGAAATTAAAAATATTAACATCAATATTAAATGAATAATTATGATGATAGAGAAAGAGTAAGAACATGTTAAAAAAATTATTGATTTTGATTAAGGAGTGATTTTTTTAAAAATGTAATAGAGGTTGTTGATATTACTAATAATTTCAAATGTCAAAAAGATCAATAAATTATTTCATCAATGTTTTATAAGAATAATAAATAGGATTAGATGTAAAATGAATTTATGATAATTATATTTGTAGAAAAAAAGAGGAACTAAAAAAAGATGCTCCTTTGATTATAATGTTTTAACAAAAATGTTATACAACATGTTATTCTATTAATGTTGGTAAGGTATCTAAGATGAAGAATAAAATATCATATGTTTGAAAAAAAATTTGGTGCAAAATGAAATATCAAATCCCTAGGTAAGAAAGTTGATGAAAAATACAAACATACACCGAATTGTATGAAAGATACAAATATATATATTATTTCTATAGTTAATGATATAATTGTGGAGGATTTTTGAATATAACATATATATTTTTATTTAAACATAAATATTATAATGAAACCATAAAATGATGGAGGAAATGATTGGGTGAGAGTCAACCCTATCAAAAGAGAAAATATTAGAAAATTTGAATGAAGATTGAAAGTATATTCTATCAATTAGAAATGATTTTTAAATATTTTATCAAATTAGACATTCTATAAAAGGATACATTTTAATGATAATGGATACAAATTATATATAAAATATCTACAACATATTTTGAAGAAAATCCTGAAAGGAAAAGATAACTTTTTTTGAAACTGCAATCAAAGGTACAAAAGTAGAATGTCCTGGATTATAGTGAGTGATTCATCTTGACCTTTTACATTTTTAATGAATTTGATGAAGAAATTGGAAACATTTTTATGAAGTTAAAGTGAATATTGATAATAATGATTTACTTTGAATAAAATTCATTATATAATATATTATTAGGGAACACAAATTAAAATCCACACAATCCTTGTTTGTTTATGGGATGAAACACAACATGTTTAAGTATTTAAAAACATTTTTATGAAGGTAATAATATTGTCTTCATAAAATATAGTTTGTTTAAAGAGTTTGAAACATGGGATGTTGTTATGAAAGGGAAATGAATGAGGGGAAACATATTCCTTGCTTTTATTACATAAATATCATGTTATTTATGGATGATAGAAGAAATAAATTAAGTATAAAAGGGTCGAACATTTGTGTTAGAGAATATTTTGAAAACTAATAAATGAAGAGAGTATTGATGATATTCAAGAAATAATAAGATGGGGATATTTTTGTGGTTCGATTTATCATAGATTGGCCATGAGAGACTCAATATATATGAAATTTGGTTTTCATTAGACTCATACCTTTTAGAAGATACCTTCTAATATTTTTAGCATTATGGGTAAACAATCAGAATGTTGATATAAGTAAAATATTCATTCATCTATTACTTTACTCACATTACACATATTATGTTATTAAAACCGAAATCATAGTCTTAAAAAATGTAATTGTTTTCCCAAAGAATAGTATATAACTAATGTGTGTACATAGTGATGAATCATTGAATCGACAGTTGAGGGGAATATAAAAATAATAAGGTCATTGATTATCCTAAATAAAAGGAATTCCTCATGATTTTATTACACTGGACACACCATAACAAAATAGTGTTAGTCAAAGAATAAAAAAAAGTTTTATGGAAATTATATGAACATTGTTGATCAAACATGATACATATAATTATTTTTGGAGGTGGGATATCAATATATAAATTTATATAAAAATATTTTTGTTTCTACAGACTAAAATTTGATTTTTATTCTTACTAAATGTTTTATAATGAAACCTTCTGTATTATGAACCTTAGAGTGTTTTTTATATTTTGAATTATAATATTCAGTGGAGAAAATATTTGGAAGTTTGATCAGAGTGGTGTTGATGTAATATTTCCTGGAAAATATACAAATGGTAATGAATATATATGTTTCAATAATGAAAACTGAAAAGTATTAAAAAAAATAAATTTTCCTTAGAAATCAGATAAAAACATTCAAAAGAAGATGCTGATGTGGATTATGAGGAAGATTATATGGTTACAATTTATCGATTTGAAATAGTTCGAATGATAATGAAAATTTTAATGCTATTAAATATGATGATTTTAACATATATATGTCATGTAATTGTTAAAAAATTATTACATCACTTCTATATCTATGAAAAAATATAGATGTTGAAAAAAAACATTTATGATTAACAAATATTTTCAAATGAGAATAAAATTAAGAATTGTTTCATTCACATAAATCTATTAAAAATTTGAGAAAATAGATTTTAATTAATCTATTTCTCATAAATTGTGGATAAATAATATGAATTATGTGTTGGACCATATTTAATAGATTGATAGATTGGAACTTTTACCCAAAAAAACAAATAATAAGATTATTATTTGTACAATGTGGCTGTTCTAAAATAAGTATGCTGAAGATTGTGATGTGATTAGAAATATGAAACATTTTGGTTTTCATTATTTTTCACAAATTAAATTTATTTAATTTATTTAATTTTTTATTTATTATATTGATTATAATCCAAAATATTATTTCATTCTATTTTTTCTATATAGTGATATAAATTTTTAGATGTATGTAATGTAATATTTTCATTACAGAGATGTCAATGATGTTTTATTTATTGAAGATTCATGTGGATTCATTATTGGGAATTATTAAAATAATTGTTTCATTAAAGAAAACATTTTATGGTTTGAAGAAACATATAAGAGCCTAGTATTCCAAATTTAATAACTTCTTAACAAAGATAAGTCTTAACAAAGGAATAGTTGATATTATAATCTACAATAATGAGAATAAAAATATTTCCCTAATTACGATTACTTATATTAACGATATTATTTTTTTAATGATGAAGAAAATTGGGAGAAGAATTATGAGGAATTGAAGAGTTTTTGTAGATTTCTATTTTGAGAGAAAGGAAATATTTGATTATATTGAAAATATCACAAAATAAGAAGTACACATCCCTGTCACATTAAAAGAATTCTAATGACCATATAAGTATTTTTTCATGGAAGAATAAAAACTATTTTCCACATCGTATTCCATGGAAGAAAACATAAAAAGAGATAGTGAAGTAAGGGACAAAGATCCGGAAGTTTTAATGACATTAGCTGAAGATTATTATTAAAAGGAGCCTTATACCTAGTTGTATTATATGTCATTACACATTGTTCTAGATACCAATGTCCACCTAAATAATCTCATAAAATTATTATAATGTTAATTATTATAAATATTAAATACACATGAACTTTTTTGTTAAAATATGATAGGTCAAGAAAGGATGATTTTTTAGTTTTAGGGATAAATATTGGGCATGATGTGTTGATGATAAAAATCGACATCAATTTAGTTTTTTTCGTTGAATAATTACGTGTCATTTGGATTAAAAATAATCATAATTTACTAACTCTTAATACATAAGACATTGAGTATGTGTCTTCTACTCAAACAAGAAAACATCTTCTATGAATATTGAAAAAGTTGGAAGGCATTTTTAATGATATAATGTTTCACCATAACATGGGATGTGCTAAAAACAAATGATTTAAATAAAACTAAAAATATTGTATGAAATTTTAATTCCGAGTAAACTGATTTTAGAAATCATTTAATCAATGACTGTGTTGAATAATGTGAACTGATGTTGGAGTTTGTTCTTACAACAGATATATCATCACGAACCACTAGAAAAATATTCATATCAATTGATATGAATGATAATGGGTGTCCAGCCCCACTCTTATTATTGATGATGTGTGTGATGTCCTTCCCCTATCGATCTCTTATTTGGATACTATTTTTCAACATTTATAAAATGAGATGTTTTATGACCTTACCTTATCCAAGTTGTCTTGGGATACTATTGTTAAACATTGATAAAGTTATGGTAACACAAATCTATATATTGTAATATATTTACCATTTTAAAGAAAAACATTATTTATGTGGGTGGGGTGTTTATAGAAGGAATAAATTTTTATTTTTTCATGTGTGAACTATTTTAATAGTTGGTTGAAGGGAATATTTTAATACTCCTCTAATAGGAATTTTTTTTTCTGAATGTTTTATGTAGAAGAAGATGTGTTCGGAAGAAATATCATCATAAAATTATTCTGGAAAGAAGGGTATTATTGTTTAATGATTATTATTTCAGGCATATATATTTCTGAATAATTCTTATAATTTTTGGATATATAATACATTTCAAGTGTTTCAATGTTTTATCAATTTTTTTTCAATGTGTGCAAATAAATTCAAAAGAGGAACATTATTATTGTTGGGAAGTTTAGAGGCGTTCTTGATGTTAATGAATAGTTTTATGAGTGTTGTTGAGAAATAGTTTTCTTTTGTTCTTCAATCATAAATCACTAATTATTTTTATGATTTTAATTTTTTTAAATGGATTAACTTTAAGGAAAATTCATATGATTAAAAATGATTACTAGATAATGATTTTATACATTAGGTTATGCACTAAATGACATTATTTTTCTAAAAAATAATCAATCAATTTTTTTAATGAAGATAATTTTTTGATGATTCTCTATATAAAATTTTCACACATCATGACTTAATATTTTATCCTGATACAATAACTTTTTATAAAGGGGTATATTTTTTTGGCTATAAAATATTATAAAAATGATATTATATAGATATTTTATATAAATAATTTACGATGAAGAGTTTTGAATGGAGGAGTTATTTTCTATTTAAGATGTTTTAATGATGTAGAATTAATATATTTTTAGTATAAAAACTATTTTGTGTGGTTTTTATAATGGAGGAAAATTTCTATGTTGGTAAAAAATAAAAGATACAAACTAATTTAATTAGAAAATGTTTAATAAAAAATGCCTTCAGAAGAAGTACATGTGATAAACATTCAGTTATAAATGCATTATAATATAATTTATGATGTTATGAAGTTATTGTTTTTATAATTTAATAAGATAATTGTTTGTAATAAGTATGATGTGATTGATGAATTTCTATGATGTAAATAGAATATACTTGAAAAGGATTTTTATAATGAAAATAATTAAGATCCAATAATTTTTTACTCGAACATTCAGATTAAGACACTCATTGGATGGAAATTTTATTAAAATGTATTAATGGATTAACAATTATTAATATAATGTTAAAACAGCTCATAATATTTCTATAATTATTTCATAATGTTAAAAATGTTATTATGTTGTTTTGATCGTAAAAATTTCCCAATATCCTGGGAGTAAAATCTAAGATACTCATTATGTTTGATGGATTTTAATTAAAGTAAGTGGTTATTTTATTTGATTACAATAATTTATAATACCCTTGAATTTTTTCAATGAATCTAGTGAAATATTGTTTTGTGAGAGTTCTAAATATTATATTTTATTTAATTAGGAAATGAAAATGGAATACCCTCTTTTCTCTATAAAACGAATCTATAAATATGTTCCATGTAAAAGTATAGTGAGGTGTATTGGTCAAATTTTAAACAGTTGTAGTGTTTTAGATATTTGTTTATGATAAATCAGTTTAACTTGTTAATGATAGAGTCGAATAGTTATGTTTCCAACCATGGCCCCTCTTAGTAAAATAATAATTAGATGAACAATATGGTCTTTATTTGAAATTATTTTATCAGAGGAAATAGATGAACCATGTTTTCTTAAAAAAATTATATCAATTATTATATGTATATTGTTTATAGAAGATGTTGGATAATAAATTGTAAGTTAGTTGTGTTGATTATTAAATTTATGAATATGATAATTCTAGATGAACTACATAAATTAAAAAACATGACAGAGAAATTAGAAGAACATTGAATAGACCGTGTATAATACAGAATTCCAAGATGTTAGTTTTTATATACTTTTGGTAAGAATGTGATGATTTTATCCATGGATGAAAAGGTTATGAAGTATAAAATATAATTGTGAAAACCTTCTTAGCATGTTACTGATGTTTGGTAAAACATGTTACAAAATAATTTTTTCATCTTATTTGTGTGAAAAGAGTAGACACTACATTTTATAAAAATAGTGACATAAAAGTGTAAGGGGATTCAAATATTTTTGTAACAGTATATAAATTATTTTTTTCTAGTGGGTTTTTTTTGATTATTTACAATCCATTCCGAGGAGCTGCAATACATTCTGAGTAGCATACCTTTTAAATTATTATGTTCCTGTGGAATGTTACTACTTAAATTTTTTTTAGAAGAGATATAACTATTTATTAAGAGTTGAAGGTTGTATCCTAATAAATAAATAGTAAAAATTAAATATCACTAATTCAACCCTTCCCCCTCTCAATGATCACCTAGATTATATTCAGACATTTTAGGTGGGTTAATAGTGAATAAACTCATTCCATTTCAAAATATTCATAGAATAATGATTTAATCAAAATTATTGATGAATTGGATATTTATTTTTATGTAAATGAAATATTATTCATATATTGGCCATTATTTATAAATTTTTATTATGGGGAATAATATAGATAAAAATTATGGGAGATTGGAAGTCATTGAAGATCGGCTAATTATTTTTTATATACCAATTGATGTTTTATTGGAAAATAACCCATTTATGAGTGATGATGAGGGGAATGTCATATTTAGTATGTTTTTTTGAAACAATTAATGAATAAGGTTTGATGTTAAGATCATCCTATATGTGGGATATTTTTATAATGATAGTGGCGAATCCACTCCATAATGTAGGGATATGTGCTAAAAGCTCATAAAAAACCAGTCTAATAAAATCATGGACTATAAAACATAGGTATTTCATTGTTCTAGAATACCATACAGGTTTATCTCTATGTAAACATAGGTTATTATAGCACTTTATTTCTTTATGATCTCAATTCAAACATAGGTGTTTATAATCAGAGTGTGTTAACTCAAATCTACTCGAAATGAAAATCAAATTATTCAGCATCCCTATAGACTTATGGATATTTCCTAAACCCTATAAATAATCATTTCATTATTATTTATATTATTTTATATTATTAATAATAGTACATTTTTATAGAATAATTTTTCATTTTTCTCTAAAATTCATTGTACCAATTTTCAAAAACAATAATTAATTCCATGTATTCTATAAGTGAAAACTACATTAACAATGGATTATATTTTTTATGAATCCCTATGATATCAATAGTTATTGGTTATTTTAATAATAAAATGATGATTCAACCCCAAACATTTAAAAATAGTGTGTTGAATTAATGTATGGTTGATTAACCATTTTTTTGAAAACTAAAATAAAAACAACAAACATGATTTTCATTGTCAAATCACTCTTATTAATAGTTTCTTAAAAATATTATCACTATAAACTATCTTCAAGGTCACTGTTAAAAACCATTAAAATTATTACTTCAATTTTATGAAGCATATTTAAATTTCAAATCAATATTATATGTCAATAATTACATATATAAACCAATGTATAATTTTTTTATTTTGAATCAATTATTTTAAAAAATTGGAAATTTTCCATAACGGAAATACAACATCCATCTCATTATAACACATGTTTTAATTCATTATTTTTATCCATTTATAATTTTAATAAAATTTTATCAAAATATTTATTTTATAAATACAAAATTGAACATCTAATGTTAATTATAATTTAGTATTTGGTTTTTTATCACCACACATATATAAAGTAATAAAAATAATAAGAAGTTTGTTTTTAATGTTTACTCTTATACAATGTAGCTGGCCATTTTGAAATCCATTTAACTAAATTTTACAAATATATAACTCTTTTATTTGAATTTATTTATCATAAAACCCCTATTTTAAATCAATTAAGTGATTTAAATAATTCTATATACCATCATTGGTTTCTCTATCGAATTCAAAAATTACATAACCAATAGTACCATTGAATAACATAAATATTAAGATTAATCTTATTGAAATCCAAATAGAAAACATGTTGATATCATTTGGGAATTTTATATTCTCATAAATCTCCACTATACTAGTATGTAACTCATCATACCTCTCAAAAGAGTCTCACAGAAATAAAATTTGGAATTTATTATCATTTTATTTTATCCAATATAAATAAATCTCGTGGAAACATGTTAACTTATTTTAAAATGATACATAGTGAAATGAAACAAACAATTGTTTTACTCTAATACGAATGATGATATTACCATATAATAATAATAATTTATCATCAATCAATATATTCTATGTTTATATGAGTATACTATTAATGAAAAATTGGTTATAAATCAATGCCTTATTGTTTAAAAAAATATTTTACTTCACAATTTATTATTTATTAAGAAACATAAATATATTAAACCCATTAATTATATCATTTTATATTATTGGACAATGATATAATATTAATCTTGAATAAAATCTTATAGAAATTCTTTAATACCCAATTAATACGTTTTATCATAAGAAAATAGGGTTCGTATCATATTAATTTTAGTCATACCGATATATTTTCCTCTATTACTTCTTCGGTTTTTCTCCCCATTTATCAAAAAACGCATTTTACCATCGTTCAAAAATAAGTTCCAACCATAAATTATGATCACAATATATTCCATTTAATGACAATAATTGAAATTTAAAATATTGTTTTATGGGATATATGTATCTCATTCATGGGTCATGATGGAGTGAACTATATTGCCATAATCACAATATGACCCTTTCTAAGATGTTGATGAGGTCAGTAATGATGAATACAGATCTCATTCAATAATAAAAGAGCTTTTTACTTGGAACTAGTGTATTAATATAATGATATTGGATAAATTATCCATTTTATTTAGAAATACATATAGGAAAGTATCAAAATAAATAACTAAAAATTGAATAAAAAATATATAAACCAACAATGAAAATTATGTTATACATCCAAAAAATAGAATCCAATTACTATACAGGAGTAAAAATTACAAATATACTCAATAAAATGATATCTGATATTAAATTCCACCTTGCTCAATTGACAACCATAAATTCTATAATGATATACCCCAATACAACATCCATCAAAAAATGTTAATATGAAATTATAAATTATGGTTGTGTATACCACAATGACCCCCTGAAAATAATCATGTAAATTTGGATGAATTATTGTAAATACCATATGAAATGAATAGAAAATAGATAACTATTCCCCAAAAAAGGTATCCCTAAGACATATTATCTCATAAAAATAATAATCTCTGAAAAAATAGTAATATATATATAATACAATTATTAGAATAAAAATAATAACAATAACTATATGTACTTCAAATCCCACTACAAATTAAATCCATCAATGTGTGAATATATCATCATAAAGGATATAGAATTCCATAAGTTAGGGAGTCCTAAAAATAAAAAATGTATTATGAAATAAGATAAACATAGGAATTAAACATCATATATGAATAAAATGATTGGTAAATATATTAATATCTAATATTATTTACATAGTAGGATTCACCCAAAATTAAATATTACACTGACATTTCCCTATTTAAAGTGTAAATTAGGTGTTGGTCACCAATGAAAATGAATAAAATGATGTAACCCATCCATGGAATAATATATGAATAATTGATATACTCATTATAAAAAACAATAGGTGTTACCCATTCACTACCACAACATCGATTTTATCAGCATAATCTCAAATCATTTTCATTTCAATTAAATCAGCAATAAAAAATTTGTCTCACACTTTAATGGTTTCCATATCCCAATTTATTTAGTTTCGATATATATAGATCTAAAAACCAATGAAATATTAATCTCTATCATAGAAAACATACCAAAAAATACATTACCATTTCACTTATATTAACAACATCATCCGAAACATTATTACCTCTTAAGAACAAATCACATTAGCAACCATTGATAATAAAATAAATAGAATCCAATTATCATAATATTGTTCATCAATATTTTGAGAATAATACATTTATTTACACATAGATATATAAAAAAATCATTCATCCCCCTCTCATATAACAACACATTGGAATACCCATTATAATATAATTTTACCAGAGCACATTGAGCACTACATATGTATACCTCTCTATGATACAACACCTTATGAATAAGTCTAAAATATATCATTAAATCATTATATATCAACCAAAATCATCATTTTTCATACCAAAATATGATGAATGAAAATTTTACTATAATATTTTATAAAAAAATAAACAAATCAAATATAATAACATAGAATATAGTATTGACATTATAATCATGCTATGTATTACTCCTTTAAAGAATAATGCATGATAACTATAAAGAAACAAATAAAATATAGAAGATTTATCCTTATCCCCATCCCCATTTAATTTTTTAATAATAATCTCGTATCAATCAAAAATAATTTTCCTCATCTAAGAATATATATCACATCCTTATATAATATAAATACAAATGTTTACATTTAGCTAGTTCAATAATATATCAAGATATCACTTAATGTTGATCCATAATTTAACATAAATAAAACCATGAATAAACCATAAATTGGATTATTAATATTCATATAATTATTACTTAAGTATCTATACGATTCATATCTAGGTATTTTATCTTTCAAAAAATAAATAATATTGGGTTTTGGAGATTTAGAAAATTTTAACTAAAAAAACAGTGTGTTTACTAGAAAAAAATTATCATTCCATTATTTAAATAATTATTAGAAAATCATAGTTTTTATTTAATTTTTTCATAAGTTTATCTTCTACTAAAAAATATAATAAATCCATATCCAATATTTAACATATTATTTTTCCATTAAAAATATAATTTCTAGTGAAATATCCATGGAACATGATTTAAAAAAATTCAGTATTATGTTACAAATGTTGGTCTGTCAACGCTGAAAACTTCTACTGGAAAAATATATGATGTGATTTACTCATAAAATATTCAATTTCATTTTCCTAATTAATCTCTTATCCATGAATAATTATAATGTAATTAACCATAAACCATGAAATAACTTCATAAATCATGACATTTTATTCATGTAATGTCACCAAATAATCTCATTTATAAAGTCATATATTTTTTCAGAACTCTGATTTTAATTAATTTATAAATGATGAAGAATTTTATATAAATTTTAAGAGTATATTATGGGTTAATAGATGTTTTTTAATCCATTGGATAAAATAATTTCTTGGAAAAGAGATTACCACATCATGGTTTTCATAGTTTCATCATGGTTAGTTATCTCCTCATGGTGTATTTTTTCTATTCTGGGGCACGATAGGTTGTCTGTTTCATGGTAATAGTAATGTAATGGTTTATAAAAAATAATATGATTTCATAGTTGTATTTATATTGTATTTTACTGACTGGGGATCTATTTTAATATATATTTTTTCTATGATATTATGAAAGAATCCATTATTTTTATGTTATTAAATAATAAGATGGTCAGTGAAATTTATATCGTTATTATATAATAATTAAAATATGTGATAAAAGTTTTTTTAGTTGTGTTTTTAATAATTTTTTTGGGTTTAGATGATGTCATCGTATACTGAAATAAAATGCCTTTGATTTTTAAGGGATATTGAGTTATATGGTTTTATGTTTTTTTGGATCATAAATAACAAAACGTATCCACAACATCGCTTATGCACACTACACCATTTTTCTCCAAAAAATATGAATTTTATTTTTGGATATATTATTCTTATTTTTCAATACCATTGAATTATTTGGAATCCAATGTAGTTATAGTTCATTTCAATGGTAGTTTGGATGGTCATGTTGAGTTATTGTGTCACTATATTGGTGACATCATGTCTGTCAGATTTAAGTATCTCTTCTCCATTTAGCTTCCATTTTTGTTGATTCATACCCCTTTGGTAGATATGAATGATTTTAATTGATATATGTGATGGACCATTAATCATTGAGTGATTGATTTAGTCGATTTATAATGACCTTTCATTGTTATGGGTGTTCAATCATTTAATGAAATAATTATCAGCTTTATATATGTTCATGATTCATCTGAGGTAGGTGATTCTGATTTTCTCTTCTTTTTCATTTTTATCATTATTGATTAATACTAATTCTTTTCACTCTGAGTAATGGGTTAAAACTTCTAAAATCAATGGATAGATTAATTATTTATATTGGATAAATGTGAGATATTGAAAATAATTATGCATATGAGGTCCTTTATTTCTATTGTTTTATTTTTCATTTTGGTGTATGATATTGAATAAAATAGAAATTGACTCATCCTGTGAATAATTAACAGTTGATATAATAACATGATATTAATATAATTAATAAAATATATGTATTTCATAAAATTATTTTAGTAATATGAGAATTATTATATAAAATAATTATTCCTTTATTTTTATGTAAAAGTGTATAATGTGATATTGTCTTTGTTGATGTGGTAGTATAGTATTGGTGATGTTTCTAGTATATAATACGTTTTGATGGTATTGAATCATGATTTATCTAATGTATGATTCTTGGAATATATTATAATTAGAATTTAATTTCTATAAATATTGATAACATTCTTATTGATAAATTATTTGAAACAAGATTTGAATGTCAAATGGGAAGGCATTATCAGTTGTTTTTTTACTGTAGTATTATATATTTTTTATATTTCATTCAATCCCAAGTATATACTTAATTACAATATTGGGATGAGAAATTATTTATTATGGCTATGAGTATATATGACCCTAGCATGATAATATGTTTGATATAATATTATTTTATGTTATATTATTTTATGGACTACAGTTCTATTTATATAATATTATCAAAACATATATGAGGATACGAGTATTGAGGGAACCCCCTAAATGAATAATGTTTGTGATTTTCTATTGTTTTCATATAGGATTGGGATCTATGATGTTGATTTGGTGACTATACATTAGGGAGTCTCTTTATGTACTATTCTCATTGGGTGGAATGTTTTTTTCCATTATTTACACCATGGTAGAGGATTACACTTATGATATCCATCAAGATTCTATGTATTTGAGAGATCATCAGTGGAAGATAAACTTTAATTATATTAACACTTTAATTATTATATTTAATGAATTTTTAATCATTTTATGCATTGATTTTGTTCATGTATTGTGTAACTATTTTTAATCAAATGATATTTTAATATATTCAATGAAATGTTGACAATAAAGATAATTCAATTCATGAACCCCTACATAATCACGTAAACCATTAAAATATAATATAACATAATTTTTACAAATTCATTCAAGATGTGAGACATATTTCAATCCATGAATGACTAATTTCAATGATAATTTATTATTTTGAATACAATTCCAACTAGTAATGATCTAAATGATTGCAATTAGTCAATCCATGATGATTTCATTCTATCAATATAATCCACGAATCATGGAGCATCTAGATTCAATAAGAACATTCTTTTGGACTCTTTTTATGAAATATTATATAAAATGGAAGCATTCATGGGAAAATATCTTACCATGGACATAAATCACGTTCTCATTGTGAATTCATATCTACATCATGAATGATTTTATAATATTTAAATTAAATATTTCCAATCATAAATATGGTTTTGGAGGATTTTCTCAAGTATTGTTTTATTAGCATTTCTTACCTATCCTTAGGAGGCCATTAATTTCCTACATTTTGGTGTTCTTACATATGAACATACAATTAATTATAGATTTTATTGGTTTGTGTGTCTTCTCATTTCCAGTATGATATATAAATTTTAAATCGATTTCAATATGATTTTTATATGTAATTAATTCTTTTAATGACTTCATTTCTATACACATTATGGAATACCTCTCTATCACACATGACTAAATTTAATGGGGTGATGAATTTAGTGTAAGGGGAAAAAGAACTAATGATTCCTTAATCCTAACAGAGAAATTCATAACGGTTAGTAATTTGGTTGAAATTAATTATATCATATTATTTTACACAACCATAAACAAGGTAAATTAATACTAATGACTGATATATAATATAGATCAATGAGGTATGGAAAATGTATTCAATTTATCTTCCTCTTTCAGAGTTACCCATAATGTACGTAAATTTTTAACTGATTCCAAACTAATAAGAAATCATTAAATGAGGTGGAATAAACTAAATTAACCAGAATAATTTGATTTTTTTAGAAACAAATTATGTCCATTGTGTTTGGATCACCCCATGGTCAGAATTGTGATATCATTGGAAACACTCCCCAAAAATTGATTCTGAATTCTCTAATATTAAACATGTCACGACCCAATCCCCACAAAGTATACCCCTCCTGGGACGGAAATGTGAGAAGAGAGATAATGACCCTCGAGTCCCGCATCTAGTAGGCCCCGGGTTGGCGACTAGCACCGAGGGTATAATAAACACACAAATGGGTGGCATTATCCTGTAAGAGAACACATGCGGAAGGAAGCGATAAGAAAGACACCAACCAACTCCAAATCAGAACTGAAATAATACGAAAACCCAAGTACACATATGAAAATCCATGAAAAAGTACTACAACTGAAAGTGGAAACTACAAGTACCCAACAGAAAGGAAAAATAGCAGCAACCACAAGCCCGAATGACTCCTCCAACCACAAGATAGTAGTAACCAGATTGATCTCTAACCTACTAAAAGTCACCTGATAAAAAATTTATATATACATAGGGTGAGTATAAAAGTATACTCAGTAGGATCCTCCCTAAAGCCTCTCATGCAAAAGTAAAGAAAGAATGCTATAGCTTAGTAAACAACAAGTGAAACTAACTCGTCACCAAAACACGTATACTAAGTTCCCAACCTCAACATGGCTACTCTCCCCAAGTAACACATACAAGAATATAGCATATAATAATTAATATCAAGGTTACCCCACTACTAGTTTCCAACTGGTTTTCCGCTTTTCCCCAACAACATACGCCTTGTTCATCTCTCTCCAAAGGCTTGCCCGTATAAACCTTGGCTATGCTCCACAATCTGCACCATGTGCCCCACAAAGGATTGCCCGCAGACACGTGGGCGAATCACCAGACCATTATCACAACCAAAAGTAACCAGGTATTTTCGGGGAGCCCCCACAACATGCATAACGTGTATCATACGTCGGGAATTATACCTCAAGCCACGACAGCCCATACACCGAGTAAGGATCCTCAAGCCATCATAGCCTATACACGTTACACCTATAGTAGTCCATAGGATACTATATCCAAAATATATATGTGTGAAATAACCATAATCCATTACATCCCTCTACACACATATATGGGGAAAACTAACCGTTGTGCCAAAAGAACTAGTATCTACCAAGAAAAGAAAGAAGGGCTAAAGGGGGTAGTCATCCATTCCACCTCCCATCAGAATGTTGGGGAAAACACCCCCCCTGGCTCAGAATCCCCAGGGTGTCAGTTGCCCTTACCAATTGGGTGGAGTAGCGTATAGAAACACAAAAAGTACAGAATATATATAACTCACAACCACACTATGGGAATTACCTAGTCATAGAAACAATTGTAGCTAAAATCTCTCAGACTTCGGGTTACTACTTCTAAGTCTAGGTAACCTATAATCACACAACCATTTGAAGAGATTTATTAGATTACTTCATTATATTTTTATCAGTTCCACTATATGTTAATTAATTGTTTAAGCATTAATTAAACATGAACACAACCTCATTAAAATTAATTGGCATTACATTCAAAATCATCTGCTCCTTTTAAGATTCAACATCACCTTTAATCTCCAACATCTCCATCCCCGTGGATTATAACCATTTGATAAATATTTCATTATAGAGTTACTTTCGATTATTCCCAGGAATTCTAGAAAAGCATCATATGCTACTAAACACAAGGGGGCTCAACACAGTTAGTAGATATACTACACGTCGATTCTTTTCCACCTATAGCAACAGCATAGACCCATTCTTCTTTGAGAAGCTAGACATGGAAAGCACGTGGCATACCCCGCACGCCTTCGCCTCCTTCAGAAGAAGGGTAAGCAAGACCAGCTGCCCTGAGCAGTGGGGAAAAGTAATGCAGATAAACAGTCAATCAAAGTATCCATGAATCCAACAAACACATCCATCCAATTCCATCATCACATGGGTCCTCCCCAACAGCCACATGCATAATCAGATGCATCTCGCCACTCTAGGCGTCATCTACTTCCACAACCACATGGCCTCTCTTCCTCAACAGATCCCAACACCCCTCCAGTGTCACATCATATCACAAGAAGCAGGAAATCAAACATCACGTAAAATGGGCTCTTAGAACTTTAACAAGGCATCCAGCCTTCATACAAAATGAGCACTCATGGATCCAAACCACAAGGCATCCAGCCATACAAGCAAGAGGGTAACTCAAAACCCTATCATCCATTATCTATTATCAAAAACATGTTCTTGAATCCATCTTGAGTTAACCAGTTCACTATTGGTAGGTTCCAACTATGGGAATATTAACTAGAATTATATCATAGATATCACAATTTAATTAAACTATTAACTTTACATGCCTTTAAACAACAAGCACCAACAACAACAACTGGATTCATTCACATGCCTATTTATCTTTATTTAATTAATTATAAATTAATTCCATCTTTATGTTATTTATCAATTTCCATCAATAACGAACAACTAATCAAAGCAATCACAGATATCACACTATCTAGCAAAACAAGAGGCAAACTGTTATCACTGTACAAAGCAACAGATGCGATCAAAACAATTCTTTTATTCTGATTCAAGTATTTAATTAGGCCAATTTCATTGTGATCCAAAGGGAGAAATCATGCTAACTCTATGATTGAACATAAAAAATAGAAGCCATGAAATCCCTAAATCAAAGAGTTCTTGACGTTCTTTATCCACACAACGGGTCACGATCCTCCTCTCGCGACAACTGCATCCACCCGAGGATTCCATGGTACGTCTGCACCAACCAAACCCAAAGAAAAACCCATTAGAAGCATGGATATTACTTGCTAATATGGAAAGGAGAACAAGATAAGATGATCCCTGAAGGAATGATGATAGAACATACCTTATATTGAAGAATGATTGACATGGCTTGGTTACATCAAAACAGATCATGACCCATCCTAGGAGTAATGGTTGATTGTGAAACTCCTACATGATGGATTGAAAGGTTCTAGAATCTCATTGCCGATAACAAAGAGTATGAACAAGGGAGGATGAATCTTGTTCCTTTTTGATGATTTAATGGGGCGATGGTTCAAGATGCGCGTTATTCTTCATTAAAACAGGATCGCATTAACCCACATAGTTTGACCATGTAAAAACATCCCGACCATAGGAATAATTAATATAGGATTTATGACCTCTTAATTGGCCTTATGATTCCTTAAAATAAGGATTTAAATTTATTTTACATCAAAGGAAACGATAAAAGGGGAAAACTGTAGGAAACTAGAGACATTGTTCACCTACTGTGATTGTACACCTACCGATCTGTGCTACCGATCTGTGCTGTCGATCTATGATACCGATATGTTCTACCGATCTATGCTACCAATCTATGATGTCAAACTATGCTACCGATTTGTGCTACCGATTTGTGCTACCGATCTGTGCTACCTATCAGTGTTATCGATCTGTGCTACTGGTAAGTGATACCGATCTGTGATACCGATATGTGCTATCGATCTGTGCTACTGATCTGTGCTACCGATCTATGAAACACTGTACACAAACTAATATTTTTTATAAAACAGTAAAAATTGTTCACAGAACATGAAATTTTGAAATTTGTTGGAGATAAGTCACTTTGACCTCCCGGAACACCTCCAACACCACATTTTCACAATGTAATAGACCGAAGAGGTCTGGGACATTACATCAAATACCTATCAAAAAAATCTTGTTTGTGAGAATTTAAAACCAATCTAATGAAAATAGGAGTCCGTACAACCATCCATCGAGATACCTCTCAAAAGAGAGCAGGACAGAATAGGAAAAAATGATGTTTATAAATAAAACATGGAAGTTCTAACCATAAAGGGAACATCATTACATGAAAAGAGTTAAACATTAAACAACTCTGGGTACTGAGCATGTATCTGTGACTCACGTTTCCAGGTACACTCCTACATGCCACTATGTCTCCACAAGACATGAACTAAGGGGATAGACCACCCACACAAAACCTTATCCTTGTGGCCTTGGATCTCCACAGGTCGCTCCTCCAAGGTTGCATCATAATAAACATCGATCTCTCCCCAATTGATGATGTGAGAGTCATCATGAAGATAACGACAGAGCTGTGATACATGGGAAAAATCATGTACCTGACTCATCTGTGGGGGATGTTCTACTTGATACGTCATAGCTCCAACATGAACTAACACCTTGAAAGGCCCAACCAACCAGGGAGAAAGCTTACTTTCATGACCAAACCATCGCTGCCCATGACATGGAGTCACCTTCAGAAACACATGACCCCCAACATTAAACTCCAAGGTTCTCCTCCTTTGATCAACATATGATTTCTAACAATCTTGCGCTATCCTCATCCTCTCACGAATCATATGAACCATTTCTGTTGTATTCTGCAATAGTTCTGGTCTGAGAATCACTAACTCTACGACCCTAGTCCAGCACAATGAATAATGGAAAGGCCGACCATACAAGGCTTTAAACGGCGCCATACTGATGGTGGAGTGAAAACTATTATTGTAAGTGAACTCTACCATGGGTAAGTGCCTCATCCATGAACCTCCAAAATCAAAAACACAAGATCGTAACATGTCTTCGAGATTTTGGATGGTTTGCTCAGTTTGACCATCCATTTGAGGATGAAAAGCAGTGCTAAGGAATAGTTGAGAACCAAATGCATGCTGGAGACCTCTCCTCACCTGAGAGGTAAAAAAATGATCTCAATCAGAAATGATCATCCTAGGCACTCCATGAAGTCTCACCGCATCTTCTAGATACTTCCTCAAAAAAAACATCCACTGAGCTCGACTCCTTGATCACTATGAAGTGGGATGATTTGGTTAAACGATCCACCACCTCCCATATATCATCATTTCCTGCTAGATCTCTAGGTAAACATATTAGAAAGTCCATTGAGATGACCTCCCACTTCGACTGAGGAATCTCTAATGGCTGGAGAAGACCACCAGGAACACGGTGTTCGACATTCACCTTATGGCAGGATAAACATTGAGGCACAAACTCCGCAACCACACGCTTCAACCCAGGCCACCAAAACTGACTCCTCAAGGATGGGTATATCATTGTCACACTAGTAAGTAATGCTAAGGTAGAACTATAGAACTCTCGATGAACCATCTCGCGCATTACCAAGGAAACAAAAAGCATACCGTGATACAACACTCGGTGTTGTTCATCCTCTTACCAACCATCAGGGGCCTCACCAAAAACATCTCTATCTCTATAAACTTCCACTTCTAGATCACCCAACTGGGACTCTTCCTCCTTCTACATCAGGGATGACTGCACCATCATCTAAAAAAGACAACCTCTACCTCCAGCCTCTTCCATATTAAGATGCAAAGCTGATAGATCCTCAATTACTCTCAATGAATCACTGGATTCACGCACAACATCACTACATGAATTTTGGCTCAGCGTATCAGCTCCAACATTCCCTTTTCCAGGTGTATACTATATTTCAAATTCATATTTCTGCAAGAACTCCATCCATTGAGGCTTTTGCAAGTTTAAGTCACGCTGGGAGAAAACATACCTCAAACTCTTCTGATCATTGAAAACCACAAAGTGATCACCAATGAGGTAATGTCTCCACAACTTTAGAGAAAACACCACGGCTGCCAACTCAAGATCATGGGTGGAAGAGTTGCATTCATGGGGATGAAACTTCCGAGACCCATAAGAAAAAACTGACCTCTACTACATGAGAACATAGCCTATCCCCAAATGTGAAGCATCACAGAAAACATCAAACTGGAATCCCTCAGCTAGAAGACAATGAACGGGAGAACTTACTAACTTATCCTTTAGATACTCGAAGGCTACCTAGCACTGATCTGTCCATTCGAAGGCCTTCCCCTTCATAGTCATAGGTGTTAGAGGAGTCACAACCTATGATAAATTGTCAATGAACCTCATGTAATAGCCAACGAGACCAAGGAAACTTCGCACCTCTGACATAGTCTCGGGGTCTGCCCAAGACACCACTGCTTCTATCTTCAATGGATCAAAAACTACTCCTTGTTGGGATACAACATGCCCCAAGAAACATACTTCTCGATCCCAAATCTCACACTTCGACAACATCCCAAACAACTGATGTTGGAAAAGAACTCCCAAAATGGATCGTAGATGCTCTGCATGCTCATCTTCAGAAATGGAGTACACAAGGATATCGTCGATGAAAACCACCACAAACATATCCAAGAACTCAAGAAACACAGCATTCATCAAACCCATGAAAACAGCTGGACCATTCATCACGTTGAACGACCTTACAGCAAACTCATAATTCCCATGACGACAACAGAAAGCAGTCTTCATAATATCCTCATCCTTCACCCGCATCTGATGATATCCTGACTGCAAGTCGATCTTTGAGAACCAACTTGTACTCTTCAGTTGATCGAATAAATCATCATTCCACAGAAGAGGATAGAATTTCTTTATTGTCACTTTGTTTAAGCGACGATAATCGACACACAATAGCAAGTTGATGTGGGCCTACTTTACGAACAAGACTAGTGCACCCAATAGTGACACACTTGGCCGAACAAAACCGCACTACAACAGACCATAAAGCTGTATACATAGCTCTCATAACTCAGAAGAGGCCATCCTATATGGAGACATAGATATAGGAGACGCTCCTGGCTGTAACTCGATACCAAACTCGATCTATCGTCGAGGGGGTAATGCTACAACCTCTTCTAAGAAGACATTAGGGTACTCGTCCACGACCCTAGGAAATGCCAACTTCTAAACCTCTGATGAACTCAGCATCAACACAACCTTTAAGGATGATTAGCATGGAAGGCGCCTATGACAAATCCGAGGATCTCACTCACCAACAAACACCACCTGATCTCCATCCGCACCAAAGAAGATAACCTTCTTCCTAAAGAAATCCACAATATCTTGCACCGAATACAACCAATCCATGCCAATTATGACATCATATTGTTGTATTCGTAAACATAGGAAATATCCCCAAGAGCGGTGCTGCCCCAAAACTAGCTCACAATCTCTACATACATTAAACAAGTTAGATCGACCTCCAACTGGCATAGTCAATGCCAAGGGAACTTGAAGCCTCTCTACCTAAAGTCCCAAGGAATGGACAAGGGTAGGTTATATGAAGGGGTGCATCTCTCCTGAATCAAACAAGGCATACACCAAGGTAGAAAACAAGTAATGGGTAACTCGAACGACATCTGGCTTGCTTGGGGATGGCATCGCTAGAGCATGAAGCTGACCATGACCTCCTCCACGACCATTTGAAGAGCTTTATTAGATTACATCATTACCTTTTTATCAGTTCCAATGTACATTAATTAATTATTTAAACATTAATTAACCATGAACAAAACCTTACTAAACAGAATTGGCATCACATTCAAAATCAACCGCTCCTTTTAAGATTCAACATCACCGTTAAATTCCAGCATCTCCATCCCCATGTATTATCACCATTTGATCAATCTATCATTACAAAATTACATTCCCATATCCCCAGGCATTCTAGAAAGGCATCCTTTGAAACAAAACACAAGGGGTCTCAACACGGTGAGTAGGTATACTACTTGTCGAGTCTTTTCCTCCTATATCAAGAGCGTAGACCCATTCTCCTTTGAGAAGCTAGACGCGGAAATCACATGGCATACCCCGTGCGTCTTCGCCTCCATATGAATAAGGGTAAGAAAGTACAGCTTCCCTGAGTAGTGGGGAAAAGTAAATAGGATAATCATTCCATCAAAGTCACCAAGCATCCAAGAAACACATCCATCTAATTACATCATCACTTGTGTCCTCCCCAACACTCGCATGCATAAACCGATTCATCTCGCCACTCTAGGCGTCATCCGCTGCCACAACCACAAGGCCTCCCTGCCTCCAGACATCACAACACCCCTCCAGGGTCACATCACATCACAAGCAGTAAGAAATCAACCATCACATCAAATGGTCTATTGTCTCTTTAACAAGGAATCTAGCCTTCATACAAAATGAGCACTCATGGCTCTAAACTACAAGGAATTCCGCCTTACAAGCAAGAGGGTAACTCAGAACCCTATCATGCATTATCTTTTATCAACAACAAGTTCTATAATCCATCTTGAGTTAACCAGTTTACTATTGTTAGGTTCCAACTACGGGAAATAAAACCAGAAAGCTATCATAGATATCAAAATTTAATTAAAAAATTAACTTGACATGCCTTTAAACAACAAGCACCAACAACAACAACCAGATTCATTCACATGTCTCTTTGTCTTTAGTTAATTAATTATCAATTAATTCTATATTTAAATTCTTTATCAATTTCCATCTATAATGAAAAACTAATTAAAGAAATCATAGATATCACATTATCTAGAAAAAACGAGAGGCAAACCATTATCATGGTACAAAGTAACACATGCGATCAAACCAATTATTTTAATCCTCTTCAAGTATTTAATTAGGTAAATTTCATTGTGGTACAAAGTGATAAATCATTATAACTCTAATATTGCACATAAAAAAAAGAGAAGCCACGAATCCCCTACCTCAAAGAGTTCTTCACATTTTTTATCCACACAACGTGTCACGATCCCCCTCTCACGACAACTGCATCCACCCGAGGATGCCACGGTACGTCTGCACCAACCAAACCCCATGAAACCCCCATTAGAATAATGGATGATACATGCTAACATCGAATGGAGGACAAGAGAAGATGATCCTTAATGTAATGATGATAAAACATAACTTTTATCGAAGAATGATCGACACAACTTTGTTTCATCAAAATATAGTAGAACCAATCCTAGGAGTAATGTTTGATTGTGTAACTCCTACGCGAATGATTGAAAGGTTCAAGCATATCATAGCCGATATCAAAGAGGAAGAACAAGGGAGGATGAATCTTGTTCCTTTTTGAAGATTTAATGGTGCGATGGTTTAAGATGCGCTTACTTATCCCTTAAAAGAGGATCGTATTAACCCACGTAGTTTGACAAAGTTAAAACATCTCAACCATAGGAATAATTAATATAGGATTTATGGCCTCTTAATTGTCCTTAATAGTACTTAAAATAAGGATTTAAATGTATTTTATGTCAAAGGAAATGTCAAAAGGAGAAAAACTGTAGGAATCTGGAAACACTGGTCACCTTCCATTACTGTACACCTACCGATCTGTGCTACCGATCTGTGATACCGACCTGTGCTACCGATCTGTGCTACCGATATGTGCTACAAATCTGTGCTACTGATCTATGCTACCGATTTGTGCTACCGATCTGTGCTACGGATCTGTGCTATCGATCTGTGCTAGCGATCTGTGCTAGCGATTTGTGCTACTGATCTGTGCAACTGATCTCTGCTACCGATCTGTGTTACCGATCTGTGAAACACTATACCCCTGCCGATACTGTTCATAAAAATGGAAACATTGTTCACAGAACTAGAAATTTGGCATTGTTGGGGATAAATCACCTTGACCTCCCAGAACACCCCCAACACCACATTTTCACAACGTAATGGACCGGAGAGGTCCAGGCCATTACAAAATAACTATTAATTAGACAACATTATTTAATATAACTATCTTAATTAATGTTCAAAATTCAATTCTATATCACTTTTTGAAGGATCATTGATCCCTATGTCTCCTTATGGAATCAAACCCATGCTCCAAATATTCAATTATTGGCCATAGTATTAATATATTATGAAAAACAGAATTTCAAATTTGATCTCCCATGTGGGAATGTAATGATGCTCTATGGAATTAGATTTTTTTTCTAATGTTGGGTTTGTTAGGAGGACCTTTGTAAAAAACCCATGAATAATTCACCTATTTCATTCACATTTCTTTTTTATTTATTCTCATCTGTTGTCTTTCTACATATTCTATAATGAACCACCAGTGCATAAGAAAGTCCCATATAACTCATTCAAGGATCCTAGATTTTGAAGAACCTAATGGTTTCAACAGTAAAATAGAGAGGTAATAGTCTATAAGATACTATCCATATATGGATAAATATAATGAGCATTAATAATAAAAATTATATAATTCTTAGTTATTGAAATAACAATTTGATGGAGAATGACCTTTGATACCACAACACACTAATATGGACCATGGATTTTCATCCATTAATGATGATACAAAAAGATTTATTATCCCTCTATAAAAAACACATATGGTATTATTATAAGATTATTTCATATGATTCATAACATGTTTCAATTTTTTTCCTTCAATGTCATGATCCAAAAGAATATATCTCAAACTTTTTAGACGTATATCACTCTTTTAAATGCTAAGGGGTATCATGAGATTCAATTAGACTTGGTTTTTTTATATTCTTTTTATAAGACTGATACATGTATTTGTTGAATTTATAACCCAAATATATATCATGACATTATATTGAAGGGATAAGAAATTTATGGTCATGATATTTCTACCAATAAAAACATGGATGTCGCAAATAAGGCTTCAAAATGATTCATATGTTTATGGTGAATCATCTCTGAATGAATGAGAATAAATTAAGGAGATGGTATATACATTCCCAAAAATGGAATCAATATGTGTATAAAATTTAAAACAGTTATTATGCTTTATAGATCAACACTCACGTAGTTTTCGATTCCTCTATTGAAAAATTATTCATTATGGAAAAATGGTTTTTGTTAGGGATGAAATCAATAAAATATCAGAAATTTTTTGCTTTTTACAAGTCACTCATGGAAATCTAAGATAATTTTTTTCGTCATATAGAGATGATGAACCACCTTATATTTGAAGAAGAGACTCTCACCAGGACGTTTTATAGCTTCTAGTTCCCATTATAACATTATCATTTACTAACACCAATTATATAAGTACATTTTGTTAGATGTGACGTGGAACAAATTTTTATCAATAACAATGAATTGTATTTGAAAATAATAATCCCCATGATTATTTCTATGTGGGATATAACCCACCATCAAAGAAGTATGAATAAAAAAACCACAACAATGAACCATAAACCCTCATTCTATATCACAAAAAATATGGAACCAAAAAAGGATTGGTCCAACATATCCAATAATATAAGTAACACATGTGAAGCCACATTATCTGTAATCCCTGAGAATGTGTTTATAAATGTTTCGACTTTTGCCTCAATAATTCCCACCCCAACAACAATACCAATAACATTGTTGCCCATGATTTCCACATTCATCCAAAAATGATCCACCAAATATCATGATTTTTTTTATATATTTATTCTCATGGTAGATAAAATAATTACCATTAAATTGAATAAATTTACAAATAACAAATAAACCCTCTGAAAACTCAAACATCAGGTTTGATAAATTTCTGAAGCTATATTGGACTTTATATTATATATAATTACTTATAATAATGAGATGCAATCATGAGATCATGACAAGGATATGGTCATAATATGTGGAAAAGACATTGATACAAGAAAACACTCTATAGTTGATAAGATAGTGGAAGAGAAGCCTATTAATTATTAAAATTCTAATGAATTGAAAATTGAAGAGGGTCAATGTGAAAACATATTGAATGTTATTGGGAAAGATAAACAGACTCCTAAAAAGGATGAACATTAAAAATATTTTTGGCACCTACACCATATTTATCATTTATACCTCTCCCTGGGAGGCAATGAAAATTAGAAATAGAAGGAAAATATAATAGATTTTAGATATTTTTAGTCAAAATTATATCAATATTCCCTTCAAAGAGTACAATTTCTAGAAGATGGAGTATTCTGAATGATTATAGAATTTTATTTCTAATAAGTATAAAAATTAATAATTTAGAGTTATCTCTCTTATTGAAATGTTCTCCAATTTTTACCAATGGAATCTCCGTCAAATTTTTATATATGACAAAATATTTTTAATTCTATTCACATAAATATATGCAATATTAGGAAAGTATTGATTGATATTGGTTTCAGTATCAAACTATTGACAATGAGAATATATCGATAATTGGATCTTGATAAAAATAAGAAAATTATGTTTCTAGGAACCTTTATGATGGATCATTGTGATATCCTTATGGAATCATGTATAGTGTTCTTTTTGAAAGTATGAAATATCAAATTTTCAAATGATATTATAAGTTATTAAATGAATGAAGAAGGTGACACTAAAATTATTTTCGTAAGACATTTTATAAAATATTGAATAGAATTAATTAATTAGAATCATGGAAGAAATTAATTTTGATTAATTGGCTAACGAGTTGGGTTTTACGTATTAAAAACTATTAGATATGGAACATATTTAGTGGAATTTCAATCCATTCTTATGGCTGGTAAATGAGAATCTAAAACATAAACAACACATTAATGTAATTACTAAGTGGAATTGTCCAACATTATGGGTCCTCATGATTAAATGGAAAATTAAAAAAAATAAAATTTCATTAAGTGATAAAGGGAAGTAGAAAATTTGAGTAAGTAAGATACATTGACCCATTGAAAAAGGACTCATTTCATGTATTTATGTCCTCTATTATCATGTCACTAATACTGGAGTTCATATAATGACTGAAGCACATTGAAGAAATAATTTCTAAAGGATAGATATGTTAAGGATTCATCATTACTTCTGATCTCATAAGAATCAAAAGAATAGTTATTAATAGTTTTATGAATATAGAAGAAAAAGATTTCATGTAGATGAAAGAAATAAATGGGATCCATCACACAATATGAACACATATGTATAAATATTAATTATATGTTAAAGTATGTATAAAATCTTATATATTTTTCAACACAACTATGAATGAAATTGTTAGAAACTATATTTTAATGTTACTTCATGCTGGGATTATCTTCCCCACTTATTATAGAGGCATAGAGATCCCACATCACATGGTATTGAAAATAACAGTCTTTACAAGTTTTAATAACATGTATGATGTTGTCATTCCAATAAGAATGGTCAATTAATTTTTGACTTGTTTCACCAATCACTATTAAAATGAAATTTCCAATAAATATCATTTTTAATTATCATTAATCGATCAAATTTTGGAACAGATAATTTAGAATGAATTATATTGTTTCCTATATGAATAATCTGGACATAATCACAAACCAACTGACCTAATTGATTAATAAAAAATAATGTTCACATGTTCATATAGAATTGAAACTTATAAAATTATATATTTTTTATATATATTGGGAAAAAACATTTCACTATTTCATGACACATTTATTCATAATATTTTGGGGGAGATTATTTAATTTTTCCATGATGACATTTAATGGAGATCTTTTAATACGTTCATAAATAATTTAGACCATATGATATAGTGATGTGATGAATATTTCATAGTACTAATCACAAAAATATGAAACCAAGTAGTGTATGGAGAAATACTTATCATAAAAAACCATATCATGCAAGAGAATATTTACTGATAGAGATTAAAATAATTAAAGAACCAATAAAACCTACCATTGTTAAAGTAATCATGTATTTTAATGGCCATGTTGTATTTTACCATTATATTTGTAAATATATTTCCACAATAGGTCAATCCATGGAACAAATTTTAGAATATAATATTATCTTTGAGAGATATTAGTTTAGTGTTTATGTATTTATGGAATTGAATAGAAATATGGAGGAAACCTCTATTAGTATCTGACTTGATTGGGAATGTTATTTTAAATTGTTGTCTGATGTGAGTGATATAAATTTTTTTATTCCTTTAAGTTTACATGTAAATATTATTATTTTTTCAATAATTCAATAAAAACAATGATATCAATGATTCCCTTATCAACTACAAATTAATAGAAAAAATGCTCTTCGTAATGGTATAATATTTAGTAAGAATTCATTTCATACCTCATTCCCTCTATGGTTATTTTATTTACTAAATTTCATATATTAATATTTCATTTTATAAAAAAGGATAAAAAATTAACGATTCTATGCATCCTATTATTTTAAGGTCTTAATAATTTATCCCAGGATTAAAACGTATATAGAAATATGTTTCTGAACATTTCTAAATACATTATATTCCCAATTTTTAAGAATATTGTGAGATAGAAATTCTAGATGAAATCACCAATGAAACCCTTTACTATTTTGATATAAAATATCATTCATGGTTTACCAATATGATAATCTATTTGGACCCTTGAAACCTTTACCTTCACTTCGATTACTAGTAATGGAATGAGTAATCATCCAACGCATCACTCAATCATTGGGATTCAACACTTCTTCTCTTGAAATGTATATATATTAATGTGAAAACTTTTAACTAAGGAGGAGATACAATGTGTGTTGGAGTCTTTTCATCCATCACCCATTAGAGTACATTATGTTCTTGATCATATCATTGATATTATATTTTTGAGTGGATTCACATATCCCACACTCCATCAGTATGTGAGATATTTTTTCTAACATTTTGATCATTCCTAAAGAGTGGGAAACATTATATGAAGAAATAAAATCACCATAATACTATTATTGAATATTACAGTTTTGGTATATGGGGAATTTATATTGATTGTTACCTTTCTAAATATTATTGGAAATATGTATATTTTTCTTTGTATGTTTTATGTGTTGATGTGGGTGGATGTTTTTGGAATATAACATAATATAGCCAAAGTTATTTTGTAATTATTGAATAAATTTTTTTTATTGGTTTTTAATTTTTATATTTTCTATTAGTTATAGGGTAAATGTTTTTAATAAACACTTGATAAAATGGATTATTAATAAATATGGTGTTATCTATAACACCATCACTCTTTACCACCCAAAAAATAAGGTAATTGGAGATCAATAATAATGAAATCAGTTAATTTTTTTAAAATATGATTAGAACTTGTTAGAATAATTGGATCACGATACATAATGATTCACATTGGGAATATCACATTACTTGAAAACATACATTCTTATGGATCCCATCCATCATTTCAATATAAAACATTTCAATATTCTGCTAGGTAGTAATGTTAATCACCTTTGTTAATTAAAAAGATGAACATGGATGTTCAGAGTGTGTGAGAGTGGAAAATGTTACAAATATATAATATGGAAGAGATTAGAAGAGAAACATCTAAAACTTCCAAACCATAGATAGATAAATACATAAAATGGAACTATTAATACATTTCATAGAAGATATTTACACATAGAGAAAAGTTACTCTTGTTTACCTCACATATTAATTTTTTTAGTAATGATTAAATCTAGATGATCATTAATATTTAAATTAAATAATTTCCTCAACCATGGAGTGGGTTAAATCTAATATAATGAATATAAAAAATTCAATTTTAATGGATAATGGATGATCCTCAATCAATATCTTTTCATTGAGTGGTTTTCCTCTCCATAAATATCTATTTAAATCTCAAAATGGATGTCAAACTATGGATTTTAAATATATTGTGTAACACCCCAAGCATCCATGGTACGCTTTTCTTAGAATAATACAGTAGTGTGTGTTGTATGCAAATTCGAGTTCTAAAACACCACAACCAATCAACTTGAGGTTATGAATAGTAATTCCCACTGTTTTAAATTTAAAACATTTTATATTTCAAACTGGAATTAGTTTTTGGATTTAGAATATCTAAATTATCTTAGGGTGACATTTTTGTACATTTTTTATAGCATTCATATTTTGATGAATAATGAATATTGATAAATTTAAATTAAAATATACATTTTAATCGAAATAATTAGTAGTGATAAATTATGAATTTGAATTATTTTAAAGTATAATTTGATTATAATCTTCCGTTTAATCCAATGTTGGTCATTTGACATAATTTCACATTTACACTGGACATAAGAATGTGTCAATCTTCTGATAGATATGATTTTTAAAAAACACATTTTGTTTTGCCAACAGAAATTAATTTTAAATTAATTATTGCAACCTTTGTGTTTTGAATTTAGAAAAATGGATTCCATATTTATAATTCTGAGGTCCAAATTTTGTAAATATGTATCTTTTATTTTAGACAATTTGAATAATTTATTCGGTAAATATTTTATTTACCATGGTTAAAGGGTAAATCCGGTAAATAAGTGTAAAACAATAATATTATAATAGTACTAAATTACACTAAAACGTGTCCTAACACTATTGGTTGATACATGGCTGACCATGGGAATCTTTGGGTATATTTTGGGACCCCATGGATCAACTTGTAAGTGCTAATTACAATTTATATTAATTAAGTTAATGTAAATACAAAAGTGACATAACCATTTATCTTTTAGAAAAACAAATTTTAAATTGGGTTATATATGTTATAATTTTGAATATAAATATTAAATAGAAATCTAAAAATATTTTCTACATAATGGTATTTTATTTATAATTATTATACATTGAATAATTAAATTTATTTATGACACAATGATGATGTACTATTTTCCTTATTAATGACCGAATAAAAAAATTGGTATTATAATTGTTAAAATAAATATAATTTGACTATTTTGATACCATAAACGAATTTTATTGGATACTATGACATGTCAGGATTGAATATATTATTTTTTTATAATTAATAAAGTTATTAAGACTTAAAAAATCAATTATTAAATGGTTTTAAAATTGACAGAAAAGTGTTTTGAAAACAAATAATATATTATTAATTAACATAATATTATAAAAAATATAAGGTTCAGCTAAAGGACTTATATGATGTTAGGTATGTCATTAATTGACCGCTTGAGGTTCCTTTAGATGTTTATACTATGTTTATTAACCAAATAATATAATAATACAAAGAGACATGGTAAATGTCAAACTAATTAATTAAGAGTTAAATCTAAAAGATAAGGTTAATATTCTGACACAAACCTATCTAAAACCTAATTGTTGAGTGTTTTTAGACCCCTCCCCACCTTATACTTTAAATTATATTTTTTGGAGACATTTGAAACCAAATATGAATTTATTATAAAATAATAATTTATGATTTTCCTAAAGAGACCCTCCCCCCCCTTATAAAAGGACACCACATCTAACTAAATCTTCATTCATGAAATACCTTTTGGTTCGGCCAAAACCTGCCTATATATCCTCTAAAAGTTCATCACATCAACCTATAGGCCTTAGTTTTATCATAAATCCAACCTATGGATCCCTTTTTATCAAATCAAAAGGAATAACCCGAAGAAGAGGTATTGTTTTCACCACCCTCTTTCACATTCCTTTCTTCATCCACTTCATCTTTCTTTTTTATTTACATTGTAAAATAATAACTCTAGTATATTCTATATACTGTGATGTTATTATAAATATGGTACTACCATATTCATTATTCTATCTATCTTTTCAATGACATGTCAGCATACGTGTGTACGTACGGCTTACCGTCTCCATGTCGTGGTGTAATTGTTATCCAAAACATTATTATTTGGATGGATACGATAATGATGTGTAATTGTTGTAAATAATGAGTATAACATGATTATTATTTTGTATATATGATATAAGTTCCAATTAAATATTATTTTAATATCAAAATAATGAAATTATCATTAGTGTGTATGTACGGATTACCGTCTCCCTGAACGTGATGAGATTCATTCCTCATCGTATCCATTCAAGACAAATATTCATTTGATGATTAAAAAAAATGTTAAAATACTTGATATCATTATGGATATGAATAATATACATCCCTTACATAACAAATATGACTCAAATAACAAATAATATAAGGGAAACATAATCTGTTAACACCCAAAACGATGATAATACTAAGATATTATTATAAGAAAATTGTTAAAAATCATATATGATATCATATTAATTTATATGATTCTTGTATAATTTAATAAAAATTATTTCACCATTATACAGGAGGTTAACCTACCCTCAAAAAAAGAAACGTACATGGTAAGGGTTAATTTCAAAATCTCTTTATTATCCAAAGTTGTTTTTACTTATGTATCTTCTATGACCTATTTATCATCCACATCCATGTTTATTAAAAATGTATTTCAAAACATTTTCACTATTTACAATACAATGGGTTAAATTCATTTATACCCTTATGTGTTTTGAACGGAATCTTTCTGTCATCTTCCAAACAAGGTACTTTTGGACCTTTTCGACAAATTTAAGGTAAGAATGTTTTTTTAACTTACAAAGCGGGGATGTTATTTTCCGCCATTATAAAATCATCCAAGATTCCCTTACAATCATATAAAAATATTTTCAAAATAAATGTTTTCTTTATAATATATTTCTCTTAAATTATTTCAAAATAGAAATATGTATTCTCTAAAATGGGTTTTGATTTCATCTATGTCAACATCCTTTTATGGATCTTACGTTCATTTGAAGTAGATTTATTATGATAAAAAAGTTCCATATTGTATTGAAGGTTTTGTGATATGTTTGAATGTGGATGTGTTATATTTATACCATTCATGTTTTATGGTTAAGGTATTAAAATTTTATATTCTAGTTTTAATATGAATATTTATGATATGTTTAAACATTTTCATATTAGGAATCTATTGGACATAGTAAGTGACAGGCGGAGCCCGCTATAGCTCCTTGACGCATCGATAGGTCTCATGAGACAACTGGATGTTGAATTGGCTGAGACCCTTTCCCAATTTGATATGTGGTTATGGCTGAGGCCTTAATCATTTTAAAGTGTCTTGGATGAGGCCTTGAAAAAATGTTTCAGACTGTTCGGAATTATACATTTCCTCAATTATAAAATAATATTGATGTTTCATGTGGTCATTCGACTATAGAATACCCATGATTAAGTTTTATTATGGATTTGTTTACTCAGTTCATATTTCTTCCATAAAACTATTCATGTTTATATTTGGTATAGGAATTTGGTTTCAATTATTCACCATGCTTAATATTTATTTTATCTTCCACTGTCTTTCTTACCCTTACTGAGCATTTGAGATCACCCCTTTCTTATGTTTCATTTTACTAGGATTTGAAGAAGTTAGTTATGAGTGAATTGCGGGCACAATCTAGGAGGCTTGGATATTCCAAATAGAATAAATTCGTTTTTTATTTCTTTTGAAGTTGTAAAGTTGAACATATGTATGAGTCTTGTTTCCAATAATACTAAACTGATCAGTCATTCAAGACATGATTTCTTTGTCATCATGCCAACGTTATGTAATAACGCACCGACTATGGGTAACTGGGGTCAGGGCGTTACAGTTGGTATCAAAATATAATTAGTAAAAACCTTGGAAACTAGATTTAGATAAACTCTGATTAGAGCACATAGACCTAAGATGGACATTGAGGATTAGTATAGAAGAACACCCTAGAATTTTGGTATTGTAGGGATTTTGTGAGATTTCCCAGTAATATATCCCTATCTAGATACGAGCAGGTAGATGCGGCTCTGGCACAGATGTACTTAGGGGTAAAACCCGAAAACACCACTTTGAGCTATACTTGAATGGGAGTTGGTGCACGACAACGGTCTTTGCCGCACTATTGGTTACGACACTCCCGTGGGATATAATTGGGATAATTCTAATTTTCATTACAAACTATTATGAATGGTTTATGAGTGTATACTTCCTCAATGAAAACATTTTTATGATTATTGATTACATCTATAAACTGTTCAATTCACGTTAAGTGTTTTGCAAGGTTGGATTTATGTATTGTGATTCATAAACTAATCTAGTGTATGACATTGTTTAGAAGTGGAGCCTAGTGGAATAAATGGAAACCGTATCTATGAACACAATCCATGTAGTGATTTCCCTCCTACTCAAAATAATTATAGTGGAGTTAGTGATGCAACTGGTGCTGATAAGCTTCTCACTATAATGGGACAACTCACTTAGATTATGAATAATAACCTTACCCGCATGGAGCACCCAGATCCACAGTGTGGAGGATCAATGATAGATCGCTTCATGAGGAAAAAACCACCGACATTCAATGGGAATACAAATCCATTGGTTTCTGAGCAATGGATAAGTTACCTAGAGTAAATATTTCATTCTATGGGGAGTATTGAAAGGGAAAAAGTTGTCATTGAATTTTATCGCCTCACTGGAGATGCTGATCAATGGTGGCCATTGATTCAAAATACGAAGGAAGATGATGAAGTATCAAATATGGAATGCAGGCTGTTTAAAGAGCTTTTCTTAGGGGAATACTATCCTAGTGTCCATCGAACAGATATGGAAAGGCAATTTATGAGTCCGAGACAAAAGGGGGATGTGAATGATGCAAAGTATGAGGCTAACTTTACAAGGATAGCAAGGCATGCTACAAATTATATACGTAAACCAAGATGTAATATTGATCATTTCTTTGATGGGTTAAAACCATTTCTCCATAGAGAGTTAGAATCACAATCCTTCTCGTCATATGAGGATATTGTATAATTTTCTATCAAGAAAGAAATGGAATTCTCTAAGTCTTATGACATTAAATAAAATCAAGAGAAGGAGATATTTGTTGAACACTTTGGGAAAGGAAATAAGGAAACAAGGAAAAAGGGAAGAGTTGAATTCTCACTATGTGATAATTGTGGAAGGAAGCACCCTAGAGCCTATCTAAAAGGAAAAGGAGTATGCTAAAAATGTGTCCAGAAATTCCATCTTGCTAGTGATTGTATGGGAAATAAAGACACTAACAATGTTCAATGATACAATTGCAAGGAAATGGGACATTATGCAAATGAATGACCTAAGAGTCAAGGGAACTTACCTCAGAAAAGGCCATGGGATCAAGGCCAAAATTATGCTATCAGTACTGCTGAGGTAGAATCTCTGAAAGACATGGTGGTAGGTAATTTAATGGTTTCCTAATGTTTAGAAAATTCTTTATTTGATTATGGTTCATAATATTGTTTCATATCTTCCCAGTTTTATATGAAAATTAGATATTTCCAATTTGATTTAACAAGGGAGTTGTCAGTCAAAACTACTAGGGGAAGTATCATTGCAAAAATGTTTTGTGAATCAGTCCCCATTATAGTATATAAATTTTCTTCATCTACTGATCTCATCATCATACCTATGATTGAATTTGATGTAATCATCGGTATGGATTTGCTTTCAGACCAGAAGAAAAATTTTATTGTATGATGAAATAGGATAATATTTTTCATGATGATGATAATGAACACCATATCTTTAGAGTAGAATCATCACCACCTAATTCGTATCTAGATCCACCCCAGTAGCTCAATTAAATTCAATTATTAGGGAGGAAGAGAATGATGTAACATCTGGTGAGGAAAGGAATGTTCAAATAGAGTATGTACCAATTTTGAAAGAATTTGTTTATGTATTCAAGGGGATTTACCTGGAAACCCTTCAGAATGAGAAATTGAGTTTTCCATTGACCTAATTCATAGATCAAGGCCCATATCGAATACCCCTTATTGAATGTACACTATGGAATTAGTGTATCTGAATAAATAACTAGAGGATTTGAGTAATAAGGGATTTATTCGCCCTTATGTTTCTCCTTGGGTAGCCCTTGTCCTTTTTGTTAAGAATAAAGATGGATCTAGGAGGTTATATATCGACTACAGGGAGATCAATGATATGAAAATAAAGAACAAGTATCCCCTACCTCGCATAGATGATTTATTTGACCAACTACATGGAGCTCAATACTTTTCAATGATTGGTCTTCGATCTAGATACCATAAGTTTTGTGTGAAGAAGGAAGACATTCTGAAGACAGCGTTTCGAACCAGGAACTGGAATTACGAGTTTACCGTAATGCCTTTTGGATTGACTAATGGACCCTCTGTCCTCATGGATCTAATGAAAAAAGTTTTCAAGGAACACCTCAATGAATTTTTAGTTGTATTTATTGATGATATTTTGGGTAACTCCAAAGGCTACTAAGATCATGAAAATCAATTGCGCATTATCCTGAAGACTCTTAGAAGACATGAATTATATGGGATGTTTAGAAAGTGTGAATTTTGGCTTCAGATTATTTTTTTTCTTGGCCATATTGTCTCTAAGTATTGAATTTTCGTTGATCCTTCTATGACCAAGGAAACCCAAGAATGGCCAACACCAACAAGTATAACTGAGGTACATAGTTTTATTGGTTTAGCAGGTTATTATCGGCGTTTCTTCTAGAATTTTTCCTAATTGGCTAACCCATTAATGAAGATCACATGTAAAGGGGTTATATATATTTGGACAACAGAGTGTGAAGAATGTTTTGATGAACTGAATAGAATATTAGTAAATGATCCTATATTGACACTACCATCGAGGAATGATGGGTTTGTTATTTATAGTGATGCTTCAAAGAAATGACTTGGTTATGTCCTTATGCAGAATGGTAGGGTTATTGATATTGCATCAAGATAGCAGATAATTCATGAGAAAAACTATCCTACTCATGATCTTGAGTTAGCTATTGTAATATTTTCTTTGAAGATATGAAGACATTATCTTTTTGGTGAAAAATGTGACATATATACTGATCACAAGAGTTTAAGGTATATTTTCTAACAGAAATAACTCAATATGAGGCAATGACGATGGATTGAAGTACCCAAGGATTATGACTGCAAGATACACAACCACTCGGGGAAGGAAAATAAGGTGCCAGATGCTTTGAGCAGAAAGGATCATAGAGTTTTCAAAAAAAATTGTAGTTGAAAGGGATACAATTTTAATGGATCTAGTAAAGTTGGATATGGGAATAACCATGGAAGGTGAAATATCAATACTTTTTCAAATGGATGCCAAACCATATTTACTAGAAAGGATAAAGAGTTCTCAAACCAATGATAAAGAGTATCAAAAGATGATTAATGCTGTGAATGATGGGAGATTGAGTGAATTTGTGTATGAAGATGGAATTTGGAAATTTGGGTAGAGACATTGTGTTCCTGATATACCTGGTCTAAAAAGGGAATTTTTGGATGATTCTCATAGTTTCAATTTCTCTATACACCCTGGGAGCACCAAAATGTATCAAGATTTGAAGGAACATTTATGGTGGGACAACAGGAAGAGGGAGATTGATGATTTGGTTTCAAGATAGATGGTTTGTAAACAACTGAAAGATGGAAGGCAGCAGCCTAGAAGAGTCATGCAACCTCTTCCCATACATGAGTGGAAATGGGAAAATATCACAATGGACTTTTTCATGGGACTACCAAAGACTTCTAGAAGGAGTGATGCAATATGGGTCATTGTTGATCGTCTTACCAAGTCAGCACATTTTCATGATATAAGAGAAGATTTACCACATAAAAGATTACAAAGACTATATATTAATAAAGTTGTGAGACTTCATGGAGTACCCCTATTCATTTTTTTCTAATCGTGATCCCCGTTTTACTTCAAGATGGTGGAAAAGTCTTCAGAAATCCCTTCTTACCGAACATCATTTGAGAACTACCTACCACCCCCAAACTAATAGACAATCAGAACAGACTATTCTAACCTTTGAAGACATGTTGAGATATTGATCACATGACTTTCAGGGTATGTGGGATCAATATTTACCTCTGGTGGAATTTTCCTATAATAATAGCTTCCATTCAAGTATTCAGATGGAACCATATGAAGTGTTATACGGAAAGAGATTTTACACACCAACCTATTTGGATGATGTTGGTGAAAGAAAACTTATATGCTCAGAACTTGTTGAGGAAAAAATGGAAAAGGTGAAGGAAATTCAAACCCACATCAAAGCATCTCAAAGTAGGCAGAAGAGCTATGCGGATAACTGAAGGAAAGATTTGGAATTTCAGGTAGGAGATCCTATTTTCATGAATGTATCTCCATGGAATGTGTTATTTGTTTTCGTAAGAAGGATAAATTGAGTCCAAGGTACATAGGACCTTTAGAAATTATAGAACAAATTGGGACTGTAGCTTGCCGTTTGGTACTACCGCCAGGTCTCTCCAAAATTCACGATGTGTTCAACGTATCACTGTTGAGAAAATACATCCTAAACCCATGCATGTTCTCACCTATGAGGAAGTAGAATTGGAACCTGATCTGTCTTATTGCGATGATCCAATCAAGATTCCTGATATAAGAGAACATGTTCTGAGAAACCAAATGACTCGTCTGGTAAAAGTTCTATGGAGAAATCATAAGTTGGAAGAGGCAACGTGGGAACCCGAGAAACTTACGATAAAGAACCAACCGAGCCTTTTCATACGGTAGTATTCTAGAAATTTCGAGGACAAAATTACTTGAATGATAGGAGAATGTAACACCACAAGCTTCCATGGTATGCTTCTCTTTCAATAATACACTAGCATGTGTTGTACGCAACTTTTAGTTCTAAAATACCACAACAAACCAACTAGCCACTATGAATAGTAATACACACTTTTTGAAATTTTATACATTTTATCATTCAAAATGGACTCCATTTTTTTGATACAGAATATTGAAATTAGCTTAGGGTGAACGTTTGGTACTTTTCTAATAACATTCATATTTTGCTGAATAATGAAAATTACTAAATATTAATAAAAATCATCATTTTAATTGAAATAAATAATATTGATAAATTATTAATTTGAGTGATTTTAAAGTATAATTAGATTATATTTTTACAAATTAATCCAATGTTGGTCATTGGACATAATATCACGTTTAAACTGGACATAAGTATGTGTCAATGTTTTGATAGTTATTATTTGTTAAAAACACACTTTTTGTTTTGACAATGGGAAATAATTTTAAATTAATTTCTGCCACTAATGTGTTTTGAATATAGAAAAGAGGATTCCATATTTAGAGTCAGGAGGTCCAAATTTTTTAAATATGTAACTTTTATTTTTAGACATTTTGAATAATTATTTCAGTAAATATTTTATTTACCATGGTTAAAGTGTAAATCGGGTAAATAAGGGTAAACAAATAATATTATAATATTACTAAATTACCCTAAAACATGTTATAACACTATTGGTTGATACATGTCTGACCATGGGCATCTTCGGGTCGATTTTGGGACCCCATGGAGCCACTTGTAAGTGATAATGACACTTTATATTAATTAAGTTAAAGTAAATACAAATATGACCTAACCATATATCTTTTAGAAAAATAATATTTACATTGGGTTATATATGTTATCATTTCTACTATAAATATAAATTAGAAAAATAAAAATATTTCCTACATAATGGTATTTTATTTATAATTTTTATACTTTTAATAATTAAATTTATTAATGACATAATGTTGATGCAGTATTTTCCTTATTAATGAATGATTCAAATAATTTGTATTATAAATGTCCAAATAAATATAATTTGAATGTTTTGATGCCATAAAATAATTTTATTGGTTATAATTAAATTTTAGGATTGACTTAATAAATTTGGTTTTAATGATTAAAGTTATTAAGACTTTAACAAAAATCAATTATTAAATGGTGTCAAAATTGACAAAAAGGAGTTTTTCTTTAAAAATAATATTATTGAATGATATAATATTCCTAAAAAACTAAGGTTTTTCCAAAGGACTTATATGATGATACGTATTTCATTAATTAACCACTTGGGGTTCTCTTTCCAGTCTATAGTATTTTTACTGACCAAATATTATAAAAACACAATGAGACATTGTTAATGAAAAACTAATTAACTAAGAGATAAATCTAAATGATATGGTTAATATAGTGACCCAAACCTAAAAAAAACAATTGGGATAGTGGTTGGATACCCATACCCACCTTATAAATTAAAAAAATATCCTATTTTGACTCATTAAAAAACGTATATGAATTTATTATAAAATAATACTTTAAGTTTTTCATAAAGAGACCCTCCTCCCACTTATAAAAGGACACCACATCTAAACATATCATTATACATTAAAATCCTTTTGGCTCAGCAAAACCCTTCCCAAATATCCTCTCAACTTCCCTAAATTTAATCTAGAGGCTTTATTTGGAGCAGAAAGCCAACCTAGGTATCCCTTTTGATCAAATCAAAAGGAAGAACCCGAAAAGGAGGTAATGTTTTCACCACCATCTTTCAAGTTCCTTTCTTCTTCCAGTTCATCTTTCCTTGTTATGTCCATTATAAAATAATATCACCGATATCTTTTATATAATATAATATTATTATAAATATGGTATAACCATATTCAGTATTCTATCCATCTTTTTAATGACATGTCACCATAAATGTGTACGTACGCCTTACCGTCTCCACATCGTAGTGTAATTGTTATTCAAAACATTATTATTTGGATGGATATTATAATAATTTATTTAAATAATGAGTATAACATGATAATGATTCCGTATATATATGATATACAATCCAATTATATATTATTTTAATATAAAACAATGACATTATCGTTCGTGCTTACGTACGGATTACCGTCTCCACGAACACGATGAGATTAATTACCCATCATATCCATTGAAGACTAATATTCATTTGATGATTAAAAGTAATGTTTAAAGACATGAAATAATTCTGGATATGAATATGATTGATCCCATACAGAACAAATGTGACTCACATAACAAATAATATAATGGAAAACGAATCCGTTAACACAGGAAACAAAGATAATACTAAGATATTATTAATAGTACAATGTTAAAAGATCATATATGATATCATATTAAAGTATATGATTCTTGTACAATATAATAACAATTATTTCACCATTATACAAGAGGCTAACCTAACCAAAACTAAGAAAAAGTATAAGGTAAGGATTAATTTCACAATCTCTATGTTATCCGAGGATGTTTTTACGTAAATATCTAATGGTACCTCTTTATCATCCATGTTTCATAAAAATGTATTTCAAAAAAAATTCACTATTTACTAGACAATGGGTTAAATTCATTTATACCCTTATGTGTTTTGAAAGGAATCTTTCTGTCATTTTCCAAACAAGGTACTTTTTGACCTTTTCAACAAATTTAAGGTAAGAATGTTTTTTTAACTTATACGGAGGGTGCAGTTATTTTCCACCATTATTACATCATCAAAACTTCCCTTACAAGATTATAAGAATATATTCAAAATAAATGTTTTATTTAAAATTATATGTATCTTAAATGAGTTTTAAATAGAAAGAGGTGTTTTTCTAAAAAGGGTTTTGATTTCATCTATATCAACATCCTTTTATGGATATCAAGTTTATTTGAAGTTGATTTATTATGATACAAAACTTACATATTTTATTTAAGGTTTTGTGATATGTTTGACTGTGGATGTTCTATTTTTATACCCTTCATGGATTATGGTTATGGTATTGAAATTTCATATTCTAGTTTTAATACGAATGTTTATGATATGTTTAAACCTTCTCATATGAGGAATGTATTGGACATAGTAAGTGACAAGTGGAGCCCTCTATAGATCCCTGATGCATCGGTAGGTCTCATGAGATAACTAGATGTGGAATTAGCTGAGGCCCTTTCCCAATTTGATATGTGGTTTTGGATGAGGCCTTAATCATTTTAATATGTCTTGGCCGAGGCCTTTACAAAATGTTTCAGAATGTTTGACATTATACATTTCCTCATTATGAAAATAATATTGATGGTTCATGTGGTCATTCTACTAGTAGAATACCCCTTATTATGTTTTATTATAGAATTATTTACTCATTTCATATTCCTTATATAAAAGTATTCATGTTTATTGTTGGTAAAAGAATGTGGTTTCAATTATTCATCATTCTTAATATTTATGTTATCTTTCGTTGTATTTCTTACTCTTAATGAGCGTTTGAGCTCACCCATTTATTATGTTTCATTTTACCAAGATATGAAGAAGTTAGTTATGAGTGAATTGTAGGCATAATCTAGGAGGCTTGGTTGTTCCTAATATAATAAATTCATGTTGTATTTCTCTTCATGTTGTAAATTAGAACTTATGTATATATATTGTTTCCAATAATACAAAATTGATCAGCCTTTCAAGACATGATTTCCTTGTGATCATTCCAATGTCATGTAATAATGCACCGACTCTGGGTAACTGGGGTCGGGGTGTTACATTTTGTTGACTAGGTGGAAGCCCAAAATTTCACCCTTATATTTGATTCATTTTCTGTAAGAATAAAATATTCAAGGGGGAACCTATTGATTCTACTAAACAATGCAGGACGTCCAGCTAATAAGCCCCACCCACAAATGATCTGACACTAAAGATCATGATTTTTCATGGTGACTAATATTTTAAAAAAAGATAGATCATGAAATGAATGGAGTTTCTCGAAGTAGTGGAAGAACACAGTGTTTGACTAACCATAATGGTTTTTTCAAATTCAACAGATCATTTTTAAATAAATCATGTTTTAAAAATTATTAATTATGAATGTTTTTTATTTAATATATACATATAAAAATTGTATCCTTGAGATTGGATCATAAGAATGATAAATTTATAATAAATATAATTTTATTATTATCATTAGTCATTATTTCATTAAATATTTTATTTATTATGATATTAATGATCATAATAAACCCTTTTCTAATTATGTTGTTTGAGCTTGTACGTTCCACTGGTAGTATCCATATTACATTGATCTATATGTTATCCATTTACCTCTGAGAAACACCAATAGAACATCATGTTCTAGCATAGTGAATTTGTCATCTGTAATTTTTTTATTAATCACTCAAGTTATTTCAATCTTGAAGGATACTCACTTATTCTTCCCATTCATGAGAGTTGGATAGCCTGAAGATTTCATGAGGGAATTTTTTTTTTGTATAATAATTCTCAATTCTCAAATAACCATTCACAATAGACAAAATTGTATATTTTTTTAATTAGTTTTTATGTTTAAATTATTAATATATTTCTAAATTATCCAAAAATAATATAACAATCCTAATCTTTACAAATTCCACATAAAAATAATATTATTTTTATTTATAGTGTGTTTTAACAAGAGAAAATTATATGTATTATTTTATAAGCTTATAAAATAATATATCTCGAAGAAAATACTGTGGAGAACACATCTTCATAAACATTTATTGAATACGAGAATAAATATATAATTAAAAAAATATTAATAAAAAAATATTTTATTTACAATCCTGTGAAAAAAATTAAGTCACTATTAAATAAAATAAATATTCTACTAATAGTTTGAATATGAATATTTATTATATATATTATATTGTTAAAACATAGAAAAATATATTCCTCATTCTTGAGAAGAAAATTTATTCATTTAATTAGATTATAATAGAATATAATTGAGATTAATAGAAATAAAAACTGTGTTAACCTCTTGGAATCAATCATATTAGAAGTAGGTGGGATTTCCTATTAATCAAAATTAATTTATAGCAGTTAGTTAATGAACCCAATATAAAAAACTTAATGTCCTACCATAGAAAACAAAATTGAATGATTTTTGAGAAATATAATCCATTTTTCTCAATATGTCTTGAAGATGGTTTCACATCCATTTTATTAATATATATTATTGATAAATCCTTATATGACTACATAAAAAACATGTCTTTACACCATGGCTATAATATTTTATGTGACAGTTCCATTACTATGAAATCGATGTGATATCCACATCCATAAATATTGAATGAAAAAATAATTCATTGAATTATTTATTAAAAAAAATTCATTCATGATGCACATAATGTACCATGCTTCCTAGGATTATATGGTCTCACATTTTTGGTCAGTAAATATATGTTCTCAAGTGTTTACCTGAATTAATTATAATATATGGTCTAAGGTTCGTTACAGTTTCATGTATATAGGAATATGTGGTAAAATAAGACATATATATTTTTACTAAGACATTTATTCATATATTCTACTACCATTTTGATTAAAATGTGAAAATATTTTATAATGGACCCCATCGACATATGATTACTTTAACCAGATATTCCACATGTTATGTTCCCTATCATATAATTTTATCCAAAACTAGAAAAATGTTTATGAAAATGATCACTGAGTTTTAATGATAATAAAAAACTACTATACATTTTTCAATGTAATAGATACACTCTGATATTATTATATCAAATTCATACTGAATAATAATGATTATTTAATATTATATTTTATGAATATTTAAAACATCAAAATCATATTGCATCAAAATTAAAAAAAATTAGTTATAGAACACCAACATCAATTGACTCTCACTTGGACAAGAGCCAAATGATAATGAATTTCCATCTTTTATATCTCACATGATAATTATGTTTTTACTGAGTTAAGGGTTCATTCAATTTTTATACCCTATTTTCATCAATCTATCTTCTAGTCACATAAAATTAATTTTTTCCATAAAAAGACATCACGATTTGATATTTATGAAGTATGATCCTTGTCCAAAAAATGTGACCATGTCTCCTTTACAAGGGACAATACTAAATTAGCATCATTATAGTGTTTGATATGGTCTTTAATTCTTGATACTATTTCATAATCATCGATGAATATTAGTATCAAAATTAAATAATTATCTACTCGATTATCCATAATATACTAAGACTCGGATGTCTAATCAACAAAAAACATCTTTTATTGCGCTCTTAAACATCAAAACACCTGCATTGAGAGTTAATATGTATAACAATTTAAATCATAGTTCATTATGATCAATTTCAACACTAGAATATTCAAATCCTTTGTTGATTAGTTCTTAATCTCTTATGTAGAATAGAAACTTATGGTTATCACACAACATATACTCAAAGATAGTTATGAAATCCATAAAATGACAATCACATTTTCCAACATGATATCTTTATACTAAAAATCAATGCATAAATTACATTCAAAAACCTGACTTTTTATGAAATATATTATTTCTTATAATTTTTGTATCATTAATTGGTTTTGGTACAAACATAAATGTCTTTTAATAAACAATGATTTAATATTAATATTATTAATATTCAAACCTAATCATTATAAAATAAATGTTAAAAATGAAATTATGAAGAGGAGTAACCGAATATTTCAAATTATGTATAATGTTTTTAGGAAACAAATATTGATAAATATGTATATAATATTTGGTATAGTTTATATAATTCGAAAATAAATTTTCTAAAAAATTATTTTCAATCCATTATATAATAAAACATTAAAATTAAAATTTTACAATTTAGGTGATTTATTTAATAATATAAAAATATTTTCTAAATAAAAATTACAAAATTTATTTTTATGTTATTTTTTGAAAATTCACTGAAAAGATTCATTTTTTACTGAATAGTGAAAGATAAATGTTTTTATTTAAAATTAACATTTCATTAAATAATTCAAGAAGATAAAATTTATTTTAAAATAGTATTAAATGTAAAATTATTATTAAAATTTTATTAACAATAAAATTTATTTTATGATATTCAATATCATGTGGATATATGATATAGGATATTTTCATACTTATGAAAACATTTAATATGGAAAACAATGTTTTCAATGTGTCTATGGGGTTAATTTTAAATCGAGTTAGGTACCTTATGTGAATAAGAAATGTAAGAATGTATTAAAATATTTATTTAATAATTAAGAATATTATATAATAATTTAAAATCAATATTTGGTCATAATGAATAGTAAAATAAGTCAAAATTAATTACATCTATTATGTTTAAAACAGGTTTACCAAGAGTTAAACTAGAATTATAAAGGATAAAATGATGTAAAAACTCTTCCAACTCTTATTTTATTAAAACATATTTATTTATTTAATTATAAATAAGGCAATGATATATTTTGGGGTCATTTGTTAAGTGTAAAATGTGTGTATAATTTTTTTGTTTCAAAAATTCAAAGTGTCCTCTCCCACACTTATAATAGGTCACCCCATGTCCTATATTATTTATACATCCAATGGACTTTTTTATTGTACAATACCTAACCAAATCCCATCCTCAATTCACTCTCCATATAATGTATTCCTTTTTTAAAAAATTAAACCCTGCTATGATAGATATTGGGGAAATAATAAGTAGGTTCTCTAAGGATGTAGCATCATTATTAATCGACCATATGGTTATAATTTCATCTTCCATCTCCTTAAAAAAATAACATGTAAATTGATAAATTTAAATAAATATATAATATATATTTATATGTTATTATGTTATTTTAATAACCATCCATAAATTGGGAATCAAAACCATTGATCATTTGTACAATGTACTACCATCTCATGAACTGGTGTAATTCATTCTCTATCACTGCCTCTCATGAACGTATATAATTATTTATTTGATATATATATATATATTATATTTATGAAAAATTTAGTCTATTTTAATTATAATATAACATATATATTCTTTCCTTACAATTCATTGTAAAATGTTAATGTCTCTCATGTGTACCGGTGGACAACCACCTCCACAAAGTGATGCGATTCAGTTTTCACATAATTTTTGAATGGATGTACCAAATTATAGAATTAGTGATATAATTTTATATAATTTAAATTTAAATTTTTCTATAATGGTGCAATATAATTTACCTATCTTTCATTCTATCTATTTAAAAATCGAAAAAACTGTCATTCATACATATGTCATACCGTCTCCCTGAATGGTGTAATTAATTTTCAATATATATTAGTAATTTATTACTATAAATTAATTTATAATTAATATAAATGATACTTCTATCATGTAAAAAATTATAGATATGATGGAACCATGATAAATGATGAATGACTAAAACTATCGAACCAAAATAGACATGAAAATGAAGAAGTTATTACAGGAACATGAATATGGAATTATTAATGAATATGTAAAACATTTTAATAAATATATCATATATGGAATGATATATATAAATATAATTTTTAAATAAATCAATAATAAAACATTATTTAATATATAAGATGATCAAATATGTTTGATGAATGTCTCTACTTGAGGTATGGTTTTTGAGTCTAAATATTATTTATGTGGGACACATTCCTTATAACCCCGTTTTTTGTGTATATATTTCCCATGTATTTTTTTTTCTTTTTTAAATGAAACATTGGGATATAAATATCAATCGGAGGTTCATTCTTTCTAGGTATGTTTTATACAAATTTTACCGCAGTTGTAATGGTATTACATTGCAATATCATATTTTATCAGTATGGTTTATGATAATTTTTATGAGATTAAGATATTATGACATACCTATCATTAAACTCATGAATTTTATTACCATATGGTTATTAATTAAAATTACATGTTTTGCATTCATTTTTTTCACTTCGTTTACTTAATATTCAAAAATATTTTATATGGAAAATTGGTTTTATTTCACATTTTCTTCAAAAACAATCTTTATATATATACCTTACTTCTAAAACTATTTCAATAAATATTTTTAGTATTATATAATTATGGTTTAAATTATTTTTTATAGATGTTTGAATTTTTAAAAAATCATTAAAATTTAGTGTTCTTTGATATTTATGTACTACTTTTTAATCATTCTGCAAATATGAAATGCATATGTTTTCTAACATGTAAAAAAATAATTCTATTCTAATTTCATGACCAATCAATGATTTAATGAATCCATTACATGTTTACAATATTTTTAGTAAAACTTATTTCTTCAATATTTTAGAATTTTGTTTGATTTCAAATAATTTATTCTAAAATTTATAGGATATTTTCCTAGAAAACATTCAAAATAATATTCTTTATAAAATTAAATACTATGATGATCTATAATATTTAAAGGGGGTATTATCCAATGATATCATCTTTATTATTTATATGGATGATTTATTTTTTACAATAAAAAATTTAAAATGAAAAGAGTTTATTTTATGTCAGTTATAATATCATAAAATGTTTTTGAAACCCATTTCTCTTCATGAGTTCTGATATGGTGACTATTTTAACATTATTTGGCACACATATGTATGATTTTAAATATGTGACATGTGTTCCGTATATCTATCTCTAATAAATTCATAATTATTAAGGTTCTATGAGATCAAAGGATACATGAGAGGTTATGTCATTCCTGAAAGTGGTTACATGAGAGGTTATTACATTCCTAAAGGTAGATACACTGAAGGTGATCCCAATCCTAAAATAGGGTTCATAGGAGGCTAACGTGAACTCAAATTAGGAAAACGCGTGGTTAGACCATGCCTAAAATGATATGGATGTCTTGGTTGATAAACTTGACATAAGATTATATATGATTATGTTTATTCCAAAATCTATATCTTATTCCAATGTTATGTTCTCATTGATGATGTTCATTGATTTCATTTTTATTCAAGTTTTATGAACTACTCTGATTTAGTCAGTGACAAAATTTTATGGTCTATAATATATAGGTGGGGTTTTAAAATGTTATAATCATGTACACATAACCTTATTCTTGTGTTATGATTATCGGAATTTTGATATCTTTTTTATGCCCTTATGGGAATCTATGATCATGCATTATTATGGTTTCATTACCATGGTTAAGAAGTATGATATTATGTATGATATATATAAAAATAATTTTAATTATGAAGATACTTGTTGGAGATGATGTAGTTCACATATAAACAAGTTTTTATAGGTCAATGTTTATTAAATCACAAGGCCTAAAAAATTCTAGATTTGATCAATATGTTATATAATGAATATATATCTAATAATAGTTGATATATGTATTAAATGTGTGGGTTTCTAAAGATGGTATAAGATTAATTTTTAGTTATATTTATTTTATAGGTTGATAAATTTTGTTTCATACCCCTAGGTAAAAGTATAAGGATAACTCAATTAATAAAAAATGCCAATGAATTTTGGAGAATGAAAGTGTGAGTATTTTCCAAGAAAATAAATCACAGTCAATATAATACAAGTGGATAATCCTATAGAATAATTGAAACTCAGTGTAATAACTCAAAAAATTAAACATTGACCAATGAATTGTTCATTAAATGCTTCATAACAATGGGCCTTATTGCAAACCTGGTTTGAATCTCATGAGGGATACATTTTGGATGTTTATGAACTCATTTTGAACCATCCCATTGTAAAAAAATATATGATGATCATTATTAACTATGTTTAATATTAAGGTGTCATATATTTAAGATAATGATTCATTATTTAGACATCCAATTTTTTTTTTGATTATCATATTCATTATTTTATTATTATTTATCAAACTAAGATGATAGTTTATAGTTAATGGATCGAACCCTAAAGAATATTGTTAATGAAGAATTCATTTGATAATTAAAAGATATTCCTCCTACAAAAACAAATATAATGGGATATTGAATGAAAAAACACATTTTCATGATAATATTAAATTCTCTAGTCATGGATCATGGTACACATCCATATGAGGAAAGGAGGATAAAAATTTTATAGAGGCCACCATGTGGTATAATCCAAATTATTTTAGTGGATTCATTGATCAAATAATTTTCAATAAATGGACTCGTACCATTGACAATATATTATCAGTTCTCTGGTTTATGAACCATGAAAACATAATTTGGTTTTCTATCATTTGGTATGGTCAACTGGATCAATGATGGCCAATTATTAAGAATACAATTAAATAAGATGAAACAAACTCCATGGAGTGAGATGAGTTGAAGAGTATATTTTTAAATAAATAGTTCTATAATTTTTTTCATATGAAAATATGAAAGGAATTACTTGAGAAAAAAATAGAAGGATGATTAATCTATTGGTACCACTTAGTCAAATTTTTCAAGACATTTGAGGTATTATTATTATATTATTTTTCAATCTAAATGTATGTTTTATGGATTCTTCAGTGTCATAAAACCAACCCACTAATTGTTTTTGTTCAAAATGGACATAAATTTCTATAACTAAATTGTTATATGTTTTATAAAGGTGGAAATGTATATTTTAGTTTATAACCAATCTCACAGTAATGATAAGAAAATAATGATTAAACTAAAAGGAAACTCTAAAACCCATATAAGGAATAAGATGATCATTACTACATTTTAGATGGGTGGATGAGAAAATTAATGTTGTTTTATTATTGGTATTATTAAATTTTATAAGAATAGAATGGATTTTATATTGTGGTTGAATGTACATGTGATGGAAAAATTTATACTATAATGTCATTATAGATAGAGATATTCAAAATAAACTACCCACAAACCATGTTTTACAATTAATGGAGTATTATAATTTTGATAAAAAGTTTTCAAATACAATGTTTAATGATGATTGTAATCATTAGATACATTTTATGATGACATAAAAATGTATATATGATGTTCTAAATATTTCTAAGGAGGGTATGATAATGATATGGTGAAGGGTAAACATATCATTCACACATGTTTTGATAATGTATTATTTGAATCATGTTCTACATCCTCTATTATATCTAATATATTTTCTAAGGGAATAACAACACCACATAAATAATTATATGTTGAACTAGGAGTGGAAAACCCTATTGTTTTGATGATCACATATAATGTCAATGATTATTTTCTTATTGATGTATTTGGGAATGTTATTACCGAAAATATCACGATTCTCCCTCTAGTTAAATTTTATATTATCTTAGGAATAGATGGAATTTATACATATAAATTTGAAATCAATTTTCAAGGAAGGTAATTCATGATTGATATTCCAAACCAACCTATTATCATATATCAATGCGATAATAAAAATAAAATTTTGATGTGAATTGTATCAATTTTATAGGTTTTTATTCCCATTCATAATGGGTGTGAATTTTATATGGTTTGGGAGAAACTCAACATAGAGGATGTGTCTAATATAAGGGATTGTTTTATATATTTCAAAAACAATTCCTATTATATCATAAAATATGTAGTTATTTCTCAATATAACAGATACATAGTGATTCAAAAAAATTATATGCTCTCTAAATAATGTTGTAGATGAGTTTTAGTAATTGAAGAAGAAACTATAGGGGAATCATGAAAATAAATTTATTAATCCATGTGCTCTACAGTGGGTCAAACCTTTTCAAAATTTTAATAATAAAGATGGATAGATATAGATCTAAATCAATTTTCATGATCTATTAAAGATAAAACACATGTGTATTTACCCTGTATTGATGACTTGTTTGAAAAAATATGCAGATCTAAATACATTTCAAGGATTGAACTTTATTCTGGATATCATCAACAGATGGTTAAAATGAGGATATAATAAAGGCCCCATTACATTCAGGTTATGGAATGTATGAGTATATAGTGATTCAATTTTGTCTTTCTAATTCCATGACTACGTTCATGGATTTAATGAATAATGACTTTATATATTACCTTGGTCATTTCGTGGTATTCCTTATAGATTGTGTTCTTATATATTCGATGAAAATGTAAGAGATAGATGATCATAGTATGATTAAACAAAAAAACAAAATGATGGATATGGTTTATGAGAAATTCAAAACGTGTAAATTTCAGTGACCAGATGTTCTATTTTTAAGTTATATATTCTCATGCTATGGTATATTGGTCGAACCATCAATAACAGAGGCTATTAATCATTAGACATGAGTAACCATAATGAATGATATCCATATTTGTCTTGGGTTTTCTAGATATTATCAATTTTTTATAGAATTTATAATATCCATATAATCTACTCACTATGTTAACAGAAATGGGTGGAAGGTTCCTATAGATTGATAAATGCGGGGAAAATATCAAGGAAATACTGAGAATGTTATTATGTGTACCTGTGTTTACATAAACCTATAGTGTAGAATGGATTATAATTTTTAGGTGTTTATCAAAGAAGGGGATAAGATGCATTCTCATGTATTATTATATAGTGATAGATTGTGTATTGATTCAATTAATGGTTCATGAGAAAAATAACTCATCTCATGATTTGGAGTTAGTTTCTGTAATTTTTTTCTTCAATGATAATGATGAATTATATTTTTAGTGAAAAATGTGATATATATATATATAAATAATAATAGTTTTATGTAAATACTATCATAGAATGTATGAAAAATGAACCATAAAGTATGGTTTTAACTGATTAAATTTTCTGACTTCTCCAAACATTACCACCACATTATTGAATACAAATTCATCAATGCATTAAGTTGAAGGTATCATTCTATAAAATCTATGAAAAGCATAAAAAAATATTCAATATTTCAATATTTTATAAATATGGACCTATAATTATTGAAGGAAGGTGAGAAATCCTATTATCATCAAATAGTATTCAACCATCTATAAATGTAATGACATTATAGGTGAAGAAGGATTATGTATAGTTACAAAAGAAGGTGAGAAATATTCATGAGTTTAACCTTAATTATAATGCACTGATAAGGTTGAAGAAATTTTAATGTGTTAAATCCATACTATATCTAAAGACGAATTTTTTATAAAAATTTTATAGTTTTTCCTTGTCTATTTAACATCGATGTACAATGACATATCAAGATTTGGAAATGTATTTCTGGTGAGATTATGTGAAGAGACATATTCTATATTTTTTAATCTATTCTTGATATTCTAGAAAATTAATACTGAGAGAAAACATTCTATAATAATTCAATAACTATTCCACATACCTTAGTGGAAATGGGAGAACCCCATCATTGATTTATTCATATAACTCCCAATAAAATCTAAATGAAATAAGGAAATATGGGTTGTAGTTTTATTACTTAAAAAGATGGAACACATAATTTTTATAAGATAATTTTACTATCTTGATCAAATTTATAAAACAATACATTAAAAAGTGGTAAATATGTATGGCATACCACATTCCATTGTATGTTGTTTGGATTTGGATTTCCTTAATTTTTATAAGATAAATTATGTTTAATTGTTTTAGTTAATAAATATATTTAGAAATTTGTAGTTAATTTATAGTAATGTTTTAATATACATCTAAAATACATTTTTTCTTAAAAATAAATTTTATTGATTTAGGTGATCAATGTTAAAATATTAATTTATACATTTCAACAAATGTTTATAAAAAATTAATGTTTATTTTTTAAATAACCATGTAAAAAAATTTTAAGATTCATTTTTTGGATACATTTTTTGAAATAATAATTTTTCAGGGAATAATGAAAAAGTATGCTTTTTTATTAAAACATTCTTTTCATTTATTCATTTACATAGTTATAAATAATTTTAAATTGGGTTTAAAATTAATATGTGTTCAATAATATTATAATTAGTATAATTTGGATCATTTTAATCAATTTTTTTTTGACCTTAATGATAAAAAAATCATATACTTATGAAATCATTTTATTTAGAAAAGCATTTTTTCATCATATTTGAATGTTAATTTTAATATTTAATTCATACACTTATATTAATTGAATATGGAAAATTTTACTCTCTCTGGGAAAACATAAAAAATAAAATTATATAATATTGTTAACTAATTTTTTGTTCATAATAAATATTAAAACTATTAAAAATTAATTACCATAGTTAATGTTTCGATGGGATTATCCGGGGGGTAAAATAAAAATATTAGGTTTATAATGAAAAAAAAATCTAATTACAATTTTATGGAAATAATTAATGATTATATAACCTAATATTCGATAGTGTATCATTTTGGATAAATCCTGATGAAGTTGTTAGAAAAAGAAGTATCATTGCTAACCGAGCAATTTTTTTCAATTTTTCTTCCACATCCATCGAAAATTATTCAAATATGTAGATATTATAAAATAATTATCTCATATATATTGTTATGTTATTATGTTATTGGAATAACCAATATCAATATCCTCCTATATATAATTTGAATCAAATACATCGATCATGTGTACGACAAACTTCCGCTTCACGAATTGATGTGATTCATTTTCCATCACTGCCCTTTAAGGATAGTGAAATTTTTTATTTAGTATTTATATAAAATTTTGTGAAAATTTTATGCTATTTATTTATAATATCACATATACATTTTTTTCGTCGAATCATTTGGATAATAACAATGTCACTCATGCATACATGTGGACTACCGCCTCACCAAAATAATGTGATTTTTTTGTCATTTCATTTAACAATACATCGTAGGAAAATATATTTAGTGAATTAATATGATATATATTTCATATAATGTTTTATTTAATGGTGACAAATTATTTATAATTATTTCTTTCATTATGATGATAATATGGAAACAACGTTCATGCGTATGTACATCCTACATTCTTCAGTAACATATATCTAAAATTAATGGATTATAATAAATATATTTATAATTAATATATATGATATTTATTTATTTCATGAAATTATTTATATTATGGATCTATGATGAAATTAAAATTATTGAATCTACAATAACACGACAATAATGAAAAACAAAGCAGTTATTACTGAAACATGATTCCAATAGGGAATTCCTAACTGACATATAATAAATTTTCAAATTTAAATCATATATAGTATGATATACGTATGAGTATTCTTATTAAATATATATATATATATATATATATATTGAACATATATTTCATAACTGCGGGTTAATGCTTTTAAAAATATTTGTGGGACATGATATAAGGGATTTGTGTCTAACTTTAATTTCCTTGGGATACATGACTTATACACCCCATATTTCCTTCTAGTGTATATAATGCCAACTAATGTCCTTTATTATTATTAAAATTAAATTTTTGGATATAAATATAAATATAAGGTTTTTTATTTTCTGATTATTTTTATTCAAATGTCACAAAATTGGTATGGGTTTTATATAGAAATCACATTTATTTATCGAGATTCATAATTAATAACCGTCCAATGATGAGATATTATAATTTATATAACAAGAAACTCAAAAAATTTATTATATAGTTTTTATTTACATAAAATAAAATCATTCCTTTTATTTTACACTCTTAATTCACTAAATATTCCAAACGAATATTTTTATAGAAAACTGACATTATTTCTCTCTCCAATCGAAAAACCTTTTATTTCATATCTTTGTCTTATAAAAAAAATAGTGATTTTTTATAATAACCTAATAAGATATTTCAAATTCATTTTCACCATGTTTTAATTTAAAAAAATGTTTATAACTAATCCCTGTGACTCTTTATGAACGAGGTACTTTTTACCTTTAAAAAATGAGGAAGAAGTTTTTGTTTTAACATGTACAGAATGAATAATATTTTCACCATCATAACCAGTAATTTCTTTAATGAATCCATTAGTTTTTCCCACAATTTTTTTAAAATAAAATATTTTCCTTAATATTTTACAATTATTTATATTTTAAATCATTTATTTCAATTTGAATGTATATTTTCTACATGAAATATTCCATGTGATATTTCAAAATTATTATCCATAAAAGATAACATCTTTTTATGATACATACAATTTACTCATTATATGATCTAATGATACCATTCTCATTATTTCTCTGTATGATCTATTTTATAAAGAAAATATGTTTATGAAACCAGTCTATTTACCATATGCTATGGTGTGATGAAATGTTTATAAAACCGATTTTTTTTCGTGGTTTTGATATGCCGATTTGTTTATGATTTTCTGGCACACATATGTATTATTTTGCTTTTGGGAATGACATGACCTATATTTTCCATCAATTAATTAGATAATTATTAATTTTATATAATATCAATGGTTACAAATGATTTTATGACATGCTTATAATAGGGTACACGAGAGGTTATCCCTCTTACCGAAGGGGGTACCCATAATGTTTTTTTGTGACTAAAAGAGGCTACAAATGATGTTATCATAATATTAAAATAGATACATGGATAGGTAGACTAGGTAAAAACATTTTATGAATGTCTTGTTGGATAACATTAACATAAAATATTTTATGATTTTTTTTATGCATCAAATTTATTTTTTATTCCAATATTAAGTTCTCATGGAACATGCTAATTGATTCCATTATGAATCGTTTCATATGAAAATCCTATATATTATCAATGATATAAAGATAATTGATTTCAAATATTATTCATATTTTTTTATACCTTTATTCTAATTTTATGATTATGTGAACATGGATATACCTCTTGTTTACCCTTAATGAGTATATAAGATCACCCATTTTTTTGTTTTCATTCCACATAGTATGAAGTAATATAATACATATGATATTAATAAAAATGGTTCTCCTTATTAAGAACATAGTGGGAGGTGATATAGTTCACTCATGAACTAGTTCTTTATGTGTCCTTGTTTCCAAAAAAACTAGAGAGAAATGATTCTATCATGGATCAATATGTTATGTAATGAATATTCTTCAAATAAGATTCGAAATATAGGTATTAATATTTTGGTTATCTATTGAAATATATCACAAAATATCATACACTAAGGGAACAATTTTATATGTGAATGGAACCCTCTCCATCCATTTTATATTATCATGTGTTTGAGGATACATTTTCTGATAAATTTGAATTCTATGTGACATTAGAAATAATCCCCACATGAATTTTTATATACTGAATCACTTAAATATCTTTTTAATGTATATTCCATGACTTATACCTACCAACCACTTCTACCCATCACATTCGATCAAAATATTTAGAATATATTCTTCTTCATATATGTCCTTCACTGGGAAACATTGATTCTGTAGTACATTAAAAAATAGTAAGGCTTGTATTTAATTTTCAAATATTTATTATGTAATTGAAGTATACTATTAAAAAAATATCTACACTACCAGTAATCCTCTTATATATACAAGGCTGGAATTTATTATTATAAAACCAAATTTTACTATTTCTTCGTCAAGTCGAATATTCCATGACCTATATGCTAGATTTATTCTAAAAATGGATAATTAAATATTTCAAAACATCTTGTAATAATATGGATTCCAAAACCCATAAGGTTGTTTAAAATAGACATCATGATGAATATACCGACTTAAAAAGGACGATTTGAATTCAATTCTCAAAATTCTATTTCCATGGTATTCCACAATAGATAGTAAATTAATAATTTATTTCTATATATAAAACTATAAAAAGGAATCATTATAGTTTGTTTCATGATGCTCTTTAAACCGTTTTACAATTAGTTGTGCATAATATTTTCTAAAATGTCTATTTGTTTCCCATTTCATATTGAATACTCAATTATCACCAAAGGTATTTATATACACTCTATGATATACCAAAATCCATACATTGGTTATGAGTGAAGAATTAACTTCACAATTCATAGAAACATGAAAGTATGAAAAAAAATCCTCTTACTAATTCCATATAGGATACATTATCATTATTATCAACTAATAAGAAGTATCTATCCACAGTTCCTAAAAACCATGTCATTTGATTTATATAACCTATAATATACTCTTATATTGTAACCGTGTATCGGGAACATCTTTTTCTACATGGCGTTGTAGAATCTATTTCTAGGCCAAATCTTGTTTACCTCAAGCTCGGACATCATGAAAATATATATTTGTTAAACTATCTCTTTTATAGATATGATACCTTTCAATTAATATGACATTTCAATCTATTATTACCATTTTTATGAGGCTTTTTCTAGGAAACACCCCCTTGTTTCCCTGTGGTATTCTATAAAGGTACACATTGTTCATTTTATGGAAGCATGTTTCATAAAGATCCCTTAATAAATTCTTCACAAGCCCACACATTTTATTAAGATAATATACACATATTTATAGTTCATAATAGGTATGTATTACCCTATTATTCGATACATATAGCATTTCATTTTTAATATATACTAATGTCTATATCATTTATCCCAAAAAGGATAATGGATTATTCACATGATTCATAATTGACCTCACCATGTCTAACATAGAAAAGGTCCCCTTTTTAATAAAAAAAATTACCTTGAGGTTTATGAGGAATTACGAGTTGTGATTGAATCATAAACATCCATCAATAATCAATTATTTTTTTATCAACATTTTTCCACCATGGTCTATGTAAGGTTTATTAATCTTTTTACTAAGTTAGATATCAAATTCAATAATTTATTCATTGAATTTACCAAAATAATCTATCTTACACCTCATAAACAAGACATATCTTTATATACCAACATCAATAGTAATAGTTTTAATGAATAATAACCCATCCCTTCATTTTACATGAAATGGTCTATACATATTAGTATCTACTAATTTAAAAATAGCTTTATACCCTTTACTTATTCTACTATATGGGGATTTATAAATTTTTAGTATTTAAATTATGATACATACAATAATTATATTTACTTAAATTGAATCTAGCTCTCTATCATGGTGTAATTTTGTAACGTTAATTTTGATTACATTATAAAGTTGATGATTCCACCATTAGTAATGTAAAGAGTCATGTGATGTATTTTAATTCTAGATTTCCAATATTTGGTTCATTTAATGCATCACATAAATATCCTAAGAGAAATATTCCTTATCCTAACATATGTTATTTTTTATGAATAAGAGTAATTTATTCCAAATAGTGACTATAAATCCATCGACAATACCTCATGAAATAAAAATATTTCTTTTGGTATACGGTTATAAAATATACCAATCAAATAATAAAATAACATTTACATCCAAAACATGAGGTGGTAGCCCCGAATATCAAAAATAACATATGTAACAATAGTGGATTCTCATATATCAACCTCCCCATGTCGATATAATTTAATCACCTTGGATTTAATATTTGAACAATTATATGGGAAACATAATCTATAATTAATATATTTTTTTAGAAATGTCTAGTTTTCTCTTGATAAAAAATGCACATGAATACTTCCCATGCTTTTTTATCTAGGTGGTGTTTTTGTTCTATTGGCCCTTCATTCCATATGAGAAATAGATAGCATCATGTACCCATGATTTCCCATTAATAATTTTCTTCTTAGAAGGTTTTCATGAAGATGATTTACAATTAGATCTCCTCTCATTTCCATACCATTTATTAAACATACGAAAAAGTTTCCTTTAACCCTTTGTATTAGTGAAGAATAGAGAGTATAACTAAGATAGAATTCAAAAATGTTTTCCAATTTTATACAAAATAAATAATAGATAAGCTCTGATGGAGTGAAAAATGAATGAGGTTGGTGCATAGTTCATTAAGAATCATAAACCATAGAACCTCTATAATATCAATGTATCTAATGAGTCTATATAACTGAGGACTAGAAGATGCACCCTCGATATGATTACTCTAATAGAGAACCATTGATATCTGAAACTATCCCCGTATGTCTTTCCGAAAATATATACCACAATGGTGATTGCCAATACTATTAGAATTTATATCTTCAAGAGGCTTCCTCCTTTCACCTGACATGGATGAAATAAATAAATATTGAATATCTATTGGTCCAGTCAATCATTTTTAATAGAAATCGTACTCAATATCACTCACCAACATCCTAGGAGTATCTGGTAATGAGGATTCTAAAACACAATTTTCAATACGCGATGATGCACAACTGAGGGGTATCTTAACAATTCCTAGACGATACAACTAGAAAAAGGATTGTATTTTTTCAATATTTTCTACGTAGATAATGTAGATGATTAAAATTTAATTATTCTTTAATTATAGAATTATACTTGTTTGTACATTAATTGATTGTGATTTATGTGATTATAATTAAATTAATTTTAATAATTCTCATATTATTTTTAAACTCTCCATAACCATCATTATTGAATACTGAATGTCTAGCTGCTCATACAGTCTAGTGTCAAGGATCATTATTTGTAACATACTATGATTTTATGGAGTATTTTTTTTCAAATATATTTAATATATTCGATTGATTGAGTTACTCGAAACATCTTGTTACAACGAACCCCGATATAAAATTAAATTATTTTTTAAATATGATTGTAAAAATATGGAAGTTAAATTTTGTAAGTGTGAATTAAATGAAAAATAAAAAGAAAATAAAAAATGATTGTTTGTGATAAAAAAATTTATTGATAAATAAGAATATATGACTTAGAAAACTATTGAGGTACTTTCAAATTATATTTTTCCTCAAAAAATGTTTTTTATTTATTTCTGTGAAAAAATAATGTAATTTTTTAATTTATTTTTTAGTATTTTTATGATGTAATATTATTCTTTTTTAAATAAAATTTTCCATATTATCTAATAGTGATTTCTATGGAATTATTTCATATCATTTTACTTGATTAATAATGAAAAATATTGATTTTTATTTTAAAAGTTATTTTTAATTGATTTAAAATTTATAAGTTATTTTAATACAGTTTTAATGAAAAAAAAATTAAAATTATATTATTATTAATCACATAAATCTCATTTTAATAAATTTTATGTTTAACGTTTATATAAAATATTTTGTCACTTTTGAAAACTTTTTATTTGGAAACCCATTTTTGCATCGAATATGTGGGTTTCTTTTTAAATTAAACTCTAGAAAATTAATTATTTTTTATTTTTTTCTATTTAAAATCAGAATAATTACTATTATATAATAATTAAATGTTAATTTTTTTCATAATGAATTGTAAAAACAATACAAATTAATATCTGTGGTTGTAGTTAAAACAAACTTTCTACAGTGTTAAACTAAAAAAGATAAGGGCTACAATTACATATAAAATTCAAATCCCTAGTTGAAAGACATATTTAGATCATCTCTCATTTCATGTTCATGAATGAGCCAGTTTTTATCCCTTTAGAATGTTTAAAATGTTTGTGTCATTTAATATTTTAAATAAATTTCATATGTGTCCTCTCCCCTAATTATAAAAGGGAACCCCCTCTCATCTACTATTCATAGATAAAAAGACATTCAGTTATTTAATTACCCTCTAAAATACCATCAATATGTCAATAACCACATATTTTCGGCCTCATTTTGTTTTTCAAACAATGCTATGATGGATTTTTTTTCTAATATAATGATATTTTTTAAAAGAAGTATTGTCGTTGGTAACTGAGATTTTTTTTTCTTCGTACAACTTCTCTAAATATTCTAATAATATAACATTATAAGTACATAATTATATCCCCAATAATTTAATATTTTATTATGATAATTTAATAACCATTACACATCTCCTCTTTTACAAAATAAGAAATGAAATTGTTGATCATGTGTAAGATAGACTTCTGTATCACTAACCAAGGCAATTTATTTTCAATCACCACCTCCCATGATTGGATATATTGACAAATTTAACATATTTAAATTATATTTATGAAATATTCATAGTAATATTATTAAAGTATTACTTATAACTTATAAAATATAAATCTTTTTGAAAATCATTATGACGGTTGTCTGTATATGTGAACTACCACCTCTATGAAGATATGTGAATAATTTAAATTATATTTTGAACTGGATCTTCATAAAGATAGATTTATTGAATTTAAATGAAATATATGACATAATAAAAAGTCAATAAATGTGATAAATTATTTTTCTTTCTTTTATTCGGTACACAAAGAAAAAGGTAACAACATTTTTGCGTATGTACGACCCACCGTCTCCATGAACTGTGTAATTCATTTTCTATCTCTTTTTTAATGGATTACAGTAAATACATTTATAATTAATATATATGAAATATATATATATATATATAATGGTTAAAATTATTTTTAATTTTTAACAATGATAAAATTAAAATGATTGAAGATTCCAAATGGAAAAAAGAAAAGGAAAAATGAATCATCTCTTACTGAAAACATGATTTTAACAAGGAATTGTTAATAAATAGGTAATAAATATTTAATTAAAAAATATATGTTATGATATATATTTCATTTCAAAATATTTTTACAATTAACATATAATTATTATTCATGACATTTTAGTTGGTACAATAAAATTTGAAACTAGTGATATGGGATTTTTATCTCATAATTATTTCTACAGGACACATAACATATTGACAACTTGATTCCATTGTGTGGTGAATATACAACCAATTAATGAAATTTATGATTATAATCCTTAAAATTATTGTATATAAATATCCATATATTGATCCTTTCGTCAATTATCTAGTGATTCAATGAATACCAATGAGGATAGGGTTTCATCATACAATCTCATTGTTTATCGAGATTATTTATAATTTTGCTACAGATGATAGCATTTTTTATTCAATCCACCAATTAAATTAGGAATTTTGTAATCTTAAAGTTGTGTATTTCAGATAAATTTTTTTCTTTCATTTAATCTATTTTATTATTAATTAAGTGAAGATTATATTTTAATGGAAAATTATATTTCTTTCTCTCATTGGTAAGAAACACTTTCTCTCACTAGTCTATTTTTATAAATTTTAAAAAAAGTTATTAATTTTCTCCAGTTATTGATTATGGAAATTTTGATCAATGTTTTGTTTTTAAAAAATTATATAAATCGAATATTCATGTAATTTTTTAAACAGGGTAGTCTATACTTATTTCAAATAATTTTAAAGGAATTTTTATTTTAATATTTTACTTCATTTACATTATTTTACACCACCATGACATAAAAATGTTTTAGAAAATCCATTAAAAAATTTTAATTTTTTTTAAATAAAAAAATTTTATTAAATTTTTTGAGATTGATATATATTTTAAAAAATTATTTTAAACTCAAATTTATATCATCCTCTTGAAATGTTCAATGTGAATTTAAAGAATAATTTTCCAATTAATATGGATTATATTGATGTTAAATATATTTTAATTGGGAAATGATTCAATGATTCTATAATTATTATTGCATTGGATGTTTTATATCTATGAGGATAAGAATTTTTTGAAAAATAATTATTTCATCATGGTTATGATGAAATTATTAAATGTTAGTGAATCCCATTTCATTACCACATATTATTCTATACTGAAATGTTTATAAAACACATTTCTTTTCAATGGTTCTGTTATGATGAATGTTTTTTTGTCATTTTGGTACATATATGTATGCTTCACAATATTTTTCATGTGGGTATATAATTATATATCCAACCAATGCATTGTTTAATGATTTATATCTTATGAGAAAAAAATTATAAGAATATAAAGTTACTATAGTTCAATAATGGTGTTTGTCTGCTATGATAGTCTTGGTAGTGATCATTAACTACAACGATATTTTGGGGATTGAACCCATTCCTCTATGATAGTCACATAAATAATCCTTAATAAGTAAGAAAACTATTTTCTATTATTATGTGTGTGCCACAATTCCATGTATTATGACAAATGTTAGGCATTCATACAATAATTTCATTGATTCAATTATGATTCATGCCTTATGAAATATAAAATATTATACCATGACTAATGATTATGATCATTTTTATGAAGGGAATTCATTTCAAATGTTATGAATTGGTATTCATATCCTTATACTCAATATATATTGATACCACCCTTATTTACCCTTACTAATCATTCGAGATCACCATTTTTTGTATACTATCCCTAGGATATGAATAATGGTATTATTTTTGATATGTCTGAGAATTGTTCATTATATCAAAATAGAGTGTGTGACGATGTACTTCGCTTGTGAAAACATTTTTCATGTAAACTTTTTCAAATCACTAGACATATACCATTCTGGAATGGATTATTGTGATATGTAATGAATATTTATCAAATATGATGTGATATTTATGTATGAAATGTATGACTCTATGTATTTGGTTTTATAATAATGGTTCAATAATATTTTTTAAAAATGATGAAAAGTTATTATTAAGAACCTTAGGGAAAATAATATTGATAAATAAAAGCATAAGAACATTTCCTTGAATAATTGCGAATGATAAAGACATGGGTTTTAAAAAATTACATTCATATAAATAAACAACAATTGGCATTGGGTATAGAAGATTTATACCTCATCATAATAACTCCAAAAAAGGAAATATAAGGCATTGACTACATCATCCCCTAGTGCATGAAAACAAGTCTCGATAATCCCTTAGTTTTACACTGTCAAATTATATATTTTTATCTTTAGAATCTTTTTATGAACCATCACGATGTATTTGAATATGAGATGACTATGAATGATCTATGAAAAAAATAAGGTAAAATAAATTGAAAAGATAGTATCATTAATTTTAAATATAGAAAATTATATGTCATGATTATTTGGTTTCCCCACATTACTTATTGTCTCTCACACAATGATTTCTAGAATTATTGAATTATTGGAGCTGGAGGAATAATTTTAATACTCAATTTGAAGGAAATATATGGGTTTGAGTAACTAGAGTGGATGACGTCTAAATTGAATGAAATTTTCTTTATTGGTAATCACAGATCTCAATATATGATTAAAATTGTAAAATATGGTGACAGTAAAAATTATTCAAATAAGATGAAGATTCTATTTTTATAAATTTAGTGTTGTAGTAAATATATAGGATTGAAGATTCATCTTTCCACTTGTCAGGAAGGATGGAAGAGGGACCAAGAAAAATATCTTTAATGCATTGTAATATATTTCCTATATAGAAATAATGTTTATAGGGAAAATAATTACTAATGAGTTTGATTTATTACGACTGGGGAACATGAGAATTATCCTAGTAAATGACATAAAAACATGGTTAAAACCTATTCAGTATAATAATTTTGATTTAGAAATAATTTTTTCTCTTACCAGTGTATTAAAAGCATCAGTAATGAATTTGTAGAATATTAAAAAAACATCATTAAAAAGTGTGTTTATATTTAGTGATTCCATCAAAAATGTGGTTTTGTAGAATCACATTAAAAAATAGTAATTAAATAGTTATGATATCAATAAATTTGTATTTATTTTTTGTAACTCATCTTATAAACTTTTTTAAATAGAACATTATTTTTTCAGAGACGATTGCACCCGACAACTCTCAATTATACCAACTTTGCTCACAAACAAAACCAATGTAATAAACCACTATCATAATGTATTATGTAATTCCACCTCAATCATATTATCTATATTTGGATTAAGATTACGCACCATGGGATCCAGTGTTATTACTGACCCATGACCATTTTTCAATCAAACCAACTAATCAATACATGTTTTTTAATATTAATATTTACGATCTTATAGATATAAATAAATTAAAATATTGTAGTTTCATATAAATTAATATATATATATATATATGTACATATATATATTACATGTAGATGATATTATGAAATCAAAAGACCCATTGGGATTGGGTGATACGTCACCCACATCAATTTTTTGATTTTGGATGGGTTGTATACCATGTTAATAAATAATTAATATGTTTTTATACATATATATCCCTATGTGTTTTTTTATATATATGTTTATAAGTTTGTTTGTGTGTGTTCACAGAAAGAATATACAAGTGTGTGTGTGTGTGTGAATAAATATGTAAATAAAAATTTTTATCTACGTTTAAATATATTTCTTATATAAATATTATGATATTTAAAAATATGTTAATCTATTTTCATATAAATGTAAATTTATAAATATATATATTTATATTAGTAGAAGAATATATATATATATATATATATAATTATCCATTTTTTAAAATACGGGATAAACTATCCCTAAAATAGCAACATTTTCATAACAATATTGTTAAATTTAATATATATATGGGCCTTTTGTGTCTAAATATATGTATATGTATATATTTATATACATGTATTTGTATATGTATATATATTATATGTTTATATATATATATATATATATCTAAATATATATTAACATCGATGAAACAAAATTACTAATTAAATAATGCATCACAAATATGTAAGGATGAACTCCGCAAGGCTTGGACCCGAGACTTCATCGAGACCCACAGGGATAGCTACCATTGTGTTACACCCACACGGATATACATATATATCTCAGTGTTTATATATAATTATATAAATATTTTTATATTTATATCTATATTAATATACTTGTATATAATTATATAGTTATATACATACATATAAGTAAATAATATTATTTATATATATTATTAGAAGTATACATAAATATAATAATCTATGTTTTTTGAAATTTATATAAAATGTCAAAATATAAATAGATTTTCTATAAAATGTATTTAAATTACACCAATTTTTATTAATATCATTTTTAAATTAGCCAGATTATTAGAAAACCATCACTAAATAAACCATGACTTCATAAAAATGTTCCATAATTATGTTTTTAGGAAAATATCACTATATATAAATTTAAAGATGATTTATAATAGGTCTAAAAAATTATTCTAAATTAGAGGCTTTTTCTTGAAAACATGGCTAAATTAGCAATGATTTCATAAAAATGTCACTATATATAAAATTAAATTTTTTATTAAACATGGATAAAACATTCACTATATAAATCATGATTTTGGATACCATTACAAAATTTAAATTAGACATGTTTTTAAATTACCATAATAAACATCAATAAAGATTCATTGATTTTCAATAAATATGGCTTAAAATGTCTCTATTTTTTTCTTTTTTGTATTAAGATCAAGGAAGGACCGATGTTATAAGAAATAAATTAAGTAAAATGGTTGATGTATTTATTTAATTTGATTCATGAATTATTATGTAGTTGTATTTTTACAATTTTTATTTTGGTTATTAAAATCCAAAAACATTAATAGATTGTATTAACTATAGAATAATGAATGTCTTCAAGGAAAATTAACTTATATTTTATAGATACCATAATGGATTTGTATTTTATTGTTGACAATACATTAAAATTAGTCTAAAACACTTTTTATAATATATGTGTTGGGATTCCATTGTGATTAATTACATCTTGAGAGTCATTTTAATGAAAAATTGGTATGTAACTATTAGGTAAGACATGATGTATTATTTTTTTGGAATGATATTTTAATATGTTTAATTATATCTTTAATATTAATGGATTATTTGAAATTTTATTGTTAAGGATTTTAAGAATATTTAATGGATATTATATGAATTTCACTGATATATTTTTAGTAAAAATGACAACTTGTTACATCAAACAACGCCGCAGATAAGGAACCTAAAACTGAACATTAATATGTCCAAAATTACTAACATTGACCTATGTGATTAATTTTATTATTTTAAATTTTATTAAATGACTTTAAGGGTAATTATTATGTTATTTGTGCAAATATGTTTTGATCATACGTATAACCCGGAGATTTTTTGATATGGTGATAGCGTAAACCACCCGATAATTGATGTCTCATGTGAAGAAAGACCCAAGACTGGATTTGATGTTGTAATTTTTACATTAAAAATATGGAGTAATGGCCTTTATGGAGAATGATGTGACATATATACTTATCACTATCCCTTACTGTGTATATTCAAATAGAAAGAGATTAACTTGGGAAACGAAAGATGGTTAGAGATATATAATTATTATGACTACTCAATATATTACCACACAAAAAATGTGAACAAGGTGTGTGATGATTTGAGTGAAATGAAAAATGAAAACTTATCTATGATAAGTGTCAAAAAATTCCAAATATTAATGTATTTTTAATGTGTGGAATCAAAATCATGAATGAAGGGGAGAAATATTATATTTCCCAAATGAATGTTTGACTATCTGTTCATGTAATGATTGAGGAAAAATAAACATAAGATTTAGAGATGAGAATGAATTTTAGAAATATTCTCTAGAATAACCTTAATTGATATAGAATTATAAGGTTCAAAAAATATCTATGTTTTCTATTCATATAGGATTTAAATAAAAAACCATTTAATGATCCCAATATTTATTCATTCACTTTTCATCATGGGAGTAAGAATATGTATATAGATTTGAAATATTATGTATAGTGGGATAAAATGAAGAGTTATAATTCCATGGTTAATATATGATCTTTGGATTTCAGAATGATTAGGATTATTGTAAAAATTCAAAGGGGATGTTATATCCATTACCCGTACGGTAATTAAAATTTCAAAACAAGACCATTGTTTTTTTATATGACTCCACAAAACCTCATAAGGGAACAATTTTATCTACTTTATAGTAAATCGCATTGAAAAGTCATAAAACATTATTTATATTTGTTATTATTTCAATATAGATTATATTTGTAAAATATTAATTAATAATGGTTGAAGGATTAATGGATTACAATATTCTATTCTATCTAATTAGGAAGTTAGTATTACCATGTTGTTCAGGATAAGTTTTCATCAAGCTATTGATATAGAATTGGGATTCATCACTATATATAATCTTAAAATAGAATATCATTCTAAAAGAACCCTTCAAACCCTATAATATATGGCGAGATCATGTACTATGGATTTAAAATGTGTTTTCGATCAACACCTACCTCTTGTTCAGTTTTCAAACAATAATAGCTTTCATTCTCTCATTATGAGGACTCCTTAATATGTCCACTATGGAAATGGTTATCGAAATTTATCATGATGGTATGATGATTTAGAAATAAATATATTGAAACATGAAATAAATGAAAATATTATTGTGAAATTAATATTTATTTTGTGACACATTATGAATTCTTGAAGCAATCAAATATGTTATACAGATAATCACAGGAGGAATCTGGAGTATGAAGATGGTTATATCATTGTTCTGTGAATTTCCCTATATAATAATATTTTGAGGCTTGTGAAAAAATTATTTATAATACTTTTTTATATTTTAAATTTTGATATACTTCATAAAATAGGGAAGGTTTCTTATCACTTGGTTTCTTTACCGAAACACATTGAATTCCAGAATGTGTTCCCTGTATCTCCCTAGTGGGAGTGTGTACCAAATTATTAACATGTACTAAAAATATAGGCCATAAAATTAAATCATAATCATTCCAATGAATAATATGAATTTTATATTATAGATAATTGATTGAATGTGAAACAAAGCCAGACTACTCACCTGGGCAATGTTTCTTGTGGAAAAACCACCAACTTGAAAACTGTACGTGGGACCCTGAAGACATGATAAATCATAATTATCACAAATTTTTTTTTAATAAGATCTAATTTTATGGATAAATTATTTTTAAGAGGGTATAATAAAACAACCCAATATTTTTTAATGTATTTTTTTAAATATATTTTATTTCTTCAGAAACATGTGTTACATGTGACATTGAGTTTCAATAAACCATAATATAATTTTACTAACATTATTTTCACACTTTAATTATATGTTATGGATTAAATTAGAAGATATGAATAGAAATTATTAACATTTTAAAAATAATTTATGAATGTTTTAGATATAGAAAACTTATTGATAACCAAGTAAATAGTTATTATTTATGTGAGTACACGTTTTAAAAATAATTTTTTTCCAAAAATGATTTTTATTCATGTTCGTTACAAATAATAAAAATTATTTTTTTAACTTTTATAAAATTAATTTTAATAAAATAGAATTCCTTTTGGAATCATCATTTATAAAATAGCATAGACAAAACTTTTGAGAATTCATTGAAAAGATTTTGTTTTTACAAAATATTTGGAATACAAATTTATATGAAAAAATTAATTCTTTTAATGAAATTATAAAATAACATATAATTATTTATGTTTATGAAAACTAATTCCAGTTATATAATAATAATTTAATCTTTTTTATTATAATCAATTTAATATTAAATTTATATTTAAAATATTTTCAAACTAATGAAAATAGTTTCTTTTGAAAACCAGCTTTCCTTCACTTCTGTGGGATTATTTTTAAATTAAATTAAAATAAATATATGAATTTAATTTGAAAAAATAGATAAAATATTTATAAACAACATGATATGTGTTATATAATATGTTAAAAAAATTCATATAATAAATAGTAAAAATAGAAAAAAAAAGTATTACCACATTTAAGGTAAAAATATGTTTATTGAGGTGTTAAAAGAATGATAAGGAGTAATATGACCTAAAAACAAGTAAAAATATAATTTTATGACTTTATTTAGACATTATATCATCTTTTTATCTTGAATAATATTTTTTAAATCCTTTTGTAATGTGTAAAATGTGTGTTTAATTTTTTATTTTCAAATATTCCATGTCTGTCCTCTCCCCCAACTATAAAAGGGAACCCCTCTCCTCTTCTGTCCACACATCCAAATCTATTTGGTTCATCTAATAAATACCAAAATATATTTAATTATTATATCACTACACACTATAGGTCTTATTTAAAGTAATAAACTATAAAAATATTGATTTTTTTTCTAACTTATGGAGTTTTTCCTAAAGAGATATATCGTTATTAACAGATCGTTTTTTAATTCATCTTCCACACTCTTAAAATATCATTAAAATGTGATTATATAATATATTAACTATCTAACATATAATATTATACTATTATATTATTTTAATTACCTATATCAATCTGTTAGTTCCGTAAAACGGGAGATGAAATAATCGATCATTTGTACGGAGGACTACTACCCTAGGAACTGATACAATTCATTTTATCACACAGTTTCCCAAAGATAGATATAATGATGATTTTATCATGTTTATATATATATATAAATGATATTTATGAAATAATTATTCTTATATAAATATATACCATATATACCTTTTAACATTCCAATCCTAAGGATAACGAAAACATCTATCCTCTGTACATGTGGACTACCGGATCCATGAATTGATGTGATTCATTTTTAATTTTATTTTTATATAGATTTTAATAATGAAATATTATAATATATATATATATAATTTTTGGACATAAAAATTCTTCTGTAAATGTTAATTTTCTTTTATATTTCTTTAATTCCATCCGAAGAGAAAACCAAAAAAGTGATCATACGTACGTACGACCTACAATCTTCAGGAATATATTAATTCATTTTCTATACCTAACATTAATAAATTAATCGAAACACAGTTATAATGAATATATATGATATTTATATCATATTTAACATTGTAAAGTTTATGTAACTGTGGTAAATGTAAAAGAAAAAAACACCAACCCAAAATATAGATGAAAAATAAAGAAGTAGCTTCCTAAAACACGATATTATCAAGTAATTGATAATAAAGGGACAATAAAAGGTCATAATTAAATAATATATTATATTATATATGTTATTATGTTTCATTAATATATTTATTAAAACATAATATTTTAATACAATATTTTGTAAGGTGTTAAAAAAAGTTAGACGTGAGGTAAGGGAATTCCATATCACATTTATTTCAATGAAACACATGCCATATGTACCTCATGATTATTTTTATGCTATGTATACTACCCAAAAATTCATTTTATCATTATTCATGACAATTATTTTATATAAATTTCCATCTATGGTTATTTCATTCTTAGTGATTATGATTCAAATGTTACTAAAGATGTAATGGTTTCCAAATATAATCTCATTGTTTTTCATGATTTTTTATTATTATAATTTTGGTCATGAATTAAAATGGCATATTTCTCAAGGAAATACATAATTTTATTATAATATATTTATTTATAGATAAAACATGTTTTCATATCACATCAAATAATTATTTACTAATGAGGTTGAGAGAATATTTTTACGGAAAATAGACATTATTTATCTCATTGGTCCGAAACATTTTCTCTTCTCTGTCTATCTTTTCTAAATGTTTTTCAATGTTTTTTCTCTATTTGAAAATAAATTAATGATTGAATTTTTCCCATTTTCTAATTTATTTATATGGTTTAAACTGAATATTCATGTCTTTTTTTAATGAAATAATTTTAACTTTTTATTTAAAATGTAAAAGTTCAATTTATTTTAACATGATAAACATGAATAATTTTTCAATCAATGATGACAATACATAGATTTAAATATTACATTATATTATTATAAGATAATATTAAATGAAAATTAATTCGTTAATATATGAGAAATTTTAATATTTTAATGAATCTAATTGTAATGGTTATTTTAAGGAATGAATATTTTATGTGATATTTCCAGATCATTTCAATCAAAGATGGCATCATTTTATTTTACCTATGCTTTACATGGGATATGATCTAATAATATTATCCCTATTAAAATTCGAGTTGGTTTATATATTTGGATTACATGATGTATTGTAGACCCATTTCTTTTTCTAAGGGTTATGATGAATTGATGAAATTCTCATGAAACCAATTTCTTTTCTACATGATTTGATATTTTGATATGTTTATGAGACAATTGAATTTTCATTTGTTCGAATATTATTAATGTTATATGTCCTTTATGAACACTTCTATATAAATTAAATTGAGTGGTGGGTTTTCCAGGAATTATATATCCCTTGAATGCAATGGGTAAATATTGATATTTCAATAGATAAACAGGTATGGAATTGGGGGGAACCATGTTCAGAATGGTATTCTATCCACTATGATAAACAAGGGAGTGAACCATGAAAACATAATGGATTGGGTACTGAACCCATTTTAGTATGATAAACATTAAAATGAGCCTTGACTAATATGAAAATGAATTTTATATTCTTATATATATAACATAATCTCTTATAATTTTTCAATTTTAGGATTCCATGGAACATGATGGAAAATTACATTATTATTATTGTGTTATTAACCCCAAAATACTATTCCATGAATAAATATTATGATCTTTAACGCATAAGGTATGAATTTTAATTTTGATGCACATATTCTCATACCCTTATGCTCATGTTAGGTTGATATCCACATATTTACCCTTACTAAGTATCTAATCACACCCTTTTTTATTTTTTCCCCCATTTTACAATAAAATTCATTATCTATGATAATAATAAGAAGTATTATAGTAATGAAGTAATTAGTGGGAGATGATTTAATTCACCTATGAAACAATTATTTATATATCCAAATTTATAAATCCACTATACCAATTTGATATTTGTGTTTATCATTATATAATATAAGTAAAATTAAACTATTTTGATGTGATATTTATTCATGAAATTTTTGGGTCTCTATAGTATACCCCTTCTTATAGCCCAAGTGTGGCCTTAGTCAGTTACTCAAAGGTATTTTAGTATTACAGTCTTTTCAAACTTTGGTTGGGTTGTTTCTTGATTCATCGAGTGGACACCACAATCTAGAAATCTAATCATTTATTATCATAACACTTTCAATAATGATACGTCATGTCCAGTGTGTTTTACTACTATGATGTGAGGTCATTATGTTAAACCAAAATATTCATCATATTTTGATAATAATAGATCAATGTAGAACAAAAATAAATATATTTTATATTAATCTCAATAGTGATATCCTAAATGAAATTTGGATAATATAATTATATTAAAAAATATATTGAATATATAAAGGAAATGGGGAGCTAAAACACCTTGTCTGGGCATAAACATAATAATGAATCATAACATGAACTTTAAATAATATAAAATTATATCCTAAAATAGAAGGATCATAAACGATTACAGGAGATAACAAAAAAATTATCAGTGTATCATAATATCATGGTGACATTTCAAGGTCAAAGAAACATAAAATATGACATTAATAAAAGTCATGTATATCCACCATTACAAAATCACATGGCAGATAGAGTCTCATCAATGATTAAATTAAATCCCTAATCCCTCTAATAATTTCCCAAGAGAATGAAAAATACCCAATGACTTGGAGATCAATATCAGTGTAGACATCATAACATCTAAATTATTTTATCTTTAATAATGTGAAATAAATCCCAATCCCTTATAATTTTAATTAAGCATTAAATGGAAAGGGTTTCATAATCATTCCTCATTTCATAATCATTAGAGATTTCATAATAAACTATATTGATAAATGAACATAAAGAATGTATTACCTCATAAAAGGAAGGGAGAATAATATACATAATCATAAGGGTCATATATACATAATTCAGAATCATTCCATGAATATAAGGATAATGATAAGGTTTTGTAGATATATAATGGTCACAACATAATGAGAATGGGTGGTTAAAAGAGACCCCTTACCTTATATTCTACAATCACTCTAAACATTCACATAATATCCTGGATAATAAAATAAAATCCATTAATGACATAATATAGAATATTTTAAATCTAAAAAATATTTATTATAATTTTATTGTGTTAATATATTATCACTTTAATGAGGAAAATTTTTTATAGTTTCTTTCATGAGAAAATTCATTTCATGGTACTATGGCTAGATCAGTTGTTCATAATTATGCTAGATAATGTAAAATGAGAATAAAAAATATTACTCTATATAAAATGGTATTCATGAAATCCTAGAAAATAATTGGTCCCAAATATCCACATTTGTTTTGATATCGGGATGATTCGTTTTGTAAAACAGTCAATGATTTACTTCTAGTTCATTTAGGTGGCATTGCCTACCATCAATGACTAGTTTTGTTCTCCTTAATATGAGAATTACATATTAAATATATATTTTTAAAAAATATTAATTAAATAACTAATTAAGCCTATATAATTATTTAATAATTTAAATATTCATTGAAGGCAGAAGTGGAAAATGAAAATTCATCATCCATGAAGGCGGTGGAGCAAGATAATATTGGAAACCATTTCAAATTTTCTGAATTATATGAGATTAGAAAGGACATGATCATATATATTTAGTTAGTGTTATATAGTATAGAATATATATTATATTATAATTATTATGAGATGATGTATCAAGAAATTTAGGAGAATGTAGACGGAGAAATAAATTTATAAGAGGTAAAATGAGAATTTTACCAGTTAAATATCACCTTTTTGAAATACTTGTGAAAGAAAATAGAATTTGATTTTTTGTAGACAATCGTTACGAAATGGAGTAGTTTTTTTAGAATATGTTAAGGTAGAAATTTGGAAATATACAATCCCTAAATGTGTGAGGAGAATAGGTGGTTAGCCGTAATATTTATAAGGGGGGAGAGGGGTGTTTTTAATAATATATTTAGTAGTTTTTTATTTTGGATGAAGAATTCCAATATTATTAATAAATTTGACTATATAATTATAATTGTACATTTTATTTATATCTAATGGGTTTTTACACCATCTATAAGTCAAGAATTAATTTATTTATAATATAAAATTAAATTTTGGTTTTTTGGTTATTTAACTATTCACATAATGTTTCTATATAAGAAAAATATGAAAAAATCAACCTTAACATATGTCAAAATTTTACATTAATAATTAAATTTATTTTTTGAAACTAATTATATATATATATTAGAATATTTATTTTTTAAATAAAATTATCATATATTCAAATAAATTCCAATTTAATATTATGATCAATTTTTTTACACTTTTAAAATATTACGGATGGTGACATAAAATTATATTATCATAACAATAAAATGTTAAATTAATTTTAAAATAAAATTTATGAATATAATATTTATTGTAAATAAATAAATTATTATAAAGTTCAATTAAAAACATTTTTATTTATAAAATTAATATCACATAATTGATTATATTTAAAACATTTATACAATTGAATAATGGTTTAATTATATCATATTTTCATTTTATTGGATTTTAATATATTATTTTACATATTAATATGTGAGATTAATTTTATAAAAGGAAAATTGTTATTCATAGTGGTAATATTACTAGTCTATAAATATCGTTTCTATTCAAACAATCAAATTTGTAACAGTTGTATAGGTTCCAGAATTTATGTAAATATATTATATTCAATTCAATAATTATTCAATTAATTCTTATATAAATCATATATATATACATTAATTTTCAATATTAATACATGTTTAATAATATTATTATTTATTTCTAAATATTTGTTCCTAAGTGATTTTATTCTCATGGATCATACATATCCAACTTTTCATATATTAGTTATCCTATTTTATATTTTTTATCAAATTGTAATATTTTTAATTCCATTGGAAATTTGTATTCAATGAATGTAATGGTAAAATTTTTATAATAAAATCTATCCATTTTTATCAAGTGATCCACATGTATTATGTTATAGAATAAAATATAACAATATCAAATACAATGAAATTTTAATGATAATATTTAAGTTGATTACATTTTTCCCTAATTAATAAATAGAACACTATAATATTCAGTTTAAGTACTATGGATAAAAATTAGGAGGGTAATTATAATTGATTTCATCCTTCAATTCCAATTTCCCCTCCTTATAAATATGGTTTCACCATAACAGTTTGACAATGTGATTTGTATTTTTATAAAACATTATCTTTATGGATTATGATCAGAACTGGATGCAGCATAGAAGAGAGATCATATTTTCACTATAAAACCTATAAATTTAGTACAGGTGTTGGATTTATTATGTACTTTCTCAAGAGAGAAATGTCAAACATGTTGTGTACTGGATAAAGGGTTGTGGTAGTGCAAATAGATAAGACACAATTCTAATGAGATTGAGAATCTCAATGGGATCGATGTATCTAGGAGAATGAATTAACTTCTTACCAAATCTCATTAGTCTCTTCAATAACGATATAAATATGAACAATTTATCCCTAAAATCATTCTTCAGGACTCATCATTTTTTGTCTTTACACTTTAACTATGATTGAGAATACTTGATGTGATTCTGAATGGTCCTGATCATTTATACCATTTCATCAACCAATTTAGGACACTATATCTTGCGTTAACCAACAAAATTCAAGAACACATGTGTTAAAAATATTTTCTTATATGGTTATTAAAATTGATACTTTTTTATTCTAGAGTGAAATATTTATTATTCAAGAACATGAACAACATAAGATGTTGATATCATCCACCTTTGAATTACATTGATCATGCTCATAGCTTGTCTTAAAGGGTCTAGACAGTTTTCTTATATTGGACATCAGTTTGGGGGAAATATTCCATACTAATGTTAAAATTATTTTAATGCCCATTGAACCATTTTACCAATCATAGTGGAAAATATAGGATGTGAATTAGATAAAATCATTTGTGGTGCCGCATGCATCTTCCTGACATCTAGGATGTATATCCTTAATTTTTGATTCAGTGAAAATTAACTTTGTATTTCATTGATTCATGTACACTTGGTAACATAATAAACTAAAACCAATATATATATATATATATCCCCTTTATTTCTTCGTAATATTACTAAAAAAATCTATGGTGATGTTTTTCTAATTCTTTATATGTATGTGTAATGTTTGCACCATCACCATGGACGATTTAATTTCAACCCTATCTTCCAGAAAAACCATGATTTTTGGTTGTATATTATGTAATCTTCTTCTACATATGTCTCATCAAATAGAGATATTAGATATCTTGATAAATCATTTTTCATCATGGATTGATTAAGAAGGTTTGTATATGCAAATGATTTAACATCCCCTTCTTTATCTCTATATTTGATTCTACACATAGTAATGACCAAAATCGTATATCTCCTTGTAAATAATCATTGAAATCTAAGGATCTCCATATTCATATTGAATTCACCTTATTCTAAACTTTTTTATGATATATTATTAAATCCTTTATCTTTGTGATAATGTTTTTTTGAGAAATCAGATGATAAATGGATGATATAGGTAGTTACATTGTAATCCACATGCTAATACACATTTTGTTTAAGAAGTTTGCAGCCTTCTCAATTGTCATAATTTTTATGTATGTCGAATCCATTCTACATAGATCATCTACCACATTATATTCATTCTTATAATGGTAGTATATTTATAAGTTATAGTCCATGAATACCAATAACAATCTTAAATGACACATATTAATCTCATTGTGTTTGAATTATAATTTTGGGCTCTAATTATTCAAGTATGTTTCAAAATTATCCCCACAAATATAGATATAACATTCAATTAAAACATCACATAACCCAACTCAATATCTTGAGTTTGATACATATACTTTGGAATATTCAACATACATGACATATATTCTATCACTTTATCATTCTTCATTAGTACTCAAATCAGTCACTTCTATTAAAAAAAACCATATACCATCAAATGTTCCCTAGTTGAGGGCATCGTGGGGTCTAGTGATGTGATAACAATATTATTCAATTCATTAATTATTCCTTCCCATTAAACCACCCATTAAAACAATAAACCCTTTCGATTCATCATGGATGGAATTTTTTATAATTGTGAGAACTTTATAAAAAAGAATCAGTTATACCAAAACTAGTACAAGGAAACTATTGATATCAATTATATATTAATGTCAATGATACTCATCAATTTACTTTTGGAATATATGTGTTAACAGATATCCCCTTTTTCATGAATACATAAACCATGAATAATACATCCACCATCAGAAACTCATGTTTTCTATACTTTTCATATATATTCTCCATTCACAATATCGTTATAATAGTATTAAAATTTCTCCCATGCTCTATATTTCAGTTGGAGTAAATATAAAGATCTTATTTAAATACTACCATGAATTTTTCAAGGATATATCTAGAAGAAATATATATTAATTCCATAATTACTATTAGATTATTTGTGTGTTAAAATTTCCTAACAATGAACTCATTGTGTCAATTAGTCATTCAAAATGTAGTCACATAAATATATTCCTTATTCAAAATTAATTGGAGATATCTTGATAGAAGTTACACAATAGTGAAGTATTGGGACACAAATAATTTACTGAAAAATCCATTTACACATAGTAGAGGATATTTTTTTCATTATCGTTATTTTATTAATCTCGAGATGACCAATGTATAGTTTTATGGGCCCATCCTTATTCTCAACTAAGAAGAAGAGAACATGCCAATGTGAAAAAAATATAGAATATGTAACACTTTTTAGATTATTTTGTAACTTATTCTTCTGTTCTTCAACTCAATGGTGGCCACTCTATCAGGATTATTTGATTTACATTGAGAGTTTGAAATTTGTTAAATTGAGATCTCATCCTATTAGTCTTGATAGTGATATTGAAACTCTTCATGGAATATATCTATGTAGTCCCTATGAATTGGCATTTATTCAAGCCTAATTCTCTCCTCGGTCCTCATCATCTAGAAAAAACAGTGTTTCTCATAAATAAATAATATGAACAAATAATATCGAGATACCAATGGATATTCATCCTCTGAAATACACATGTATAGAATTGGAGGATGAATCAGGTTGTGAGTATTGACATACATCTCTCAAATGATCATTTTGTAACTATATAATGATATCAAATTTATGAAAAATATAGCATCCAATTCTGAGAAAATATGTAATTATTTATTATGAGGTTCAGTCCACAAAACACGATGGGGGATGAATTATATATTTTTGATGCAATAATTGACCTATTTATTATACTCACAGATAGATCAACCACCATGTAATGAGGTGAAATTTGAATAGTTATATTAAAAATTCCTGATATGAAAGAATCTTTATAACAAAAATAAAAAATCATTTTCTCTATTCATGAAAAAATACCTAGTGTATATATCTCAAAATTTTTATAGGATACACCTTAGAAGTAGGTATAGATTATAAAATTCCTAAATATCTATGCCATAGAGGTTGTTTTCATTTGTTGATCACAACAACCCAATTGTTAGAGCATTGGTTCTTATAATGATCATGGTCATTTTGGATGAAACACAAGAACACATGCTATTAATTGACATGAAACATCTCTTCATCCATCATATTCATAGGTTTATCCATCTCTCCTATATATTTGTTATCATGATTCTAAATATTTTAAACACTTCAAGATTAGACCCATTTTTAGATAGACTTAAGTATGATTATTCCCATACACTTCACACATGGGATGTTGGAATTTCAGACATCCTTGAGATATATATACTGATCATCTAAATTTTTTTTCCTTTATAGAAACAATCCCATAAGACCGTTGATAGTCAAAAATATCTATCTTGATCATTGGACTATAATAGGAAATCACTTTATAGATATTAATGTATTGGGAAACTAATGATTTTCATTGATTCATATTTAGTTAACTACTGAAAATGTTCAATATTTTTTCTATTTTCATGATAAGGCTTGAGGTGTACCTTGAAATCCTTTTAATTTTAAATTCATACAACATGATAGACTCTCCATCCATTCCAGTCTATTAACAATACATTATTTCAGTGTTATTACCAATAGGATTAACTTTTCTTCATCGACATCCACAGTTAGTCTCAAAATATGGATTTAATTACTTGGTATCCACTCTCCCAATATATTAAAAAAATTAAAAATTATTTTCATAACATATACATATTAATAAGGTTATCCCTAATGTATTATTTTCATAACACATAATTTTTTTTTATTATGCTATGAAATAAAGTATATTGACCAAATCCGTTGACTCATACTGTTACATGATTTTTAACATAATAATTAATTAAATACAATCAATTGATTATAAGAACTAGTGTCTTTGGATGATGTGGTTCATAATACATCAATGTGAAAATAAATTTAAATAAATTTATTTTAATCTCTATAATAGAATCCAACATCCCTTTTATCTCATTAAATTACATAGGGTTCAATTAGAAATATTTAAATGAAAGGGGTGATCAAAAATTCCATGTAAGTAATTTTAAATAATAATATTTCATAACAGGCTAGTCAATGGAATAAAATGATATTATAAATGAACAGGATCAGTAATTATCACATTATAGAATAACATAATGAACATGGTATCATACAATATTGTTATTCAAGGAATGTGGTAGAAATATTAAACATCACAAAAAATAAATGTCCACGCTAACTTCCATGACAACATCACAAGGTAGATGTCTCAATGAGGATCTGGTTTACTAAGTAATCCATTTATTAATATCTCATAAGAAAAAAAAACATTAAGCAATGATTAGGATTGTTTTATGGGTTATCCCATAATAATATATAAATGATTATATTTTTCAAAATATTTAAATAAAACATAATTGACAAACATATGAATTCCCTAATTAAAGAAATGGGTTGCTTAATCTTGCCTCATATTATAATGAAAATATATTTCTTAAAGAATCTATTTGAGAAATGAACATATGGAATGTATTACTCCATAAAAGGTACAGATAATATGATTTTTATTTACAATATAGGCATATAGAACGGATTTTTAGTATTATATAACATTAATGAAATTTAAAATGATTGTTATATAAGGAATGGTCATAAGACAAATAAAAAGGGTGGTTCAGATAGATAATTCACATTATGTATAAAATCATTCTATAGTTACATTTAATATTATGATTAATAAAATATGAAATATTAATTAATTAGTTAATAGACACACCTAATTATATTTTATATATAATAATTTATTATTTTAATTTATAATCATTTCAATGAGATACAATGTTTAATTTTGATTTCTTGAGGGCATTCATTTCATGGTTCCATGGTCAGATCACATGTGAATAATTATGTATGTTCATTTAAAATTGTAATAAAAAATTTGATTTAAAAAGAAATGTTATTACATTGTAAAAATGAATTAATTTAAAATAACCATATCTGTTTGTTCATAGTGGTGTTTCTTTTAGTAAAAGTATTTATGTTATACAATTATTTAATTTTTAGAGGCTTTAATGACCATCAGAAATTAGTTTTATTTTATTTAAGATTAAATTAATATATTCATTAATGAATATATAAATATTTAATATACATATTTATTTTATTTTAAAATGTTATGTGATAATTTAACCATACCATGAATGTTGTAGTGGAAAATGAAATAACATTATCGATGAAGGTAAAAAAACAAAAATAATAAGGGAAGTAGTTTCATTTTTAAAAATAAGAGAAGGAGAGTAAGCACTCTGATGTTCTTACAAAAAATCACTAAATCCAAATATGTCAATTAAATTATATATTTAATTTATTTTTTGAATTGTATTAAAAACAATAGTGTATTAGTATGGTTGTATGAGGTTGATCCAATAAATAACAGGGAACAAAATGATGACTTTTATCAAAATGTTGGGTTACACTATTTTTAATTAGTTATTCTTATTAAACGATTTATTTCAAATTAAAAAAAAATTAAAATAAATGTGGAGTATAGAGAGAAATTTTTTCCAAGGGAGGTTTTATAAAATTAGAATTATAACATCACTCAAAAAATAGCTATATCAATTATCTATGAAATTTCTATATGTTGTCAAAATGAGAATTGGTAATGGACCATAAATAAAACCAATAATATAATTTTCTCACGGATAAATGAATTACAATACCCGTGATTCATTATTATCATTTTATAATAATAGAATAATAATACAAATTAGTGTATATAAATTAATTATCTTAATCATGATGGGTTTCACCAGCTACCCAAAACACTAGTTTAATGAATTGGATAATAATACAGAACAAAATAATGACAAAAAAAATATAGTGAATGTGAAGAAATACATGTATCCATTTTATTAGAATAAACATTGAAAATAATTCTCTCCCATATGGGAATTATCCATTCATAATTTAGAGATTATAGATTAAAAAACAAAACACATATCGAAGATATTTGAAAAAATATAATTAAATGAAAATAACTGATTTAAAAAAACCATTCGTTGTTATATAAAAACCTATAATTGGAATAAAATAGAGAAAACAAGGCACAATTAATTGTATATAGAATAGAACCCTAGTGGAACCCACACCATGTACAATCTTCTTTTTCTTTGAATATGTCTATTAGAACTCCATTCCTTCAATTTATAAGCATCAATGGTGCTTATTGTTCTTAAAGACTCCCATAAATGTTGGAATCAAGGATTCTTGGGTCAATATTGATATTTAGTGGCCATTATGGGTCATAAATGGGCCATCTATACAATTATACATAAAAATGTTCAAAATCGTGACAATTCAATAACATTGACAACCTGACAGCACATATCAAGGGATGCTTTCTCAAGATGATTTTTTTTAATTTTTTGGGGATTTTTTTAATTTTTCATTAATCATTGTATAATTTAATTTAATCCACAGCCACAAAATAGTCTCCATTTTCGTGATGTCACACAACAACTCTTTTCTATATGACATTAAGTAATGTCTTATTAAAAAAATCTAGATTTCCACCATGTTTTAGAAAAAAAAATATCTGAAATTAATATATATGAAAAAAATGAACCCAGTCTTGAATATCATATTTAGTCAATCAATATTCAGTAAAATCAAACAAAATAACCCATTAGAATATGTATACCAAATAGAGATATCAGGATGGAGGTATATCATCCATATGAAATATTTCATTTTAGTTTATATATGAAACTATATTTATTATTCTATGATGGATGTCCAATATGAGTAAAAGATAGTAGAAGAAATGAATTTTGATGCGGTTAATTAAGAATATTATTTATTTAAATGTAACCTACTTGAAATTCTCTTTAATGCACGTGGTATTGGTATTTTGGTGATACTAAAAGCACTAGGACATATGGGAGAGGTTTGAGAAGATATTCGGATAGAAATTTTGAAATAAATATTTTTTAGAAGGTGTGAGGAGAATTAGTGGTGAGGGTGGTATTAATAAGTGGAGTATGGGGTTATTTTATATATGCATTAGTTTATTATATTGGATGAATACTCCATTTATTATTCAATCTTCATATTATATATTGTAAATGGCTCTTGTTACTTTAAAATATTGGGTTCTATCATATTTGGCTAAAAAAGTCAAGTATTTAGCTAAGAATGTCAAATATAGTATTTTAGTTTATTTCAATATTCCACAAAAAAAATTATTTCATAAAAATACAAATATATCACAGTAACCATTTTTGAATTGTAAATTTTCAAATTTAAATAAATTTTATGAAAATAACTTTTTAAATTTAAAAATTTTCTTTTCTTAATAATATTCACATTTATTTGAAAAATGCCTATTTTAATATGTGGATCAATTTTTGAAACATTGAAAAATTTATTATAATCTCACACAACTATTCTATCATTATAATAATACGTAATTTGAATTTATGACCCCATTAAGAAAATGAACATTATTTAACTCAATATATTTATTATAAATGTTCAATAAAAATATTACAATTTTAAAAAACCATAAATAGTAAATTGATCATATAATAATAATTATTTACTTATAACATGTTTACATATATTATATTTTCATTTTCAAGGATACTTAAATATAATTTCACACCTAAATAGGTTAGTTTTATATACTAACTTTTATAGGTAAGGTTTATATTCAAAAAACGAGATTCCTATTCATAACAGTAAGATTATTATTCAAATAGTTAGGTAACTGTCCCTACAATCATGTTTGTAATGGTCATATGGGTTCTCTAATTTCTATAAATACCATATATTCAACTAATTATTCATTAAATAATAATTTATCTCATGGATATATATATATATATATACATTTTTAGGAAGAATATTGGGTTACTAATCTTATGCTTCATTTATACAAATATCATCATGACTGTGGGTGGTCTGGTGGATCGATTATATCCAAATTTATGTATTTTACTTATCTTGTTTTTTATTTTTATTTGGTTGTAATATTTTCAATTATAATGGATATTTTTATACATTTAATCTAATTTTTGAATTATTATAAAAAAATATTGATTGTTTTTATCTTGTGGTGGATGTGAATTACGCCAAAATAGGTTTTATGACACAATAATAAGAAGGGAAAATAAAATGAAAAATTTTTATGTCATTAAAATTTAGTTTTATTAGGTCTAAAATATTTTCTTCTTATTCTTTTAAATATATTTTTCGTGTTAAATTGATTTTACTTATGTTATTAACAATGTTTTTATAAAATATTTATGAATAATCAATTTTTAAATTCCTTATTTGTATATTAATCTATTTAAAAAATATATCATGGTTCTATATCCATAAAATTAATAATTCATAAGATAAAAATGAAAATATAAATAAATGAACTTATCATGTTATTAAATAACCATTAATTTATTGAAGAGAGAATAAATAAATCTAATTCCTAAAAGAAAAGTCATTTTTCAAGCCTTAGAATGAGTTATATCTTTCCACCTATCCACTAGTGCATAATATGGGGTTTTATAATCTTGATTCCATATATTACCACCACTAATGTACTTGAAAAAACACTCTATGTATTACATGTATTTATAACTGAAAGGTTAGTGAGGGGGACACACAAGTCCTAAATAATTAATGAGGGAGAGAAGATTGACAAAACATATTTTATAATTTTATAATAATTAATTTAGATACCATTATTTAATTGAACATAAATTAAATTAGTTAATACTCATATCTTGGTAAAAATCACGAACAATTATGAACATGCAACGAATGAAGACACGTAGAATTGTTATCATTCATTTATATTAATTAATTTTTATTATTATGAAAATAAAAAATGAATCAATTAATTAATTATATAATTAAATATATTGTATATTAATTATTATCCAATGTTTCTTTGTGATACCTATATCAAATGAATTCAGGGATAATAAATATGATAACCACTAATTACAAATAATTGTAGAAAAATAATTTATAATATTAAATTTTTAAAAAAATTAATAATTTTTCAATCACAATAGATTCCAATAATTGAAATTAGGATTTACTAATGAAATTAATTAATTATTGTTATTTTAATACATTTTTTTATTAGGATACTACAAAATGTGTACTTATAATCTCCATATCATAATAATCGATTTATATCAACCCAGGATAAACCCCATGTGCTTTAGTGAGTACCCATGTTTGGAAAACATATTGTGTACTACCAATCATATGTCTGTGAGACCCAGATATAGACATGGGTTGTTATTCAGATTTAAGACCACAAAACAAGAACACTATGTAAATACCATGTGTTCTAATTTTCATATGTCCACATAACTAGAAAATGGAATTGTAATGTATTTTCAACATGAGAATTAAGAAAATACATGATTTATACACTAGAAAAAAATCGCTTTTACAGTAATTATATAGGTTTTTAGTCATTAAATATTTGTAACTATGAATTGGAACACATGTTTAGCATGAGTTTTCCCTTTAAATCATGTATAATACATGATTTCTATGTGAGCTACACATTTTTTAATTTGAAAATCCATGTGTGAGGTTGGTTAGGTATATAAAAAGTGTTCAATTAATTCACTGTGTTTAATTAATTTCTCAGTTTTTCATGTATACTATGACATGTCTAGGTGAAATGTACCAGGGTATACATAGTATTCTAAAAAAACACAAATTGTTACCTAGTCTCTCTATCTAGAATCCTTGGCACTTATTGGTGACATTTCTGGTCATTCTTCTGTTTTTAGACCTTTTGAAAAAATAAACCGTTAATAAAATAATTAAATGTCTAAATCATGTTAAATAAATAGTTAATTAAATAATGAATAATTTATAATATAATTATTTGAGCACTATTTAAAAAAATCAACCAGAAATCACGCAATTAATTTTAAACTCAATAAACAGCCCCTCTGATACATATTTAAGGTTATTGATGCAACTGATGTTCCTTGTGGGTGAATATCCATAATGGTTTTTTTGGATTCAATGGATCATTCACATATATTTAAATATGAAATCATCACGACCATCTTTTTTCCATTAAATATTAAAAAAGAAAACCCCATATAAAATTGAAAATATATTTTGTTTGTCTAATTTATAATTAATTTTATTTATATATAGTGATTTGTATCATCATATGAGGAATTATTTTTTAATAAAGATGTTTTTGATTTTCCAAAAAACCTTTTTTGAATTATCATTGTTTCTGTTATAAGGTTTAAGTGTAGAATCCCTCTTGTAAAGATCGACACATAATTCTTTCAAATATCAAAAACACCAATAGAATGTTGTGCTCTAGAATAATAGATAAATTATCTTTGGTTGTTTATCCTGATTACATATAGTTCCTTTGATAATTTGGAAATATCTTGTATTATTTTAATTATATAGATTATAGGAGATGGATACATTATAGATAGTTGTTTTTTGGGAATTAATTATTAACTATCGATTAACCGGACAAAACAGACATTGAAATTGATTTATACAGTTATGATTTAGGTTAAAATATTATGTAATTACAAAATTGGTCATAGATAATATATTTACCCTAATTTTACACCTTTATATATAAAAATAATATTTTTATTATTTTATTCCATTTGAAAACTAGTGAAATGATAAATATTCTTTTAACTCCTTCATAGATAATATCTATCATCGGACATAGTCTTTGTCTACTCCTCATTCTTAACATTTGATTAATAATCCAATTAATATATTATTCATAAAAAATTTTAATTCAAAATATCATCTATAAATATTGCGTGAAAATTAAATAATTAAATTGAATATTATATTCCCAACATAGTAGTTAAATTTATTTTTAATAATATTAAAGGAAAAAAATGAATAAAATTACACCTTAATATTGAGAATTATATTTATTCCATTACTTTTATTTAAATATAATTTAATCAATTTCAACATAATAACATAGTATGTAAACATATACGACTCTATATTATTTTCATTTTGAATGATTCTATAATATATAATATTATTATCATGTAGTGGACTAGGGCACTAAAGAAAAATAAATTAATGTCGTAACACCATCAACCACATATAAATACATACATTTCAATATAATCCCATTGTCTCAATATGACATCAATCATGTTTCACATAAGTTTTGTTAGGATATGTTCTTGATATAATGTTTGTTGATTATCCAAAACAAACATGCAGTTACACTAGGACAGTAAAATTTAGGATGGTAGTTTCAATCCAATAAATGGTTTGGTAAATCAAATTCCAAAATAGAGCATGTGGAAAATCCATTCTTAACTTATACAATAACAACATGTCATTCACGATGGAACCAATATACCCAACTTTGAGGGAACAAATTTCATCACTCTTTTGTTGAATATATACTAGTGCATGTGTCATGGAATGCATTTAAGATATATATAAAGTATATGGACACTTAGAGACACATGAATGTAGAAATATTTGATGAAACCAAAACATTGTGATTTTGACAAGATTGAATTTTTCTCATAATCTCTAAACATATATATAACAATGTGAAAACATAATGAAATAATTTATCACATTATTTTGAGTACTCATAACTAAAAATGAACATGACATGTTCTCTATCATATATTATTATATAACCACGAAAATACATTTTTATAAATATATCATGGGATTTGAAAATTTTCATCATAGTGGGGAACATATTATTTCAATTATAATGTGATAGTTACTCAATGAAATTACCATTTCAATGCTATGAAGTATAATGAAATGTATGTAATGAGATATTATATTAATTTAAAATTCATTGAATATGCATTTCATAAAATGTAAAATTATTTTTTACAATAACATAAACTCCAACTATAAATTCAAAATTCACATAGGGAATGGATTGAATACTTTAAAACTCTGGTTTCTAACCATATATTTTTTATGATAATTCACTATCCCCATGAAACTCCCATATACTCTCCCATCCATGGATATTGATCCCTCTCTAATACATTTATAATAACTTTAAAATATTTTACCAATCTATAATCCCTTCTATTCTATGAATGATTGTATTAATGTTGCTGAGTGGATACCTCACAAAATCCCATCTATGTTCCCTACCATGCCCCAAAAACAGTTTTCCAAGAAAAATTAGATAGTCTCCCTATATCCTTTGGCTTGTCCATATAAATGATTTTTTCTATCCACATCATTCATGTATTTTCACCTACCACATTCATTTATGTGTAAAACTTCTACACCATATTTCCATCCTTGCCATCATTTTTCATACTCACAACATCACCTCCACATTTAATAATTTTAGGCTAGGGCCATGTGGAGTAATAAGATGATTGATCTAACAGTACTATTGAAGATACATGTATATATGAAATTTATAGAAGCCCTTTATATGATACCCTTTTCACACATAATTTATGTTAAGGAGGATAGCTACAAGTTAAATTCCTTACATTCATTACCACATTCAACTAATATGTGGTCAATATATATTTTTCTATGGCGAAATAGAGGGAGATTTATCTATATGAAATCAAAATTGTAAATAATATTTAAAACAAATTATAGGATAAATCTTCTGATACATATTTTAGTTTTAACCCCAAAAGGCCGACACATAAAATTATCAGACTAAACCTTTCCTTAATATATAATTAGTTCATTAATGATTATATGTCCAATATAACCTACCTAAGAAGTGATATAAGAAATATTTATTCATAGAACTTTAAAAATGTTGAAAATTATGGTGGTTATAAAGTATTTATTCTAGATTACAAGAGATTACTAGGATGTGGTGACATAAAATCATCTCAGGTCAAACATATGTAAAAAATATAATATAACATTTGTCTCTCAATATGAGGTTTAAGGAGATGTTATTGAGTTTTTAAAAAATGGGATCATTTCTATGGGGACTTGGAGCATGTATGATGTTATTCAGTATAGTATTTATATCCTCAAAAATAGAAACATGATGTATCCCCCGTGATTTTAATAATGATACCAAACCCTCTAATGTAATTATTACTACGTGATATTTAGAAATGCTTTTTGTAGCCACTACCACAATTACTCATGCCACAAGATGAGTAAATGATCTTAGATTCTCGGTAGTCTGTGAGGGGCCAATCAATGAGTCTCTAGAAAAAAAAAGTGGGACCCAATTTTCATCCCATAGAAAAGAGTTTGATCATCTTAGAAATAAAATTCCTTAAAATAGATTTTTTTCTTGGGCATGGATCAATGTATATTTGAATAATGATAGAGGTGGATAGAGTGAATTCTATGATTCTAAATAATTTATTTTGTGGTATTTATTAGGATGAGATTGATGGAACATTATCTAGTGACAAGGATGTGTCGGTATCGTCTAGAAATAAAATTATTCAGTGGGTGGAATTGGAATTAATTTCATTTGTGTTCCCCCATGATCCAAATAAATAGTATGACAAGGCATGACTGAAACCAGTAAAGATTCTATAATTTATGGAAAGTCAAAACACAAAACAAGTATATCTACAATATTAGTATTTATATGTCTTCAAGTACATCCTTTTTTATTCCATATAAGTGTATATATGTATTCATATATTCACAAATGTTTCTCCAACTAATAGATCCATTTCCTACTGAAAATTGTATGTAAATCCATTAGATGGTCCATGGATAATCCTGTGGCATCCAATGAGGGGATCCTACAATATGACCAAAACCGTGTTTTTTAAGATAGACATTCCTATATTAGAGGGAGAATCACCAATTTGTTTCGACAAACCCGTACTAGTAGATGGTATATATATTAAAAAATATGGCCAAGCATGAAAATTATATTGTGTGACACCGACTAATCTCTTTTCTTATAGCAAGGCCCATATTTCATCTCATATCATGTGAAAAATTAATGATCTTTGGGTAGTCATAGATGATTCAAAATCTATATGTTATTTTAGATACATTATCATGACCATCTAAAATTAATCTCAGAACATTCGCCTATAGTTTGGTACCTTATAAAAACCCCATACAATTATATTAAAGATATGATCATCATATGGGGTGATTGTGCCTTTGTGGGTTGAAAAGTTGTAATTAGGGGTGAGAAAATAACACAGAATATTGTATATTGGATAACATAAATGATTGATTCTATTATTGTTCCTAATGAATTGATGCATATCAGGATAAAAAATTATATGATCTCACCAAAAATGGTGAAACTAATCAAGGATATTAAAACATTATTAGTAAGGGTGTGGGTTTATGTATCCTTATTTTAACAAAATTATTTAATTACTAGTACTAATTTATTATGTAATTTGTAGTAATTCATCCCCTAGTGACCATCCCAACCATATATTTACATCTTTTTCTTCTCTTAGTCAGAGTAAATGTTAGATGAGACTGTCCAAAATCAACAATCTAAAAATATGTTAATATTGTGTTTTAACTCAATGAATTTATCTCATAATATTTACCACCATGATATGTTGAAACTATATTAGACAAAAATAGTATGAACACCCATAACAACACTCCTCAAAATTCCTGGTTGAATATATGGAAGCTGATTTCTTAGATCCCCATGGTAGATATATGCTGGAAAATGTGATAAAATCGCTATCATAATTTTATCATATGATATATGGGACTCAAGTTTAAATTTTATTAAATTAAAATAATGAATATTCACATATTTCATAACTATTAAAATTATAATTTGGTATATTTCAATGGGTATAGTAATATTAACATTCCTCTAGATGAGAGGACGTAATGCTTTAATATTAATCTCATTGTGATGGGGTATCCTAATTTCAACAATGTCATTTTTTTAAAATTTGTAATTTAAAACATTCCTACAAAAAAATATAGATTATACCATGGGATAATAGGTTAAACAATAAAATCCCCAACAATATACATAGTATGAGAGCAGAAGGATGGATATTGAGGCAAAATGTCTTCTCCCTACTAATGAGGTTGAAAATGTATCCCTAAATGAACATCCCATTTTTATTAGAAGATCAATAAAGTCTATTAGATGACATAGAGATTCTATAGAGACCCTTTTTTACTAGGATAATATCATGAAGATAGAATCTATGTTGTATGTTGTTGTATTTCTATTTTTTGAATGAATAAAAATATGATTCCAAATATATTTTATTCCATCCTTATATTTCAATTCTAGATTTATTATGAATATAATATATGTTATGAGGATTTGGAAATTATATTTTGGATAATGTAATAAGAATTAATTATTTACTTAAAAATGGAAGAATTCAATTTTGTTTTCTAATAACCTATTCTTAAATGTTATCATGTAATGTGTTTCTCAAGGATGTGTATATGCATAGATACCATAAATATACATAATAGATGAATTAGGTGTATATGAACTTGGATTCCTCCTAGTAATATCTCACGAAAAGTTATATTAATATATTAAAAAAGAAAATAATATAATTAGTTCATTCAGATATAAAAATGGATCAAATCAGTATGGGGAGGATTAGAAAGTGTGATTTTGATTTTGGAATATAATTAAAAATATGAGTTTGAAACTACTAATTATATATTATCATTTTTTTCATATGTGTCATGTGAACTGATACAATATTTATAAGGACCAAAAATTATAAGAAACATAATCCTAAATTTAGTCAATAAAAAAATTCCTTTCACATTGAGGTTATTTTAATATTTAGAGATTTAGAGAATTGGGACAGTACCTTCATTACATTACACATTGTTATAGAGTGGATATCATAAAAATATTTTCCAGTTTATTTTTTAAAAAAGATAAATCATTAAAACATATACATGAATCCATGACTATTTTTTAACATTTAACATGGTTTCTTTCATTTTCATACACATCCATTAACCTATGAAAAATCCTTTAAAAAATTGGGATGATCACAAAACCTCAGTAAGGGATGAAAAAGAAGGAAAGAGAACATTAGACCATGAATACTCGTAACATATGAAATATTTTTCAAATAAAACATGCTTGTCACCCATATATATACGTACTATGTATACCATTAGATTTACACAAGATCCTCACAAAACATGGGAACATAAATATAATCATACAAATCTTTGGGAATTACTTACATAATATTGTAAGCCTCTCAGCTACCTTATAATTTGTAACCCTCACGACTACCTTACATTTTTTGTAACTGTCATAGTTACACTTGGAGTAACCATACAACCAACCTCAAACATACACATACCAATTGCATTGAAGGGAGATATAGGTCACACCCTTCATCATAAACAATTTCCAAGTACCAAAATATAATCATATAACATATATAATTGCATAATAACATTGATTTTCAATTTTGAAAAACAGAATTATAATAAAATATTTTTAAAAGAAATGACCCTTAAAAAATTCATATAATTGAATCAAGAATTAATAGAGTGTATTTAATATGTATATACACTGTAAATACACATAATTAAACATAATATAAATTAAACCCATCACACAAACAATTTTAATAGCACATTTATAATGAAGTATAAGGTTTACTGAAAGAATAGAAATCATTTCAGGAATTCCATTTAGCTCAGGCATGTATTACTTAAAACATGTTTAAACGTGTTCTATAATAGTTTAAAGTGAGTTATAAGTATTTTAAATAAAAAATTTCATGTTTATATATTTTTATATGATCATTTCAAAACATCATTTCACCTTATAATTGTTAGTATTTTGCTCGTTGCACTGTTTTTGGGTGAGTTCTTTACATGATTTCCAAGATTGGTCCACGATGGATGCTCTTTTCAATTGAATGTGAAACACCAGAATTGGAATGGAGTAGTATTAAAATATTTCCATTACAAGTAATCATACCATTTATCATTTTTATTTATTACATGACGATAATTCATAAGATAAAACATTAATGATGTTTGTTTAGTTCATTGTAGTGGTTCATTAATAATAACGACCTCATTTTGTTTTATAAATTAAAACCTTGTGTACAAAATAATTACAGAACCATGGATGATACATAATACATATATTATAACCTGGTTCTACCATAAAAATGGATTTATGACTAGACATGGAAGTGTTAATGAAAATTGAAATAGCATCATCCTCGATGTTGGTAACTCAAAACATCACAGACAAAGTTTTAATTTATTGAATAAGTGGGAGAGGTGGAGAAGAATGATGATGAATTTCCATGAAAATTAGAACATCCATTATATACATGATTCATGATCATTCGTTCTTCTTGATTAAGATGAGGGGAGAAATGTAAAATAATAAGTGAAATGATTCATAAAATAAAAGAATACTTGAGAAATTTCTCACGAAAATTTGGTAGCCTAACAACGTCTCATAAAATTTCATAAAAATAGTTTGATGACAGAAAGGGGATATCTCATGACTCTTAAAAAATATGGACATTAAGGGGGGATATGGAATGAAATATTGCAACCTAATCCAATGAAAATTAAGAGAATAACATAAAATGAAAGAAATGAATGAAATTAAAATAGGTTGTTTACATCTTGATCTATTCTCCTTGAGATCCTTCTTAAGGGTTTTGGTTTTGGTCTTTTGATGGGACCAGAAGCTCTAAAACATGGGGAAGTTCCTTGGAAAGAGTATTGGGTAGAACATAGGCATGGATTAGGATTGAGAGGTGTCGGAAGAAGAGGGAAGTAAGGGTGGTATTTATAGTGAGGGAGAGGGGGTATTTTTCATTATTTTAATCATTATTATAATATTGTTTTACAAGATTATGAATAGTCGTAGTTTATGTGACCTCAAATAGTAATAATGGCATGTGACTTCAAAAAAAATGTCCTTGCATCACTTATGATGATATAAATAGTTATGTTTACTAATAATTTGATTATATTGTATTTTATCATATTTCACTATTCATAAAAATTATAGAATTTCAGAAAAAATCCAAAACATTTCCATAACGATTTTTCGATTTATAGAATCCCAAAATGATGTCCATTTTTTGAAAATAATTTTCAAATTATTATTAATTTAATTTTTAAATTAACAGTATAATTAATTCAAAAATTAACAATTCTAATTCTATAACTACTTCTATATCACGATGAAAAATTGACAAAGATGTTATTATCTGAAATCCATAAGAGAATAAAATAATAATAAAATTTACTATTCATTAGGGACATATTACTATTAATATTACTATTTATAAGGGTATGTTACTTTTCACTAAAATCAGGTTTGTTCTAATAGACTTCAAATAACAAAAAGAACACAATTTTAGATAATAATTTCTTTAAATTCAAAACATCGATGTCGAGAAAATTATGTTTTAATGGCTCATTATAAATATCTACATATAACAAAGTTCCACAAATTTCTATTTATTTTAATAAAAACATTGGGTGTTACATTATCCTCACCTTTTTGAAATTTTTTCCTTACTATTTTATTCACTTATTAAACAATTGAGGGTAATTTTAACTCATTGCATTTTTAGACTCCCATGTTGCTTCTTCAACCATGTGGTTTCTCCAAAAAACCATTACCTGGTAGATTACCTTATTTCAAAATACATGTTCCCTTCAATCAAGAATCTGAACTGGTTTCTGTTCATAATAAAGGTTCTCTTCCATCTAAACTACTTCTGGGCTCAAGACATGTGATGAATCTAGCACATACTTTCTCAACATAAAAACATGAAAAACATTGTGTACCTTAAACCAAATCAGAGGAAATGCTTCACGATATGCAACTGTTCCAACATTCTTTAATATTTCAAAAGGAATGAGGAACCATGGACATATCTTTGCTTTCTTACTGAAACACATAAAACATTTCTAAGAAGTGATTTTAAGGAAAACATGGTCAGCTACCTCGAAAGATAAGTCTTTCCTTCTGTTATCTGCATAACATTTTCTCTTGCTCTGAGTTGTCCTCATGTGCTGATGAATCATCCAAAATTTCTCAGCCACTTCCTCCAATAATTCTTTCACCATCAACATTATTTAACTGAATTCAACCCAAAACGCTCGTGTCCGACACTGCTTTCTGCACAACTCCTCAAGAGGTTCTATCTGTATACTGGAATGAAAACTGTTGTTATAAGAAAACACAATTTAAGAAAGACGTTGATCCCAAATTCCCTGGTATTCCATTGAACAATCTCGATGAATATCGTCCAAAGTCTAAATAATTTGTTCTTACTACCCAACTAATTGAGGAAGAAAAGAAATACTGAAATTTAACTTTCTTCCCAATGACTTCTAATGTCCCTTCCAAAAGTTAGAAGTGAACCTAGGATGTCGGTCAGATACAATAGAAAGTGGAACTCCATGTAACCTGACCATCTCCTTGAGGTACAATCGAGAAAGCTGATCCAAATACATTGTATCTCAAATAGAAACAAAATGTGCATATTTTTTCAACCGAGCAACTATATCCCAAATCACATTTTTACCTCAATAATTCTATGGTAGTCCCACAAAAATGTCCATGGATACATTCTCTAATTTCAACTATGGCACTGGAAAAGGATGAAGCATCCCTTTCAGTAACTTCCACTCTGCTTTAACCTGTTGACATGTCAAACATCTCATGGTAACATCATCAATATATTTTTTCATTCCATCCACCAATAAAAAATTCGAAGGAACTTATACATTTTATTAATTTAGGAGGAATTGAAAATGGAGAATAATGAGATTCAAACAATGAATCATCATTCATATGAGAATCACTAGGCACACAGAAACTTTTTTCAAATCAAAAAACACAATCTTTATCAATGTTACATTCTGGAAACATAAAAATTTTAACCAATTATAACTTTTTCTATATCTCACAGTCTTCCTTTTATGCTCTCTTAATTCAGTACAATAATGAAGACTACACTGAAACCTGAAACAAAATAGATGTATTCCTACGACCAAAAAAATCTAAGGAAAAATTCATCAAATCTTTAATCAAGGGGTCATGTTACAAACATAGTGTGGTTAATGATGCATGATGGTTTGGACTCAAGGCATCTTCCGCATTGATTGCTTTTCCAGGATTGTAATAGATCATGCAGTCATAATCCGTTATCAGTTCATGAACTCTTCTCTACCTCTTGCTTAATTCCTTCTGAGTGAATATATACTTCAGACTTTCATGGTCAGTATATATTTGACATTTGGTTCTGTGTAAATGATTACTTCAAAATTTAAATGAAAAAACCACAGCAGCCAATTCCAAATCATGTGTGGGATAATTTAGATCATGAGGTTTAAGTTGTCTCGAAGCACATACAATTACATGATCAACCGCATCAAAACAAAACCATGTCCCTTATGTATAAGTGTATATTACAAACTCACCATTATGAGAAGGTAAGGCCAAAACTAGATCATTCACCAATCTCTTCTTTAGTTCCTAAAAAAAACATCACATTCTTCTATCCAAACAAATTTAACCCCTTTCCGTGTTAACTTAGTTAATGGTCTAGATAACCAGGAAATGTTTTTAACAAAACGTAGGTAAAAAATTTCTAATACAAGAACACTACTAATCTATATTTCATCTATGGGTCTTTTCCATTCATCAACCACCTTTATTTTGGTAGGATCAACTATTATTTCATCTGTATTTACAATGTTCCCATGAAAAAAAAATTTTGCAACCAAAAAACACACTTGTTGAATTTTCCATATAGTTTCTTTTCTTTTATGGTTGGTAAAAAACCTCTTAGATGTTTTTCATGCACATCTTTATTTTTAGAAAATACCATAATGTCATCAATAAATACAACCACAAACTTATCCAAAAACGCATGAAATATTATATTCATAAGATTCCTGAGTATAGTAGGTGCATTAGTTAAACCAAACGACATAACAAAATATTTATAATGCCCATATCTAGTACGAAATGAATTTTTCTAGATGTCATCCTCTTTCACCTTTAGATGATGGTATCTGGATATCATGTCAATATGGGAAAAGTACTGAGCCTTCTAAAGGAGATCAATCAATTCATCAATATGAGGTAAAGGATACTTATATCTAAAAGTGTTGTTATTCATATCTCTATAATCAATTCAATGTATAATGCAACCATATTTCTTTTTAATAAACAAAACAGGGGCTCCCCATGGTTAAGAACTAGGGAGAATGAATCCCTTATAAAGAAAATACTTCAAATAGTTTTTTAATTCAAGAAGTTCTATTTGATCCATATGATATAGGGGTTTTGAAATTGTCTTAGCATCAGAATCTAAGACAATTGGGAATTGAACTCCCCAGTCAAGTATGACACTAGTTAACTCATCAGGAAAAACATAATGGTATTTATTTACCACTAGAATATCATTAAACTCAATAGTTCCACTGTTTTCAATAATATGATAATGATACCTTTCTTTTCAATATTACAATAGTTTCTCAGCTTCCAAATATGTTATCAATTTTATGGGTTCATTATTGTATAAAAACTGAAACTCATTCTAAAAAACAATATCTTTAGGTTTACTATCAATATTTTCATGATAATCAGAAATCCAATCCATTACTAGAGTAATATCAAACTCCACTAAGGTTAAAACCACATGGTTTTCTGGTAAAGTATTTATATATACCACAACAGAAAGATTCTTATAATTCCTCTTTACTATAACATATCCCCTGGTGTTTTAACAACAAGCTCTAGATTCATTTGTGGGGGTGTTATTTCCAATTTACCAGAGAATTTCTCTGAGATGAATGAATGTGTAGACCCCATATAAAAAAAAAACATTATAAAAATATGATTGAATAAACAAATTACTTAATAGAACTTCATTGGATGGCCTGACATCTGCTGACTTAGTTGCAAATGATGTCACTACACCTTTCTGCTTGTAGTTTGGCTTCATTGCATTATTCAGATCTCTCTTTGGGAAGTAATTTTCATTGTGACACATTTCACCACAATTTAAAACACCTTATAGTCTGATTATCAGGATTAGTCATAGTATAAGTTTCATTAAAATCTCGGTCCATATGTCCAAACATTCCACATTTAAAACACTTGTCAGTTCTGCTATGACATTCCCCAGGGGGTTTCTTGCCACACATTTTACAAACTGGAAATTCGATTTTCTTACCATCATATTTATTTGGTTTATTATGACCCAAAAAATTCCATATAGACATATTATTTTATTTATTACATAAATTCAAATGATCATCATCAAACTCTATATCTACCCTCTCAGCACATCATACAAGTTTCTCAAAACTTTGAATTTATGGTAGTCCAACGCCCTTCGATACCTTTGCTTCAGTCCTGAGTAAAAGTAGTTGACTTTTCTATAAAGATCTAGAATATGATTGGATTATAACTCTCCAGTTGAGTGATTTTTTCTACATACATGTCCACTTAACCTTCCTCATTTTGTTTCAATTCAGAAAATTTCTTCTCTCTCTAATGTCCCACCACATTAATAAAACACTTTTCAATGAAAAGACTTTTAAATTCAACCCACTATAAGGAATCAAAATCCACTCTACCCCTAATATTCATTATCATTGACAACCACTGATTAGATTCCCCATCAAAACGACAAATGGAAAGACATACCTTTTAATTTTATGAACATCCCTTAACATCGAATATCTTTACAAGTTCATTGATCCATCCTTTAGCTACTATTAGGTCAGAATATCCATTGAAAGTAGGAGGGTGTTGTATTATAAAATGTTCCACTATTATCATGTCCCATTGTGGACCCTCTAGTTGTTCTATTTCATGGATACCACCACTATTTATTTCATATGTTAGCTGATCCATTTTTGTCACAAACTGCGCAGTTCCAATCACTACAATTCTAGGTTGTAGATTTGGAAGGATGTCATTCTGTAGGTGCCTCTCCTCTTCAACATCAATGTTCCTTCTATAGACAACCATTCTAAACAAACATATATTAGATGAATAAATATGGTAATCTTTAAAGGCTAAAACATTTCAAATTAATCGTAGGGTAAAAATGATTTATATAATTCTTTTAACATCATCTAAACCCTTAAACTATTCTAATCCATCCTTTGATACCAACTATGAAGACACAACCTTATAACATATCTAATCTTGAATTTATCCAGGAAATAAATTCTTTTTTACATTGTGGATATTTTCATGTTTATATATTTAGATAATTGGGACCATATTTTTAGAGCTTTAGAAAATTGGGACAATACATTCATTACAGTACACATTATTACAGAGTGGATACCATAAAAAAAAGTTTCCATTTTTTTTTCAAAATATAAAACATTAAAATATAGACATGACTACATAAAAATTCTTCAACAATTGACATGGAATCCTTTTTTGTCTTACACATCCATTAACCAATGAAAAATCAATTAAAAATTTGGGAAGAGAAAAATTCTCATTAAGGGATGAAAAATAATGGAAAATCACATTAAACCACAACTACTCGTAACATATGAAAGCATTTTCAAAACAATAAGCTTGTCACCCATATATACCTACTTACTTTGTGTAACATTATTTTTACACAAGATAAAAAAAATGAGAACATAAATATAATCATAAAGTTATCATGGGGAATTACTTATATAACCGTGTATCCTTCTTGACTACCTTTTAATTTGTAACCCTCACGACTACCTTACTATTTGTGTTACTATCGCAGTTACACTTGGAGTAACCACACGGACGACCCCCAAATTACACATACTAAATGAATTTGAGGGATATATTGGTCCCAACCTTCATTAAAAACATATACAATGTTCCAAAACACAATCATAAAACATGAATAATAACATAAAAACATTTCATTTTAATTTTGTGAAACCGAATTTTAATAGAGGATTTTTTTTTAAAAAATTCCCTTACATAATCATGTAATGGAATCAAGAATTATTAGAGTTGTTGGAATATGTATATACAATGTAGATAAACATAATTCAACATAATAAAAATAGAAACCATCACACAAAGGATTTTAAGAGAACATCAATAAAGAAGTAGAAGGTTAACCCAAAGAATGGGAATCGGGTTAAGAATTCCCTTACATCGGGCTTGTCTTACTTCATACGTGTTTAAACTTATTGTATAATGGTTAAAAGAGTGTTATTAGTATTTTAAAGAAACATTTTCATGTTTATAAAATCTTATATGGTCATTTAATAACATCATATCACGCTTTCATTGTTAGTATTTTGCTCATACACTGTTTTTGGGTTAGTTCTTTACTTGATTTCCATGATTAGTTCACGATGGTTGTTCTTGTCGTTTGGAAGTGAAAATCTAAAATTGGAATGAAGTAGTATTTATAAATTTCTAGTACCATTTATCATACAATTTATAATTTTAAATTCTTACATGATGCAGATTGATATTTTAAAACATTAATGATGCTTGTTTAGATAATTTTAGTGGTTCTTTAATAATAATGACATCATTTAGTTTTATAAATTTAAACCATGTGTATAAAAGAATTACAGAACCATGGATGAGAAATAATACATATATTATAACATGTATATACAATAAAAAAGGTTTCATGACCTAACTTGAAAGAGTTAATGAAAATTAAAATCGCATTGTCCTCGATGTTGGTAATTCGACACATCAAAGACAATGTTGTGATTCCTTGAATAAGTGAGAGAGGAGGAGAAGAATGATGATGTATTTTCCATGAACATGAAAAAATCCAAAATATACAAGATTCTAGAGAATTAATTCCTCTTGGTTAAGAGGAGGTGAGGAAAGAATAATAAGAGAAAGGAATCTTTAATTAAAAGAAAAGTTGAGAAATTTCTAATGATAATTTGGCAGCCCAACAGCATCTCTTAAATTTTCAGAAAATTAATTTGTTGGGAGAAAAAGGATATATCACCACTCTTAAATAATATAGAATTTATGGGGGGGATATAGAATGAAATATCCCAAAATAAGCCAAAGAAAATGAAGATTATAATATAAGAAAGAAAATAAAAGAACATGTTTACCTCGTGATCTCTTCTCCTTGAGATCCTTCTTAAGGGATTCAGTTTTGGTCTTTTGGTGAGATCTGTAGCTCTACAGCGAGGGTAAGAGCCTTGGGAGGAGAATTGAGAAGAACATAGGCATGGATCAATGATTGAAAGGTGTGGGAAGAACAGGGGAGTGAGGGAGGTACTTATAGTGAAGGAGAGGGGGTATTTTTCATTATTTCAATCATTATTATAATATTTTAGCCCAAGATTATGAATTGTCTTACTTCATGTGACCGAAGATAGTAATAATGGAATGTGAGTTTGAACCATGTGTCCTTAAATAACTTAAAATTTCATAAATAGTGAATTTTAATCATAATTTTATTATATGGTATTTTATTGTACTTCACTACTCATTGAAAATCAAAGAATTTCAGAAAAAACCCAAAACTTTACCCTAACCATTTTTCAACGTGTAAAATCCAAAAATGAAGTACATATATTTCAAATAATTTTCTAAATATTATTAATTTTATTATTAAATAAAATCACACTTAATTCAATAGTTAAAAAGTCTAATTCTATACCTACTTCTATATCAAGTATGAAAATTAACAAAGATGTTATTATAATAAATCCTAAAGAAAATAAAATAATAATAAAATTTACTATTACTTAGGGTAATATTACTTTTCATAAGGGCATGTTACTATTGAACAAAAAATTTGATTCGAATAGACTCAAAATAACATATTGAACACAATTACAGAAGATAGTTTCTCGAAATTCAAAATATAGAAGTAGAAAAAATTATGTTTTAAAGGCTAGTTATAAATATCTAATTAAAACAAAGTTCCTTGAATTTATCTTAATTTTTATATAAACATGGTGTGTTACAATATTTATGATTGAACTTCCAATATTTTTACTTTTCCATGTGACCTGGAGAGAATAACATGTCCCTTTCTAAGATCATATATTTGGAACCAAAAGCATTATATATCTATTTATTTTCCTAAAACTTTTACCAAATACTCTAATTGGGGATGTTTAATGGGAAGGGATATTAAATTCACATAGGCTATGATTTATGATTTTCAAACCGAACTTGTTTTATAAATTTAAAATGTACTGTAGTGTTAGGTTTGAAAAAAAAATTGAGGTATTTATTTTATGGGAATACTACATTTGCAAACAATTGTTGAGTTTATGGTTGTAATATTTTGATAAAAATTTAGATGATATATTAAAAATAAATTAAATAAAAACAGGATGTAAATAGATTCCAAATTCAATAATAGATCTAAATTTTTTATCATATTTTACGTAATATGTTTATTGATAATAAATTTCTAATTTGTATTTAATTGGTTGTTTTACCATATATTGGTAATCTTTTAGGTCATATATCTTTGATAATATGTTTGGGATAGTCTATCTAGTGAGGGAAAGTAAAAAACCAATAATTAGTTAATGAATCCTTTGAAAAATACATAAATGGAATAAATTGAAATTTAATTTATTTTCTTCAAGCTTTGAATACTGTATAATGTAGTTTACGGTCACAAGATGAGGGGTAGTCCAAATTGTGTAGGTGATGCATTGTATATTTATATTATAGGTGATCTTGATGATTATATGCATAACATCAGTGTTATAAAATTAATTATAATATTTATATACTAATATGTATAAATCATAAATCATGGTTCATGATCCATGGATAATGAGGTAAGATATGCATTGCAACACCGTGAGATTTCGACACACACACAAAGAGATATATATATAAATATCCCTTTAAATAATAACCATTAGATGGATTCTAATACAGGAACCAATTATTCTAAATAAAATATAATATATTATACAAATATTACATATCAATAAAATATAGTTGTAGAAATACGAATATTTAAGTAATTAAAAATTAACTTCTAAAAAAATCATTTCATTTTAATTTATTAAAAAAGAAAAAAATTAAACAAAAAGTGTTTTTTTCTGAAGTCCTGTTTTTATTTTTATAATGTGTTTTTATCTTAATAATTTAAATAGGTCAATTTTAGTGAATGATTTTATTTAAAATTATAAATTATATGTTCTATAGATTTTAATTATTTCAATAAATATTTTCTTAAACATTATATAATATTAAAATTAGATTTATGGTTAATAGTTTTTTTTATAAACAATGGTTTTCATCACATGTTGAAAAAACTAATTTTAAATTAATTTCTTCCACTTGTAGAAATTTAATCTTGAAAATGGATTCCATATATGCAATCAGGTTAATCAAATTTGGTAAATAGTTCCCTTTCAATTTTGTTCATTATGAATAGTAAGTATTGTTGTTTTTTTTGACACCTGATAAAGGTGAAACATGTAAAATTGGGAAAAACATTGGAATTGGGCTCCATGATTTATCTAAAGCATTACGTTGTCTTTTTAGATGAGTTTAATTCATCATTTTTCATATATGTTCATTTTATATGGTACCATTATGTTTTATTTATATTATTGTGAATATTATATTAATATAAGAAAAGAGAAAAAATAAAATATCAATATCTTTATTTTAATATCATCAAAAAAATCAATAATGATTAAATGATATTTTTTAACAACACTTGTAATTATCGAATAAATAATTTTAATTTTTATTAATATGTATTAATTATATGGGCATATTCAACGTCAAAAATTTTATGTAGTCTATAAATCAAAAAATAAATTTTATTAAGTAAACTCCATTCATATAATTTTTTATTTAAAGTCATTATTTTAGAAATAATAAAATTTTATTTAAAAAATGAATTTAATTTCACTGAATCATGGAAGTTTATATTATCTAAATAAGGATGCTAAATTTGTTTTCATAATGAATAGTAGGAATAGTAAAAGTATTTAACATGGGATAAGATAAAAAAGAAATAAATAAGGGGTAATACTAAATGGATAATGATTAAAATGATATTAAAACTATTAAAAAATATATTAGATAGAAATATTTTGACCATATAATGTCTAATAATATATAATGGTTTATTTGGGACCCATTAGGTATGTGAAGAATTAGGATGGAATTTTTCATTCAAGAAAATAAAAGTATTCCATAGACCACACTTATAAAATTCCACATCCTCTACAATCCTCATAACACAACCAATTATATTTGGATCAAAAAAAAATATCTAAATACCATACCTAAATCACATATCCCAAAAAAAATCACTTATTTTGATTCAAAATCCATCTTAATAACGATTGTGGTTTTAACATATGGATGGTTTCCATAAAATGGGAACCATGCATAACTTAGTATTTTTATAGTATTTCTTCTACCAACTCATTAAAATATTATTAAATATCAGTTATATAACAACAAAATTTCTCCCATATAATAATATGTTATTATTTTAATATAATAACATAAATCATTATCCTCTTCCATAAAATGTTAAATTAAATCATCATTTCTGTTTACAAAATACTACCACCTCATGAAATGATGTGATTTTCCTTTCATCATTACCTTTCATGGATATTTAAAAATATAATTTCAATGTGTGTATATATATATATATATCTTTAACATAATTATAATAATTAAATTATGATATTAAATATAGCCTCTTACATTATATTTTATGGATAATATGATAATGTGGCTCGTGTTTGTAGTGGAATACTACATCAAAAAGTTCTGTGATACTTCTTTCCCTAACACATTACGTGGAAAGTAATACAGATAATGTAAATAAATATATGTTATATATAGGAAATAATTATTATATTATTTAAATATTACCCATTATTTAAATTTAATATATCATTTTCTTTCTTACTGTTCCACTTACGTAAAAAATAATAATGACATTAATTAGTTCGTGTGGAATACCAAGTCTATGAAGAGATGAAGTTATTCATTAATCACCATGTCACATGGATTATATATGAAATTATATTTAATTTAATATTAAGATATACATTAGATGATTAACATTATGGAATGTTAAAATAATACATACCTCTTGGTTGAAGTTTGTTCCCTAGAAAAAACATATGTGTACTATTTGATATCATTTATTAATTTTTTGAATATTAATAAACCCCTTATCACATCATGATCATTCTTCAACATGACATATTATGTGATAATGTCCAAAGAGTAGTTGTTGAACTGAATGATCATAACAATTTCCATCATTGGTAAGAACCTAGAAGTGACACAACAGTTTTCTAAAATACATATTTTTTTCAAGATGAAATCATATAATGGAAAATAACAATACCACTTATCTGGTGTGGATACTGATAGTAATTTGAGGAATATTTTTAGATATTACTCCCATGGTAATATCCTGTTAATATTATTATGATAATGTGACTAAAAGGAATGAAATACACATTAATATATTTCATTAGATATTCAAATCTTTTGATGTTTGTTTTGATTAACAGACCTTAATATTTTTACTAATTATTATTATACATCACATACATTGATATATTGATGAAAATCATGACTTCATATTTTCAATCTGATATAGGATCTGTTAGGTGAATCACGAGTAATAATTCATTATTCAATAATGAGTGTAATTATTTTTCTGTTATGTTCATTAACATAAATTGATATGTAAGGGCCATCGATGTAAATAATATAGACTAAATAAATCTATGTTAATGATGTTAAGTATACAATTTCAATTACTGGAAAATAATTAAAGATACATTGAGAAAATAAGTTGATGGAACCATCATACCACCAGCTTGATTAGAGATATCATTATCAATAGATTACATTACACATTGAGCATACATATGAGGTATTATGTCATTTTGTAGTTATCATCTATCTCAATCAGTTCCATGGTGTGTTGATAGAGTGCAACCATGGAATCTAAGCTGTTTCACCAAAAGACAGTAAGAATTAGGCATTGAGGAACACACACTATCTGTATCAATAATATTAGTTAAATAATATATTATTATTTATTATTAAACAAGTTGAATAAATATTATTCCCACATGTAGTTTAATAAATAATAATCTTTTCCTGATCGTATATATTATGTCTCTAGTTATTCTAGAAATATTATTTTCCTGTAAAATTCTACAACATTTATTATATATTATAGAGAATAAAATATTTAATTATTTGCTGGATAATAATGAAATGATATAAATTTATTAAATAAAAAGTCATTCTTTAAGACATGATGAAAATTTTGGATAAATGGATGATTGAGTTTATGGGTCCATTGAGAAATAATATATATTGAATATTATTTGATAGTTATTATTTAATTTAATTCACAAGTTTAGTGCATGTCAAGAAATGATAAAATTATTATTATCATAAACAAGGGGTTCCTCAAGGATTAAAACATTATTATAAATAAAATGTTAAATTATTTATTTCTAAACCTAGAAGTATATACACACAATTAAGTTACTTTTCAAAAGAGAGAACTAATTTTTAATTTTTATTCACAGTGAAATCCAAATAATCCTAAAAACCACTAGAGACCTCCCATATCAAAGTGTGCTCTAAATAATCAAGAGAAAAAATTCTCGACATTCGACTTTTGAGTAAATATAAATATAAATTTAATCATTTGAATCCATACTTAGGTAGATTAATGGTAAATAACATAATATATATGATGTTCCATGCTATCACCCATTGATTCTGACAATGATGCTCATAAATAAGTGTAATAGGTGTGGATCACCACCCTTGGGAATATATTTTTCATCGCTAAAATTAAATAATGGTATGATGTATGTTTTTTTGAGATATATCAACAACGAATGAATTTCCTATAAGGTAATTATTAATTTCTAAAATTAGATATATATAATATTTAATGATCATTTACTGGGTTCCTATATTTTATCTATTATTTATATTATTTGATTTATTTTTAAGGATCATGAAATATATTATCATGTTAACCTCTAATTAATCATCTATCATGACCAAACAATTGTTGGGAATGACCCATCACACACTTCTGTTGTGCCGAGAACCATCATGTGTTACCAAAGAAGGTTTTACAATAATATATAGTTATATAAAGATAACTGATTGATTTAAAAATTATTAGTTTAGTTTCAAATACCAGTTTAACCATTCATAAATCATGAATTGTGACATCTTGTTCATCATATTCGTTTGTCACAAACATAATCCAATTGATTAATTTTATAAAAAAATACAAATATATCACCTGGAGGGGAAGTGGAATCTATCCAAATATAACAATATTACACATTGTGTATCTCGAACGTAAATTCCATGTACTAGTATTGAATGGAATAAAGAATTATTTCATAATTATTTCAAGTCTTCTGAATTTATTAAACAAAGTTAATTTAATTATAAACCTTTTATTGACCAGTCGATATTAGATCACGATCACCATAGTATATTATATTTAGCTTCTATAGATGATGTGTAGACCTTATGTAATAGACGTGTTATGATTCTTCTTATATGACCTACCTTACATGAAACCATGTAACTCCAACACGACATGTTGTCTAGTAGAAGTTAACTTTGTGTATTCTAATAAATTCTACATCATGATTACATGCTAAGTCCTTAGTAATTTTCCTCATATAGATAGTGGGAATAGTACATCACATGCAGCTATCTTGTAATCATCATGTACTTATATTAAATTAAAAATAGTTAAAATTTATTTTATTATATCATGTAAACCATGTTGACTTGTGCTTTGATGTAGTCATTAAGATGATATGATATACAATGTAATAGGTTTTTATGTATATAAGGGATTAATTAATTTATATGGAACATTCAGGTCTAAAAATAATGTATAAGTAAAATTAAATTTATTACTCTATGCATTAAAGTGTTGAATGATACATTTAAAAATGGGAATCATGTTGTTCGTGTTATCATTTTTATGATAGAACACATCATGATATTACATGATATGTCACATATGTCACATGTCACATGTGTAAATAGTATATGAGTACTATACACGTGGGTTAGTGAAGAAAAGTACTCACAATGTTTCTTTAAAGGCACATTCTTCTAAATTATCAGTTTCAAATAAATAAATAAATTTATTTTAGTTATTATTGATGATAATATTAAATAAATTTTAATGACAATTAGGATAAAATAATTGATTAATTTAAGAAGATTATAAATTTTTTTAAGAATGGTTTATCATTGATAAGAATAATTATAATTTGAGTATAATATTAATGATTTCATATTTCATTTCATGCATGTGGATATTCATGAGGTTAGATGAGTCCTTCGTATGTGATTGGTTTAGTTTAATTTTATATTAAATTAAATTATTGGCAAGTGTACCATATCTCATCTTATTATGTATGGGAATTAATTCCTATGGCTTTTTATGTTAAAACCTTCTCCTTATGTGAATATCTGAAAAGGAATATGTAACGAATAGAACTCCCAATATATTTTAGATGCTCCATGTTTAGAGGAAAGGATAAACAAATCCTATCAAGAAAAGTAGGTTGATAAACTGAATGCCTCAACATCAACCATTATTTTTTGAAAGTCATTTTCCCTTAGTTTGAAGTGAAGTTTATGATACTATAGATATAAAAACCATTTATAAAAGATCAGCATTATAAAAAAAATTATTTTATGTTTTTATATTTTCATGGTTTTTAATTATAGAGTTTTTTCACTCTCACACTAATTAATGAATAATCATGAATGAAAGAAAAAAAAATTAATTAAATTTGATTATTCACAAATATTATCTAATACATGTTTAATCACATATATAAATAAACTTATTAATAAAAAATTTGTAATCTAAAAAATAATATTCAATTTATGAATAACGTACCGAATATATATATTATAAACATTAATATGGTATAACCTTTCACCACATCACAAAAAAGAAAACCATGGTTCAATGTGAATGACCAGCCAATATTGTTGTGCTTTCAATTATCAGGGATACTTAACTTGATGTTTGGGTTTAATTAGCATAGTTTATATGATGGATTTCTTTCTAAAGCATGACATTGTGTATCTAAGATATAAGGTTTGAAGAAATCCAATTTATGTATTTGAAAAATGTGGAGTCTACTCAATAGATGATATAATTATGTGTTAATATAGTTGGAATTTAGAATACCTACCTAAAACCCCTAAATTTTATTGATTAGAAAATGTTGGGGTGATGGAGAGGGGAGTATGGATCCTTTCCAATTGAATTTGTATTGAACGAGATATTTGGAACCCAATGGTGAGGGCTATTAGATTTCGGTAAAATTGCGCGAGATTTATAAATATATAGTTTTTTTTTAAAATATTATATAAATTATTCAATATATAATCATCTTATTTATGGAAAAATTAAAATAAAAATTAAAATATATCACTTTGAACAGTACTAGATAAAGATAACCTTCAATCTAACGATATTTTCCATATGTTGAAAAGTTTCTTTCACGTTATATAATTCCACGATATGAAATTATATTTTTTGGAATAATATTCTCCAATTATTCAAGGTAATGAGGCTAGTGAGGATGAGTATTCTCTCAATTAGTCACATTAGAGTGATTTTATAAATGTTCAATGTTTTATGCAATCATATATGACCAGTAAGCTTTTGAATAGACATGATGACAAGGATGCCTTTTGAATGATGTCTCACACCCGATGTCTCTATCAAGAGAATGTGTGACAAGAGAGATATGATATCTTAAATACTCATATTATAACATTTAATGTGGTGTCTTCGCGTACTAGGCCTACTCTAACCAGTATTATTAGATATATTTAATGCATATTCATATTAGGGATTAAAAACCCAAATGAGTTTCCCATAGATTTTCATACATTAGTCACTACCAAATAATTTCTCTAGTTTAATTTTTTACCACAACATGAGAAATAATCGAAAATGACTTTCCCAACAACATACATTGATTATTTACGTGGATAAAGACATGGATTATGAAAAACCTATGGTCCTTATAGTTAATATGAAAAGGAAACCCAATGTGAAGGACCCAAAAATCATAACACATGTAAAGAACCATTGATCTATACTTCCAATAAGAATAATATCCAAAGGAAGTGCAAGAAATATGCGGTATTGTTTCTTTCATGAGGAAAGAATGGACATAGGAAGAATAACATCACCCATAATCATTGGGATGCTAAGGGTGGATTTTTATGGTGTTTAATATTTAAATATCTATATTTTTTGTTATATATATATATATTGTTGCTAAGGTGTATATTAAAATTTTATAAATTTGTAGACTATGATATATTTCAAGACGAAAGGTGGATTTGTGAACATCCAACTATATGAAATTGACTACTCTAAAATCTGTGAATACATGCTTTCATTTTTAATAGAAATGATATTGGTTTAAGTGATTATTGATATGTAAAAAATGTTACCATGAATATAATTTCAACATCATTATAAGATGCACATGGTTTTATCATCATTTGTAGAAATAAAACTTTTTCATTAATAATGAAAACATATATTATGGTATGGTATATTTATATTATATTATTTATGTATTAAATCATGAAACCCAATTACTTAAAATATACAATGAATCATGTTTACATGGATCATATTACACAATGTAATAGAATCACCAACTTATTTATATAAACATGATAAATTTGATAATCATCTACAAAGTTGGTTATTTGGACACTTATAAGAATAAATCACTTAAAATAGTTATTTATTTTTATAAAGATAATAGAAAAACTAACTTTTTGGTGGACATTGTCAAAGGATGACATAGCATCTTGAAATTATACACACTAATGTCTGTATATCATTTAGAGTAGAAGCTAGTGGTGGGTATTCTTATTTTAAAAAAATATTGATGAATTATGTAGATAGGTCTATGTCTACTTGATGACGTATAAGTCCAAGGCCTTTGATAAATTCATTGAATTCAATAATAATGTATATAATAATTATATAAAAAAGATTAATAATATTTTATTGAATCAAGGTTGTGAATATTATAACCATGATTTCATCGACGTGTTATGGGATTTGGGGATTCCATCTAAACTCACAACTCCTTATAAACCCCAGTGGAATTATAATAGTGAAATAATAAACCATTTCATGTGAGACATGGTAAGGTAAATGGTGATTCATAAAAATATTTAATTATATTATTTATAATATGAATTAAAAACATTGGTATACATAATAAATCTAGTACCAAATAAAGTGGAAAACACAATTTAATTTTAATTGTGGATTGGAAAGGAAAATTACAAGTCACATAAAAATGTATGTGGTTGAAAGGAATTTGATAAGGTATTATTAGTTAAAAAACTAGCACCATAGGAAATAAGCGTATCATTATAAAGCATCAAAATGAAACAAAGTAATTATACATATACAACTCCCAGATAAGACTATGATTGTTTCTAGAAAATGTGTATTGGTGGGGGGATAACATCTTCTAAAATTATTGTGGGAGAAAGATTGACATTTATTTATTTGATGCTCAAGACACAGAAGTGTTAGTGTAAGAATTAAATCCACATGTACCCATGGAAAAAGTAGTTCCTGAAACACATGTACTATATAAGAGTGAATGATATATAAGGGAACCAGTTAAATTTGGGTTTCTACTAAAAAAAGTTGGTAACTCATTATTGGTTGAAAATGATAAATCTACCTCATAAAAAAATAAAGTATAGATATTATATGAAGCAGGATGAAAAACAAACATGCATATAGAAATGGAATCCTTGTATTAAAACCATCTTTGGGTTCTAGACGATGTGTCAGTTGATTTAAATCACATTTAGTGAAAATGTTTATTCAAGAGAAAAATGTACATAGAAGATCTGTTAAATAAAAATATTAGAAGGATAGTTTATTATGTATTTAATCAATGTCATTGAATTGTCTATGATGAGAACTTTTCAGAACTTTTTAGGTTAAAATCGAACATAATTCTACATTATATAGAATCGTACCATGAAAATGAAATTTGGCTGGTGGACATAAAAACTTCATTCCTTAATGGGAAACCTTATTATTGTTTATATATGACACAACAAGAGGGGATTTTGACTCCCATAGATGCCAAAAATAGTTTAATGTTACATATATATATATATATTTATGGTTTGATGAAATCATTCAGTTCATGGATAATTAAATTAGATGAATCATTAAAAAAATTCTATAAAAAAATGTTATCCATGTGCTTAAAAGAGATTTAGTGGAAATATTGTATTTATCAATGTTCTATTTGTTGAGAACATATTACATGTACTAAAAAACATAGAAGTGTTAATGTCTATTGGGGATTAGTAAAACATGTTTTTCTCCATGATGGACATAATAGACTATTTGAAACAAGTACATGCATTGACCTAATAACAAAGCGGTCTAGTATGGAAAAATCCAAGAGGGTATTGTTTCCTGTATAACATTTTACACATATTTCTATTAAATTATCCATAAAAAAATATGAGCCAAAGATATTGAGGAAAATCACATAAGATTTAGTGATTGAAAATTCAATTATTACATTTTATATAGTAGACATGATGTTTCCAATGCATTGATAATGGTAGGAAGATATCAAGTATATATAGGAGGAAATCACAATATATCTATTGAGGCTCTCCTCGAGTATCTGAGAAGGATTAAAAAACGTTCCTCAGTTATATAGTATATGAGCATCTATTCATCATGGATTTTACTTATGCAAGAATTCAATAATATGTGAATGGTATTAAGTCATAGTCTTGATATGTCTACTATCTCAACAATGGTGTTGTGAGATGGAATTCACTAATGAATCCAGTGATCACTTATTATAAACTGGAGTTAGAGTGTATAGAATATTATAATCCAACAAATGAATCCATTTTTATTTGAAACTGTTTCCAATGTCTTGAAAGTGTACCTTCAATTAAATAACATATCACATTATATTGTTATAATACTATAGTGGTGGACCATTCAAAATAGCAAAGGTCCCACCAATAGACAATTCGAAAAATCTAGATGTATCGCCTATGGAGTGATTTTTGTAGGAGAGATGAATTCATATTAAGCATAGTTACAAAAAATTAAAACATTGAAGGCCCGCTAAAGGATGGCTTAGTTTAGATGAATCATGAATATCATGTGAGTGCTAGTGGACAGAAGGTTGTTAATAGATGGCTCTATTTCATGTGGGAGTATTTTAGAGTTTTTACCCAATAACCATTTTGTATTTACATTATGGTGTCATATATACATTTTTTTAAAGTTAACAAACTCATCATCACATCAGGATTATTTTTCTGGGTTACATTATATATTATAATATTCTATGATACGTTTTCACACAAAAAGGTAATTGTAGTTCCCTACTATGATGAGAACAAAGAGATTATAATATGTTATTTCTAAATAAGTTTTCTATAGTTGGATGAAATCATTTAATTTATATTAATGATATAGAATATTAGGATTGGAAACTCATAGGTCATTGAGGTTTATTCTCATGGTGTATACCCTAGGTAAAATATATTATCATATATTTTGAGAATGAAGCCAACCAATATGAAATAATCATTTATATGTTTCATTGGATATTTCTCTATATGTATTTCATTATTGATATTTACACTCTAAGATTATTATTAATTAGTTTTTCATGTTTTTCACAGTGATGTATTGATTAAAACCATGTCGACTTTTGTTCGTAGTGATGTAGAATACAATCGGTGTGTCATGAGTAATATTTCATTATTGAATAACTCATGAAATCAATTATACCATCTATTATCTAATGGATGTTTTTATATCTTTCCCTTTTATATGAATGATATAATTGAAATAAATCATTATCTTTGTTGTACAATTGGCATGTTCTATTTCTTAAAATTCAATGAATGAGATATTGAGCACCTAGGTAGTGGAAATTTCATAAAACTTTATTGATTTGAGATATCAACAAAAAAGATTTTTATTACAAATTTAGTTCATGTATGAGGTATTATTTCATTTGAGACATTATATTATTTCTCTATGGGTTCCATATCATATAATTAGATTCTAAACATGGATTTTTGGTTGCCTCTCCAAATGATAATGAGAAAAAGGACTAAAGGGTGACACAATAAGTGTATCTTGATTCTCAATTAGATGATATATTCTAATTTTCAATTTAATAAATTTTAATTAATATTATTCCTACATTTGTTCTAGTAATTATTCATTTTTTCTTGATGATAGTTATTCATTCCAAATTTCATTGAGAAAATTTTATGTCAGAGAAATATTTATTTAAAATTTATTTTCTATTTTAGTGATTTTGATATATAATTATTTATTATAAAATATTTTAGTCATAATTATTTATTAGAAAAAAATATATTTAATTCTTGATAAAAATTTTGTAGGAATGTTAGAATGAGTTTCATCATCTTGTGATAAATAATACATAATGAAAAATATTTGATTAAATAAATTTTAATTGAATTTGTGAGTTTAGCACATGAAAACAAATTGTATTATCAATATAATTATATACACAGAGCTTTGTAGGGATTAAGTAAACATTAAAGGGAACTTGTGAAATAATTTATTTCTACACCACGCGGTATATATACCAAATAATTTTATGATTTATGAGACCAACTTAATTTTCATTGGCTGTGCACAATGAAAACTGGATAATCCTCTCAAAGCCCAAGAGAGAACCCTTCTAACAGAACTCTACTAAATATATTTATTGGTCATCCACGACCTTCTACTCTAGGGTCAATAGAGATCAAATTGAATTTTTCGGAAACTATTCAAGAAGAAATAAAAGGTGAATCACACAAATGATTTGATTTTTCATGCCAACACCCGGAGATTTCTACGTTAACATTTGGAGATTGGTGTAACATGTGTGGATGAAAATTAGAGGGAATATATTCTTGATTCCTACAAAACAATGAAATTATAAAATATATATATTTTCAGATCCATCAATGACTACATAGTTCATTTAATGTAATTATTAATTTCTCAAAATAATTATAAATATTATGCGACGATCCTACTCTTAGTTCTTGAGTTTTTTATATTGTATTTATTCATTTATTTAATTATGATTACCCTATCATTTATCGCCCTGTATATATTTTATTAATCATAAATAATGAAATAATAAAAATTTTCCCATGACCCATCCAAATATTTCATTATTCCTGGAACTTTCACTCCTTTCAGTAATGATTATTGAAAAATTGAAATGTTATTGATGTGTACACATGGATTACCCTATTAATGGTAATTAAATATTTCATTTTTCCTAATGATATTTTTTTAAAGGTATAAATTATGTATTAAAATGATAATTATTAAATATGTATTATTCGATATATTATTGAAATATAACTTGTTTGACCATATTCAACCAAATGGATTTGTTTTTTACACATAAGTTGAATGTCATCAAAACATTGGATCTAAATTTAATTAATTAATTAATCATATGTAACAGTATATTAAGTGAAATAAATATAATAATTAACATTTATATAGTATTTAAGTATAAATATAATTTAAATATGTTTATTACTCATGATGAAAAAGAACAAACATTTTGAGTAGAATCTAGTTAAGGGCCTTTATCTCAATTTCCATTCATTAAGGAATATTCTAATATTATGAAAATATATTTTTATATGAGGTGTATATAAAGAATTATTTGACATTTTCAGTAACTAATTTCTCTACAATCAGGATATTTTCTATTTTTTTAATGTTATTCATTCATGTGGATTTTATGTTAACAGTGTCCAATGTTTTAAGGGACATATAAAGAAACACATCTTTTATGGAATTCATTCTATCTCAATTTTTCACACATGTCCATGTTTTGTAATATAATTTAATGAATTTAATTATATAGACCTATGTGTTTTATAAAGGAATGTTTTGTCTTCATTTAAATGTTTTTAACAAAAATATCAGTGTATATGATATTTAAATTTCATTAGAAATGATAAGATGATTCTTTTATTTTAACATATATCATGGGAATGAATTTTCCCTCCACCGTAACCATTACATTATATGTGGATTTCGTAAAATTATTTCATGTTTTTGTCAAATAAAACCTTATTTAAGGGTATTTTGGAGTTTCAAATGGGTTTTTAATAGAAATAATTATTCTGATATCTAAAAACATATTTAAGACCTTATTAAATGATTTTTTCAAATGTTTTATGACGAAAAAGTGAAAGAATAAAATGTATTATTAATGGTATAATACATGAGAATTATATGAGAAACAAGTGATCCCAATACAATTTTTCTGATGGGTTTTGACTCATTATAACTTACAGGTCAGCCTGATATAGGTTATATGATGGACCGTCCTTGATACGGTTAGGTGTGCTTGTTTAAAACTATATGATTAGTGCACACATTTATAACTCTAATGTATTGGGTATTGATCCTGGTAATAATCAGTATAATGAGGGTATTACTAGAGGGTTTATTCTATTTATTTAAATAAGATTTAATTATTTAACCAACTTTTTAAAAATAGGTTTTGAATGAGATGTTATTTGATTCCAAAAACTAACTTTTAATCGATTAGTATGGGTCATAATTTGTTTTTTGGGAAATAATGTGTGAATTTTTTTCATTTTTAAATTCATTAATTCATTAATTCAAAGTCAATTGAGATAAAGCTAAACCATTTATATGTTGACATGTTTTTCACTAAATTAATGGTTTTTTATGTCCCTAGTTGAGATTGTTTTTTTTTTCAATTAATACTTTTAAATTGTTTTTAAATGGTTTTAAATATGGTAAAGGAATATAAGACATCACATTAAAATTCATGAAAAAATTTCATGAAAATAAGTCATGTTTTTTATGAAATGTTTTTTATTATTGTAGGAATGGATATTGATTAAAAGGGTATAATTTATATTATATGGTGATGTTATATAGTAGTTATGAATTAATTTTCTAAAAACATAACTGAATTATATTATCAAATGTAATAAAATGCATTCATGACTTAAAAAATACTATTTAATGTTTATATATAGGTTCATATAATTGGAATCAAAGAAATGGTTCTGATAACATTATTGTTTTCGTTATAATTTATATCATACCCCTAAATTATTATACATTATGGATCTGATGATATGATATTGAAAATATTGACTAACATATTTATTAATCAATAAAAAAATTTCAAGATGTTTCCATATATAAAATAAGGAATCTATAGTTTTAATGAATTGAGATGATAATACCCTTCCAAATCAGAATAATGAGAGGGTTGGAATTGGAATTGATTATTTGTTTCTGTAATGCATTAGTAGTCATGAGCCATTAATGTTGATGGAATCCAGGATAAAGAATATCCGTATATTCTATATATGATATCTAAAATAGTGGATAATTTAATGAAAAAACATTCTAATGATTTTAGTGGGACATAATACCATGTGGTAGATAAAGGATGGATCATTGGACTTGATAAGATATTTGAATTATTTAGTTTTTTATAACATTATATGGTATCCCATTCAATTTATTATTTTGATGTCAATATTAATAGATAGTGGTTATTGTTTAATCAAACCGAAGATTGAGATAAGAATGATTCCATGGAATATGACACTATTAAGAGTCAATTCATTAAGAAATTATTTAGTATATTTAGTTGACATTGGTTGGATATTTTTTTTTTAATTTAAGGGAAAAGATGATGATTTTATAGATAAATATGAAAAACATCAATGTATTTTTTTGGTAGGTGACATATTTTATTCAAGTTACTACTAGTAAATTTAATTGATTTTAATCGGGGTTGAAATTATGTTTACAAAGAACATTACATGTATGATAGTTTTCTATTCATGAGATTATGGTGTATTATTATGAGAATGTGGAGATGTGGTTTTCCAACACTTATGTTCCTCATATTGAAATAGTAAGAAAAAGTCATACTGGTTGGATATAGGGAAGAATCTGACTAAAAATTCTCATTTTAAGACTCCAAAATATTATATTTATGGAAAATAAAATTTACAGTAACATTTTATAGTATTATGAATGTGGTTCCACTTTTTTTAGTTTGGTTATAGTGAGCATGTCTATGTAGAAAAGAATCCTGAATAATAAAATAAATATGTAAAAAATATTTTTCTAACCTTCAAATGTTTTATTTTGAATGTTTTATTTCATTCTGTAAAAAGTGTGAAACATTAGATACACGTAGTGGAAATAGTGAGGTATAATGATATAAAGGTGTTACAATGTCATTTTGAAATACATGATTGGATGCTGGACCATCAATTGAAGTGGTCACTGGTATGATACATGTTTATTTCAATAACGTTAATTCATTATTTTACATTGGATCTTTACATTCACTATTTTACGATAAATATTCATGTAAAGTGGTAATATCACTACCTTAAAATTAGATAACACTTTTGGTAGAAACACCAGGTGGAATCATTAAAGAAACCAAGTCCTATCTGAATATTTTTATTTTTATCAATGGGATTGTATTTAATTTAAATATTGTTGAACATCCCATAGTTGATGGACAATTATTCATTTTTTATGGATTAGATAGATTAATTAAGTAATAAATTTTTACTTAATTATTTCATATATTTGATATCTTACCTTGATGCTGAGAAATTGATTAGAAATGCTAGTTAATTTTACCTAGCTCGTATTATTGAAATTATTCATGGTGTCCAAATTATCTTTTTTCTTATAGTGAATGAATAAATAGATTTTTTTCTTTTCTTGTTACCAAGAGTATTTCTTTATTGAGATATTGTGTTAAGGGTTGAATTAGTTGTTAATTATATAAATATATGAAAACCCCCTTATTGAATGGATAAATATGATCAGTTAATAATGAAATATAAATTTCATGACTTGTTAAATAAATGATTCATTTGACCTAGAACATAACCCTGTGGTGATAATATTAAACATTTTAAAAAGTAAGCATTCTTCCATGAAATGATTTCATTGATTATAAAGCCATTGATAGCATTAATAAGAAGAAAAAAAATTCATTTTCAATATATCGATGAATTTTTTATAATCTCAAGTGAGAGTGATATTTTTCAATGACTGATCTCAGGCTAGGGAACCATTAATTGAATGTTATGTAAGAATATATTCCAAAAAATATATATTTCAAAATAGATAAGGGAATGATGAGATTATAATTATTCCCTTTGAATTATCTAATTCAACTTATTTATTTATAGAGATTATAAATACATCGTTCAATGAGTTCTTGGATTAATAATATTTATTGACCAAATTTGGTATAGTCTAAAATTTAAGAGGAATTGGAAGGACACCAAAGGATTGTTTTCCAAATGATTAAAGAGATGGATATATATAAAAATGAGAGTATGTGTCATTTTGGGTTGAAATAAATTAATTTACTAGGGAACCATAATTCAAAAGATGTAATTTCAAAAAACTATAAAAAACTAAAGCCATTAAATATTGGGGAAGACCAATAATGTCATAGAGTTTTTTCGTTTTCTTGGTTTAGTGGGTTATTTTTGATGTTTTGTTGAAAACGTTATTCATTTATCTATGCCATTGAATATGTTACTCTAGAAATCAATTAAATTCATATAAAAATAAATATGATGCTAATTTTTGTGATCTATACATAATATTATTGAATTTTCTTGTATGAACCTTTCTATTAGATATAGAAAAATTTTCATCTATAGTGATCCTTCGATGAAGGAAATTGGTTGTGTCATGATCTCGAATGATCAGGTAACTGTATAAACTTAACATCATTTGGAATCTCAAGAGAAAAGTTACCATACACATAATCTAGAAAATTAATTACTGTTTTTTTTGTTAAATATTTGGAGAGATAATTTTTATAGGGTATAGATTGAGATATATATAGATAAAAATATGTTTTTAGTTAAATTTAATCAAAAAAATGTTAAATAGGAGGAAATGATAATGGATGTAACTATAAATAATTAATGATGTAGTAATACATTATCATCCAATATATGAAAACATTGTATTTGCGTCATTGATTCATAAAAATTATATAAATTAACTATGTTACTTTTTGAATAATACCTTTTTGTTAATGACTAAATTAATTTATTCGATTATTATATGGATGAAAAAACCACATATGTTTTGTTACAGGTGAATGTACAATCACATATATTATAAATAAGTATACATGCTTAGAATAAAGATTATATACTACAAGAAAAGGTATAATTTTTTAAGAAGCATATGTTTATTGAATTTATGGTCGATAAATAATGTTTTTGAGATTTGGAGATAGATTATATGTGTCATTTGATTCATATTTAGTGAAACAGTTGTGAATTAAATCTTATAGTTCTTTATTTTCCATTATTTATTACATCACTAACATATATAGACAAATTCAGGTGTGTTATTAGTGTGTTGGTATGAGAATATGTATTTCTAAATTTACTAGGATGTGTCTAAATTGAATGTAGGTTATTATATAACAACAATTACAAAGGGGAATGCTTCGTCATTTTCTTCAAAGATAGTGGAAATGTAAAAATATGATAATGGAGTGATTAGTGGGATTTCCAAAGTCATATAAAGGGAAAAATGTGACTTCTGATATTGTCGATTTCTTAACTACATATTGAAATTTAATAATCATTAGATAAATTGTGAATTTTGATAAAAATATATGGACTATTTTTCAAGGATATAGACATGTTGCATGCAGTTACTCTGTCTAGTGTATTTGAAAATGATCATATATTTACTTATAATTTTTGGAAGGACATTAGATGTTTTTAGGCATTTAAAAAAATTTCAATACATATTTTTATCCTAAAACTGATGGTCAATATAACTGAATGATTCATAGCTTGGTATTTTTTATTTTTATCTTTTTTCATTGGATTACCACGGATGTTGGAATGACACTATTTATTTTGTTTATTTTTCTAATAACAACATCCTTCATTCTAGAATATATACGAAACCTTTTAATGCATTACATGGAGAGTGGTGTAAAAAAAATTTGGTTGATAGAGGAGAATTGAAGTTGATGGGACCATAGTGGGTAGTATAAATGTTTGAGAAGTTGTAGTTGATTTGGAAGCATTTGTTGATGACTTAGAAATGGAATAAAATTTATATGGATGAGTGACATAAAGATAATTATTGTATGGTTTGTGATATTTTATTTCTCAATACATCTCCCTAAAATATTTCTACCCTTTTGATAAAAAGGGTAAGATAAGAACATGGTTCATTCTATCGTATGGAATTCTCAAAAAATTTGAATAATTTTCCCTTAAATAGGATTTCCATTGTGTTTAAACCATGTTCACAACATATTTCATGTTTCAATGTAAAGGATTATGTTTTGGATTAATCACATTTTTTTTAGATATAAAGTAGTTTTTTTAGAAAAGAACTATTATTATATGGATTATCCTATTTGGAATCACAAACACAGGGAGTGTGTTATAGAATATGTTGATTCACAAGGATATGATTCTATGGAATATACATATAGTTGATAAAACAACCTAGGTATATGAAAATTAAATAGTGGTAGGATATCAACACTTGTTTAGTAAGTGAATGAAATTTCTCAGATGAAATTACTAAAAGTGGAAAAAAATGCAACAAAAAGTTAAAAAATTGTATAAATAATTTTCATGTGTATTTATTTTTAAGAATAATATATTTTAATTCATTATAAAAATATTTTGTAATTTATAAATAAAAAATAATGTAGTTTTAATTAATTTCTTTTCTTATAATATTTTATTTAAATATTTTATAATTTGAAATTGGAAAAATGAATTTAATTTAGAATTCATCATAGTTGACTTTATCTAGTAATGGAAACATAACTTTTTGATATAATGAATAGTGGAAAAAATAAAAATTTTATTCAATGTAAAAGATAAAAACATATTTATTGGGGGATAAATGAAGAATATATGTGTTTAAATGATCTAAATACTAGTCTAGAATATATTTTCTGGAAATATTACAACATAATAATTTTTATGTCTAGAAAATGCTTGATTTTGTATCCTTTTTAATGAGAGTCACATGGGTACAACACTTTCATTGAGATATTACAATTATACCACTCACATCACTCATAAAATCACCCCACTATACACTCATCTTCATACCTTAAAAGTCAATTTTCTCAGAGATTAAATACCAAAATATCTTCGTTAAATTATTTTAAATTACATATGTATCCTTATTTGATCATAAATCCATCATATAATGTTTTTGGTGTTATCCTATGGTGGTTGTATATAGAAGAGGTGCCTTGCATAGCCAATTGTGTTTATATAATTTCATCTTCCCCAATATTCTATTATTCTTAAATTATGATTATATAATAAATCATGAATATAAAAAATTAAAATATATTATCTTTTTAATGAAATAACCGAATCCCGTCTATTCTTAAATCAAATTAGAAATGAAAACATCATTTTTTCCTATGACATACTACCACATCACGAGCTGATGTTGTTCATATTTCAACATCACTTCTAAAAGATTGTTAAAATGGTTGATTTAAATAAATATAAGATATCTATAACATAATTATATAAAAAATACCTTCTTCATTTATATTACACGTGGGATACAATAATATCTCTCATGAATACAGTGGAAAACAAGATCGTGAAGCAATGTGATTCACTTTTCACGAACTCATTACATGGAATGTCATAAGTATAATGTTAGTTAATATAATTTATATATATGAAATAAATATTATATTAAATAAAAAATTTTAATTCTTAAAATATATAAATTTTATATTTCACTCCATTCGAGTCACTAAAAAATATTTATATCATGTGTCCATATGTGTGGACTACCACCTCCATTAAGTGATGTGATTCTTTTTTCATCACCAGATCACATGGATGAAATATATAAATATATATATATATTTAATGAAATATTATTTTATTTATGATATTGTTATTATGTAATTATTAAATAAATCTTACATACTTTTTATAATGATTGTTGAAAAAAATGGATAAATTACGCATGCATACGTATGCCATGTCATCTCAATTATCACAACACATCTTGTTTTTCATTACTATATATAATTATTGATTTTAAAGATATAATTGATATATATATAAATTATTATTATGTGATTATTATTATTTATTATGTGATGTAATAATAACCACTTAGACCACAATCGACCTACAAAAGTCATTTTTTACACATAAGATCATTATCATCAAACCATTTGATGTGAATATAAATAATACTTTAATTATATATTATAGAGAAATAAATGAAAACAATGGAATAATAAATTTTAAATGGGTTATTAAAAAATAAGTTAATTAATATTCTTTACTATATAAGAATATTGTGAACATACATGATGAGTCAGACTCACGGTTAAGGACTTCATCTCAATTTCCTTTCATTGAGGCATATTTTGATGTTACGCACAGATATTCATTTATGATGTGTATATAAAACCCTAACAAAAATTTTATAACACGAATTTATATGTTATAATGAAATTTAAGGTTTTTTAAATATTATTATTTCATTTTTCTTATTATTCAAATGTTTTCAATGTTATACATGATATTTCTTTAAAAACTAACCTTTTAATATTTTCTTAAAAACTATTTTTTCGTCTTTGTCTATGATTTTAATAGATTATATGAATGTAATTGTTTGTAAATGATGTTCTTATATAATTTCTATTTTCATTTTTTTAAATTTGTTAATGAATATTTAATCTTTGTAAATAATTTTTTAATATCATTAAAAATGAAAAAATTAACGTTCTACTTAAACATATAAGGAAACAATGAATTTTTCTACCACCGAAACAGTTATTTGATGTTTGGATTAGTTTAAAATATTTCATATTTAATTAAAATAAAACCCCTATTTTTGTGTATTTTTTTATTGAAAATATTGGTTTTTAAAAGAATAGAAAATTCTTATATCCGAGAGAATTTCTTTTATTTGTTTTAAAGTGTTTTTAAAATGTTTTATGATGAAAAAATATAATAAAAAATTGATTATTCATGGTATGTAAAATTGAATTACATGAATAATGTGTTATCATAATACAATATATTCAAAGGGTTTATAATCTTTATAACTCATTGGTGATCCTGATGTTTCCTATATAATGGTTGTACATAGATTGTGTCGGGTGTTCACATTATAGCATATATCATGGGTGCTTCTAGGGAATTCTTTATTGTACTAAGTATTGTTTTTTTCTTAATAGGGAAGAAGGATGGAGTTACCGGTGTGTTTCCCCTATGGATTTAACTAGGATCCAATTATAGCTAACATGGATTTAAAATTTTTTATCAATGATATTCCTTATATTTTCAATAGGTACTTATTTTCTTATTATATTTTAGCATATCTCATTGGATAAAAGGTGTTTTTAATTTCATACGGAATTGGTTTATTTTTTTCTCTCAAAAAACATTATGATAATAATAAAAATTTCATGGCTTTTACGTATTTCATTGATCAAACAGATTACTTTCAATTATGTCCATTATTATGTTTTTTGTGCTCATAATATATCATTAAGATGTATTTAATAGGGATTTTTAACGATTACAAAAATGGAAGAATTCATGTTGAATGTCATGAAGAAATTTCATGAAAGGAAATATTTATTCATTTTAAATGATTAATATTATGAGAAAATAGATGGCCAATATTTTTTCCACAATGTATTGTACAGTTTTGTTAAATATCTGTTTTGATGTGATTATCTGGAAATCTAAACCATAATATACCCTCAAAAGTATGATAATCAATTCTTGACAGAAAAAAATATTACGTAATTTTTAAGGGAGAGTAATTATATTGTATGTTTAGTAATAAATTTTTATTTGAAATATATATATTTTTTTCATTATTCTAATTTATTTCAAATTTTTGTTAGTAGATAATAACCCTTAATTCTTACACAACACCAACATATAATTTCTTAAACTAGTAGAAAAAATAAATTAATTGATTATAAAAATATTAAAAGTAGTATAAAATTTGCGGGTTATTGTGTTTCATAATGTTTTGAGATTAATATAACAAATAAGTGATGTAATGTATAATTAGATTTTAATTTCATATTATTATTTCTGACTTTAATGTCAAATGAAATTAATTGTTCCAAAATTGATATTAATGTTATATAATAAAAATAATAAATTTTAAGCCTATTTAATATACATTTTTTTATGATTTCGTAGACGTGGAATGAATAATCATTGTGATTCAAAAGTTGTGAAAAGTATTATCACTTTGGAATTGTAGGAGGCCTCCACAACCATTGTTAGTGAGGTTGCAACCTTCATCTAATTGAGATAATGCAATTTCATCTTTTCATTCCATGGATTCCTTCATAGATCTCATCACCTATTCTAATTCTACCTTATATGTATGATTCATTTAAATGAAACTAATTCTTTATTCCATCTTGAGGTCGACATAGGTCTGTTACACTACTTCTATTTCAATTGGGAATCAAACTTTAATCAGTGTAGATGGTAACATCGGGCTTGTTTGGACATTACTTGACATTAGGTGTGTTGCGTACCTATAAAGCAATCTCTTATTAAAATATATGGAATATAATATTAGGAATCTTATGCACAAAATTTATGGAATCGTTTTTCACCTATGAGGTATCTTATTCTTGGAGAATAAGTCATATGAGGTTTTTTACCTCAGGAATTTCATGTTTATTGTATGGGGTAGGGATAATAGAAGGGGTCACGAGTTTAATTTCTCTCAGATATATTCTACGGTTTAGCGTATTGTGAGTAAATTTTACTTACATGTTCAACGTCATATGGGGACTACATATGTGTAGGTGTATTATCATACATTGACATTTTAAGCATATCATTATCATACATTGTGTACATGATATGTATTGGTTTAACATATTATGAGGATATGATATTAAAATCTAATTGATATTGATCAAGTAATAACTCTAACATCTTTTGAAGATAAAACATGACTTTTTATTAAGATAGATCGATGTGGTGGGTCCCCAGGAGGGATGATTTCATAGAAGGATGATTTCAGGCATGAACCTCATAATGGAAACCAACACACACTCTATTATAGATAAGGATCAAAAACAATGTTGTTCGAAGCCACATTTTAATTTCAAATTATTGGACACATCCATTCTATTTAAGGTAGTGTGGTAAGGATGCTTTCATTGTTGAAGGAGATTCAAAGGGGAATGAAGTGGTGTAGAAATATAGAATCATATCAAATAGTATTGGGAGAAATGATGATGTGTTTATGGAATACACATGGAAGCTTCCCACTATAATATGATCACTCATCAAGAGATGATATGGGAATTTCCCCTAGAAACATCTCTGGTTCATCTAGAATACGTGAAGATGTGGTTAGGGGTTATGCATAGAATCATCTAATAGAAAAATGATCACTTTTTATGAGATGGTATAGGGATTATGTGTAGAATCATACCAAATTCTACTGAGAGGATCTATTATGTGGTTGGGGATTATTCAGGGAAGATACCCAGGTGATGGGGTATCATATCATTCATATCACATAGGGAATCTCATTCTCATCATTCAACAAACCCTTTGATTATTGCACATGTCATCCCATTTTAATTGATATGGGTAAGATTAAATTTTAACTTCACATGAATTGTTATACTGGGTGGGTCTTACGAATCTATCATACTATAATTTCCACATCATTTCTTGTTAAGAGGGAATCTCAAACAACATGTGGTAGGGGATGCTATGGAGAAACTGGGATATTGGTAGTCACTGCACTCTATGTATACCTATTCCACATCATCTAGTTAGACTATGATAGAATATCGACCAACTATTGAGTTGAGGTATATCACTGTGGGATGAAACATGACAGGGAGATCTATTGGGTCTTCTTGTTTTCCATCATAGGATTATTACATATAGAATATTAAGCTTCACATATAATAAATCAATTGATTATAATATAAGGAATACCCTTTTAATTATATAAGGTATACTTAATTTTAATGTCACATAGTGAAGAATAGGGGTGAGCATTTCATGATCATGGAATAAAGAATCTTATGCTTGATGCATATATAATATCATGTGTGCCACATGCTGAATCCAATGATTTTCATGTATGGTGTACTATTGTATCATTATATTGTGAGGAATACTTTGAAGAATCTTCCATGAAATGGATGGATTTTTACTTACACAATAGAGTCCCACTATGGTTCAACGTAATATAAAATCTAGGTGATGCAATTCAAGAGTTTGTTGATGATTATTATTACTCAAGTAACTCGGGGAATTAGAGAGGATGAACTCAAATCAAGGAAGAAGAAAGGAACCTATAAGAGTAGGTTAATCTGTGTACTTCATGGTGTTTGGAGGATTATATTGAAAATTTGGATTAAATTGGATGGTTTTTGGGGAAATATATTCCATATTAGAAAACATCCATGGCCTAACCCAAAAATATTTTTATTTATCAATGAATTTTTTAATGGTTGCAATGATATTAGTAAAGTAATCAATTTATAGGCCCTAGATCATAACCTATGAGTGATATGGAGTGGGGGTGTGGGGTGCATTAGGTGAGGCATGGACCCTTGGTTGAGAATGTAGGGTTGAGATGATTAGATCTACACAAAGGTGAGGGGAATTTTTGTGTTTTAGGGGATTGAAGAGGTTATTGACATTCTTGAATTTATGTTCATCTAATGGGGGGAGAAAATGGATATGGGCATCCTTATATTGTAAAGCTTTGGATCTTCACAAAAATGAGTGCTTCATGAGGGATATCCATCTTCATGAAAAATTGTATTCCCTAATACATGATTTGTGAAATATCATAAAATTTTCACCTATATATAAATGTTCATTCATGAGGTAATTCCTTAAGGGAATCCCATGGGTTAATGAGTCATGCGTAATCACAATGCTTTGGAGCATCGTGAATTGAGTGCACATTGTCACAGCTCGACATATCCTCCTTTTAGAGGTAAAATGTGGGGGGGGGGGGTTATATAGGCTCTGTAGATGTTAGATACATGACTTCATGAAGTATAGAGGCCCTAGAAATTCTATCAGAGCTTCATGAAATCACAAATCTAGACGAACCATAATGATACTTTGCAAAGTCTATCATCAAACATCCGCGCGTTCGAAAAGGGTGATCCACAAATAGATTCTTCTATATGTGGAGGTTACCATAAAACCTACTTACAGATGGAAGATTACTTTGAATGGGACCACTATGATCTAGATATCTATGAACCAAGCCACTACAAAATTCACTTATGTGAAATGGGACTCTACAAAATGGACCTTCATGAACGGAACCACAACAAATCATAACTCCATGAATTGGACCTCTATGAACAAGGATTGTTTTTGGGTGGTGGATTGATTTTTACACACAATGATTCTTGAATGTTTTTAGATAGTCCCAAATAGTATATTTTCAGTCACTTTTAGAAGTATATATTAAAATGGACATATCATATAGTTAGTAACTCCATTAGGGCTCTAAAACTCTTCAAGTAAAATCATATAAAACAAGGTATTAGTTTTAATGAAGTTCCTCATAATTTGGACTTATATAAGATGCATTTATATGGTTCTCACCCCACTGAGAATGGGGTCAAAGAATGATGGGAAAGTTGAGGCGAGCTGTATTATGAGGAAATCACTATGGAAAACACCTACCATGGGAAAAATATATTTCTATATGAATGGGACATCCATCGCCATGGTATGTTTCCCAACTGATAATGACATGGATGGATAATGTGTCACATTGGACTTCCAGCATTAATCTTAACATGAAAATGATCATGAGTGGGGTAAATACAGTGAACTTGAATTATAGCCCAACTAATTGGGTGAGTTTTTTGTATCAATACATAAAAAATTTGGAGAATAATGGGGTGGAAAGATGATAGAGGATATGTTCTGGAATTATTCAAAACTGAGAATCCATTATTTTTTTTGGTATTGGGTGGAATAAATTATGGTTTACCACTGACCATGTTAAAAAAATAGGACATATCTTAATGTTTGTTATGAATCCATCTAGAGAAATTGACAATGATGGTTGGTGAACATGTTTTTCACAAAACAATACCATAAATGAGATATGATTGGACATTAATGTGGAAGGGGATCCAAAAAATGGTACATAAGATGAATATAGATGAGGTGTTATAATTTAATAATGTATTCCACAAATATAGGGATTAGGACACCATTATTTTGAGAACACTGTATAATTGTATCTTTCTGAACAATGATTATAATCATATTCGAATTGGAGAGTCATCTCGAATTCCATATAGATGTCAAACCACATTAACTATGTAGCAAGTGGCCATAATTAGGGGAAAGGATCTCTTAATAAATGCACTAAAAAATTTTACAGTTTTACATTATTAAATGATGATGATAAAAATGCAATTAAAAATACAATAGTGAGTAAATTGGACACATAGTTTAACATCATATAGTGAGGAAGTTGAACATGTAGCTTATCGTTGTGTGGTGATGATGATGTTTCTCAATGTTTAACATCATGTTACTAGGATAAGTGAACCGACTTGAATGGTTGCCTCACAAATGTGATGGTGGGAGGTGTATGATGGTATCATGATAAGGGTACACCATAAAGGTTAATATAAGGATAAAAGTATTGAAATTTTTCTACCAAGAAATGATTTTGAGGTAAGAGGAAAATATTATATAGTCACGATGCGTTTACCTAGGGTTTTATGTCACGTTTCGTATATGTGTGGAATAGTGGAGAGATTACCATATGTCAATGGGTGACCAATGTAGTCCAACCACATAGGATATCATGATGAAATCATGAAAACATTTTAAGGTTATGATTCATGTACTATAGGGTGAGAGTCCGAATTGGATATGCATAGCTTTGTAGCGTGAAAATCTGACAATAATAAAGCGTCAAGATGATCTGACACCACCCCACACATGCCTTATATGGGGGTGGGACACATAGTGTTTTATCAAATAATTATTTTACATGATCTCATTGTTTATGGACATATTTTACATAAAATGGTATCGTAGTTTAAGGGCCTGGATTTCATACAATGGGAACAATAAAGTGTTTGGCATAACATGATAGAGTATTAGCCCTCCATTAAACGATGGTGGGGGGGGGGGGGAAATGTTCCAGAACAAACATAAGGGAATATTGAAAACATATATAGTTCATCACTCTAGGTCAATGTATCTTAATCTAATATAATACATCTAAGACCATGTAAACTAGTTTATGGTTATAATACTTGGAAAATGGGTATTTGTTTCTTAAAGGAATAGACATAGCATTCAATGGATACTTCACATGATAAGAGATGCATATTATATGGAACCATCTTTAAAACATTACATAATCTTCAATTAAGTGGATAAATCACATTGAGGATCTGTTTAGGATTAGAGTTTTATAGAATTAGGCCATAACTGTTACATTATATCTCAAAAACTATAAAGTAGACACTTTTACTCAATTTCTATTATTTTCATAAAATATAAACTATTGAAAGAAAGAGTCATGTCTAGTTCCACGTTTCAGACAATATTACTTTTCCTTGATCGCATCCTAGACCCTACTTATCTTTATGTACTGTGGAAAACATTTCAAAATATGGGATGAGAATAAAAAGATCAGTATTTTTTATAAAAAAAGTAAAGAAAACATTAGTTCATCACTACATAAATAACATAAGAACTATATCATACCTCAAGAAATCATACGATTTATGAATAACACATAGTAATCAGAAATCCAAAATGTAACTTGTGGAATCCATAACATATTTACGTTGTTTCTTTCACTACCACATAGAAAGTAACATTTGGAATACCCATCATAGAATATTCCCTTAATATCTTAAGAGAAACGTTCACCTTTACCTCCTTCACATTACCCAATGCATTGGAGATCTATCTCGGGATCAACATCCTTAGGATTATCATGGAACCACTCGTATGCGTAAACAATGACCAAGAACAATAACATATTCATAACACATAAAACAAACCTAAAGGAAAGATGTCATTTCCACATTTCAATAAAAATATATCATTTAAATATATTGACATAAAAAATCCATTATTAAAAAAATTTCAATACCAAAATACATAAAATAGTATATGATATAAATTTTCCATTCGAAAACATTACGACTTAATAAGGAAGCCAAAGATCAAATAATACTCCTGACAATGAAGAATTTTGTTGTCTCTGCTAACTTTAAAAGAAAAATTCTTTTTTTCATCTATTAAAATGACTCATAGAAAAATATTCCCATTGAATGAAATGAAATTTCAAAGGTGTTATACACTATATATAAGAATTTCGTGTATAAAACAAAACATGCCCAACTGAAGGGATATTTAGACGATGTCCCTTACCTCATGTCTGACTTGACCCATTCATTATTCAATCACCTGAATAATAAACTAAAGTTAATTTCTAATTTATAAAGAATATTTTTCATGTTTATTTTTATTTTTATATCACTAGTTAAAATTTTAGAAACATTATGTAATCATTTAAGTTAATAATGGTTGTTTGGTAGATATTTGGTACTTGGGTCAAAAATGAAATCCTGATAATTACAAGTTGTCCATGTGGTCAATAGAAAATTATCTCCAAAATGATATTCACGGTCTATATTTCATATATATCATATATATATAGTATATATATGTATTTATAATAGTACATAACATTTGGAGATAAGTAAAGAAATGCACTGTTCTTGGAGACGGTAAGTCATACATATGCATAAATGCCACTTTCATTTCTATTTCATAATTAATGGAATTAAAACATAATTATACATAGGTATATTATATTTATAGTACATTATCATATATAATTTCACAAACTATATCCTTTATATGTTTCTCATATATCATGAACGAGTCATATCTCTTTAAGGGGGTGGTAGTTCGCACATCCTACAATGAAATTATCATATTTACCCAGAAAAGAAAACCATAAAGATATTCTATTAATAAAAAATAAATAAGCATAAAAAGAGTATATATATATATATAATATATATCACATATAAATATAGTTTCTTCATAATGTCCAGCATGAGAGGCATTGGAGAAATTTTAACAATCATCGTTTCGTGAGGCAGTAGTTCGCCGTCCAGAGAAACATTACGTTCGTATTCATTAGATGCAGGTGTGTGTATGTGTATTTCCAATACATATCATAAAAACAACATAGAATATTGATTATACTAGAGTTTTTATCAATTAAAGTAAAAATATAGTTTTGGGGTTGGAGATGTAAAATAAAACAAATGAACTTAAGGAAGATGTTACCTTTAAATTGGGTATCTCCCTTTGGTTTGAACAGAAAGGATTACATGAATTGCCTTCTACATAAGGGAAAGATTCTATAAGGAAGAGAGGGATCTTGAGAGTTTATTTGGACAGAGGTTGGATGATCCATGTGGATTTAGAGGTGTGAGTATGGAGTTATTAGTTAGGGATTTGAATAGGGGGAGGAGGGGTTCTTTAAGAATGTTTTAAAATATTATTTTATTATATAATTATTCTCAGTTTCAAAAGGTCCAAAACATATTAAAGTCACAGATAATATGATTCATGTTTGAAATAATATAATCCAATAATAATTGGATAGGTTTTGGATATTTATTTAATTTTTTAATATTTTTTATTTGAATCATTCATTAATGAGGTAAACACTACATCATTATTCTGTCATAAATAGTTTTATTCATTTGATGTATAAAAATTATAAAAAATAATTCCATGATATTGTAAATCATATTTCCCTTGAAAATTAATATTTATAGTCAATTAGATAACTTATATAACCCTGTATGAAAATTGATTTACTAAAATATATATGTTTAATTCATTATTGACATTACATTAAATTAATTAATATAAAGTTTCATTATCACTCTTATGTGGCTCCATGAGTTACCCAAATCGACTCAAGGATTCCAATGGTCGGAAATGTATTAACTAATATGATTAGAAAACATGTTAAGTTATTTTAATATTATTTTAATATTATTTTATCTATAATTACCATAATTACCTTTAACCGCTGTAAATAAAAGTCAAATTTTACTATTCAACAAAAATTATTTTAATCTTATTGAACCAAATTTTACATACTAATAACCACCATGTATGGTGTATTTTCGAAATTCAATTCAAATATGTGGTAAAAATTTATTTAAAAGTAAATGTCAGCTTTTTAACTACATCTCAGTGTTTGCACTATTCATAAAAAATTGCTTTTTTCATAAAATTACCAACAATTTAGACTAATATATATTTGTTATCACAAATTAAAAAATGAATTCTATTTTAACAAAATAAATAAATAGAAGTTTTATTTATTGATTTAAAATTATTTCGCATTTTCAAAACAGAAAGTGTTTTTATGAAATAATAACTATCAAAAGATATACACTTGTTTATGTCCAATTTCAAAGTAAAATTACATAAAATTAAAAACATTGGATTAAATGGTAAAAATATATTATAATAAAACCTTAAAAATTATAAAAAATATTATTTACCAATATAAATATATAATATTAAAAGGCAGTTTTGAAAAAAATATAGTATTTTCACTATTCATTTGAAAATGGCTTTTTTATGAAGAAAAATACCACAAATGACCCAATATAAATTTTGATGTCTCTCTTCAAAATAATAATTTTATTTTGTCAAAATAAAAAATATAAATGTGACCAAAACTATATTTAATGAGGGTTCACTATAAAAAGGTGGTAAATTGGCCTTTTAAATACTATTACACTATTTGTGCTTAAAATTTGATTCATTCACATTTTGAGCCTCTATCTTTTATTAGATTAATGAAAATAGATTTGGAAAACAACTATAATCATATTATAGTTAGTTCTATTCATTCTTTATAATACAATGGATAGGTTTTAACTACCTTTTAAGGTAATATTATATTATTATTTTTTAGTTTTACTCTGCATTTTTTGCAACGTAATATTTCAAGGAAACATATTATTGTATATCAGGTAATCTTTTGAAAACAGAATCCCCTTTAAAATAACATTAATTTTTTATTCAAAAATATTAATAAATAGAAAAATGTATTATTATTTATTTACATGTATTGTTACATCCTTCCCCCCTTCTAGAAATTTCATCGTCATAATTTTAATTCAGTTATCAAATAAGTAGGGGTATTTATCCTTCATAGTATTTACATATTCCCATGTTGCCTCTACAACGATATAGTTTTTCCAAAAACCCATTACCTAATGAATTAATGTATTCTGAAACACATGGACTCTTAGATCAAGAATTTGAACTGGTTTTTCCTTATAAGAGAGAATCTCTTTCAACTAAACTATCTCCATGCACAAAACAGGATATGGATCAATCATACACATTCTCAACATTGAATCATGAAAACAATTATGTACCAAGGATAAACTAAGAGGTAATTCTACTTTTTACACAACTGATCCAACAATCTCTAGGGTTTCATAAGGTCTAATGAACCTCAGAATCAACTTTTCCTTCTTACCAAAACGAATCACAATTTTCCATTGAGAAACGTTGAGAAAGAAATGATCACCTACCATAAACGAATGATCCTTTCTCTAGTTATCCACATATCTTTTCTGCCTTCTCTGAGATGTTCGCATGTTCTTCTGAATCAGCTGAACTTTTTTTCCATATCTTCTACCTATTCTAGTCCCATGATTTTCCTTTCACTTACTTCATCCCAGAAAGCATGTGTTCGACACCACGTACCATATAGTGCCTCAAATGGAGCCTTTTCTATACTGGAATGAGAACTGTTATTTTAATAAAATTCAAGAAAAGAAAGATGTTGGTGCCAATATCCCTGGTAATCCAGTGAATAAGAACATAATGTATCCTCTAATTTCTGAATTATTCATTCTGATTGACCATCTTATTGTGGATGAAAAGTTGTACTAAAATTAAATTCAGTACCCAACGACATCTGATGGCCTATCCAAAAGTTAAAAGTAAAGCTGGGATCATGATAAGATACAATCAGGGGGAAACCCATGAATCCTGACTATCTCTTTAACATAAAATCGAGAATGTTGATCTAGAGAAAAAGTATCCCGAATAGGATAGAAATGAACAAAAATAGTCAATCGATCAATAATAACCCATATTGTATTATTTTCTGGAGATTTCATTGGTAATCCCACAATGAAGTCCATGGATATAATTTCCCATCTCCACTCTCAACCCAGTAAAGACTCAAGAATCCCTTTCGGTAACTGGTAATTTGCTTTAACCTGTTGATAAGTCAAACATTTCATAGTAAAGTCAGTAATATATCTTTTCATTCCATTCCACCAGTAATACTCCTGAAGATTTTTTGCCTCTTCGTATTTCCAGGATGAACTGCAAATAAAGAACTATGAGCTACACATAACAACCCATTCTTCAATTGTGAATCAAAATGCACATATAATATTTTCCTAGACCTCAAAACACAATCCTTATCAATTTTAATTCAGGTAACTTAGCCATATGAAACAACTCTACCTTTTTATTTAACTTACTGTCTTCCTTCTGTTCTTGTTTACTTATGTCTCCTAGAGAGGATTTCACTAACACCTGAAACCATAATAGATAAACTTTCTTCACCAATTTTTTTTACAAAGTTCACTAAGTCAAAAACCAAAGGATCTCATTCCAAATGTAATAGGGTTAATGTTGCGTTACTTTTTCAACTCAAAGCATCAACCACTTTATTTTCTGTTGATGGATGGTAATGGATCGTGCAATAATAATCCCTTATTAATTCCACCAATCCCCTCTGTCTCATGTTTAATTATTTATATGTGAATATATAATTTAAACACTTTTGGTCAGTATATATTTCACATTTTACTCCATGCAAATGATTCCCTCTAAATTTTAAATAACAAAATAGCAGATAATTATAAATCATGTGTAGGGTAATTTAACTTCTGAGAATTCAACTAACATGAAGCATAAGAAATTACCTATTCATTACACAAATGGAAACAACCATTTTCTTTTAACGAAGCATCACTGTAGATAACAGTCTAACCATTTCTAGAGGGTAATTCCCAAATAGAAGCATTCATTAATCTTGTTTTCAATTACTAAAAAATCTTCACATTCTTTTTTCCAAATGATCATAATACCTTTTTGAGTTTACTTATTTAGTGGACTAGATAAACGTGATAATATTTCAACAAACTTATTTTAATAACCTACCAAGCCAATAAAACAACGTATTTTAGTTATATTTGTCGGTCTTGTCCATTCTTCAACATCCTTTTTTAGTAGGATGAATAGTTTTTCCATTTCTTGAAATAGTGTGACCAATGAATGAAATTTGTTGTAAAAAAACTCACACATGATGAATTTCCAAAACAGATTCATTTCTTTTAATGTTTTCAAGACAACCCTAAAATGACCTTCATGTTCCTCTTTACTTTTGCAATAAACCTAAATATCATCAATGAACAGAACCACCAACATATCTAAGAACTCACAAAAAAATCTTCTCATAAGATCCATGAATACAGTCAGTACATTTCTTAACCCAAAAGGCATAACTACAAATCCATAATGGCCATATTTAATAATAAATGAGGTATTCGGAATGTATGCATCCTTTAAATTTATCTAATGATACCCTGAAATCATTTCAATATTCAAAAAACACTGAGCACCCTGGAGCTAAAACTACCCCATATGATGGCCCAACATCTGTTGAAGTAGTTCAAAGGATTTCACAACCACTTTATGCTTGCAGTCTATCCTTATTCCCTCCTTTTACTTCATCATTGGACACTCATTTTAATAATGACCCATTTCATTTCACTTTAAATATTTTACTATCTTTAAATTGGATTTTGTATTACCATTAACCTAATCTTTTTCAGTGAAATTATGAGACTTTTTCCCCATTTTATCTCATCGTTAGCACTTCACAGAAATCAAAAGTTCTTCCTGAGAATGATTTTTTCCTCGATTTTTTCAAAAACTGTATTCTTAAGTTTCTACCATCAAATTTTTTTAAGAGTTTATACCTTTCAACTGCCACATCGACCAATTATTATGTTGTTTGTAAAAGAAAACATTATCACAGGAAAACTCCATTTTCACCTTCTCCATACATCGAACAATATTTTCACAGCAATTAAATTCACGAGATGCTAAAGCCCTTCGACACTTTGGATTTAATCCTGAGTATAAATGGTTTATTTTACTATCAAGAACATGTGTGAAATTTGGAGCATACCTTACCAGTCGAGTGAAAGTTTCTTCATAAGCTGCCACTGAGTCATCCTCATGCCTCAATTCTACGAATTCTTTTTCCATTCTATGATGAACCACCTTATGAAAATATTTCTCAAGAAACATAGCTTTGAATTTATGTCAATCAAGAGCATGAATATCCTCAATATCCTTGATATTTTTCCGCATTGACCACCAGTGCTCGAATTCACCTTCAAAACACTAAACAATAAGACTAACCTTTTGAGGTTCTGAACACCCCATGACATCAAAAATCTTCTCTAGTGCTTTAATCCGCCCTTCTGCTAGCACAGAGTAAGATGATCCTCTAAATGATTAGGTATGTTGACTCATGAAATGATCCACTACTGATATGTTCCTCTTTGGTTCATCTGGGGGATCTCGTACATGGATACCACTACAATTTAGAGCCTGAGTCAATTGTTCCATTACTACAACTAATTCTACATTTCTAATTCAGACTATATCAGGTTGCTGATTTGGAAGGTTATCTTTCTCCTGATGTCATCCCATCACACCTTCTATGTTTTATCAAATGAAAACCATTCTAAACACATAAATGTCTTAGGAGAATCAACATTGTAATCTGTAAATGTTATATCATTTCAATATTACATAAATTAATTTATTGATATTAATTTAACAATATCTTCACTTCTAAACTTATATAAACCATCTTCTGAATCAAACTATAAGGACCTAGCCTTAAAAAATTACATAATCATGAATTAAATGTATAAAAACACTTGAAAAAAATATTCATGTCTAGTTACATGTTTTAGATAGCATGACTTTTATATGATCCCATCCTTGACTGTATTAATCGTTAAGTCTTGTGAAAAACATTTCAAAACATGGGATGAGTAAAAACATCATAGTAAGGGTTATAAAATAAATAAAGAAAACATTATTTTATCAGTACATACAAAACATAAGATCATTAACATACACCATGAAATCCAAATATTTATGAATAACACATAGTAATATCAAATCATAATGGTAAATTGTTGAATCTATAACATACATGCGTTGTAGCTTTCACAACCAGATAGGGAGTTAAATTTGCAATACCCTTCGTAATATATTCCCTAAATATATTAGGAGAAACATTAATGTTTGCCTCTGTCATATTACCCAATTAATTGGAAAGCTATCTCTGGCTCATCTACCCAAGGTATATCTCCGAACCACTTTTATATATAATCAATTCCCAATAAACATATCATATTCATAACACAAAAAAAAGGACAACATTTCCCCATTTCAATCACAATATATCATTTAAATATATTGACATATCAATTCTATTACCAAAATCTTTTTCAAAACCAAAATACATAAAAGTTTATATGGTATTTATTTTTGTTTGAAAAACATTATAGTAGGTTAAGGATGCAAAAGATCAAATAATACTTGTGGCGGAAGAAAAGGTCGTTCTCACCTCTTACGCTAAAAGAAAAATTTTGTTTTGTTGTTTATTAAAACAAATCATAGAAAAATATTCCTTTTGAATGAAATAATAATCCAATGGTGTTTATAAACCGTAAAAAATATTGTCATGTATAAAAAATATTCCATAATGAAAGAAGATTGAGAGGAAGTCCCTTACCTCATGTCTGACATGACCCGTTCGTTATTTAATATCCTGAATAATAAAGTAAAGTTAATTTATACTTTATTAAGAACATTTTTCAACCTTTTTATTTATTTTTTATCACTTATTACTATGTTATAAGAATTATGTAATCATTTAAGTTAATAATGGTCATTTTGTCGAGATTTGGTACTTGAGTCAAAAATGAACTCTTTATAATTACAATTTGTCATGGTGGCCCAAATTACATTATCTCAATAATTATATTCCTAATTTAGATATCATATATATATCATATTTATACTTTATTTATTTTAATTTATAATATGAAATAACATTTTGAGATATGAAATTAAATGCACCGTTCATGGAGATGGTAAGTTGTACGTAAGCATGAATGCTACTTCAATTTATGATTCATATTAAATGGATTGAAAACATAATGATACATAGGTATATTATAATTCCAATATAATATCTTATATAATTTTATTAACTCCATCCTTTATATGTTCCATGTATGGCATGAACGAGTCACAGCACTTTGAGGGGGTGGTTGTCCATACATCCTCATATGAAATTATCGTATTTATCGACCATTGAAACCATAATGGCATTATATAAAATATGAATACCGAAGAATATGAAACATATAACTATAATATATATCACGTATAAATATAGTTCCATAATAATGGACTCTATGAGAAGTTGGTGGAGTTATTTGAATAATCATCATTTCGTGAGGGAGTAGTTCATCGTCCACTAAAACAGTATGTTCGTTTCCATTAGATGGAGGTGTGTGTAAGTGTTGTTTGAATCCTTCTCATAAAAACAACCTAGTATATTTATCATACTATTGTTGTTATAAAATAAATTAATAAATATTTTATGTTGTTGTAGATGTAAAATTAAACAAAAGAACTTAAGAGAAGGCATTACCATTAAATCAGGTATCACCCTTTGGTTTGAACCAAAAGGTTTACTTGAATTGCCTTCTGCATAGGGGAAGGCCTCTAGGGGAATAGAGAGATATTGAGTGCCTATTTGGATATAGGTGGGATGATCAAAGAATCATGAGAGGTGTGACTAAAGGGTTAGAGGTGAGGGCATCTTACAATGGGGAGGAAGGGCTCTTTAGGAATGTTTAAAAATATTATTTTATTATATAATGATTCTTAGTTTATAAAGGTACAAAACATATTAAAGTCTAAGATATGATGAATAATGTTTGAAAAAATATCATCTATTAAGAATTAGAATTTTTTTTTGATATTGTTATAATTTTTATAATCTTATTTCTTAAAATCATTCATTAATGACATAAACAATACATCATTATTTTTTCATAAATAATTTTATTTATTTGATGTCTAGAAATATAAAAAAACTATCGTGATGTATGAAATATTTTTATCTTTCAAATGAATATTTATAGTTTATGAGATTGGTTATATAACCCAACATAAAAATTGATTTACTATAATATATATGTTTAATTCATTTTTGACATTACTTCAAATTAATTAATATAAAGTGTCATTATCTCTCAAATGTAGCTCCATGGGCCCCCAAAGTTGACCCAAAGATTCCCATGGTCAGAAATGTATCATGTAGTAGAATTAGGACACATTTTAGGGTAATTTAATTTTATTTTAATATTTGTCTCTAGAATTTTCCTATTTACCTTTAACCGCGGAAAATAAAAGTCAAGAGATACTATTCAGCAAAAATTATTTTCATCTAATTAAACCATATTTCACTTAATAATAAAAACCATGTATGTTATATATTCAAAATTCAACTAAAAAATGTGTAAAATTCCATTTAAATGAAATAGCTAGTTTTTTAACTACTACTCAGTGTTTCACTATTCATCAAAAATTGATGTTTTTCAGAAAAATACTAAAAATTCAGCCTAAGATATATTTGATATTCCAAATTCAAAAATTATGCCTATTTAAAATAATTCAAACATAGAGTTGTATTAACTAATTTAAAATTAATTATCATTATCAAAAAAAAACTTGTTTTTATGAAATAATAACTATCAAAAGATTTAGAATTGTTTAAGTAAAATTTCAAAGTGAAATTACTTCCAATGACAAACATTGGATTAAATCGTTAAAATTTAATCTAATTACACATTAAAAAAATAAAACGATATCTAATTCTTATAAATAGATTATATTAAAATGTAGTTTTGAATTAAAATACAGTATTTTCACTATTCATTTAAAAAATGCATTTTAACGGAAAAAATACCAAAAATTTACCCTAAGTAAATTTTGATGTCTCGATTCTAAAGAGGAATTTAATTTTGTCCAAGAGAAAATATAAAATTTATCAAAACAATATTTAAAGAGGGTTCTCTATAAAACGGAGATACATCGGCCTTTTAAAGAATATTAGACTATTTATGCTTATATTTAGATTCATTCCAATTTCAAGCCTCTATATTTTTTTGGATAAATGTAAAAACATTGAAAAAACATGAATAATTATAATTTAGTTAGTTCTATTCATTCCCTCAAATACAATGTCTTGGCATTAACTATCTTTTAAGATAATATTATATTATTATTATTTAGTTTGACTCAGCATTGTGTGCAACGTAAGATTTCAAAGAAACCTGTTGTTACGTATCAGGTACGCCATCGACTATAGAATCCCCTTTAAAATAATATTAATTATATATTCACACAAATTAATAAATATGAAAATTTTAATTATTTATTTACTCGGGATGTTACACATAGTAGGTGACTTAATGCCACCGAAAATGTATGTGATGAAACATTTTTGTAGTTTAAGTTCATGGTTCTTGGAACATGACTCTTAGTTTAAGGTAATGGATCTTCTACTGTGGGTGTAATGTCTCAAAGGAAGAGGCCAAATATTGAAGGATTGTCACCAGACATGGAAGGGGGGGCTAGTAAGCCACGAGATGCAGAAAAAATATACGAGACAACTTGTACATAGTTAATTGTCAATATTCATAGAACAATTGGTACTCATGTTTCTCAAAATTCATAAAGTAAACTAACTATCCGCTCATAAGCCCTCATCATCTATTCTTGGTATGAAAAACAAGGACCGTTGTGGGGTTCCCTTTATTCATTGGGTAGAACACATCAATTTGTGGAAGTGACCAATGAATCCATCACATGTGATTAGGAATTATAAAAATAGGATAGTGAAGGATGAATACTAGATGGAAAGTGGAAATTTTTTGATAATTATTGAAATATAGTTTTTATACCGACATTGGTTAATGATGGTGAAAAAGAAATGTTTTTGACTGCTGACCAAGTTTGAAACATGTGAACCATTGATTTATGTCAAAAATCATTTAAGGAATGATCCCACAATAGTAACTAAGCTAGTGGGGCATGGAACCATTCCATTAGGGGCCGTTGAGATTGAGATTATGATGGTTGATAAAATCCTAGAATGTACATAGTTTAGAAGTCAAATAAGTGAATTTTCGGAAAATGAGACGATGGAAGATATTGGCTCGAGATGAGATATCCATGTGTCAATACATATCCCATGAGATTGGGAATCAATCCATATGTAGTTGTTTGACATTGTGTTGTAGGATACCGACATTAGTGGAGTGATACCTTCATTTGATAGGATATTGATTCATCTCGTATAAGGAGGCATCCCAATTTTATATGGGACAATAAGGGGATCATCTAATTCTTATCATATGAGGCATACCAATTTGGTATATTTTAAATAATCTCACATTAAGAGGAATACCAATTTTTTATGGGGTAAAGATACAGTTTAAAATATTTTTCTAATGATTTTAGGATTTGTTGTCTATCATCACAAGATCTTGGACTCTGGATGCTATGTGTTTATATATATACCACTTGGATCAGAGGGATAGATTCTAGTTAATGGTCATAGAGTTTGGAAAACAATGGGTAATAGGTGTAATTTGGAGGTTTTTGGGTTTTGAATTTTTGACAACCCAATGTGGAAGGAGTTACAAAGGGACCCTCTTCCACACAAATCCAAACAATCATTCCCTTGTTCGATATAGACCCTATAATGATGTTAAAAATTAGTTGGGCCCAAGATAAATTATTTGGGGACCACAAAATATCCCATGAGGATGGTAATGGAGCCGCACATAGTAGAGGAACATTTCATGGAATAATTTCGATGCTAGAATAGGCTACCCTCTTGAAACATGATACTAAATAATTTCAAATTCGGACAAAAGGTGTCATGAATTTATATGGGGAAGGGCTATAGTTTAACATCATGTGATGGAGATATTGGTTTTATTTTAATTCCATACTTATCATACAACGAATCCTAGATTTTTATGGGGTAAATCATCTTGAATTAAGAGGCATCCTAGTTTTAAATGGGTATAGGACATTGTTTTCTATCATGTTCTAAGGAAATTGGAAGGGTATAGACATGAAACTACCTATTATCTTTTTCTATCATGATGGGTATTGGGTGAATCCCATCCCACTAATGGGTGAAGGAAAATTAACATATATTATACTAGAAGATGAGTTTCATGATCATATCTTGGGGTTATACCGTCAAAGGCTACATGCGACCCTATGGTAAAACATAGTTGTCCCCAAAGATTTAAGGTCAAGGAATCACTACATAACCCATGGACATAGGAATCAGGTGACACATAGTCCTAGAATGAGTGGGAGCCATGGTAATCCTAGAACATCAACGATGATGAAAACACATGAAATAGAGACAAATGTACATAATTTAGGGTTACCATTCTCTGACCAGGGCCCCTAGTTTGAGGTCATTGATATTGGGCCAATAGAAAATTGTATACAGTCATAATACTCAGACTATGGGGGTTCATTCTAGTTATTATTGTGGTGTAAATGAATTAAAACCCAACTTGAAAAGAAGACAATGTGTCTCTAAATTGCATGATGTGATCTTGAAGTTGGTTTCATCTAGTTTATAAACATACGACCTAGACCATGTCAAATATTTTCATATCCTAATGCTTTTAAAATTGGATAAAACTACACTAAGGGAATTTTTAGGGCACAAAAGTGGAAAACCCCAAAATGGACATAGTTAATGTAGGACCACGTGCCACAGAAACAACTCAACACAAATGAAATTTAGTTTATGATCAAAATCGTGGAGCATGGTGAAGGTGGAAAATTGTTTAATGTAGTGATTTTTGGAAAATAATTTTTTTTATTATGGTATCTATGTGGAATAGAAGAGATCAAACCCAAAAGGAATGGAGCCAATGAGGCTAGCGTACCACACGCACACCTTAAGAATAACTATATACAATTTACGGTCATAAGGTTGGAACAATAAAAGGTTTCATGGGGATGCAGGGTTGATAAATTTTCATCCTGGGAATGAAAAGGGTAGTATAAGAATCCGTACATATCATATGGGAATGGGAATCAAGCCATAATATGTTTTTTAACATGGTGGGGTAGAAGACCAATGGAAGAACTAGGGGATATCCTCATTAATGAGAGAATTGAGGAATCTCATGGCTTACATAGGGAATATAATTATTGTAAAATGGGGTATGGCTACAATATAATTTCATATACTATTGATATTGGTTTTTGATAATCTCATATCATATGAGGCATCTCTATTTTATATGGGTTAATGTTATTGACTATATCATACCTATCATATGAGGAATCCCTGTTGCATAGGAGTCATGAATTTTTGGATAATCCCATCATAATCATATGAGTTATTTGGATTTTATATAGCCTACAATCACAATTTAACTTTATTCCTTGATGAAGTCACGATCTGCAGGTTAAAGTCATATAACTGAGACTGTAGGGGATAAATTTTTATTAAGGTTATAAATCATGAACCGATTCAAAAAATTTATGGGGTCATAATTAATGTACAGTGAGCCTTATGTATGTTTACGGTCATAAATTTAATACCAGGACTCATATTTTAAGGTCATAGAGTTTGGACCCATAGACCACAATTTAATGACATAGATCCTAAACCTTGAAAAAATATTATGGTCATGTTTCATTGACCATGTGTATTTTTGAAGTTCAACCATTTTGGTAAACATTTAAAAATGAAACATAAGGCCACATGATTTGTGCTTGATGTGGGAAACATGTGATGGGAAGGGGATTTCAATAAAACATGGAAGTTCTCATCAGGGGAATGAAAATTTCATGTTAAGAATATTCCAATGACACTATCATGCTTACTCAACAAGCATAAATTCATGGAGGGGTAACACCAAGGGTGTTGGAACTCCACCAAAACAAATGGATGGATAAATGAGATAAATCAAGACATATAAGATCTAAACTATGAATGGGGGTGACTGAAGGGTATAAAACAATTGTTTACCATGTTTGAAAAATAGGTTCCATAATCACACAGATCATAGATTGATAGTGATAAAAAAATATCAAACATTTAACTTTTTCAAAATAAAGTAACTATAATATGTTACCAGATATTCATCATTTTTCCATTATTGGAGGTTCTCCATTTTGGACGTTAACCATCACCACTAGGAGGCCTATTTGGATTTCATTGATGATGAGGATCCAAATCATGGATGACTCGATATGTGGATATAGATCAAGTAATTGTCTATATGAAACTAAAAACTCTAGGAACTCATCCATAGAAATGTGTTAATATGTAAATGTGTGTACCATAAAGTGGGATTTTAATTTGTTCTCCCTAATTGGGGTTATTGGGTAGCCAAATGGCATGGATAGACGCAGGGTTCATGACCCTTGTCTCTCTATTTTTCCATGAAATTAGGAATAAAAAATTCATATATGACGAATATGGAACATTAGTATAGTAAATCCAAATTTCTATTAGCCTCTCATGTGGGAGGTCATGGAATTATAGAGTTCCAAATTTTGTTGTATCTATGTTGATCTAGGAAATTTTATGGAATGTATATAAGATATTATCATACAGTGTAATGTCGTACAAAATTGATGTTATCATTTAGCTTAATGTCAAGAAATTGGGATTTGTAGATGATGTATTTTATGTTCATAGTGCTATGAACATGATTTTTATGGTTTAAGGTCTCTTTTATTTGTCCAAGACACGATAAATTTTAACATTACATGGAAAAGATTGTATCTTGCAGTCTAATGTCATGCGGCCATGATGACAATTTTTGTGGAGATTAAAATCATTCAACTAAGATGCTTTTGAAATTATTCCATTCATAGTGAAACCATTTGGAGAGATGTCACATTGGGCTTACCAATGAACTAACACAATCCATATGATGCATAATCTTGGACAAGCACTTATAATTCTTCTAGATACTAGATCCAAAGGTTTTTTTATAGAAGAGACGTCGTTATATATGATTTATCCTTATAGATTTTAATCATTGAGGATCCATTGGGATTATAACATTATATTCCCATCAAATTACAATATTCTCTCTTAAAGTATTTACTCCTCTATTAAATGATATAAATATGGATCTAATGTCTTCATTTATTTATATGATTCTCGATTGGTTTCTGATCTGTGATTATTAGAGTCATTGAGATTTTCTCACACTGTATTTCTTTTGGCACAGGTGTCCTTTGTTGCAATGTTTTGGAAGGTGGTTCTTATGATTCATTTTTTTCCATCCTAGATCAAGTATATGCAGAAACTGTTAGTAGCGTCTGTAGTTTCACTAGTTTTTTTGGATAAAGTTGTTAACTATTTCATTTGGGATTGATTTTTGGTTATATCATTTTGAATTTTGGTTGGATGAATGAAATATGCCTTGGGTAATTAATGAATCATAATAAAAAGTAGTTATTGCAAGGAATATTATCTACAGACATATAAAGGGGGAAAACATGGAAGTGAACAAGGACATTCATGAGTTTGTCTGGATTCAAGAAGCTCAATATCTCATTGTTTAATTTTTAGAACATTATACCTAGACAATACTTCATCTAATTCAATCTACATGATAACTAATTAGAATATGAGATGTAGCCCTCCTCCTATGAATAATCAAGGATGATGGTGAATAATCTAAAGCAGTAAAGATGGAGAAAATAATACTCTTCTCAGAGGGTCACCATGAAGAAGAAGCCAAGTATTAAGAAATAGAATCTTGATCTTGGTATGTTGTAGAACTTGACTGAGTATGTTTTCCTTCTTGATCATGGAAATGCCCAATTATGTTTTATATTTTATTATTAAATAAATGAAATTTATTTCTGTCATTCAATTATAGGGAAAATTGGTTGATACATGGAATATTCAACATAGGATTTTTATATGGGACTGTGAGGGAGATCATGAGTCCATTCAAGAGTTTGATTAGAGTCAATAATCTCAAGGACTAATTTTATAATTTTAATAAATTTATACTCAGAGAATATTTCATATACTATAATATGGTTATTCAGTAATTAAAATCCCAAATGAATCCCTATTAATAGTAATATGGAAGGATAATATTGTGAACTATGTGTGGTAGCATGGTTGGATCGTAGACCGTTCTTCTCATAGGATCACCATAAAAAAGTAGACGAGTAGCTGGAAACACCATCGTGATCCCAGTAAGTTGTATAACAAGGCTGAGTATTTTGTTTATTGAGAATTTCTATGCTCTATTCTATTTTCCATTTTTTATGAATCAACTGAAATTTCTCTCTGTTAGTAATGTTTATGAAACAAGTTTTTTCTTCATGAAATATTGGCCTGAATTTTTCTACACGGGATGACACGAAAGTGAACGAGGCCATTCATGATTTTTTTGTAGTCAATAATCTCAATTCCCCATTGAGTCATTATAATATCTTTATTCCCAAAGAATATATCAACTGTTGAAATGTTTTTATTTAGTCATTATAATCCAAGATGCATCCCACTTATTTGGAGTGTCAAATTATGATTTAGTGAACTATGTGTAATAGCTAGGATGGATTGCATGCCCTTCTTCTCAGATGCTCACTGAAAAGAATTATCCAATTAGAAGGAAACAATATTTGGATCTTTTTATGTTTTAGAACATGAATAAATATGTTTTCCTTCTTGAGAATTGGTATGCCAGTTTCCGTTTTTTTATTTTCATGAAAAAATGAATTTCATTCTATCACTAATGATTAAAACATTATTGAGAGAAATTTGTTTAAATGATGTTATTTTTGGTATAATATGGACAATGAATGATATTTTTTGATTCTATATAGATCATTTTTTTAATAACATTTATTTTTTTTTGTTTTCAACTCATTTGTTTATTTTTCACTAATTTTTGGTATGATCCTTTGTTCTGTTTAGTGTACATCATGGACTTGAAGGTTGTGGAATTGAAGTGACATGAGGTTCATATGTGGTATTATATCTAACATTATTTTTTGAGATGTCAATAGAGATTATGATTAATAAATGCTCATTCTATACAGGTTATATTTTTATACTTTGATATTTTCAGTTCATGTAGATATTTTTCACCGATTTGTGGGTATGAATTTTGGTTATTTGTGGTGTAGGTCATAGATCAGAAGGTTGTGGAGTAACAAAGACTTGAGGATCCTTACTATTACTGAAGTTGACTTGGTTTGTAACTTATAATGTCTTACTTAAGGGTGATGATATATCTTTGTCAGAACATTTATTCTACAATGATGGGTGGAGGAAGACTTCAACCAAGAGACAGTATGCCCTTTCTCATTTGGGGGGGGGGGGGGGAGGGGGTGGGAGTGCTTTATAGATGGATCATGGGTTGTTTGTTTTTATGATCTTTATAGGTATCAATCAATTCAACTATGTTTTGATTTATTTTTTATTAAATTATATTAGTAATATAGTCAATTATTTTATAATTATGAAAATGTGTGTAAATTATCTTAAGTTTGATAATTAGAATGGATATTATAAATAATAATTAAATAAATATAATATAAAATCATACTTGTAATAAAAATATATAAATTTATTTTAATTTTAATTTATAAAAAAAATATTATATGGTCGTAATATTATTACCAACCAATATATATGACCTATGAATCTTTTTCTAAAAACTTTGACCAGCCTATTTATTATTTCTTTGTATTATTTTAATTGAAGTAGAACTATTTTATCTATCGCAATATCTTTTAGCGATAATGTTTTAACCGACCGTTTAGATACAAGACAATTTCTGTTGGTAAATTGTTTTAACAACAAAAAATTCACTTTTACTAACAAATATATCCATGTTTGAAAAGGATATTTATTTTTTAGTGTATCAATAAGAAAGGAAAAATAATATGGGAGAGCATAAATGATCAGTATGTATAACAAGGTAGATGGATATGAATAACATAAAAAAGGTTATGTGACATGACCATAACATTTAAAGATCATGTAATGATTATTAGAGAACATAATGAATAATGGATGTTCATAAGACATGAATCATAAGGAAATAAAGAACCCATGCCAAAGAAGTGGAACATTAGAAAATATATGGGAACTTTCTCATCTGTGTTGGTTTATACTTTTGTGAACATGTATATGTGTAGACAGGTTAACTCCTTTAGTTAATGACATGAAATTAGGCCCCAGCTCTAACTTGTGTACATGAAACCAGGTTCATTCATAACATTGTAAACATTTGATCAGGTTCATTCACAATATTATGGATGTGACACCAAGTCCATGGATAACATTGTGAATGTGTAATGAAGTTCACACATAACCTAATGGTCATGAAACCAAGTCCATTCATAATATTGTGAACAAGTAATCATATTCACACATAAAATTTGAATCAAATTATATGGTTCATGAATAAACTTATGGAGATGAAACCAGGTCCCCAAATAAAATTTCAAACACTTAATAAGGTTAAATCATATCATTTGGGAACATTTATTCATGTTTACTCACAAATTTATCAACATACAACCATGTCCATGCCTAACATAGTGAAAATGTAATTAGGTTAACACATAACATTTAAACTCATGAGTCATCCATCATTACCTTAATTCATTGAAGGGGATATAGGTCCCACACATTTAATAATAAAATAATTCATTCTTGTGGAACAAGATAATAAAACAAACATCATATCATAACCTATAAAAAGACAATGTTTTTATAAACATCAATTCATATCCCACGAAATGAAATGTGTATCATTGAAATTTCATCCCTTCATAACCTATAGAAAAGAGATAGTTTTCATAACCATTTAATCAAAGAATATCCCATAAAAAGTTGTGGTTTTCATAAACATGTAAGCCATCGAAAAGAAATCAATTTCAAAAACATATAACCCATGGAAGAGAAAGAAGTTTCATAAATTATATAACATTTAGAATAACACATCTATAGAAAGGAAATGAATGGAACATTTAGAAATTATCTTATAAGGGCCTTATTAACATCAAATATTTTATCATACATAGAAAATAATTTTGATATAGTTCATGTGGATGATATTATTTCTTCATCTAAATATGATTTTAATACATAAAACAATTTAAAAATAAATTTCATAGAAAATACCTTGAAAACATATAAATAAGAATTTAAATAATTTTTAAAACCTTTTCCATTGAAAATGTCTCTTAATAAATTTTATACATATTAAAATTTTAAAAATTCAATATAGTTTTCAATGGAATGGTGATGGGTAAATCCGTATATGTTGAACAAGGGAAAATAACATTCATTTTCACAAAAAAAAGGTTAGAAAAAAGCCTTTCTAGGAAAGTGACAATAATATTATTTTAAAAATAATGGTAAAAAAAATTAAATATTTATATTATATATTATAAGGTTATGGTACAATATTCTTGGGAACCCTTTTTAGAAAACATAGTTTTCTGACTGAAGATAGTGTAATGTTTGGCTTCCTTAAAAACGCATTCTTAACTATATTATGTACGATGTAGTAGACATATGGTACCAATAAATTATTATATCTTCTATAAAAATAATATTATAATGTTACATAATTTTCTTGAGATATTTATGATAGTTTTTATAAAAATAATCATAAACATACACAATCTTTAAATGCGATGATATTGACTGAATAAACACTTACAACATTGAAACATGGGAGAAAAATCTCCATGTATGAAAAATATATCTCATGATACATAAAAAATAATTTAATGGATATTAATTCTATAATATTTAAAATTGAAATATATATACATTGGAAAAGATTTTAGGTTCATAAGAAAACATGAGTCTCAAAGAAGGAATATTGAGACAAAACTATTTTACCAATTTGGTAACTTTTTGAACAATAACCCCTTGAAATAAGGATCATAAAATCAAAATTTTTATACCCATAAATTTAATTCAAATATGCATAGAATACAATAATGGTCCGTACATACACCACAACAAATGAAAGTGTGCCGAACATGTCATGTCTCTCACAGAAATTAAATGTGAGATGAAATCCCCATACCTTATGTATATAATCTCTCTCTACTCTTAAAATATTAATATATAATAAATATATGTTTACTATACATATTCTACACGATAATATTATTATATATATTACTATATATGGTTTTATTATGATCTTATATTAACATTTCATTAACGATCCTATGATAAATTTTTACTTCAAGTAATATTCACTTTGTTCTTCACATGTGTGTAAACTTGTTATATTGTTGGTCCTTATACATGTATAATGATTCATGAATATAGATCATGATATAAATATCATTTATATCCATTATATTGATATTATAATAATTTATATCATTAATACTAATGAAATTGAATAAACTATTCATGGACATGATAAGTCATACGTACACATGAACGTCGATTCTGATTTAACTGTCGTATTGAATGTAAGTATATAAATGAAATATATATATGTGTGTGTGTGTTTTTTTTATAATTAATAAACTACCATTACTATATCTTATATATCATATAATTTCACTATACTAATCATTAATACATTCCATGTGGTGTGTGAATGAATAACATCGTTTTGAGGGGCTGGTAGTCCACACTTCCTCAAATGAGATTATCATGTCAACACCAAATGGAATGTAAAATTATTTGTGTAATAAATTTAATAAAAAATATAAATACATAATAAACATAATATATTACATATATAAATATAGTTTCCATCATAATGGACATCATGATTGGTGGTAATGAAGAAATGAACAATCATCGTTTTGTGACACAGTAGTTTCCCATACATAGAAAAAATATTTTCAATATACATTAGAAAGATTTGTGTGAATGTTTAGGTCTAAATCATTTTAAAAAAACATCCTAGTATATTTATGATAATTGTTTTTCCACACAATAATCTAATAATGATGGTGGAGGGGTGAAGAAGGAATGTAACAAAAAAGATATTGAGAGAAGGCGTTACCTCTTACTCAGGTAACTCCTATTGGTTTATGCCAAAACACATCAATGAGATGAATTATGAAAAAATAGAGGATTATAGGTGTATTTTATGGTAGTGGGGAGCTAATTAGAGAAGATTATTGGACATCCAATGATCGTTATAGATTTTGTGAAGTTAAAAAGTGCTTTCCCTTTCATAGTGGATATGGAGTGGCACTCTTGTAGGGAATTGTGGGAAACATATGATATGCTACTGGGAAGTAGTGTGAATTGTAAAGTAGAGATTCCCCCATGACACTGACCGTCCATTTCCAATGGTCGGGGAGGTTTATTAAAATCTGAAATCACCAAATACAAATATTTTGATGATTGGAAGGGATGTGTCTGGGAATCTAAGATACATTAACATCATGATTTTCCATGGAGTTGGGGATCATTCTGGAAAACGAGGAATTTTATGCGGTTTTAAGAGTCTCATGGTGAGTATCTTGGATCTTGGTATTTAAGGGATGGATGTTTGGGATGGATAAATGTGAAATAGAAAATGTCATTGACATATCCCTAAAGGTTCATGGTGTGGCTCTCCATTTTTCATGGGGTTCAGTGACAATAGATAAGGGTCCTCCTCGGAGGGCTGAGATCACAACCCGTAACTGATTCCGAGTGAGGGTTCCAGTGTCCATCCCTAGGGGAATGGAATAGTGGGTACATATAAATTTCCTCATATGGCAGGCCATGTGGCATTTTCCGTGAAGTGTTGACCACGTAGGAGTTGGATGCATAGGAAAGTATGTGAGGGAGCTAGCTGTGTAAGAGCTAGCCACATAACATTTTCTACAAAGTGCTATACACATAAGAGTTGGAAACATAGAAGGGTCAGTCAGTGATCTGGCCACAGAGGAGCTGGCTCGATAGGATATTCCATGAGTGAGCTGGTAGTGTAGAAGTTGTACAAATAACATGGTCTGCATAGGATCATCCTTATAGGAGTTAGCCGCAAAGGATCATCTGTTTAGGATCGTCCTCATTGTTTAGGCCATGAACCATTTCCCATGAAGTAGAGTCCACAAACAATTTTCTGTGTAGGTTTTTCCCTGAATATTTTCCTACAATGGGTCATGAATAATAAAAATTATTCTCTCATGGGGTTAGAAAATGATACCTTTATTCTCCAAATTACAATCCCGCTACATATTATCCATTATATAGGTTCTTCTTAATATGGTTCATGGGTTGAAGTTATAGGAAGTTCCAACTACATATGATTAGTGTGATAGAACCCATGAACTGCTTTGTGTGTGGGATAGATTTGACAAACACCCATTATATTTTTCTCCATGCTGCAATTAATTTTTTTCACCCCATCAAGATCTCCCATTTTTATCACAAAAGGTCCATTTATAGAGAAATAGATGGGAGCACATGCCATGTTTTTACTGATATCATGGATGAAATCCCAGAAAAAGGATGAACTTATCATCAGGGGATGGGTCTATCATCCATGGTTGTTAGAATCACTACCTTGGTCTCATGAATGACTTTGTTTTGTTCACAAGATACCATTGGATTCACGTCACCCACAAACCGTTTCAGTTCACGGGGGATATCATATACGGTAAACATTTATCCACCTCCTTCCCACAAAAGATATCATTTCTTAAGGTATTGGCGTAGTCATCATCTTCCCATGATCTGCTCGGTTTGAAAATGATTTTCAATGTCGTGGATCTCCATGCAGAGAGGTGGTGTGTGAAGAAATTTTGTTCCTTAAAATCATGCGCCATTGAATGTTTTTCTACAATTTCATTTATCATTTATACTTATATCCTTTTATGAGTTTTATGGGATTTTATATATCCTTAATGACAAATTTTTTGGGATCCAACAAATTCCTCTCATTAGAATGGTCATCGATCAGGATGAAGATGAGTCTATTTTAATGTATATGTTGTCTCGATTTGAATGAATGATCAGTTATAGCTCAAATGTTTGTCTGTGCTAAGGGAATTAGTTAGCATAGTTCGACTATTTATAGGGTTACATAGAAAACTGAAAAACATTGTATCTTTTTACATTATAACCTTATTTTTCATAATCGTTTTATGATGCGGGATTAGCAGGTATAACATTAATTTTTCATAGGCATCTCTTTGTGTGTTTTCAACCAAAAAAGTTTTGTGTATCTTATGATAGCTCAATATTTTTTCCTAAACCATATGAGGCTTTGGTCTAGGGATCTGATACTCTAATTTTACCTAGGGTACTCTTTGAATGTTTCCAACCGGGTGAGTTTCATGTCTCTCTTTATGGGTAGTTTAAAGTATTGCAAGCTAGACCACCATTACTAGAGTTTTAGTTCAAATAGTTTTGATCATTAATGATTTTTTAGGTCAAGATGCCCGGACCATTGATTATTTTTTATGTCAAATATATTTATACATTAATGAAATTTTAGGTCAAATAACATTATCCATTACTGATATTTTAGGTCCAATTCCATTGATCATGTTATTTTTACAAAAATCCATTAATATTGCATATTGATAGAGAATTCCCAGATAGTTTTCATATATGTGTGAGGGATTTTCCTTGACCATGTTTTGTTGGTTTTGGGGTGTGATACATTGTATGGGGAATGAAATACATGGGTAATATAGAAGTAGGAGAAGCCTCTCAGGAGGAAAATTTTTCCTTTTGTTGAGGGGGAATTTTTGTGGGAAACTTATGAAGAGTCATTAAGTAATTGTGCACATAGTAAAAAAAGGTGATATCAATACCCTAACATTCCACATCAAATGTAAATGTAATTTAATAAGAATTTTTATTTCTCAAAACACTAGGGGAGTCTTTTCCATGGAGTGGTGTCTGAAACGTTTGAGGGAATTCGTATTAATGGTGATCCTAAATGAGATAAAAATCCTACACGTAGTTGTCCTATGCAAAGGGGGGTTAGAGCATGGTAAGTTTTAATATCATGAAGCCAGGACATTTGGGAACTATGAATGAAATTTGTTTTCCACTATGGGATGTAATGTTAATACTTCATCATGGTGGTTTGATCATGAATGTTCTATCATTTTCTGGTATGAATGTGGAAAAAATAGGGAAACTATAATCCATGGGCGTTTTGTGAAACCAGGGTGTGAGGTAAGACATAAAAATAAAAAAAGAAGTTTCTGGAGGTAGGAGAAGCCTTTCCAGATAATGAATATGACTTTGGTTGACAGGCTGTTTTGGGGGGAACTTATGAAGAGTTGATCGGGCATTGTGTGCATAGTCAAGAAAAGGTTTCCTAATGACACCAAACGTCCATTTCTAATGGCTAGGGATAAATATAGAAATGCATACATTTCTGGACATATACTATGGTTTTTCAAAAAGAGAGTTCCTAAGAAAGAAAGAGGGAATCCAAGTCTGAATTTCCTAGTAATGGTTATTGATTTTTCCCCTCACATGTGTGTTGAGGCTTCCTTACATTAGTCTGATTTGTGTAAGGAAAAAGGGGCTGAATTTAATTCATAGTTGGACCCGAAAGATTTGGTTGTGACTATGTATATTTATTTCAATTGAAATGAATGCTGATGTAGTCATCATAAGGTTTTCTCATATGAATATATAATTTTCACATAAGAGTAGGGAAGTTTCGTCTATTGTATAGGCCCACCTGTGAAACATATTCATAATGGACTTTCTTACACTAATATAATTAATAAATAGGGACATGGGGAAGATATTATTTGATATATCTGGACAAAAGGGTAAACATTGGGAATCATACATCATGTATTTTTAATTTCATGATAATAATATATTGATATAAAATCCCTGATTAACTGGAAGATAACTGCGTAGGGATGTTTTCACATTTCTTGAACATAAGGGGATATGTAAATTTTAAACCATGGAATAGGGGGATCTCAGATCAGGAGAAATGGTATAGGTATTTGATGTTTTTGGGCATACTGAATTAGTGGATTCTATTCCAAAGAATGATCTCTCCTTTGTCTAGTAGACTTTTTTGTGGGAAACATATGTACATTCATTGGGGCATTGTGTGCATAGTCAAACTGAGGTTTCCACAGTACATTTTATATCCACTTCGGATAGCTGGGGAGGTTTATAAATATCCAAAATTACTCAAGGAAATGAGTTTAGGGGATGAAAATGATATATCATGTAATGACCCATAAATTTTAATGGAATTGTTTTTATTAATTTTCTTTGAGATTTTACAAAAACGCAGTTTCTGACGGCACCTAATTCTGAGGCCCAGTGTGCCCGGAATCTTTTTCCAAAGTTTAGCTTGGGTACGTTCAGTGAACGAATGAGAGGGTTTTCCTAACTTTTCAGCTGGTGCTCAGAATCGAATTCCAAGGGCACCAGTGGAATCGCAGCACCAGTAATTGCATAAGAATGCCATCTTCAGAGTTGTGTTTGCTCGGTTAAGGTTATTAAATTTTAGGGTTAACTAAAGAATAAAATAAAATAATGTGCAACAAATTTATTTTATTCTAAACAGTGTAAATCTAAGAATGGCGGTTGGTGTGGGACCCACTGATATCTTAACTCCTAGGTAGGATATTAGTGAGGTGGGGCCCACACGAGCCCCACCCCTTTATTTCCTATTACCTTCCACGTGAATTAAATATCGTAACTCACCCACACCCCCTCTTTTAAATACCAAGTCAAATATCTTGTTTAATGGATTTATTAAAAGCCTCATTAATTGGGCAATGCTCGATAATTAAAGCGTGATCTATTTTTGAATTTCAAACATAGTTGGCGTGGGAAATAATATAAGTCAAGGCCTTATTTTATTATAGTTGTTGTGTCCTGCAAGATATTTGGGGGAGGAATTACTCGATTGCTTGAATCTTCATCTTCTTCATTGGAGAACGTGAAGAACGACGAAGAACGCCGGCCTCCGATGGAAGATGTCAAAGAACTCTAGTTCCCCAGAGATTGATGACGCGACGCCGTGTACCGCAACGCCGACGATCCTCCTTCTGCGACGCCGACGATCCTCTTCCGCGACGCCGTCTCCTACGACGTATTTTCCAGAGACGATCATCGTTCATAAACACCTTGAGGTAGGGGTTTTGGTTCAATTAAATATATGTGAATTATATCCTCGACAGGTGTTTAATTGTCGAAAGTTGTTTGAACTGCTAACACGGTGGGTGCGGACCAACGAACAAGTCTGAACCCACCATTTCTTTTTTCTTGGTGTGCGGATCGACGAGTGGCAACGAAGTAGGCCGAAAAGGTGTTTTGAGGTCTTCATATTGAAGACATAGTCCCAGGAGGACTGCTGGTGAAGACGACAGGCAAAACAGACCACCGGAGCGTGTCCGGTGGTCTGCGGAACACCCGACCGGTGCGCCACGCTGGCACAGCGGTGCCGGCGGCGCCGACGCGCCGCCGGGAAGGGCCAAAGCAGCTGAAGCCACGGAAGCAGGCAGCTGGTCTTGCGGCTGCGCGGTACCGGGGGCGACGCAGCACCGGGCCGCGTCCACTGGCAAAGAGCGGCCCCCACGCGGAGGCTGCAGCTCCAATCAAGGGGGAAGCGCCCCCTTTGCGCGGTCGCTCGACCAGTGCTGATCCACCCCGGGCCGGACCGGCCGCTCCGGGCCAGGCCGCCCAGGCCGCGCCCTAATGGGCCAGACCCGGACCCGGTTCGGGTCGACTAGGTTCGGGCCGACCCATGGGGGGTTGGGCCGGGTCGGTCCGGGTCCAGACCCCCCATTTTCAGACCACTTCTGGTTTTTTTCCCATAACATGGGCTACAGACCTCCGATCGACGCACCGTCAGTTGCATAGAGATCCTTGGATCGAGCCGGTCATTTTTTTCTATTACACTGAAGGTTTTGGAGAACTTTAGGTACGTCTATGTGGGTTTGAACACGAAACCAACCGTGCCCTCGGAGCGGAAACACTTATAACATGAGCTCCGAATATCTGATTCACGTGCCGTCGACATTGATGGATTTCTCTTAGTGAGACAAAACTTTTTCCTTACGCCGCTCGAGGTTTGGATGTAGTTGGTGTGCGGTCAGGTTGGTTTTGTCTTAAAAACCAACCGGACCCCTGGAACAAAAACACCAATAACTCTCAGACCGGGCGTCTGATTGACGCGCCGTCTGCTACGTTGAGTTCCTTTTTTCAAGATGGAACTTTGAGATACATCAACTCCAGACTACGTGTCAGTTGATGTATCGACCCCCTTGTCTGGTGGAGCGGACCCTCCCAGAATGAGCATGATGAGTGCGGGAACCCTAGAGCTGGCTACGACTGAGGCGACTGCACTGAAATCCTATGTGGGTTCGGCAGAGATGAAGACTGTACTGAAATCCTATGCAGGTTTGACGGAGATGAAGACTGCACTGAAATTTTATGTGGGTTCGGCAGCGATGAAGACCGTACTGAAATCCTATGTGGGTTCGATGGAGATGAAGACTACATTGAAATCCTATTTGGGTTCGGCATCAATGAAGACCGTACTGAAATCATATGTGGGTTCGACTGAGATGAAGACTTCACTGAAATCCAATGTGGGTTTGGGAGTGATAAGGACCGTACTGAAATCCTATGTGGGTTCGAAGGCAATGACTACTGTTCTTGTATCCTATGTGGTTCTGGCAGTGTCTGACTCTGTTCTAGCTATCCTATGTGGGCCTGGCAGAGTAGCTGGTTTGGAATCCTATGTGGGTCCCAGCTTAGATGAATCAGTTTCTATATCTGATCATCTCTATCACCGAAGAAGTATACCTGTGTGAGCTGAGAGTTGACTTTCAATCATTATCTTTGATATGATTGACTTTCTTTCCTATATAGATTGTGTGGTACTATCCTGTGTGGACGTGATCGAACTTGGGCTCGGATGCTGGAGACGAACTGGAATTGATGACTTATGTGTATGTATGGGCATATACCTATGTAGTGTTGGTTGTTACTTCATGATTATATCTTTATTTTTTGGATTATAATTTTTGGATCTGGGAGAACGTCGGGGGTCTCGGGGTCCCTACTGAGTAGCGTATACTCACCCATGCATGGGCTATGCCCGTATTACGTTGTGTTGGAAGCAGACGATGGAACACACTGACCGTGGTAGAGGATAGAGAAGCAGTCGGTACCTGGAGGTAGACCACTGGGCAGGACGTACACGGAGCGGACGACTGGACCGGAGGAGCAGAGGTGGCTATCTGTACTCACCCTTCAGGTGGGACTTCCAGTGGATGGCTCGACGTTGCTGCTTTACTTTCAGTTGTTGTACATTCTTTCCAGTTGTGCTTTACATTCAATTTTGGTTTATATTCTGGCCCATTTACTTTCCGCACTTACTTGTACTCAGTTTACTTAGTGTTTACTTCTGCTGGCTTACTCTGTGGTGTTTGTTTACTTTATAAAGGAAATTCCTTCCCATTTCTTACTGGATTTACGTCTTGGTGCTAGTCGCCAGCCCCTGGCCTATAGGAGGCGGGATTGGGGTAGTCACGGCATGGGTCCCGATGATGGGTCGTGACAAATTGGTATCAGAGGAGTTCGGTTCTATCGTAGAACTCTGGACTCTGATCATTCTTCTATGTGAAGCAATAGTGTTAAGGGTATTGAGTGTGGTTATCAGTCCAGGGAGACCAGTGTTGGTGCGGCGGCCGACGTATCTATACATCTGGACCCTGACATCTGATTTCCGACTCAATGCACGAAAACATTGATTGCAAGTGTGTTTCAGATGTTTTCTTTGTAATTACTTTATGTCAGCTCACCAGCTATACTATTTGACCATGGCACACATGTTTCTTTTCAGGATGCCCCACGATGGCAGACAACTAGGGTTCCGAGCATTGTCCGAGACGACAGCCCACCGAGCGATGAGGCCTCGGTGCAGGGCCCTTTGACAGCGGAGGCACCGGCAGTACCTCTACGCACTGAGCCACCGATGATACCAGCTCTATCCACTGATAGTGCACGTCGCCTTAGCGCTCTGCACGAGTTTCAGCGTCAGAGACCTCCCAGGTTCTCTAGGGAGACAGACCCTCAGGCACCTGAGGATTGGCTGGAGGCGATTGTACGAGTTTTCAGGTTATGGGGACACCAACCGACCTCATGGTGATCCTCACAGTGAGCCTCCTGCAAGCGGCAGCAGGTAGATGGTGGATCATGATGGTCCAGTTGGATGACGAGGCATCTCTCCTATGGACGAACATCGAGAGACTCTTCCGCTCGAAGTCCGTACTAGCCACCCTCCATGCGATGCACATCCAGAAGCTTCTACAGCTGCGGCAGGGCAGCATTACGGTCGCCCAGTACTCGGCGAGATTAACCAATCTCTCACGGTATTCGACAGACATGGTACGGGAACCAATCTTCTAGCCAGGACATTCGAGCAGGGACTGAGGCATGAGATCAGGGCATCGATGATGTCCCTCAGCATTCCAACATAGGCTGGAGTACTGGAGTGAGCTCTTCTAATAGAGAGCTTTCTTGTTGAGCCTATGCCAGCAGCGAGACCTACCACAGGCCGACACGTAGTAAAGTCGTCTGTAGCTGGAATTCGACGGATGTTATAGGGGTCCGGGTGGACCGGACCATCAGGCAGATGACCTCAGGACACTGCCTCAGAGGTGCGGGGCATAGGGCGTAGAGCCATCCTTCTAAGGAGAAGACAGTGCTACGCATGCGGCGGGCAGGGCCACATTGCTCGTGACTGCCCAACCCGCCGTACAGAGGAGCAGCATACGGTTGAGGGGCCACCCAAGCAGAGGCAGAGGGTCGACCGTGGTGTTCCACCGGGATCAGGTGGATGAGGCAGGTGAGCTGGTCGAGCAACAGGTGGTGGGCGAAGCTTTGAGGCTTTTCCACCACCACCACCACCACTTGGAGGTCTACCCCGGGCAGAGGGAGCTGGCGGGCAGAGACAGGCTCAGCTTCAGGCAGTGGAGGCCTACCACCACGGCGCGCCAGAGATGATTCGAGGTACGATATGTGTCTCCTCCACACTTGCTTCAGTTCTTATAGACACATGAGCGAGTCATTCCTTTATATGCGCTGCCCTTGTTCGGAGCTCTGAGATTCCGATGGAGCTGTTGCCCTGATCCGTACAGCTAGAGACTTATAGGGGAGCAGACTCGACGATTACGCACTGGTGCCGGCATTGTGAGCTTGCTCTAGGAGGTGAGAGCTTTAGCTGGGATCTGCTTGTAGCGGCGTCGAGGCCTTACGACGCCATCTTGGGCATGTATTGGTTATGAAAATTCCATGCTCAGATTTTCTGTATTAGGCACAAGGTGTGGTGTGTTCTCACCGACGGGAGCAGGTTCAACTTCATCGGCGAGAAGGGAGCCTTTGCAGTACAGGATGGACTCTCACAGAGGAGAGGACAACCCATCACTCATCAGTTGGCTAGCCTCATCCTAGGAGCAGTTGACGTGTAGAGTCTTGGATTTCCTGCAGTGGTGGGTCAGTATGTGGACGTTTTCCCTAATGACGTCTTAGGGCTACCTCCTCACAGAGAGGTAGAATTCTATATTTCTTTGTACCCCGGGACAACCCCGATATCCACTCCAGCATATTGGATGGTCCCCGCTGAGAATCGAGAGCTACGGGTACTGTTGGAGGACTTGTAGGGAAGGGGATTCATCCAACCCAGTGTTTCACCCTGGGCTTCCCCGATATTTTTCACCAAGAAGGCGGACAGGAGCTTGTGACTTTGTGTCGACTATCATCGCCTAAACCAGGTGACCTTGAGGAACAAGTATCCGCTACCGAGGATTGAGGACCTCTTCGATCAGCTCAAGGAAGCACGGTGGTTCTCTAAGATAGACCTTAGATCAGGCTATCATCAGCTCAGAGTTCGAGATGAGGACGTGCAGAAGACGGCCTTCAGATATCGGTATGGCCACTATGAGTTTTTGGTTATGTCTTTCGGTGTATCCAATGATCCAGCAGTGTTCATGAGACTCATGAACAAGATCTTTCAGCAATACCTTGATCGATTTGTCATGGTCTTCATTGACGACATATTGATATACTCGACCACTGAGGAGCAGCACGCCTACCACTTGCAGGTTGTACTAGAAACAATCCGAGAAAACTAGCTTTATGGAAATATCTCGAAATGTTAGTTCTGGTTACGTGAGGTCCACTTCTTGGGACACGTCATCTCTAAGGAGGGAGTTGCGGTGGATCCTGCGACGATCGAGGCAGTGCAAGCTTGGGAGCCACCATGGAGCGTGACGGAGGTGCAGAGTTTCTTGGGGCTAGCTGGGTACTACCTGATATTTGTGGCAGGATTTTCCAGATTTGCGGCACCACTCTCAGCTTTGAAGAAGATGGGGAAACCCTTCATGTGGTCAGACAGATGTCAGCAGAGCTAATAGGAGCAGAGACATAGATTGACCAGCGCTCCTATCTTGAGGATACTGGAGGAGGGAGTGGGGTACGTAGTCTACTGTGATGCATCAGGGACCATACTCGGATGTGTCCTGATGCAGGAGTGGGCCGTGATCACCTATGGATCATGTTAGTTGAGCCGCATGATCAGAACTACGCTACCAATGACCTAGAGTTAGCAGTAGTGGTCTTTAATCTTAAGATGTGGCGACACAATCTGATGGGAGAGCTCTTTACAGTCTACTCGGACCACCGGAGTCTCAGGTACACCTTCTCAAGAAGGACATAAATCTGAGACAGCGGCATTGTCTCGAGTTCCTCCAAGACAATGACTTTGAGAGAGTCTATACTCCTAGGAAGGGGAACTTAGTAGCCGATGTTCTGAGTAGGAGGACATGCATCCAGCTACTCGGGGAGGGGATTGAGCAGTTAACCACTTTGCAGATATCCTTCATGGATAGAGATGGACCAGCCTTTCTTTAGTAACTCACAGTCACTCCTCTACTACTGTAACGGGTTAAAGAGGTACAAAATTGGGACGCTGACTGTGTGATGCGGCATGCCCAGATATCCTCAGGACAGGCACCTGATAGATTCTCATTAGGAGGAGAGCACGACGTCCTTTTCAGAGGACGTACCTTGGTACCAGTTGCTTTAAAGGACGAGGTGCTGAGTGAGTTTCACACTTCCCCTTTGGCGGTACATCCTGAAGTGGAGAAGATGTATTAGGATCTCAGAAGATAGCACTGGTGGTCGGTTTTGAAGAAGGTTGTGGCAGAGTTCGTTTCTCGATGCCTCACCTTCCAGCAGGTGAAGGAAGAGCACCAGGTACCAGCAGGCTTAGTAAAACCCTTGGAGGTCCTAGAGTGGATGTGGAACGGGATATCTATGGATTTCGTGACTGGACTTCCACGTACATCCAGAGGTCACAACTTCATCTGGGTGATTGTCGACCGACTAACCAAGTCGGTCCACATCTTACCCATCAGAGAGTAGGGCTCAGTAGAGAGCTTGGGCTGTCTCTATGTTCAGGAGATTGTATGGATTCATGGTGTGCCATCATCTATCGTCTCTGAACGAGATGCTCACTTTACTTCTGGGATTTGGAAGGGGTTGCAGGAGGCATTCGGGACACAGCTACATCTTAGCAGCGCCTTTCACCCTCAGACGGATGGTCAGACGGAGAAGACCATTCAGACGCTCGAGGACATGCTCCGTGCATGTGTCCTCGACTTTGGTCACAATTGGGAGGACCACCTACCCTTGGTGTATTTAGCGTACTACAACAGCTACCACTCCACCATCGGGATGGAACCATACGAGGAAATGTACGACCGGGCTTGCAGATCACCTCTGTGCTGGACAGACCCAGGGGAGTCAGCACTTGTGGGACCAGAAATGGTCCAGGCCACGACAGATAAGGTCCAGGTCATCCAAGAGCGGAAGAGGATAGCTCAGAGCCGGTAGAAGTCTAATGATGACAAGAGGCGGAGGCCACTGGAGTTCGAGGATGACAACCACATCTTCTTGCGGGTCTCACCTCGACGTGGATTACGGAGATTTGGCCGAGGCGGCAAGTTAACTTCGCGCTTCATCGGACCATTCCAGGTCCTCAGCAGGATAGGCGAGGTGGCTTATCACCTAGCTCTACCACCTCAGTTGCATCGGGTGAACGACGTCTTCCACGTATCTCAGCTGAGGAGTTACATGCACGACCTGACACATATCATCAACCATAGGGAGATAGACCTTGACGATGGGGTGACTTTTGCGGAGGTCCCGGTGGAGATCAAGGATCGACAGGAGCGGGTCCTATGGGGAAGGTCGATACCTATTATGTGCATCAGATGGCAGCATGGAATCCTCCAGGAGAGCACATGGGAGTGGGAGGCTCATATGTGCACTCAGTACATACATTTGTTCCCCTAGTTTATGATGTATCTTTACGGGGATGTAAAGCCCTGAGGTGGGAGTAATGTAATGACCCGTAAATTACAAGTAAAGTTTTTTTTCTTAATTTTCTTTGGGATTTTACAAGAACACAGTTTCTGACGGCACCTTATTCCGAGGCCTGGTGTGCCCGGAATCTTTTTCCGATGTTTAGCTCGGGTACGTTCAGTGAACGAATGAGCGGGTTTTCCTATCTTTTGAACCGGTGCTCGAAATCAAATTTTGAGGGCACTAGTGGAATCGCAGTAACGGTAATTGCTTAAGAATGACTTTTCCGAAGTTGAATTTGCTCGGGTGAGGTTATTAATTTTTTGGGTTAACAAAAGAATAAAATAAAATAATGTGCAAGATATTTTATTTTTATTCTAAACAGTGTTAATCTAGGCATGGAGGTTGGAGTGGGACCCACTGATTTCCTAACTCCTATGTAGGATATTAGTGAGGTGGGGCCCACATGAGCCCCACCCCTTTATTTCCTTTTACCTTCCACGTGCATTAAATATGGTAACTCACCCGCACCCCCCTCTTAAATTCCAAGTAAACTCTCACGTTTAATGGATTTATTAAACACCTCATTAATTGGGAAACACTCAATAATTAAAGCGTGATCTGTTTTTGAATTTCAAAAACAGTTAGCGTGGGAAATAAAATAAGTCAAGGCATTATTTTGTTATAGTTTTTGTGTTGTGCGAGAGATTTGGGGGAGGAATTACTCAAAGCCTTGTATCTTCATCTTCTTCATTGGAGAACGCAAAGAACGCTGGCCTTTGTCGGAAGACGACAAAGTACGCTAGTTCCCCAGAGATCAACGACGCGACACCGTGTACCGCGACACCGACGATCCTCCTTCCATGACGCTGACGATCCTCTTCTGTGACACTGTATCCTACGACGTATTTTCCCGTGACCATCTTCATTCATCAACACCTCAAGGTAGGGGTTTTGGTTCAATTAAATCTATGTGAATTATATCATCGACATGTGTTTAATTGTCAGAAGTCGTTTGAACCGCTAACGCGGTGGGTGCGGACCAACGAACAAGTCTAAACCCACTGTTTCTTTGTTCATTGTGTGCGGATCAACGGGCGGTGACGAAGTGGGATGAAAAGGTGTTTTGAGATCTTCGCAGTGAAGAGACGGTCCCGGGAGGACCGCTGGCGAAGACAACAGGCAAAACGGACCACCGGAGGGTGTCCGATGGTCCGCGGAAGACCCGGCCAGTGGGCCGTGCCGGCACGGCGGTGACGCCCGGCGCGCCGCCGCAGCTGGTCCCACGGTCACGCGGGACCGTGGGTGACGCAGCACCGGGTCGCATCAGCTGGCGAGGAGCGGCCCCCATGCGGGGGCCGCAGATCCAATCAAGGGGGCAGCGCCCCCTTTGTGCGGCCGCTCGACCAGTGCCGAGCCTCCCCGGGCCGGACCAGCCGCATCGGGCCGGGCCGGGCCGCGCCCTTATGGGCCATACCTGAACCTAGTTCGGGTCGACCCGGTTCGGGCCGACCTAGGGGGTTGGGCCGGGTCGGTCCGGCCCCAGACCCCCCATTTTCAGACCACTTCCGATCTTTTTCCCATAACATGGGCTACAGACCACCGATCGATGCACCGTTAGTTGCGTAGCGATCCATAGATCGAGGTGGTCATTTTGGTATATTATTATTGAGGGTTCTGAGATCTTTGGGTATCGGTGGGTCGGTTCTAACACGAATCAACCGGGCCCTCGGAGCAGAAACGCTTATAACTTGAGCTCTAGACGTACGATTGACGTACCATCGACAGTGTTGGATTTCTCTTAGTGAGATGGGACTTTTGGATTACTCTGCTCGAGGTTTGGATGCAGTTGGAGTGCGGTCGGGTTGGTTTTGACTTAAAACCCAACCGGGCCCCTGGAACGAAAAAACCAATAACTCTCAGACCGGGCGTCCTATTGACGTGTCGTCTGTCACATTGAGTTCTTTTTGTCGAGACGGAACTTTGAGATACATCAACACCAGACTACCTGTCAGTTGGTGTATCAACCCCCTTGGCTCGTGGAGCGGACCCTCCCGGAATGAGCATGCTGTGTGTGGGAACCCTAGAGCTGGTTGCGACTACGACTGTGGAGATTGCACTGAAATCCTATGTGGGATCGGCAGCAATGAAGACCGTACTAAAATCCTATGTGGGTTCGATGGAGATAAAGAATGCACTGAAATACTATGTGGGTTCGACAGCGATGAAGACCGTAATGAAATCCTATGTGGGTTCAACGGCGATAAAGACTACACTGAAATCCTATGTGGGTTCGGCAGCGATGAAGACCGTACTGAAATCCTATGTGGGTTCGACGGATATGAAGACTACACTGAAATCCTATTTGGGTTCGGCAGCGATGAAGATCGTACTGAAATCTTATGTGGGTTTGACGATAATGACTACTGTTCTTGTATCCTATGTGGGTCTGGCAGTGTCTGACTCTATTCTTTCTATCCTATGTGGGTCTGGAAGAGTAGTTGGTTTAGTATACTACGTGGGTCCCAGCATAGATGAATCAGTGGCTATATCTGATCATCTCTATCATCGAAGAAGTATACCTGTGTGAGCTGAGTCTTGACTTTCAATTATTATCTTCGATATGATTGACTTGATTTCCTATGTGGATTGTGTTGGGCTATCCTGTGTGGACGTGATCGAACTTGGGCTCAGATGTTGGATCCAAACTGGAATTGATGACTTAGGTGTATATATGGGCATATACCTAAGTACTGTTGGTTGTTACTTCATGATTGTATCTTTCATTTGTGGATTATCCTTTGTGGATTCTGGGAGACCTTCGGGGGTCTCGGGGTCCCTACTGAGTAGCGTATATTCACCCCTGCACGGGCTATGCCAGCACTACGTTATATTGGATGCAGACGACGGACAACGCTGATCGTGGTAGAGACTAGAGGAGTAGTCGGTACTTGGAGGTGGACCACTGGGCAGGACGTACACAGAGCGGATGGCTAAACCCGGGGAGCTAAGGTGGCTATCTGTACCCACCCTTCAGGTGGGACTTCTAGTGGATGGATCGACGTTGCTGCTTTACTTTCAGTTGTTGTACTTTCTTTCCAGTTGTACTTTACTTTTAATTTGGGTTTGTATTTTGGCCCATTTACTTTCCGCACGTACTTGTACTCAGTTTACTTAGTGTTTACGTCTGATGTCTCACTCTGTGCTGTTTGTTTACTTTATAAAGGAAATGCCTTACCCTTTTTGTCAGGATTTACGCCTTGGTGCTAGTCGCCAGCCCCTGGCCTATGGGAGGAGGGATTCGGGTAGTCACAGCACGGGTCTTGAGGACGGGTCGTGACATATCTAGATATGTTACAAACATTCATTATACGTCCACCCATGGTGTTAGAAACATCCCTACATAGATCTTACTCATATATAGGTTGAGAATTTAGATACCGTTATTTGAACTAGCTCAAGTTCATGATGACTATGGTTCCTTTAAATTAATTTCCTTGTGTAGGATTTGTCCATCGACAAGGGTTGGATCACATTATATATTTGGGGCACAACTATGATGAATGTCATTTCATTTATATGAATATTATGTGGACATGAATCAAGACATACATAGTTCTATATGGAACATGAAGTTTAACATCGGGCACTAAAGATGTGGGAACTCGACATGAGTGAATATAATGTCATTAATTCATGAGTCATTACATGTCGTTGAAAGGATGATGTCCATGCAGCTTAATATCTTACGATTCAGACATTGAAAACATAGTTTAACGTCATGATGCAGGAAAGAATTGTCATAAAACCATGATCAGTTATGGGATAATGAGTATAATATATTCTGATATATCTCAAATGTGAGTGAATGAGAAATTGTAAACTATGACCTTGAGGGCTCTCATATTGAGAGACGTGATATGGTTCTTGGGAACCATTGGATATACTAAGGTATGAAAGGCCTCTCTTGAGGAGTAATTTTTATTTGGTGGATAAGAAATTTTGTGGGCAACTTATGCAGATCTACTGGTGAATTATGTGCATAGTCATGAAATGGTGTTCTCAAGACACTGACTATACATTTCTAATGCCTAGAGATGATTCATGGGGAACCCAAAATTTCTCAAATAATAGAGTTTGATGGGTGGAATGTGTATATATAGTCATGCATGTAATATCCTAACTTTGATTGGTTGTTATGTATGGAATCCACTACATAGATCTGATTTGTATGTAAGGGGTCTGATATTTATGTAAATCCTTATTGTAGGAATCATGGTTTGGTATCTCTTGCAATGGTACCCAATTTTTTGTAGTAGATGGGGCATTTTATTTTGAATGCAGGGTGGACGAAGATGTATATTCTAGGTATCACTATGTATCATATGATGATAGAAATTATCCCACATGTATTTCTTGAAGTACCTTTCACTTTAGTGTCATACAGTGATGATGTAGGCTCCCTGTTGTGACAGGGAAACATCTATTATTCCATTTTGGTGTCTTATTACCAGGAACCTGGTGAACTTTTTGTGGATTAACATGCCTTGACTATGTGGGGAATCCCCATACTGTACCTCATAAGCACACTTGATCTATGCACAGTGTGACAAACATGGGATAACAAAGGGTTAATCCTTCCACATATAGATGATGTTATTGAATGTGGGGGAATTTTAATTTTCAGACATCTGTCACAGATGGGCCCGTATCTGGATGTTTCGGTGCCACTATTCCCTTCATTGGGATGAGAATCATACATTGTTCCATGAATTTTTCAATTATCATTCTGACCTAAACTCAAGGATGTGGAATTTTTTTAGATGGTAGATAGACCCTAATGTGCAATTTGGGTATCAATATATACCACATGATAGAATGAATCAAGCTAGATATTGTTTAAGAACAAACTCCATACATAGGTCTAGCATCTATGCAGGTAAAGGGGAATTTTTCTAATTTTGGTGGTTGGTTTATGTAGTTCAATCTAGGCGTGAGTATGTATCCTGTGAGGGAAGAAATCACGACACCCATAGTTTAAGAAATTGGTCTCCATGCATAGGCTTGGTCAATATAAATAGAGAGGGGGGATTTTTTTTTGAATGGTTGTTGGACCAGGATGTGGAAGCTAGGGATCTCTATATATCAAATAATAATAGGAATCAATCCACACATAGTTATAAAAGAATCTCCCTACATTGGTTTGTCCCATATGCAAGGAGGGGGAATTTGTACATTTTCTTAAGTAGTTAGAATTCCATGTACCTTTACTCTTTGTTCATGCTGTGGGAAGCCCTTACCACCGTTCCTAAGATCACATGATCTTTTCTCAATGTGAGAAACAAGGAATCAAGATGTATCTAATTATCCCATTGACAGATGGGAGTCAATCCATACAGAGTTCTTTGAAGGGAGTTCCCATGTGGGTATGGATCACATATAGTAATATGGGCATTTTAATTTATCTTACACATAACTAACTCATGTGCACTGAATCATGGGTTGGAAGGAAATGATCACTTTATAGTTATATATCTTTTGGTGAGGATGAATGTTTCCATGTAGTTTAAATTTATTTGGTAGGGACACATGTGAAATTTAGTCTAACATCGTGCAACTAATAAGATCTCCACATAGTTTAGCATCATGTGGAAAGGACGACAGATAACTTGATATGGAAGAAAGAATTGGTGTAGCATGCAGTTTAACATCATGCGAGCAGGACAGTTTTTTCCATGCAGTTTAACATCATCCGGTGAAGAAAAACACTATACAATTTAATGTCATGTGGATAGGTCATATTATTCTTTTTGATACGTGAAATATTTTTTCAAGAACCTTTCATTGGTGGGAGATTTGTTATGCTGGCCATCCATTGAAATATTAGAATAAGAACCATTAGAGTAAGCCTTATGTATTACATACAGCCCTTCCCATATTAGTTCAATATTCGGATGTTTCTTTCAAAGAAACATTATTGTTTTAAGGAAAAGTATCATTCCTCCTTTAAGGAAGGAAAAAAGGTGAATCATTTTATTTAAGTTTTATACAATTCGGTTTTGGTAAACATCCAAATGGTGCAAGACATGTAATCTGTTATCAACCTGTCACTCCACCTCTTGGAGCCACTTTAGGAATTGATCATATATAGATAATTGATCATAGAAGGCAATGTGAATTCTGGGTGATTGTACTTTAATTAGTAGGATCACGTTTTCTCATATACCAATAAATACGAGGTTTCTGGAGTGGATGTTTGAGTTGTGGTGTGCTATGCCCATATAGTATAGAGGAGCTTGTCCAGTCATTATTTGTTTCCCTTGCCAACCATTTTATATAGTATATTTTATAATGTCTTATTAGAGGCCTCTATCTATTCATTGGATGTTGTATGTTAGTAGTATAAATGGTAGGACTTGATACCATACTCTTGATATAGCTTTTCCAACTCAATAGGGTATAAATTCGTTCTGTTGACCATCACTATTATGTGAGGGACACCAAATTTGGTGATGATGTTTTATTTCATATAGGAGAAAATGCTAATTTCTCTGACTTCCCTAAGGGGAATAGATTATACCAATGTCAAAAGTAAGTATGTTTATGTGAGAATATATTTGAATTATGTGGCTGTAACAGGTGGTTAGGGACCCCCGATATCCATTCCTCGTATGGAAAATGTCATGGAGTACTTGATTCTGTGATTAAATATGGGATTTAGTGATTGAAATTTTCATGAGCCTGTTAGGAATATAACTTCATGATAAATTTAGAACATTCCTACCATATAGTGGGAAAATAGAATCCATGCCTTTTAATTTGATGAGAGATCTTGGGTCCAGACTAGTAGACTATTTAGGGAAGTCATTTGGGAAAACCTACTGATTATTCTTTGATCAACCCCTACATTGGCACTATGGTTCTTTTACAGTTTTTGTATTCTGGGACATAGGTAAAGATAAAAAATATTTTTTTCTCAGTGGTTGATCATGATTCTGGGACGGTTTTGTGATGCTTGGAGCTTGTTGCTTAGTGTGGAACTCTATGCTTATGTCATAGCTTCTTGGGGGTTTTCATTTATTTTTATGATTTGTTATATGATTTTCGATTATTTTGGTTTGTTTTATTGGTTTTGGGCCATGATAATGACGTGGGTTAGTTTTTGGGTGTTTGTTGGTATTTTTTTTACTATTTTATATTGAGTACATGCATCATGTAGTTGTTGTTTGTTATGGAATTTTTTGATAGTTGCTTTTATTTTAAAGGAAAAATCATCTCCCACCATTATTAAAGCCCATGGAATTTATTACCAACCATTGGGGCCTTGGGGATGTCACCTATGTCTTACTAGAATTTCACCACTCTCTCAAGCCAATTGGATGGGGAGGGATGTTAAATGATATACCGACTTGTTTGGTCCTTGACATATAAGTACAGTTGGAATTCTTTGGTCTTGGAATCAATTTCTTTCTTGGAATTGACATTAATCCATGGTTGATTCCTCGGGTTTGGATGGTATAAAGGCATAGGATTTTTAGAACATTAAATTTATAGCATAAAAGGACATAACTAACACTTATATGTTGAGTGTTAAGTTACCAAGGAGTTGGGTACAAGAGTGTTTGGAAGAAACTTACAGGATCTGGATCTATTTTTCTTGGGTGTAGCCAATGAGAAGTTTATATGATGTATGGTAGAAATTAATTCTCACTAGGATTCATATTTAATAGATCATAATAATTTATGTTGTTATATATAGGTGTTGACTTGTGAAAAATCATGGAATTGTTTTCAAATGTGTGAATTTTATGAGAGAATGGTTGTTGTAATTTGAAAATGGGTTTATTTACAAAACATGTTGGATTTTTCAAATATGGAATACACAAGGTAAAATGGGAATAGTGAAATCACCATAGTGATAGTTATAATTATTTTAATTTCAAAATTTAAGCCTCTTCTTGTTGGAGAGCGAACCTTATGGATTTTCGTGTGTTAATAGAACTGGACATGGGTAGGTATCATAGAGACTAAATTGAGATATATAATGAAAATATGGTTCCAACTGAGCCACTAGTGAACCAATAGTTTTCCCAAAGCATCATTCATGATTTTTGAAGTATTGAATGTAGACTGAAACTAGATACTCCAATTACGATATCTTTCATGGTTGGAAATCTATGTGATGGAATTATATTTGTATTCATGAGAGGAAGCGTGAACCCTAACACTGAAAGAAATAGAAAGAGGGAGACCTTTCCTCAACAACATGGAGTATAAAAAAGTCATAAGACTGGATTTTTAATACTTGCCCCTTGACCCAAAATTAAACCATTATGACTTCATTGTGGTTCTGTAGGCCACATGAATCCGGATTTCATGGAACAACCTTGATCATGTCAAAATTGAAATAAGATGGGGGGATTCTTCACTGTTATTGTCGTAATTATCTAATATCGGGTGTTCATGAAATTCCTCTAGGGATATTGGCATCTTATTCCATGATGGGTTGGGGGAAACAACATACTCATCATTAGAAGAGCCGAGTTAGTCAATGCGATTCTATGAATACCATGAGTCCTCATTGGGGAATGTTTTTGTAATGTAATAAAGATCAATTTGTTGCATGAAAACAGCTGTCTGGGTCGATCAGGTTGTGGTGGATGAACAATCCTTACCATCCATGGTGTGAGGTATGATTATATTGAATTCTACATTTACGAATGTTTTGTTTGATATGGGTTCTTAAAATTATTTCATTTATTCTCATGCGGTTTATTTTATGAGTTTAAGTGTGAAAAAGATACCTTCTTTTTTTAAAACTTCTAACACCTCTTAGTTGAAGAGTCTGTCAAGACATCTTGTGTTGAGTGGGTTGTATAGATGGGAACATTGTTTTTTTATGTGGTATTTCTCAGTTCTTAATATGTAATAATATGTTTTAGTCCATGTTATGGATTGGTTAATTATTTTTAAGGATTACATTGACTGTTATGTATGAACAGTGAGTTTTACGATTGTTGGTGGCATCAAACATATCTTTAATTGAGAGAAATATGTGATGAAAGGTGAAAAATGACTTGTTATAAAATGTATTTGGGAAGATATTGTTTCATTTGGATGATTTTACTTTTGTATCAGAGGAAGAGGATGAGAAAATAAATATTCCAGTGGTTGCAGATCAGTTTCTAGATGTCTATTCTAAAATAATTCTTCGGGCTTCAACCAAGAGAGAAGTAGAGTTTATGATTGATCTCCTCCTCAGGACTAGTCATACCTCAATTCCATATTTATGGATGGAGCCATCATTATTTAGGGAATTTAATGTAAAATTAGTGTAATTAGAGAACCAAGGGTTCATTTGGCCTGGAAAGTCTTCATGTGCAGTGCCAGTTCTGTTTGATAAAAATGTTTGTGGAACTCAGAAACAATGTATTGATTATCATAAGATTAATATGTCAATGATAAAGAACCAATAATCACTACCACACATTAATTATTTTTTCAATCCATTGAGGGGATCATAGTGGTTCTACCGGATTGACATGCAGTCTTGATATCATCAATTGTGGGTATAGAATTAGGGTGTTTTGAAAATATGCCTTCAAAATTAGATATAGGAATTATGAATATGTGGTTATTCCCTTTGGTCTATGGAATTAATAAGCAGTTATTAAGGCCTGGATGAATCAGATATATCATATATATATATATATATATGGATTCTTTTTTAGTGTTATTTTTTATCATATATTTTTTTATTCCATGTCAAGTGTGGATCACGAGAAATACTTAGAGATAGATTCGGGGATCTTGAGAGATCATTGGATATATTCCAACTTTTAAAAGTGTGTTTTATGGATACTAGAGGTTTGATTCCTTGGCCATGTTATTTCTCAGAATGGTTTTCCTGTTGATCCAAAAATGATAGAGGTTGTTTTCTCCTGACAACTACCAAAAAATGTTTTAGAAATACGAATATTCCTTTATCTAAATGGTTATTATCATCATTTTTTTGAAGAATTCTCATGATTGGCCTCACCGATGATAGCTCTAACAAGGAATATTGTTCCATTTCAATGGTATGAGTATTTTATAAATCCTTTGAAGATCTTAAGGGACTCTTTACATCAACACCAATTGTGGAATTTTTAGAACAATAGAAAGGGTATGTGGTTTATTGTGATTCATCAGGATCATGTTTGGTTTGTGTGACCATGTAAGAAGATCATGTGGTTTCATATGGCACACAACATTTGGGGTTTTTATATAATAACTACACAACACATGATTTGGTGTTCATGGGTGTAGTTCATTCTTTAAAAATATGGCGTCATTATCCCTTCAGTGTAAAATTCACTGAGTATACCGATCATAAGAGTTTAAATAATATTTTCACTCAAAAGTTTAGAACATGAGGAAATGGAGATGGATGGGGTATCACTAGATGTTTGATTTTGACATGATGTACACATTTTCAATGGGAAATTTGGCAGATGATGCATTATGTAGGAATGAAAATGCTAAATTGGTGAATAAGGAATTAGATTAGTGGCAGTTGAGGTAGGTAATATCTGACATGCGTTTGTAATGTTAGGACCAGGGTGATAGATTAGTTTTTTATCCGATAACATTGTTTCCTGACTTGGTAGGTGTTTTTATATAGGCATATGTTTCTGATTATGACTGTACGGTGAAGACGTCAAAAATCAATGTCAGGGAGATTATTGAGGGATGGAAACTAAATGGGAATTCAGTTTTGTGTTTTTAGAATCATATGGTTTTACATGTGTCTTTTCAGGATTATAATTTCAAAACATATCACCAATCAAGTTTTTATATCCATCATGGAATTCAAAAAACGTATAAATCATTGAAATTGTATTTCTGGTGGTCTCGTATGAAAAAGAAAGTGGCAGAGTTTTTTTTGAGATTCTTGAATTGTCACTAGGTCATGGAAGAGCTTAAATGACTATTAGATATGTTACTATATCTATCTATCCATACCCAGGTGTAGGAGAAGATAGTTATGGAATTTTTTATAGGTCTCCCAATAACGGTAGGAAAGCACGATGTTATATGGGTGATAGTTGATCAGCTCACAAGTTCACCCCATTTCATCCCCATTTGTGAATTTCATTAGGGGGAGGAGGTGTTCCATATATATACCCATGAGGTGGTAAAGATGTATGGACTTCATGTTTTTGTTGTATCATATATAGATCTGATTTTCACATGTCATTTTTGGAAATCTTTTTAGGATGCCCTTGGGACTCGGTTGACGATGTGTATGGTGTGCCATCCCAAGATAGACAGGAAATCCAAGATAATGATATAAACTTTGGAAGACATATTATGATCTTCTGTGATGGATTTTGTTGGGTAATTGAAGGATCCCTTTCCATTGTTGGAATTATCAAATAGTAGTAGTTATTAGGCCTCCGTACATATGAATCTGTTTGAAGCATTATATGGGAATCCTTGTCATTATCCACCTTCTTGGGTGGAAACGGGTGAGACTTCATTGGTTTGGAAGATCCTTGTCTAAGAGAATATATAGACGAACATGTTGATCAGGAAGAAAATAAGTATTTCTCAAAATTGTCAATGATTGTATGAGGACCATCTTCGATAGATTTTTTCATTCAAAGTGGGTAATTATTTGTTCTTGAGAATTTCACCAAGGATGAAACATCGTCAGTTTGGAAAGATGTTCGTGTTATCTCTTAGGTATATTGGTCCTTTTGAGATACATTAATGGGTTAGAGAGGTGTTATATTGGTTGTATTTTCCACCACTATCTTGTGTGGTGAACGACATGTTTCATATGTCCCTATTCAAAAGTGTATGAGTTGGATCGTGACCAGCTGATTCATTTGGAAAATGTTCAGTTGGAGATGGATACTTATTTGGTGCATGTGCCCATGTAGGTTATGGACAAGAACCAGAAGGTATTTCATGGTATGAGAATCATCCTAGTTTGGTTTTTCTGGAAGCATTGTTACATTTAGGAGGAGACTTGGGAGTAGGAGAAAGAGACAGCAGAGCAATTGCCCGAGCTCTTTCAGCCAAAAAAAGGTTCTCTACATTTAGATAATAGAAGTTCCAATGGATGGGAGAATATATTACCCACTATTTGATGTATGTAACCCTTGTTTTTGTCTTTATATGTATATAATGTCATCAGGTAATGATTGGGAGATTTTGGGATGGTGTTGAGAATGTTTGGATGCTTTTCTAAAGGAGAACGGCTTGAGAACAGTTAGGGGAAACCATACAGAACTCATAGGTAAAAATGAAACATGATGCTATGGGATTTACATGGTTTACGCATGGTTTTTCTGATAGTGTGACTAGACCATATAGACTTCCCATATAGATAAGAGCAGGAGCCTGGTTAGTGCACAGTTTTTCATACTGTTCAAAATAACCGAGTACGACATTAATTTTTTTTAAATATGAACATGGATTGGAATTTCCCTAATCACACCATTTCTTCTCCCATATGAATACCTAACATGATTTTTGGTTCTCAATGGTTATAGGGTCTCTCCCACTCATTTTTGAAGTGAATAAAATGGTTTTCAAGGTGTGGTAAAGGAGATTCTCTCTCGGTAAGTCTGTTCTCTAGGTTCATTATGGGTTTATATTAGATATACATCTCCCTCTATCTTAGTTTTCTAGATCTACATCCATCTCATGTTGGATTTTATTGTGTAAAATGATGTGATTAGGGATTATTGATGATTAGAATAGGGAACTATGGTAGTTTTGGTAGAGAGTTCACCCAAATTTGTGGTGCGGTTGTAAGTTGGTCAATTTCACTGAAACCCTATGGTAGGTGGATTCACTCTCATTTCCATTTTGATAGAACGAGAGGGGTTTCCATTAAAATTAATTTTTCTACCTGAAATGGGTTGTGATTATTATGTGTGAAGCTTATTTGGAACCCATTTTGTGTTACATTGTGGATTTGGGGAAAATTGGATTCTGTTGTGCAATATGCTTGTGTTCTATTTTAAATAGTGATTTTAAAACCAATGGGTTGATTTTTTATGGATAATGAGTTGAAAATTTTATTTCAATAAAATGGGGGTTTTATTGAAATAAGGATGGGAATGAATGCTTCACAATGGTGTTATCAAGGAATGTTATTTTAGTTAATGGTTTAGAAAAATGATCATTTAGGTTGAAATTATTGTCATGGAATGATTATTGAAAAATGATGGTTTTTATGATTTGGTAATTATGGGTTGGTAGATTTTCATGGGGTAAAATTGTAAATTGAATTGTTGTTGTGATGTTGTAAATAACGATGTGCAAGAGTTGGATGGATGCTGGTCATGAATGTTGCACCATAAATATGATTGTCATAAATGTCCCGTCATCAAAAAGAAAGGGTGATGGGCGTGAATTCCCACACCATGGAAGTGATGGGTTGTTAATGAATATGCCCCCATTAAATGGGTGTGAAGTCCCACACCATAGAATATAAGGGTGGTTCATGATTGTGCCACATCTAAGATAGAACCGTGATTTCGTGAATGGTATAAATGATATTTTTTTGTGACATAATTATTTGTATGGTTGAGATATGTATGTAGTCATGTAAATTGAAATTGATAATGGAAGTTTAGTTTACATTCCATGGGTTTTCATTATACTTAGAAAATTTATTTCAGAAAAGATGTGTTTATCTTTTTTTAATTATTGAAATGATTTATTGACTCTATGTAATAAATTTATATAAATTGTGCTAATGTGTTCTATCAAAGTGGAATGTGCAGTGAGGTAATTTTGGGCAACCCTACTCATTATTCTTTACTCACCCATTTCTTTAGCACTTTGGATATTTGTTAGATGTTTTATTCAAAGATATTGGTAAATAAAAAACATACCTTTTTCTAAGTGGTTCACCATGATGCTTGTATGGGATTGTGGTGCATGGAGAGGGGTTCTTAGTGAGGAGCTGTAGAGTTTTATCATAACTTCTATGGTTTTTGGTAATTTAGTCTTCCATATCGTAGTCTGATTTTGGATTATATTTTGTATTGGTTGTTGGTCATGGTTATTATATGGGTTCATCATCGGGTTGTTTCTTGTTACTTATTTGTATTGGTTTACATTTTTGACATGCACCATGTAGTTTTTGTTTATTAGAGTATGTTTGGTTAGATGTTTTTATTTCAAAGGGAAAATCATCCATGACCATTCTAGAAGCCCTTATAATTTATTTCTAGCATTTTTCATGTTAGAGATCTTGCCTTAGTCGAAGAATCATTTCAACACCCTCTCAAGGCAATTTATGGGGATGGATGGTAAAGTTATTCTTGGTGTCGACCAGGTTCTGGGTGGAACCATCCTCCCTTTATTATTTTGTGTTTTCATCATCCTAGGTGTAGTATCTGGGACTGAAATTTACAACATTAATTGATGCATAACACTTCATAGGTAGTGTCTTACATATCAAATGGTAGGTGGGGATTCTTGTGTCCGTTGTAAGATCTTCCCCTCCTTCTATGGAATGATTTTTACGTTTCATAGTGAATAGAAACTCGATGGGATCCAGAATGCAATTTTTTTGTATGCCTCCCTTTTGGGGAGTATGGATCACTAGATTGGATGGATCAGGGGACCCATTTATCTTTTTTCCTCCCTAGGTGGATAAAAACTAGCATCTGCTGGTCTGGTGGTTTAGATAAAAATGACCCATTCCTATGGGATGGGGTTTCTCCTATTCCATTTCTATTATGTCTCACCCCCATATTTTCTATTCATACCAGTTAATATTTTGTTAAACATTCCCCAATCTCTATGTCCTGGGGATCATCCCATATTGTGTGAAGTTCTATTGTGGTTGCCTTTTTCTTAGTCTCATGCATTCCCACATGAGGGTGAGATGGATATTCTGTTGAATCTACATGTGATTTATTTTCTTCTATGGACCTTATACATGCTTTATTATTGGCCTTATGAAAATGAGAGGCCTACTTAAGCTTTTTATTTCCTGGTTTAGGAGATTTTTTATGGTCCACTCTCTTTCAGCCTGACGATTTTGATACTTATTCAAGTCTAGTTCGTGTTGAGGATTCCACATTTCTTGAATATGGTTTTCGGTTTATTACATTATTGGGATAATGATGTTACTTGTTATAACATTCATTGGGTCCTAATGGGAGAGATTTGGGGTGATTTGAAAACACCCATGATCTCCCCATCCCCAGATATAAATGCAAAATGTGGCATTCTTGATAAGGCAACACAATTTGTACAGCGCATGGAGGCATGTAAATTTAAGATTGTTCTTTCACCTCCCTGATTGACGCTATCATGCCAAAGGTAGAGGCTCTAGGTCAATTTGACAGTGAATCTCCCCCAGTATATTAACATTGTATGTATACTAATCATGGGGTAGGAATTTTTATTTTTTTCGGTGGAGGGTAGTCCAGATATTGAGGAAAATGTTATGCATGCATTCTTCTAAAAACTCCCTTGTCTTCTTAAAATAAGAAGTAGTTGCAGTCTAGAACATAAATAGTATGTAATATGAAGATAAATATATTAATATGTCCATAATATCCTTTTGATATTCATGTACATACTCCTATGCTTGGTGTTCCCAACATGAACCCTACTTGTTTATTTATTCCCATGTAACGGGGCTAGTGAGAGTCTCATTGATATTTCAAAGATGCAAGGGTGGATCAAAAGATGATAGTAGTCGTGGGAAATATTTTGGTTGAGAAATGATCTAACTTTTCATTCAATGGGTATCTATCTTATTTTGACCCTATCCTTTAATGCACCTCCAAATATCAGAGTTTTCTTTTACTTGATTTGGAGAGGGGAGTACCATCCGTCCAGTGATAATTTTGACTGTGGGGAGGAACTTCATAGAATATTCTATGCTAGAGCGGGCTACCCTCATGGTTTAATGTTCGACTTTAGGGAGAAGGTTTATGAAGTATACCATTGGGAGGACCATCATGGAATACATTAGTAGTGGGAGGACATTCTTCCTACTTGACGTCACTATGGGGAGGCCCTTCACAATGACTGTCATCATGTCCACGACTACCATCATAGTATATTTCAGACTGCAGGGATAATTTATACAGTGTGAATCCTAGAGATGACCTTTAGTATGAACTGCAACAAATGGAGGACCATCTTGTTGCTTGATTCAATTATAGGGAGGGCCTTCATAGTTACTTCCATGGTGGTGAGGACTACAATCATGGAATTGTGTCTGACTATAGAAAGACGTTATAAATCATATACCTGGGGAGGACCACCAAGGTAGATGAATGTAAGGGGAGAACCATCGTTTTGTTCGATCTTTTGGCCAATGTGAGGCACATTGTTACAGTCGTTGGTAGATATAATCTCATGATTGATCGTTTCTTTCCAACTAAGTAATCCCATGTGGGTGCTTTAGGGAGTACCATAAAAGCTATTGCTAATGAAATTATGGGGAGGACATTTGTAAATACTATTACACTTTATATAATTTAGCAATAGATTGAAAGGATCTTAGGAATTGATTGACAAGTATTTTAGGGACTCAAGAACAAAAGATTCGCGTAGAGAAGTATCATGAATGTGTTATTCATGTTACAATTTCCTATGTCATGGTTCATTTTTTAGTGATCTATTACTGATGGATGGGGTTTCCTATTTTTGGTGACAACCCTCTAATACAGTTCCATGTTTGAGTGGTTACCATGATTCTATTGGGATACATCAATAAGAATCACGAGTTTTGACAGGGATTTTTGACTTCTCTCGAGTAACCACCATGGTTGACCAGTGTTCCCTAGTTGGAACGATTATTTTTTCAAGAACTAGTTTTCCTTTTATTTCTTAATATGTTTGATTGAACTCCAATACTAGAGATGGGACACAGAGATACTCTGTAGTGACCAGATTATTTTTTTGATGGGTCACCCCACTTGGGGATATTGGGTTATGGGTCTGACTACTTTCTAGTGCTACAAAAATGATTATGTGTTGACAAGTCTGGGGGATCAGATCATGAATTAACGATTGATCCTCCATCATTTCCAGAATGTGTTGAGATACATACTTGTATGGAACAAGAAGGTATTTCCATTCTGATGTTGGAGTTGGAATCATGCATGTTCCGGTCTTCCATGTGTTACAAGTGGGTACTAGTGGTAATCCTTTGTCAGGGAATAGTTACGATTCCTCCCCTAATTTTTAGCTGGGATACGCAAGCTATTATCACCAATTTCCACCATATTTGATTGGTGGGATTCATATTTAGGAATAAGAATTTGATTCTACTCATTTTCCATTGTATTTTTCTTACGCGATTGGTAGGAATCCCCAAGAATTTGAATCTACTTATATTTTCTTTCTACAATATTTGATTGGTGGGATTCATATAGGTAGGAAAAAATGTGAATCTGCCTATTGATTTAAGGTGTATTTGACTAGTGGGTTTCATATACATTGGAATTATTTCTTGATTTCCTATAGTTTTCATCCTATTTTTATGGTAGGCTTCTTTCACATAGGTAGAGGTTTTCATCTATCTATAATTTTCCACCCTGATTGTGCAGTGGGACTGGTGAGAATGATCATGTATTGTCTCTTACTCCTAACATGACACCGTATATCCATGGGGGGATTTATAAGAATTAGTGGGGATATATGACTACTTTCTAGTTACCACCATATTTCTAAAGTGGGTTTCATTAGTAAGAACAATGGTAATGACCTAGTATAAGTGATTTCATTATCTCCCTCAGTAGGCTACTTGGGGGATCCAGGTCCGTTAGAATTCAATAACGGTCTTTGGAGTGGTGTCCTCTTCAATTTCGTAATCCTAGTCCACATAGAGTTAAAGGATTAATATTATAGAATGGGTCATCGAGTGGTATCCCTATTTATCTAGGAGGAAGTCCTCACCAACCACTTAAAATGGATACCTAAGATAATGGATATATCTATTGTCATAATATGGGGATAGGCTCCTGAAATAATTAAAATGGCTTGAGGGTCCGCATAGTTCTAGGCCATCGACTGCTGATGAGTGGGTGGTTGGTGGGGAATCATGGCCTATAGGGTTAGACATGCTACAACCAGGGTAGAAAGAGTAATGTTTTGATAATACTCCTTGATTAGTGTATTCTAAACCCAGTGTTGAAGACAATAAGTGGGAAATGGGATCATATTTGTTGTTGAGGACCCGACCACCTGTGTATTCACTAATGCATGTGGCTATGAAATCATCTAGGATGCTATTGGATTTAACAAAGATCATTAAATTATCTGCAATATTTGTAATAGGTATAGACAACAGAACCATGGGACATTAGCATCTCATGATCACATGCATAGTTGATGATTTTTCATGGAGCCCTTGTATTTTCTGGTTGTGAAGGAGGATTTACTTGGGGTAATATTACCACCTTGGTTAATGATTCACATTGGGTTTACCATTTGTTTCAGAAGAAGAGGTTAAGGGATTTTTTCTGAAGTGGGATATGGCCCATTTACAAGATTGTAGGGGTTTTATTGGTATGAAATCACAAGCATTATTTATAACATCATCGCTGGTGTCCAACAAGTTTGTTTTCAAAGACATTAATACCCAATGACTCTCATATCCTTGATTCATGGACCTAATATCTAAAGGATGTTTCTCAATATTTGATTTGGTCAATGATATGTTAATATATCACATTGGTCGATAAGATGGGAACTCATGCTCATATCACATTTTTAAGGGAATTATTGTCTATTCTAGAACTCTCTTATATATTTAAGCTATGTTCCTATGTTCATGAATCCATGGTACATTCCAAATAATTTTTCTAAAGCATATCACAAGGGTATTAAGATCAATAAGTGGTATGCATGGTCCAAGAATCATCTGTATGTATCCTAGGTTCTCCATAAATGAGGATATGTGTTTTTATCATCGGTTCTTCATCAATTTTACCATTTTATTGATTGATCATATATGATTTGGTCATCCCCCAGTACAATTATAATTCAAGAAATATGATGAGGTGCTCTGTATTTTAACCTCTTCCAGGGGGGATGAGATCTGTTTGGATCTCGGTATCAAACCCATAAGATTGGGTTCCTACGTGTCCTCGTGATAAGAATAAGAACCCACATAGTTTGGTGTCTAGTTACTATACACATCACCTTTTATGATTGTGTTCCAATGACCCATCCATGTAGACTAATATCATGTAAAAGGATATATATACGTGAAATGATTACTAGTCAATGGTAGTGTGGGACTTATGCTATGTCGACCCGAGATATCCAGAAGGTATATGGTCTCGTATAAGGATATGAACCTACGAGTGATGTGTCATGGATAACATTAGGGTGTTTTGGATGTAATGTTTAGACCTCAGGGAGCCTTCCTATGTATCCCAGTAAATTGGGAATTAATGTCCCCATAGTTCTGTTCGATCTGAGACATATCCATATAGGTGGATTATAAAGGGGGCATGATCATTGATTATTAAATGGAGCCACCCTTTTGAGTTTATTTTACTAAGTATTACACCTTCTTGGAGACCCATTTGATCTTGGACCTTGTACACGCATCCTATGCATTATGAATGTTGCAGGAATCAAATTTCTCGTTGTATAAAAGATTTGAATCAAATGGGCTCCATGATCTCCTCTTATCTCTAGGCCCACGTGAGTCTTGATAATTGAGAGAAAATAGGGGATGTGCTAGATTCTATTAATCACACACATTTGATTATCCACTTTTTGAAAATGAGGAGAAATACTATAGAAGAGGGAATGACGACAACACCAACTTATATAAGAATGGAAAAGGGCTTTCCTCAGAGGGTGTACACTAAAACTTTTTAAGGTATAAAATAGTTTAAATTCATATAACATGGAAAATGGTATCATAGTTTAATGACATGTTTTAGGAACAAATCAATATAATTTAAAATCATGTGTTCATGATGGGTTACGTACTGTTTAACATCATGAGGATATGATTGTTTAGTGTCTTTTAGTTTAAGGCCATATGATGAGGACCACTTGTTATGATTAACTGGAGTATAATCATGATGGGATGTTCTAACATGCCTTAAACCTGAATGGTGCATAAAGTGTAAACCATAATTCTAGTGATTCTTATATTAGGAGAAATTATACAAGGCATGAATCTTTTGACACGTAAAAATTTAGGAAAATCCCATATTGATGAAGAATTTCTCTTTGGTTGGTAGTCCATTTTTGTGGAAAATATATGAATTTTTTGAGGGAATTGTGTGAATAGTCAACAAGAGATGTCCCTAGGACACTGGCCTTACATTACCGATGGCTGCAAAGGTTTGTGAAGATCTGTAACCACCCAAGACATAGAGTTTATTGAATGTAAAGTATGTGTCTATGCGTGTAAGAAACATTAAGATCATGATTTTCCATGGAGTTCTGGATCAACCTAGCATAAGAGTATGGTGATGTGTTTTTAGGAGTCTCATGAGGAGAATCTCAGCTCATGGTATTAATGGGACTGATGTTGGGGCATCATAAGGGAGCAAAACAAAATGTCCTTGGCCCGGCCGATAAAGATCACAGTGTGACTCTCAATTGTTCATGAGGATCAGTGAAGGTAGTGAAGGGTCTGACCTAGAGGTTTGGAAATGTAGGTAGACAGTAATCCATTGTGGGAGTGTGGAGGTGCATCCCTCGTATTATGGAACAATTTGTGCATAGGAATTTCTATATTAGGATAAGAATGTTGAATTTTTTATGAAGTGTTGACGAAGTAGGATATGGTTACATAGTAGATTCTGCGAGTTAGCTGGCCTCATAAGAGATAGCTACATAACATTTTCAATGTTGTGCTAGCCATGAAAGAGGTGGATACGTCATAGATTTCATGAGAGAGGATGACACAAAGGATTTGGATGCATAGAATTTTCTATTAAGTGATAACCATGTATGGCATGGGCTCATTTGAGAATCCATGAGGCAGATGGCTATGTAGGAGCTATCCACATAGGATGGTTTGAGTATGAGTGTCTGCATAGGATATGGATATGTAGGAGAATCAATGTAGGAGCACCAACATAGGGTTGTCCATGAACTTTTTCCCGCTAAGGGTCTTAGGTGAACCATTTTTCTAATAGGGTTGTCCATGAATGTTTCTCCCACATAGGGCCATCCACGAACTAGATTTTTAGTCATTCACGGGGTTAGAAAATAACACCTCGATTCTGCGTACAACACTACCTCTATATATTATCTTTCACATAGGGTCTTCCACATATGGATTGTGGGGTGGAGTTCTATGAAGGGACACCTGCATATGGTTCATGGGATGGATCCTGCGAACTGATTCTGGTGTAGGATAGATTTCTCCTACACTGTTTATTTTTTTTATCATGCTTCATTTCGTTTTTTCATCTATTTTTCAGCCCTTCAATATCTCTCCTTTTCGATAACCAGTGAGTACTTTTATAGATGAATGGAGGGGGCTGAACGCCTCATTTTGTGAAATCCCATGGTAGAAAACACTACCAGTAGTTGACTTGGTCAGTAGGGGAATGGAGATGTCATTCGAGATAGTGAGAATCACTACCATGGTCTGGTGAATGAATTATTTTCATTTTTGGGACGTCATTTTCTTCGCCTGGCTTGTGAACCATTTTACTTCATGGGGGACATCATATTTAGGTCATATTTAAAAAACTCCTTCCTAACAAAATTTCATTTTGTAGGGGACAAGCATAGTATTCATCTTCTCATGAACTTATCAATTCTTCGATGCTTCATGAAGCTACTAACCTCTATGCGGATAAGTGACCTATGAAGGAATATGTCTCCTCCTAATCGTACATCTTTTAGTTTTTATTCAATTTTCTTCATCATTTTATTTTTATCCTTTTCTGATATTCATGGTATTGTTTTCATCATGAATGTCTAATTTTGGAGACCCAACAACTATATTATAAAAATTAATATGATAGTCTACCTCCTAACCCCCTTTATTTTCACCCAATGAGTTATTTATAATGGATACCACTAGTTTATTGTATCATGATTGGATTACTATATTGTCTCCTAGTGGTATATAATTGGACCTCCCAAACACTAAAGAACTAGATAACTAATATTCTATGAGTGATTCTTTATCAATTGATCTAGTCTTATTCCTCAATATGATTCGTTAATATCCAAGAGATAATTATTAATTCTGACATACTTGTTAGTCTCTAAATTTCCACACGAACTCTATATTCACAATGAATTGATATACAGTAAATGATTTATAGAGATATGTGCACATCACCCTTTTTCTAACTTTTCCTCAACAAGATATATTATATCTTATGTTAGGACATCATTCCACCTTTCATATCTTCATGTTCTTTAATATAGCAGTATGAATGATCGTCTTCTTCTATACACCCATATTTATTCTTTTCAACAATATTTTATGATGTGGATATGTTGTATGAATTATTCTAATTCCATTTTCCTTAATTTAGAAGATATTTTATTAAAATAATCATTGAGTTATATCACTATGATCATAAGATCTCTCCCAAATAATCAAATATAAATTTACCATACACCTATTTATTTTATTATTCTAAATATTTATATATTCCAAAAAAAATTGATAATATATTAAAATTTGGATATATAAATAATCTTGAAATTTTTTAAATGTAATGTTCACTGTTAGGTTGGTCAATAATATCTATAGATTTTTATTCGCATAGATTCACAGTAAAATTTATCAACAATTGTTTTTCACATATGCATCAATAAGGACAAGAAATGTTTTAGGAATCCATATTCTAATTGAGTGAGGAAATTCTCTAATTTTTCTAACCTACATGGGATTTTTAAGGAATATCATATTAAGATTTTATTGTAATCCACATATCTCATTCCACATCCCTTTGAGGAATGGTTATCTCCCCCACGACATGGATTTAACACAATTTATAGAACTAGAAATAGATAATATATCAAAACTAAATTTAAAAATTGTGTCAACCCCTTAATAATAGCATGGAAATACACATGTTTTCCTTCTACATCTTATCTCAGGTCCATTAGTCATTTCCTGAATCAGATATCTTCAAAACACTGTGAAATTGTAACTTGAATTTTTACATAACATCGTCACATTTTAATTCATTAAAAATCATCACATATTGATATTATCAAAAAAAAATTATGATATAAATATATTGTACCTTATGACTATCTTAACATCAAAATTATTCATGTTATCTTCAAAAAATCGGACGATCCTCAAAAAAAATTTATGTGATAAATCTCAAATTTTAAATATAATTTCGAGTATATCATTGTGAGATTTCCAACCGTCTTAGATATCAGTGTATGTTTTTTTGAGTTTTCCAATATATAGTGAGATATATTTCTTCATAAAGAATAAATATTCCTAGGTAACCAAATGTTGTTATTCCCTTTAGAGGATTTCCTCAAACTAGTGGAAGTGATTTATGATTTTATTACTCTTACAAATTACGTAAGGTTTTTCACTTTGAAAAATTATCCAAATCTATATAATAAATATCTTATGCATGAATATAAATTTATTGTGTATCAAACAATATGTTACACATTCATAGAAATCAATTGCTAATTTTTATGATAATTTCACTATGAAATTCTTGATGTGACCTTAAACACAATTTTGACTCATAAAAAATATATAACGTATTCCATGAGTTTTCATTTTATATTTATTACAGAGTAGAATATCTTACATAAAATGTTAAATATGTTATGTATATCAGTTGAATATGATGAAATTCTTATGTTCATGTTTCAAGTAAATATATTATGTACAATGTACTTTGTTGAAATTCCATCAACATGAAACCTACAGTCTATCTCATCTTTCATTTAACATTTAAATTACATGGAAAACTCTAATCCACTTCCAAAAATATTAGTTATCATGTCAATTTTTTTAAAATACCTCTAAACCATCCTTAATAAACATAATAAACACTCCAATGATTTATGATATATATAATTAATCATTAGTATTTAATACTATTTTCCCAAATAATTAATTATTGTCCCATTTTAAAATTCTTCATCCATTATCCAAATTTAATTGAATAGTGTGTGAAGAATACTTCAAACTAGAAAACATAGGGATGGTTCCTCAATAATCCATCCATTTTTTCCATCAATCAGAGCTCGTAGATCACAACAACAACCAATATATCACTTCTTAGTTGATTGGGATCTTCCATCATTACCTAATACATATTAATATAATCACATCAAATTAATTTATTTTTTGTCAATAGTACATAAATCCACCAGACTCTTGGGCTCTTAAATTTTCCCATTTTTATTTTTTATCAATACAATTAAAGTACCATATGTTCATATTTTCTCCCATAAACTTTTTTTCTTATTCCCTTCTCACTAAAACTAAATTCCATTGTTTTTGTGCAAGGGAACGTCTTACTCATATTCATGATTCTTCCAAGATTTAAAACATTATCTTATCCACTTATGAAAATAATCCCTAATCCTTTTTATTTAATGGTGGAAAAATATTTACCAATTCAATGATCCATTAACTTAGAAACATGATTTCATTATATGAGATAATGTAATTTCAAAATAATTGTTATTACTTTAGACATCAATGATGTGTATAAAAATATTCACCAATTGAAACCAACTTATCCTTTGATTTCAAGGGTCTATTAATGAAAATTTATTCGTAAGTATTTTAACAATACCATGCTCAATAAACACATCCGAACATTCATGTTTATAATCGCTTACTCCCAACCATGAAGATTAAAAAGCACTCCCACTAAATAATAAAATTTTATGTGGTGAAAAATATGGGATGGAAAATTGTTTTCATTACTCAACCACAATTTTTTTATAGTTTCCCATACATCCAAAATCATATTTAATGGTACAATTTTATGAATGGGTCATCTTAAAACCTCTTAATGGTAGGCCCTCAATAAATGATCAAACTATTTGATGATGGTCCTGTGTCTAAGGGATTTGTACGGGTTCCACCTCACCCCTTGAATGGTGGATTATCAAAATCAATAAAAAATTGAAGGACTTAGGTCTATTGGAGGAAGAAATAGAACTAGAAGCTCGCTATCATAAAATTAATTAAGATGTTCCAACATTTATTCAATCACTCCTTAATGGAAAACTAGCCATTCTGCATAGTTATTATTAAATTTATCTCCCCCACTATATGCATCACCATAATTTCCATTAATTGGAATAGAGAAATAATAATTGGGAATATGTTTGAAACTAATTTCACCTAAGTTAGAGAAAGGAGTTCACTAATTTATTATCAGCCAAGATAATATTTTATTTTCATCTATACATATGGAAGAACTTATCATGATCTATTTATAAATTTATTATCATGAGTCTCTATTGGAATCATAATTTTATTTACATTCTCAATAGTCACATTATATGTGATATACTTCATAAGTTGTTACATCAAATTGAAATCCCTTCCTGGTTCCTACTTCATCTTCTTTAGCATCCATATTTTAGGGAAAATGAAATGAAACAAAATCTTAATGTTTTTATAACGTTGTTGAAACTCCCACTTGTTATCACATGATATCCTAGATTATCATTCTTGGATAACAACTATTGAAATTTGGATTCATCATGTTACTTTTTCCTTCCACTAAAACATTCACTTTCTTTTTCAATTTTTTTTATGTTTTTGAAATTGCAGCTTTTTTACATTTCAATTGAGGGAATATTATTTCTGCATCTTCCTGTCATTACATGTTCTATATTATTTGATGATGATTTGAAAGGCTTCTTTATATATTGTAAAACATATAATATCTAATACCATGTAGATTTTTACAGTATCAGTTTTCATACAATCATTAGTACAATAGAATTTCATCGCGTTTGGCTTCCCCTCGCGTGACGTAGTGGCCAAGGTCGCCAGCGGCAGGCTTCTTTCCACATCAGTTTGACATCTTCTCCCCCTCACGTGATGCAGGAACCCTGGATCCCATTGCTGATAATGAACACCTCCCCATGCAAGGGTGTCCATTCCGGCATCAATGCCTCACTCTCCGGGATCTTCTTCCCCAAGGCCGCTTCCGTCGAAGGCTCAAGCATTCAATTACTCATTCAGTTCCCCTACTAGAAATGGCCTACTAGACACACCACTAAGTTCATGGTGCCAGTTTCTTCCACCATAGATGAATTTGGTTTTCACTACTACAAATACCCCTTTTATCAGTGCTAAAAATCCCCTTTTATCAATACTAAAAAGCGATTTTAAAGCCTGTGAAGATAAAGGGGGGTCCCCTATATCAGTGCTCCAAAAAGCTTTAATAAAGAAACCTTGTATCACTGCTAAAAAAGTGCTTATAAAAGTTGTCATTTTTCAGCGCTAAAACAAAGCGATGATAAAAGGGTCCTTTATCAGCGCTTTGTTTTAGCACTGATAGATGGGTCCTATATCAGCTCTTTCTTTTTAGTACAGATAATGGACCCCTTTTATCAGCCATTTTTTAAAATAGGTGATAATAAATTAAAAAAATTAAAAAAATTAAAAAAATTAAAAAAATTAAAAAAATTAAAAAAAATGTAAAAAATTCATTCCAATTGGGGGGGGGGGTCTTTTATCGTTCTTGATCCCCCCTTTTTTTGTGCTTTTCCACCACCTCCAGCGTCCTCACACACCCCCTCCACCCTTTATCAGCGCTAGCTCCCATATTCCCCAATGCGCACGTGCCCCTACCACCACCTGGTTTTGAACATGGGATGTCCCCCATGCGCGCCTAAGCCCTTACCACTCCTCTATTTTGATTTTTTTTCTATATCATGATATATATAGTTATATTTATTCGTATATTAATATATATTTATATTAATATATATATATAAATTTATATTAATATATATATAGTTATATTAAAATATATCTATATATATATATTGTTATATCTATTCGTATAGTAATATATATTTATATTAATATATATATAGTTATATTAATATACATATTAATAGTGATATTAATATATATATTTATAGTGATATTAATCTATATAAATTTATAGTAATAGTAATATATATATTTAGTTATATTAATATATATATATATATAGATTAATACATATATATATATAGTTAGATTAATATATAGGTATATAAATATACATATATTTGTATTCTAAATAAAATAGATATTAGATATTATTTAGATAAAGCTAATATATTTTATATTTAAATATATTTTTATATTTATATTTATAATTAAATTTTTATGTGTGAATATAAAAATAATATGTATATATTTTTATATATTTGATTTTAAATAGCAGTGCATTATAAAAACGATAAAATTTCAAAGAGATAATTTCAATATGAATTTAATACCTTATAATAAATTCCTTCCCCACCAAAAAATCCAATAATACTCTATTAAACGAGGCTGAAAATCCACAAAATGTTAAAAAATCGGGGTACCCCAACAAAAAACTCAGTTTTGGAGGCCTTATAAGCCTTTTTTGGCATCAATAGTTCCTTGACAAGGGCTCCTCGTAATTATAGTGATGTAGATATCATTGCAGGCTTCGATTTTATATGTGGAAGAGATGAAACGGACACCCGGATCAAAAGTTATGGCCGTTTGATGTTCGAGTTACGTTTTCAACATATTTTGGGTCTTTTTTTAATTTGTATAAATTTTTTTAGTCTTCAAATTGTTATTTAATTACTATTCCTACATAATAATTAGCAAATTATTAATTTAAAATATTTTTTAAATTTTTTTATAATACATTTTCACTAAATATCATATATATTAAGTGTAACTGTATATTTATAATTATATAATATATATATAAAATTATATTTAAAAAATATATATTATATTTATATCAATATAACTATATCTATATATTTAAATATTAATATATTTTTATAATGAATTTTTTGTTGAAGTAAACCCTTTATCACTACTTTTAAAAAAAGCACTTATAAAGACCCCCATTATCAGCACTAATGAAAAATAACTAATAAAGGGAGGTACCTTTAACATTGATAAAAAAAGAACTGTTAAAGGGGGTACCTTTATCAGTGCTAAAATTAATGCTGATATAGTGGTACTGTTATCAGTTCTTTTTGTATCGCTGATAATGGTACCCTTTATCAGTGCTTTTTTTAGCGTTGATAAAGGTACCCACATTTAGCAGCATTTTTTCGTTAGCGCTGATAAAAGTGTGGAACTATCCTTGACCCTTTTTTTTGTAGTGATTCTGACAGTCCTAACCTCAAATAGACTCAACATACCAGCTTTCCAGATCTCGTCATATCCAACGTGTTTTTACCTTCCATTTTAGTGTAGATTTCAAATCCTCTGATTCGTAGGATTGATGCCAAGAATGTTCGTGGGAAGCCATTGTGGGAATGCTCACAGGCGCATACTTGGTCTATGGAAGTTTGTCCTAGACCAGTATGTGACTTTTTCCGATTTCAAGGATTATGAGTTTGGATTGTTTTTGGGTTTCTTTGGTTTCCTCTACCATTTCTTCAATTTCCTTCACACACAACTACAATTTGGTCGGGTTTCATGGATTTCATGATGTTCTGGATGGAACAAGTTGCTTTGGTGAATGTCGATGTTTTTGGTTTCTGTTTTGGTTGTTTTCTTCATCCATGGAGGACAAGTAGTATCTTTGTTCCTCATTACAAATCTCTATCAATGAAGTCCTCACCATCGGTAATCCTCCTTCAATGTCCCCTTTATTTATTATCTTCTAGATTGTTCTATGATTTATGTTTTTCATGATTGTTTGGGTTGGCAAGGCTCTTGTCTGCAATGGTGAATACCTATAGGCATGTTGCCTCTTCCTGTTTGGCTTGTTTGCTTCTCACTTAAAAAAACTGATTCCTTTGGAATAAAAAAAATATTTTCTGTCGTGGTGTTTTTATTTTTATGACACTTGTATTGTGTCCTAATCCATTTTTTACCATCAAAAATAACTTTGCATCGTGATCTTTCAGCATCTTATCTTTTCCTGAAATTCAAACCTTTACATTTTTAATTTATTTAAGTTATATTTCCTCTTATTGAGTCACTCGTATCAATCCTATCTCACACAACTTGTACGTTTTATCTTCTTCTTGAGCATTGTGCTTTTCTCGTGACATGATATAATATCAACAATGTATATTAGTTCAGGGTAATATTATTCAGTCTTCTCATCCCTAATAAAAATATAATTATAAATACTAGAAGTGACTCATTCCTTTTTTACATGACATAAGAAGGATAAGGTCTTTCTTATGGTGTCACCAAAATATGAATAAGTACATTATGGTGAGGCTTTTTCATCATATTCTATTCTCCTCAAATTCATTCTCATAAACATCTTCTTTAAAAGAATCTACTTTTGCCCACTTATTTTTAAGAAAAACATCATATGCCTCATTAAACACCATTATAAAAACAATAATTAGACAACCATATATAAAAAACGTCTTTCCAAAAATAATAAGAATTAATGGAATAATGCCTATGTATTTACATCTTCCTTTTCTAATCCTTTTTGAAATAAGTCTAACCAAAATTCCATTTTCTTCATCACCTTCTTTATCATATTCAATACCTCTGTGTTTTTTATCCTTTAGCCCTATGTCACTAGGATATTTAATATATTTATATGTCATCACATATTTAATCATCATTATGAAAATGGTTTCATTTCTCATTTTTATAAAAAAATACAATCATGTAAATTAACAAGTTATAGACCATCTCTACCTTGTATGGAATAAACCATTACAACAAATAATTTAGGGACTTTTCTCATTATATTTTTAATAATTATTCAGTATTTTAATATTTCCCTAAATTTTCTTATTCAAATTATGATGTTTTTATCCTTGTGAAGTCATCATTAATGTTTTCATCGTCTTACAATATAATATATTCATTCTATTCCATCCTAATTGTTTTTTGGATCCTTTCACTTTATTATTCCCATCAATAAATCTATCAAAATTATCTAAAATTTATGTTTTAGTTTTTTAGTCCCATAACATAGGTATAAAATCAATCTACATAATGACATAAAAAATGGATTCATTTATTTTTTCCATAACATATTATTTTTTTCCATGATAGTTCATTCCAAATAATGTTATAATAACTATACTATTAATTTATTTCATATTACTGACCATCATACTCAGTTATATTTTGATCATTTAGAGTAATCCTAGTTAGGTATAATAAAAATTGATCCTCAAATGTATATGATTATGTTTCCCCGTGAAGGGGTGATGAAACAGTGACACTCCATTTTTAAAAAAAATATCCATAGAAGTTAATATATTTGAATATTTAATGTTCTAATCCATTTGTTCATTAAATTTTCAACCAGTCGCATAAAAAGTTAAATAAAAGAACCCTATTGTTTATAAGATTGTTATAAAATTTTATCTCAATGTGTACCTAAAACATGATACATTTGGATCATGTCTAAGATACGTATATTTACTATATTATACCATTGAAAAAATATCCACTCTTCAAAATAATGCTTTAACAACTCTTAATGAATACACTATATTAAATTCAATGATTTTACAGTATTCCAACTGAATTTTTTAATGGATATCACATGTGTACACTAGGACCTCGCAAATGGAAATGAACAAGATCAAAAAATTTCTATATATTTAATTTAACCAGTTGATCAGAACATCATCATCAATTAGAGACTCAAATATTCTTGAGATAACCAGTTACAACAACATGCATGTCAGTCTCTACGTCTCCAAATAAACACTATATTTAGGGACACCAATAGCCATTAAATGATATTTGGTTCATCATGAAGAAATAATTTATTCAATATTCTTACTATTTTGGTAAAATTTTATCTTATTTTATACACGTGTTTTTGCTTTTTTCTTCTTTATGTGTCTCTATATAATAAATTAATTTTCAACCATCTTCCCAATAATTTGATTCTTTATTTTCAATCATCTTCATTGATAGAAAGATACACTAGGGCATCTACGTCTTACTTATTTCTCAATAATTAGAATCTTATATATATTTTTTCATCATGTTTTCTCACTGTATTATTTTTTTACCTTACTCATTTCCATCATGATCATTGAAAAATGGAAACTATACACAATTTACATACACCATACCATCTCATTGATTGTAACATACTTCTTTTTCCACAAAGGTAATTCAAGGTTATTATTATAAGTATAATTTCAGTATAAAAAATTATATTTATTTCATGATTATTATTATTGATTTGATGTAAAAATGGCCTCATTGAACTTGGCCAGTACAACAATGTAGTTTTGAAATTAAGAACTGATCATCCTAAAAACACCCGATGTGGACATAACTGATTATTTAATTAAATACATCATTAAAATAAATGATGTAAGTAGTCTATGTGTATGGGATTATGTGTGGAAATTTTACTTATGAAAAAAAATATTTATTATATGTTTATTATAGAGGAGGTAAAATATATGTACAAAAAAATATGAACTCAATTTAAGGGTTTTATCTGAAATAATATTTCATTGATACAAATGTAATTTTATAAACCTAATTTATTTTAAATGGTGTATATACATCCATTTACATAAGAAATCATGAATTATAGATAATTAATTATATTATAAATTTAAATTTATCTACTTCATTCATGGTAGTTATGTTTAAAATGATATCAAAATGGTTATTGTTTAAGATTTAATCTCATTTGAGTCGAGATTATTTATAATTGAATTTATGTTATAGGAAATTATGTGATCATTATACAATAAAACCCAAAAATTTAATTCAACTTATGTTATTCATAAAATATTAAATAAAAAATACACATTTTTTCTCTTTGGTACATAACTTTTTTACAAATTTTATTTAATAAAAGCTGATATCACATCTCTCATCGTTAAAAAATACCTTCTCTTCCATATCCATGTTTTCTAAAAATATTTTCATGAAAATTTTTTACAATCCAAATTAATTTTAGTAAATAAATATCTACCCATGTTTCACTTTTTTCAAAATAGTTTGAAATAAAACTAATTATCATTTTCTAAACAAGACACTTTTAAACTTTTTTATAACAGTGTGGATCAAATGCATCTTTTAACTTATATGGAATGTAAATAATTACCAGCCATCATGTCCACTCAACTATTTGACACTTCCTTTACAATTTTCCATGGTTATTTTTAAATAATATTCTTTATTATATTCTATAAATTTTATGATTTTTAAAAATTTATTTAAATGTAATAAGGGATATTTGTGTCATGTAGTATTCTATATAATATTTTTAAGGCGTTTTAATCAATGAAGAAAAGATATTATATTTTAGATTTCTTCAAATTTCATTTATATATTTATATATATCTCACATATATACATAGCTTATTATAACTTACTTTGATCGGTTTATACACCCCTTATGATCATCTCTCAAATGAAATTATTATGATATGTTACAAGATTATGCAATATATTTTATTTCCATGGTTAATTTTTATGTATTTATTTATTTTTAATTTCATTTTTATGGAATACAAAAATAATGAACATGTAATATTATGTACAGTTAGATAGCATCGGTTAAGCCTGATATAGAATATATAATGGGTGCAGCAAGATAATGCTCTAATAAATTTGGTAATGTTTTTAGTCTCATGAGAAGTAATCTATAGTATTGCAGAGTACACCTAATTCATTGTTGGACCTTTTCAACCATGTGATATTGTCTATCCATTTATCATTTACTCGTTTTTATATCATTTTATTTGATGATTCAATATTACCTATAATTCCCCCCATCCCCCTTCGTGGAGGTGGGAAGGGGGTGGATGGCATGCATACACCTTGGAGGTTGAGTTTCATACCTTTCTCCAACCCTCGGCATCTCCCAGATTTCACCATAATAACGGTAAGTCTGAATGTGCCAAACCTTCATCTTGGTAATCCTCAAATTTTGATTTTAGTGTTGGAGTTCTCTAAGGTGTCAAGCCATCTTGATCAGACTCTGGTGGAAATATTCAATTATCGTAGGCCGTCAGTTTATGGTTTCGATCGGTTTGTTTTAGGAAAATGGGATCTACAAGATTATGCGGTCGTCGGGCTTCGGGATAGTCACCATTTGATGATATGTTTCACCTCGGAGAAAGGTCTGATATGAGCGTGGTCCAATGCACCCATGCGATGCAGTAGTTACAAGTTTCTTCTCCTCTGGTGGAAGATCGCTCATTTTATGAATCGTGACCCAACCTCCATCCGGATTCGGGTATGTGTTCCTCATTTAGCTTTACCTTTCAACAATCCCAGGATTATACGTTTTCATGGGAATCTGGTAGGTCATTTTTTGTGTTCGGATATTCGAACAGCCATGGTGAGTCACCCAAACAATTATCGATTGTGTGTTGAGGTGGTATCTCAAGACCTCTGGTGGATTCGGTATGGATTTCGGTTGGTCAGGAATTCAGATGGAAGCAGGTAGTGGTGTATGAATCGTGGATTTATTATTGCACAACCTGCAATAGAATGGTGCATTTGGATGTTATGTGTAATGGTGATGTTTCTAGAAAGAGGTCCCCTGGTCCAGAAAGGAGGCTAGGAAATCCTGTTAGTAAGAGGATGCCTGCTATGGTTTCTCGGGGAGGCAATGCAGTTGGGATAGGTCCCCAAGTTGCATATGTTATAGAAAAGACAACGGAAGTTCATGTTAACCCTCTGGTATCTTCGGTGCTTTCAAGACTAAAGTAGGATCTAAACTAAGGGACTGGTCTCTAGATAACTGATGGACAATGTGATGCTAGAATGGAATCATCTCCTATGGATGAAGGGGAGAAATAGGATCCTGGGGTCACAAATGGATTGGCCTTGCTTGATATCAGCCTGGAGAAAGGAGGGTTTCTTACTGGAGGTTTTGCTGGGGTGAAGAGTTGCAGCAGTGGCAAGGTGAATGATGATAGGTTGGGGTCTCTGATGGAGGTCGATGTTTGAAAGTCTCCTTCTACATTAGTGAACTATGGTGTTTTTCTATCTATATTGGTGTCATAGGTTAGTGGTCATGCTATGAAGAAATATGGTGTGATGTTTACAGTGTCCACGAGGAAGTGTTTTTATGGGATGGAGATTGGGGTTGGGGAAGATAGTTTACAGGTTTAGTGGGAGGATGAAGTGAATGAGAAAGTGGACAATGGGTTGTGCAGTTCCGAATGAGGATGGAGTGATTGTAGAAGTAGGAAATAGGTCATTTGCAGGTTATTGTGGGGTGGACCACCCACAATGTCTTGCATTGATTGATATGAACAACCAGTTTCTGCAAAATCGGGTTATGGAATATAAGCAGATGCAGGTTTTTGTAAATGGGGGGATAATTATAGTGCCATTGTTCAGGGTGTGAGTAAGAGTATTCATGGAAAGAAGGAGGATATTACTGTCTCACCATGAAGACGATCGAGGAAAATTATTCCTTTCTACCGAAGCCAATGTCCACTAGATCCACTATCCAAAAAGAAGGTGGAGCAGTCCCTGGGCAGACTAATAATGAATTTCATTCATTGGAGCGGTTGAAGCTTAGAAGGAAATATTCCAATGTCCTAAGGAACTATGAATGCTCGGAATGGGAGTCAGAAACTGCGGAGAATGTTTTTTTAAATGGATATGGTGATGGGTTTGGTTTTGATGTATTGTAGTTATTTTGTTGGGTTGTGTTTCTTGTTGTTTGAATTTTCGTTTCTTAATAAATGGTCAGAGGATTTTCCTCTATCTACACTTTTCAGGTATATTATCCACCATTTTGATTACTCCTGTGAGTACTATTTTCTGATATCATGTTATACTGTCATTTCAGATGTTATGTTTTATTATCATGTTTATTCTCTTACTATGATTTTTATCTCACTCAGGATTTCTATGTATCACATAGGTTAACCAATGCACCATTATGAGATCAAAAGTATTTTGGAGAAGAATATGGGTAATAATATAAAAATGTTTTATTTTATCCTCAATTTTGATGTATTATGAATATAACCTTCCAAATACATTATTCCTCCCAATATTTGAGTTTTAATTAATATATTATTATGTTAAAAAACATATAATAATATGTTTAAATCGACGGGGTCACTATAGTTGGTATCTGAGCACATTCTAGATATTTTTGGGATTAGTTGTAGAATAATTTACTTCTAGTCAAAGGTGTATGTGTAAGGAAAATTCGTGGTTTAGAAAAATATTATGATTTTGGTGAACTATAGTGCTAGTAGATTACAAAAATTACATCTGTTTCTGGATTCTACAAGTGGTTATAGATCTAACATAATTGTACCTAGGTGTAATAACTCCAAATTGAATGTATTTAGATGGACTCGATCATCACCTAGTTCATGAAATTAGTCCTTGATTGAAACCTGGCTTCACACTCCCAAGGGATATTCTTCATAAATTTAAAACACTATATTTAAACCCTTATATACGACTTGACATAACTATTATATTAGAAAACCTATATGAAGAATTAAAATGGATAATGTGGATTAAAAACTAGAGACACATAAGTCTAGATATACTTCTCATTTATTAGTTATTCCTTCATGGTTTATAAGGATTCCATTTTATATGTTAATGCATTCACATATTTTCTATTTTAGTAATTTTGTTAATGATTGGAAATAGGAGAAATTATTTTAACATCAAATGTGATGGTAAATGAAATTATTTCTCTAATGATATTCCTAACCAAATGTGAATAAATGTTATTCATATTTATAAACTAAAAATTAAGATATCTTGAATTACTATTAACAACTGAAATATATTTGAATTTACAATCACATAAATTAACTGAAGGATGGAGTCTCATATAAGTTCGAGTGTTAAACATGATAATGAAAAGGATGTTAAATTTTATCCAATTCAAAAATAATGGATGTAGAACCATTGAAAATACCTTAAAGGAAATATAATATATTTTTTGTGCAGAAACGTAAGGAAAAAATCATTTAATTGTAGAAAAAAATGAAGATTATGGTTAACAATACATAGAAAAAAAATGTTTAACATTAGGCCCCACTACTAGTTCAATGGTGTAGATGTGCTGACCTAGGTCATTATCTGGGTAAGTTCTATAATCCACAAATTAATTCATATGGGAATATGTTATGAAAATCATTGAAGTGGAATGGTAGAAGGGTTTATGTGTTGGATCCCAATATTCATGTTTTTTAAATATCATTATCAATTGTATTCTAGTTAAAATAATCATGAAGATTCTATGGATTTTTTTGAGGTATATTTTTTTTAGGATTTCCCAGAATGTGTTTAAAGGCATTAATAAATAGATATGTTGTTTTATGGTAATGTGGTATTTTATAGAAAACATGTGATTGAGGTAAAGAAAATATGTGATATTTTATAGATGTTAAAGTAATTATATTCAATTAAGTTTATTTTATTTTAGGGGAACAAGTAGGATTTAAATAAATGTTTAGTGGTTAAAAAATAATTTGATGGTTAATGTTATTTTTAAAATATTATTTATGTTTTTGGAACATTATTGCAATTAAATTGACAATATTTTGAAAAAGTATAACAAACCTTCAAGATAAAAACTCATTATATTTGGAATGAATATAGATCTTGAACCCACAACAAAATGATGATAATGGTTTATTACATAGAATTATTCTACATAATATATTGATTATTATGAAATTATCTTTTATTCCATGATTTTGAAGATTAATTTTTTGGTTGATTTTGGGAAAAATAATAGAGGATAAAATATTTTCAAATTTTTTGTATTTTGAGGTCATAATTGATATTTTGGAAAAAAAATATTGAGTTAATATATATATATATATATATCCTCAGGTTTCATGTAATGGATTATTTTGGAAGAATGCTATTATGTTTTTTGATATGTAGGTTAATCTGTAACACCCCGAGATTTTATGAAAAATATTCTCTTTAATTTTATTAATGTCTTTTGTTGTACGCTACACCAAAAGGAGCTTGCACAACATGAATCCCTGAATTTCCTTGCATTACACGTAATCACGACCTTCCTCAATAGAGTGTGTAGTACGCAATACAGATTTTCACTAAACGAGATATTATTTTAATATTATTATGAACTATCAGTTATGAATAGTAATACCCAGTTTTTTAAATTTTATAAATTTTATCTTTCAAAATGGAATTCATTTTTGGATTTGGAATATCGAAATTATCTTAGGGTGAAATTTTTCTACTTTTTGGATACATTTCATATTCTGATGAATAGTGAAAATTACTAAATTTTAATTAAAAACAACTTTTTTAATCGAAATAATTAATAGTGATAAATTATTAATTTGAGTTGTTTTAAAATATATTTAGATTATATTTTTACAATTTAATACAATGTTGGTCATTGGATGTAATTTCACATTTAAACCAGACATAAACAAGTGTCAATCTTATGATAATTATTATCTCTTAAGAAAGTGCTATTTGTTTTGACGACAGGAATTAATTTTTAAATTAAATAATTAAACTGATATGTTTTTAATTTGGTAAAAGAGACATCATTTTTTAATTCATAATATCAAATATAGCTTAGGCCTAATTTTTGGTATTTTTCTGGAAACTTTCATTTTTTGATGAATAGTGAAACCACTAAGTGGTAGGTAAAAAACTGAATTTTTCATAAAAATTAATTTTACTTCTTCTGTGAGTGGAATTAGGAAAATATGAGAGACACGGATAATATCAAGGACTAAAATGTGGTTCAATGAGATGAAAAGAAATTTTTTTTCGTGAATAGTAACTTTGTACTTATTTTACCACGGTTAAAAGTAAATAGGGTAATTAAGGGTAAAAATGATATTATTATTACCCTAACACATGTCCTAATTCGATTGGATAAATGTAATTCGGCCAAAAAAAACCTTAGGAATATAATATGACCATTTAGGCCCACTTGGATTAGATGAGGACATTTATTATTAATTTATTTAAAGAAGGGTTAAAATAGTTAAAATCAATGTTTAATAACTAAATCATTTTTAATATAGGGTTATACATAATATAAATTCGACTATAAATAATAATTAGAAAGATAAAAAGATTTCCTACATAATGGTATTTAATTTTTTATTTTTAGACTTAAAATAATTTAATTTATTTATGACACAATGATGATGCAGTAATTATCTTATTAATGAAATATTAAAATAATTGATATTATAAATACCCAAATAAATGTAATTTGAGACTTTTTATGAATTAAAATAATTTTATATGTTAATATGACATGTTATTATTGATTTAATTAACTTTTTTACAACTAATAATTCTGTAATGATTTTATCAAAAATCAATTACCAAATAGTGTCAAAATTCACATAAAATAGTTTTTAAAACAAATATTATATTATTAATTGTTATTATATTCCTGAAAATCTAAGGACCGGCCATGATACTTATATCATGATAGGTGTATCATTAATGGACCACTTTGGGGTCACTTGGATGTATATGGTAAGTTTATTAACTATATATTATAAAAATACAAAGTAACATGGTAAATGTCAATCTAATTAACTAAGAGTTAAAACTAAACATTAAGGTTAATATAATGACCTAAAGATGTCTAAATTCTATTGGATTAGAGTATTTCGACCCATCCCCACCTTAGCTTAGAAATAAATCAATTTGAGCTATTAAAAACCGAATATGACTTTAAAATAAAATAATATTTTTAGTTTTTCCATAGGTGCCCTCTCATCCCTTATAACAAGGAACCTCCTCCCTCTCTTCCTCACACCACTTTGAGACTTCAAGCTCGGCCAACCCCTGCCAATTTCTCTTCTCCACATAACTAGAAAAATCCTAGAGGTCCTGGTCTTCTTCAAAGACCAATGTTAGTTCCCTAAGAGGAGGTATCAAAGAGGCGCTTCAAAGAAAAGGTAGTGTCTGTTGCCGATTCTTTCAAATTTATTTCTTCTTCCACATATTCTTCTTAGGTTGTTTCATTATGAAGTAATAACATCAGTATCACTAATATACTGATATGTTATTATAAGTATGAAACAACCCTATTTCACCATCTATCCATCCTACGGAATGCAAAATCACCGCGCGTGTGTACGTACGAAATACCGTCTCTAGGCCGTGGTGTAATCTATTTTCCACCACCACCTTACTTGGATGGGTATAATGGTGTAAATAAAAACTATATACTATTATTGTAAAGTAATATTGATTCAGTAATAGTATACATACACTCCAATAAAATTCCACGATCATGGGAACGATATCATCGCTCGTGCGTACGTACGGAATATCGTCTCCACGACGCGATTAGAGTCATTCTCAATGATTAACCACTCATAAATGATTATGAAGTATATATAATAAGTAATCATGAAATATATGACATAATAATGATACTGGATTTATGTATATATGTATGTATGTCATCCAATTAATTCCATTCAATTCAATGAGGAAAGGAAAACAACGTTCATGCGTGCGTATGGCCTACCGTCTCCATGAATGATGTATTTATTTCCATTTATCAATCTATTATATATATATGTATATTATGAATATATATTTAATATAAATCCTGTTTTATATTCTGGAATTAAGTAATAATGATCTATGTAATCATATGAATAATTACAGGTCAAAACACGGACGACAAATGAAACAATTTTACCCAAAACAATCTTTAACATGGAATTTACAAAAGAACGGGTAATATAAAGTTATAAGTGATCCATATATGATATCATAATAATGAATATGATACTCTAATAAGTTAATGACATTATTTAAATCATTATACAGGATGTTCGGATACGTACGAAGCATATCGAACCTAAGGTAAGGGATAAATATTCCAATCTCATTCTTATCCGAGATTGTTTATTCGTAAGTATTTACCGGGGTTATTGTTATTATCCATGTACATGTTTTATAAAAATGTTTTCATGTATGTTTAAAGTCCTTTTTAACCATTTTTGACTTTTAATTCATGGTGTATAAGGAATCTTTCTTTTGTTTATGTTACAAGGTACTTTTTTGACTTTTCCGAAAAAAGTAAGAGAAGAATGTTTTTTTAACGTATACGGCATGAAAGGATTTTTACAGTTTTATAAAGCCTTATTTTCATGAAGCTTCCTCCAAAATATTTCATGGATATTTTCAACAAAATAATTTTCTTTTAAATTTTCATGACATTTTTTGAATAGAAAATGATTTTGAAGAAAAAAGGATATTCTCCTCAAGAATTCATTTCAAGTATTTTATCAAAACCATTTTTCATCTAAGATGACATTATTTCATATGTGTGTGTTTCAAGTATAATGTCTCCATGATTTACATGGTTTCACTTTTCTTATTATGAAATGATATCCATTTCTTTTATATGGATTATGTGATGATGGGACGATGTTTATGAAACCCATTTTATTTATTGGGTTTTTATGAATGATGTATGTTTATTTTGTGGCACAAGAATGAATTCATTATGAGATGGGTGGGACCTATATATCCCACCAATGCATTGGGTAAAGATTTATATCTCATGAGATAGACATGGTTGGAACGGTATGTTAATCCGGTTCAGTATTACAGGACTGGAACGATGAGTGAACTCGATTCATAAAGGAACTTTGTCCACTAAGATGGTCTTGGCAGCAATTCCTTGGATACTATGGAAATAATTACATGTGATTAATGGTTGCCCCAATTACATGTTTTATTCCCATTCTATGTTATCATGATTTATGTTCCATTATTATCTATTCCTTATTAACTTCCATGTTTTAAGTCGTTGCTCAAGATTTTGATGTTTAAACATTATGTTCATGTTTTTAAGTTCAAATGTATATGGTATGTTTTATTTCATCCATTCTTACCCTTACTAAGCATTTGAGCACACACGTTTTATGTTTTATTTTCCCCCAGGATTAAAAGAAAGGTTTTAGGTAAGGAAAAAAATTTGAAGATCTTTATAGGAGATGTTGCAGATCTTTCACCACGATTATAAGATTACATTCGAAGATTCCAAAGACAATAAACTATTACGGTCCTTGTGTGTCTATTTTTGTTATGTATTATGTATTCCTCAAAATTGATGTAATTTCCATGTACGTCACGCTTTGGGTCTCTACAGTTCGTATGAGAGGAAAGGATTAGTCAACATTTGGAATCTAGGATGCAAAAACTATAGTGAGATCCCTAGAGATATTTCTAATGTATGTCTAGGGATGTCCCTAAGGTTATATATAAGTATAGGTTATAGTCCTAGAATTACGGTAACAATATTAAAATTAATCCTAAGATGTCAGATGTCGAATGTACTCCCCCATGATTATGTTATTTTCCTTGTATGATTTTTTGCCTCTCACAGAAGTCTTTTTGTGTTTTAGCCAATGGAGGGAACCAGAAGGAATTCGGTTAACATTGAATCCAATGGACAAATTTGTGACTTTGAGCAACAAAATTGCGTAATGCCTAGAGAGAAAGATATTGTGATTATGAAGAATCAGTTATCGCGATATATGATTAACAAGGTGAAATTTAGTGGTATGCCTAATTCATCAAATAAAATGAAGATAGACTCTTTTGGATGATCGCATGTTGAGGAGCATAAACAAAGGAATATTGAGATTTCTAAAGAAGTGAAGACGAACCTTGAGGAATACCTCAAATGGAGGGACATATGTTATCTGTGTGGAGAAAAGGGTCATATAGTGACAGACTGTTATGGAGTTCAATGTCTTATTTCTGGAGAACATGGTCATTACCCAACTCAATGCCCTGACCTAAAAATTTACTTCTAAATCAAGGAAGGACTTATTCCAGGACAATCATTGAAGAGGATGGATTGAAGTGTTTATGTATTTGTATTCATGTTTTCACTAAGGTTCAATGGGTATTCATTTTTTTCAAGATAATACATGATTAAGGCATTCGAATGTTTGGAAGGGGATCAACAAGACATATCTTATGATATATGGGGATCAATGATGGTATTAACATGCTTGTTATGTGAACTCTTTGGTAGTTGTTTTCACTATAATATGAGATTGGATATCAGTATTTTGGATAGGCCTAAAGATTGGAATGGATATTGTTGGACATAAGTTAGTATTGTTTAAGGCTAGAACTTTTTCGATATTATTGATGGAATGTTATAATAATGTATTTTTAGAAAAAAAAGGACAACCTGCAGGATGAGCGACAACCCATCGCGTCGGACAAGGCTGTGGGAATCGAATCCACAACTGAAGTGCGAGTGGCCTTTATCACCTACCACGGTCCTACAGGAAGTCTCTGGTTAGTAGAAACTCGTTTTATTTTATTAAGGAGTATGATAGATGAAGTATAAGTCCATTTTTTGGAATCATATACGATCAATATCACTATAGATGAACTTATGTATATTTGATAACTTTTGCAGACTTTTTGTTGGAGACAGATGGAATGACCTGTCATTCTATCATATGATCTTCTAACACTTCTCAAATGACAAATTCAACTTCATTTCTTTAAGAGATGAAGTGGAAATTTTCCAAAGAACGAACAAAGGTGAGACTGTACCAAAATCAAGAAAGTATTTCTTCTAATTCCAATTTCTTCAACTTTAGGGAAATGATCATGAAAACAAAAAATGTATTCCTAGTGATCTTATATCCGATGAATCAGATGGTACCTTATATCGTCACAAATTTCTGGCTTTGTGATTGTTGGTTTTTTCATATCCATGTTCTCTACCACTCTCCATCAGAACTTGATGGTTAGATTTTTCTTCCATATCCATATTTCCACCTATGTTCTCCTACGTGGAAACCCAGTGATGAGTTAATTTGGGTAACCGTTACATTTCATACTTTAGTTTTTAAAATCCATGTTTTGGTATTCCTTTTTATGATGATGGTTTTTATTAAAGAAACTTTTGAGTAGTAAACCATTTATGACCCCGACGAATTTCTAGGGAGAAATTCATTTTAAGGGGGGTAGAATGTAACACCCCCAGATTTTATGAAAAATGTTCTTTTTAAATTCATTAATGTCCTGTGTTGTATGCTACACCAAAAGTAGATTTCAAAACATGCATCCCTGACATGCCTTGCATTACACGCAATCACGAAATTCCTTGATAGCATGTGTAGTACGCAATTCTGAGTTTCACTAAATGAGATATCATTATAATATTATGATGAACTAGCCGTTATGAATAGTAATACCAACTTTTTGAAATATTATAAATTTTATCTTTCAAAATGGAATTCATTTTTGGATTCGGAATATCGAAATTAGCTTAGGGTGAAATTTTGGTACTTTTCGGATAACTTTCATATTCTGATGAATAGTGAAAATTACTAAATTTTAATTAAAAACAACTTTTTTAATCGAAATAATTAATAGTGAAAATTATTAATTTGAGAGGTTTTAAATTATATTTAGATTATATTTTTACAATTTAAAACAATTTTGGTCATTGTATGTAATTTCACATTTAAACCAGACATAAACAAGTATCAATCTGTTGAAAGTTATTATCTCTTAAGAACACACTATTTGTTTTGACGACGGGAATTAATTTTTAAATTAATTAATGAAACTGATATGTTTTTAATTTGGTAAAATAGACATCATTTTTGAATTCATAATATCAAATATATCTTAGGCCTAATTTTTGGTATTTTTCTAGAAACTTTCATTTTTTGATGAATAGTGAAACCACTAAGTGGTAGTTAAAAAATTGAATTTTTCATAAAACTTAATTTTAACACTTCTGTGAGTGGAATTTTAAAAATATGAGAGACACGGTCAATATCATGGACTAAAATTTGGTTCAATTAGACGAAAATAATTTTTGGTGAATAATAACTTTTTACTTTTTTTACCACGGTTAAAAGTAAATAGGGTAATTAAGGATAAAAATGATATTATTATTATCCTAACACATGTCCTGATTCTATTGGATAAGTTTAATTCGGCCAAAAACAACCGTAGGAAAAATATATGACCATTTAGGCCCACATGGATTAGATTAGGACATTTATTATTAATTTATTTAAAGAAGGGTTAATATAATTAAAATACAAGTTTAAAAACTAATTCATTTTTAATATAGGGTTATACATAAGATAAATTTGACTATAAATAATAATTAGAAATATAAAACTATTTCCTACTTAATGGTATTTTATTTCTAATTTTTATACTTAAAATAATTTAATTTATTTATGACACAATGATGATGTAGTAATTATCTTATTAATGAAATATTGACATAGTTGATGTTATAAATACCAAAATAAATGTCATTTGAGAGTTTTTATGAATTAAAATAATTTTCAATGTTAATATAAAATGTTAATATTTATTTAATGAACTTTGTTCCAACTAATCATTATGTTATGATTTTCACAAAAATCAATTATCAAATTGTGTCAAAATTGACATAAATTAGTTTTTAAAACAAATATTATATTATTAATTGTTATTATATTCCTAAAACTCTAAGGATCAGCCAATATAATTATATCATGATAGCTGTATCATTAATGAACCACTTGGGGGTCGCTTGGATGTATATGGTAAGTTTATTAACTATATAATATAAAAATACAATGTGACATGGTAAATGTCAATCTAATTAACTATGAGTTAAAAATAAAAGTTAAGGTTAATATAATGACCTATAGTTGTCTAAAATATATTGGATGAGATTATTTAGACACATCCCCACCTTATCTTCGAAATAAATCAATTTGGATCTATTAAAAACCGAATATGACTATATAATAAAAAAAATATTTTTAGTTATTCCAAAGGTGCCCCTCTCCTCCCTTATAAAAGGGAACCTCCTCCCTCTCTTCATCACACCACTTTGAGCCTCCAAACCCGGCCATCACCTACCCATTTCTCTTCACCACTTCCCTAGAAACATCCTATAGGTACTGGTCTTCTTGAAAGACTAATTTTAGTGCCCTAAGAGGAGGTATCATAGAGGCGCTTCAAAGAAGAGGTAATGTTCGTTGCTGATTCTTTTAACATTATTTCTTCTTACACTTCCTCTTCTTAGATTGTTTCATTATGAAGTAATAACATCAGTATCACTCATATACTGATATGTTAGTATAAGTATGAAACAACCCTATTTCACCAACTATCCATGCTACAGAAAACGAAATCATCGTTGGTGCGTACGTACGGAATACAGTCTCCACGCCGTGGTGTAATCTATTGTCCACCACCACCTTACTTGGATGGGTATAATGGTATAAATAATAACTATATACTATTAATGTAATGTGATATTGATTCTGTAATAGTATACATACACTCCAATAAAATTCCACGATCATGGGAATGATATCATCGCTCGTGCGTACGTACGGAATACCATCTCCACGACGCGATGAGATTCATTCTCAATGATTAACCATTCATAAATGATTATAAAGTATATATAATAAGTAATCATGAAATATATGACATAATAATGATACTGGATTTATGTACATATATATGTATGTCATCCAATTAATTCCATTCAATTCAATGAGGAAACGAAAACAATGTTCATGCGTACGTACGGCCTACCGTCTCCATGAACGGTGTATTTCATTCCATTTATCGATCTATTATATATATTTATATTATGAATATATATTATATATAAATCATGTTTTATATTCTGGAATTATGTAATAATGATCTAAGTAATCATATGAATAATTACAAGTCAAAACACGGACGACAAATGAAACGATTTTACCCAAAACACCCTTTAACATGGAATTTACAAAAGAACGGGTAAACTAAAGTCATAAGTGAACCATATATGATATCATAAAAATTAATATGATTCAGTAATAAGTCAATGACATTATTTAAATCATTATACAGGAGGTTCAGAAATGTACGAAGCATATCAGACCTATGGTAAGGGATAAATATTCAAATCTCATTCTTATCTGAAATTTTTTATTCGTAAGTATTTACTGGGGTTATTGTTATTATCCATGTACATGTTTTATAAAAAAAATTTCATGTATGTTTAAAGTCCTTTTTATCCATTTTTGACTTTTACTACATGGTATTTAAGGAATATTTATTTTGATTACGTTATGAGGTACTTTTTTTACTTTTCTGACAAAAGTACGAGAAAAATGTTTTTTAACGAATACGGCATGAAAGGGTTTTTACGGTTTTATAAAGCCTTATTTTCATGAATCTTCCTCCAAAAGATTTAATGAATATTTTCATGAAAATCCTTTTCTTATAAAAGTTCATGACATATTTTGAATAGAAAATGATTTTGACGAAAAAATGATATTTTCCACAAGAATTCTTCTCAAGTGTTTTATCAAACCCATTTTTCATCTAAGATGACATTATTTTATATGTGTCTGTTTCAAGTATAATGTATCTATTATTTACATGGATTCACATTTATTATTATGAAATGATATCTATTTCTTTTATATGGATTATGTGATGGAGGGATGATGTTTATGAAACCCATTTTATTTATTGGGTTTTTATGAATGATGTATGTTTATTTTGTGGCACAAGTAAGAGTGATTTAATTATGAGATGGATGGGACCTATATCTCCCTCCAATACATTGGGTAATGATTTATATAACATGAGATAGACATGGCTAGAATGGTATGTTAATCTGGTTCAGTATTACACGACTGGAATGAGGAGTGAACTCGATTCAGAAAGGGACTTTTTCCACTAAGATGGTCTTGGCAGCAATGCCTTGGATACTATGGAAATAATTACATATGATTAATGGATGCCAAAATTACATGTTTTATTCCCATGCTATGTTATCATGATTTATGTTCTATTATGATCTATTCCTTATGTACATCCATGTTTTAAGTCGTTGCTCAAGATTTTGATATTTAAACATTATGTTCATGTTTTTATGTTCAAATGTATATGGTATGTTTTATTTTATCAATGATTACCATTACTGAGCATTTGAGCTCACCCTTTTTATGTTTTATTTTCCCCCAGGATAAAAAGAAAGGTTTTAGGTAAGGAAACAAAAAGTGGAAGATCTTTATGGGAGATGTTGAAGATCTTTCACCATGATTAGAAGATTATGTTCGAAGTTTCCAAAGACACTAAACTATTACGGTCCTTATGTGTCTGTTTTTGTTATGTATTATGCCTTCAACAAAAGTAATTTAATTTCCATGTACATCAAGCTTCGGGTCACTACAGTTGGTATCAGAGGAAAGGTTTAGTCAACCTTTGACAACTAGGATGTGAAAACTATAGTGAGATCCCTATATATATTTCTAAGGTATGTCTAGGGATGTCACTAAGGTTAAGTATAAGTATAGGTTATAGTCCTAGAATTACAGTAACGATATTAAAACTAAACCTAAGATGTTATATATCGAAGCTACTCCTCCTTGATTACGTTATTTTCCTTGTATGATATTTTTCCTCTCACAGAATTCTTTTTTTGATTTAATCAATGGAGGGAACCAGAAGGAATTCAGTTAACATTGAATCCAATGGACAAATTGGTGACTATGAGAAACAAAATTGAGTAATGCCTAGAGAGAAAGATATTGTGATTATGCCGAATCATTCATCGCGATATATGATTAACAAGGTGAAATTTAGTGGTATGCCTAATTCATCAAATAAAAGGAAGATTGACTTTTATGCATGTTCGCATGTTGAGGAGCATAAAGAAAGGAAGATTGAGATTTCTAAATAAGGGAATAAGAACCTTGAGGAATACCTCAAATGGAGGGACATATGATATCTGTGTGGAGAAACGGGTCATAGAGTGACAGACTGTTATGGAGTTCAGTGTCTTATTTGTGGAGAACATGGGCATTACCCAACTCAATGCCCTGACCTAAAAAATAACTTCTAAATCAAAGAAGGAATTATTCCAGGACAATCATTGAAGAGGATGGATTGAAGTTTTTATGTATTGGTATTCATGAATACTATTGTTGAGGTATTTTTATGGTGTATTAGAATATTTTTATATTACTCTATTGTGGTTTTCAATAATTTTATGGTACCGTTAACCATGAAAAGTGATTAAAATATTTTGGAAAGCAGATGATATGCGCATAATGAAGGGATAAGGAGAAAATGAAATGTTTGACAGTATTAATGATCTCATTATTGATATAATGACTAAGTGATATCATGGTTTGAGTATACAGAATTTTGAGGATTTTGGTATGTGGAAAGTGTTAACTTTTAACTGCATTCTTGTTTTCACTAAGGTTCAATGTGTATTCATTTTTTTCAAGAGAATACATGATTAAGGCCTTTGAATGTTTGGAATGTAACCAAAAAGACATATCTTATGATATATGGGGATCAACGATGGTATTAACATGATTGTTTTATGAACTCTTTGGTAATCATTTTCACTATAATATGAGATTGGACAGCAGCATTTTGGATAAGCCTAAAGATTGGAATGGATTATGTTGGACATAAGTTAGTATTGTTTAAGTCTAGAACATTTTCGATATTATTGACGGAAAGTTATAATAATTTATTTTTAGAAAAAAAGGACAACCTGTAGGACGAGCGACAACCCATCGCGTCAGAGAAGGCTGTGGGAATCGAACCCACAACCGAAGTGCGACTGGCCTTTATCACCTACCACTGGCCTACATGAAGTCCCTGGTTAGTAGAAACTAGTTTAATTTTATTAAGAGGTATGATAGATGATTTATAAGTCCATTTTTGTAATCATATACGATTAATCACACTATAGATGAACTTATGTATATTTGATAACTTTTTCAAACTTTTTGTTCGAGACAGATGGAATGACCTGTCATTCTACCATATGATCTTCTAACACTTCGCGAATGACAAATTCAACTTCATTTCATTAAGAGATGAAGTGGAAATTGTCCAAAGAACAACCAACGGTGAGAGTGTACCAAAATCATGAAAGTATTTCTTCTAATTCCAATTTCTTCAACTTTAGGGAAATGATCTTGAAAACCAAAAATGTTGTCCTAATTCTATTATATACGATGTATCAGATGGTACCTTAGATCGTCAAAAATTTATGGCTTTGTGAATGTTTGATTTTTCATAGCCATGTTCTCTACCACTCTCCATCAGAACTTGATGGTTATATTTTTCTTCCATATCCATATTTTTACTTATGTTCTTGTACATGGAAACCCAGTGATGAGTTAATTTGGGTAACCGTTACATTTCATACTTTAGTTTTTTAATCCAGGTTATTGTATTCCTTTTTACGATGAGGGTTTCTATTAAAGAAACTTTCAAGTAGTAAACAATTTATAACCCCGACGAATTTCAAGGGCGAAATTCGTTTTAAGGGGGGTAGAATGTAACACCCCGAGATTTTATGACAAATATTCTTTTTAATTTCATTAATGTCTTGTTTTGTACACTACACCAAAAGGATCTTGTACAACATGAATCCCTCAATTGCCTTGAATTACACTCAATCGCTACCTTCCTCGATAGCGTGTGTAGTACGCAATACTGAGTTTCACTAAACGAGATATTGTTATAATATTATTATGAACTAGCCATTATGAATAGTAATACCCACTTTTTGAAATTTTATAAATTTTTTCTTTCAAAATGGACTTCATTTTTGGATTCGTAATATCGAAGTTAGATTAGGGTAAAATTTTGGTACTTTTTGGATAACTTTCATATTTTGATGAATAGTGAAAATTACTAAATTTTAATTAAAAACAACTTTTTTAATCGAAATAATTAATAGTGATAAATTATTAATTTGAATGGTTTTAAAGTATATTTAGAATATATTTTTACAATTTAATACAATGTTGGTCATTGGATGTAATTTCATATTTAAACCAGACATAAACAAGTGTCAATCTTTTGATAGTTATTATCTCTTAAGAACACGCTATTTGTTTTGACGACGGAAACTAATTTTTGAATTAATTAATGCAACTGATATGTTTTGAATTTGGTAAAATAGACATAATTTTTGAATTCATAATATCAAATATAGCTTAGGCCTAATTTTTGGTATCTTTCTGTAAACTTTCATTTTTTGATGAACAGTGAAACCACTAAGCGGTAGTTAAAAAACTGAATTTTTCTTAAAAATTAATTTTACCGCTTCTGTGAGTGGAATTTCGAAAATCTGAGAGACACAGTTAATATCAATGACTAAAATGTGGTTCAATGAAATTAAAATCAATTTTTGTGAATAGTAACTTTTTAATTTTTTTTACCACGGTTAAAAGTAAATAGGGTAATTAAGGGTAAAAATGATATTATTATTACCCTAACACATGTCCTAATTATATTTTATAAGTGTAATTTAGCCAAAAACAACCTTAGGAATAAAATTTGACCATTTAGACCCACTTGGATTAGATTAGGACATTTATTATTAATTTATTTAATGAAGGGTTAAAATAGTTAAAATCAATGTTTAATCACTAAATCATTTTTAATATAGGGTTATACAAAATATAAATTCGACTATAAATATTAATTAGAAATCTAAAAGGAGTTACTACATAATGGTATTTTATTTGTAATTTTTAGACTTAAAATAATATAATTTATTTATGACACAATAATGATGCATTAATTATCTTATTAATGAAATATTGACATAATTGATGTTATGAATACACAAATAAATGTAATTTGAGACTTTTTAGGAATTAAAATACTTTTATATGTTAATATGACATGTTAGTATTGAATTAATTAACGTTTTTTGAACTAATCATTCTGTTATGATTTTCACAAAAATCAATTACCAAATAGTGTCAAAATTGAGATAAATTTTTTTTAAAACAAATATAATATTATTAGTTGTTATTGTATTCCTAAAACTCTAAGGTTCATCCATGATACTTATATCATGATAGGTGTATCATTAAAGGACCACTTGGGGGTCGCATGTATTTATATGGTATGTTTATTAACTATATAATATTAAAATACAGAGTGACATGGTAAATGTCAATCTAACTAACTAAGAGTTAAAACTAAAAGTTAAGGTTAATATAATGACCTAAAAATGTCTAAATTCTATTGGATGAGAGGATTTAGACCCATCACCACCTTATCATCTAAATAAATCAATTTGGAGCTATTAAAAATCTAGTATGACTTTATAATAAAATAATATTTTTTGTTATTCCAAAGGTGCCCCTCTCCTCCCTTATAAAAGGGTACCTCCTCCCTCTCTTCCTCACTACACTATGAGCATTCATGATCGGCCAAACCCTGCCAATTATTCTTCTCCACTTACCTAGAAATATCCTAGAGATCCTGGTCTTCTTCAAGGACCAATTTTAGTTCCCTAAGAGGAGGTCTCAAAGAGGCGCTTCAAAGAAGAGGTAATGTCCGTTACCGATTCTGTCAAATTTATTTCTTCTTCCACTTCTTCATCATAGGTTGTTTCATTATGATGTAATAAAATCAGTATCAATCATATAATGATATTTTATTATAAATATCAAATAACCCTATTACACTATCTATCCATCCTATGGAAAACAAAATCACCGCGCGTGCGTATGTACGGAATACCGTCTCCACGCTGTGGTGTAATCTATTTTCCACCACCACCTTACTTGGATGGGTATAATGGTGTAAATAATAACTATATATGATTATTTTAAAGTGATATTGATTCTGTAATAGTGTACATACTCTTCAATAAAATTTCACGATCATGGGAATGATATCATCGCTCGTGCGTACGTACAGAATACCGTCTCCACGACGCGATGAGATTCATTCTCTTTGATTAACCATTCATAAATGATTATAAAGTATATATAATAAGTAATAATGAAATATATGACATAATAATGATACTGGATTTATGTATATATATATATATATGTATGTCATCCAATTAACTCCATTCAATTCAACGAGGAAACGAAAATAACGTTCATGCATATGTACGACCTACCATCTCCATGAACGGTGTATTTCTTTACATTTATCGATCTATTATATATATTTATATTATGAATATATATTATATATAAATCATGTTTTATATTCTGGAATTAATTAGTCATGATCTAAGTAACCATATGAATAATTACAAGTCAAAACACGGACGACAAATGAAACGATTTTACCCAAAAATCTCTTGAACATGGAATTTACAAAAACAATGGGTAATATAAAGTAATAATTGAACCATATATGATATCATAACAATGAATATGATTCTGTAATAATTCAATGACATTATTTAAATGATTATACAGGAGGTTCAAATATGTACAAAGCATATCAGACATAAGGTAAGTGATAAATATTCCAATCTCATTCTTATCCCAGATTGTTTATTCGTAAGTATTTACTGGGGTTCTTATTATTATCCATGTACATGTTTTATAAAAAAGTTTTCATGTATGTTTAAAGTCCTTTTTACCCATTTTTGACTTTTAGTTCATGGTATGTAATGAATTTTTTTTTACGTTTCGAGGTACTTTTTTGACTTTTCTGACAAAAGTACGAGAAGATTGTTTTTTTAACGTATACGAAATGAAAGGATTTTTAGGGTATTATAATGCCTTATTTTCATGAAGATTCCTCCAAAATATTTCATGACTAGTTTCAAAAAAAATCATTTTCTTTCAAAATTGCACGACATTTTTTCAAAAGAAAACGATTTTGAAGAAAAAATCATCTTTTCCTCAAGAATTCATTTCGAGTGTTTTATCAAAACCATTTTTCATCTATGATTACATTATTTCATATGTGTATGTTTCAAGTATAATGTCTATATTATTTTCATGGTTTCACTTTTCTTATTATGAAATGATATCCATTTATTTTATATGGATTATGTGATGATACGATGATGTTTATGAAACCCATTTTATTTTTTGTGTTTTTATGAATGATGTATGTTTATTTTGTGGCACAAGTAAATATGATTTAATTATGAGATGGGTGGGACCTATATCCATCTCCAATGAAATGGGTAAAGATTTATATCTCATGAGATAGACATGGCAGGAATGGTAAGTTAAACCAGTTCAGTATTACAGGACTGGAACGAAGAGTGACCTCGATTCAGAAAGGGACTTTGTCCACTAAGATGGTCTTGGCAGCAATGCCTTGGATACTATGGAAATCATTACACGTGCTTAATGGATGCCACAATTACATGTTTTGTTACCATTCTATGTTATCATGATTTATGTTCCATTATGATCTATGCCTTATGTACTTTCATGTTTTAAGTAGTTGCTCAAGATTTTGATTTTTAAACATTATGTTCATGTTTTTAAGTTCCAATGTATATGGTATGTTTTATTTTAACCATGAATACCCTTACTGAGCATTTGAGCTCACCCTTTTTATGTTTTATTTTCCCCCAAGACTAAAAGAAAGGTTTTAGGTAAGGAAACAAAAAGTGTAATATCTTTATGGGAGATGTTGCAGATCTTTCACCACGATTAGAAGATTACGTTCCAAGTATCCAAAGACACTAAACTATTACGGTCCTTGTGTGTCTGTTTTTGTTTTGTATTATGCATTCCGCAAAAGTAATGTAATGTCCATGTATGTCTAGCTTCGGGTCTCTACATAATGGGTATGATATAACCGTTGAAGATAACACCTTATTCCATATTAAGGTTTTTGAGATTATTTGGGATATAAAATAATATATTTATGGAATGATATATGTTAAACAATTGGTTTTATTTTCTATTTTTGAAGATTGATATCTTCCTTTTTATTTTTTTTGGTATTATCGTACTTTATAGAAACCATAATATTTTGAATAAATATTTGAGGAATAACTATTAAACATTTATTAATTCAATGATCTATAAGAAGATATTTTCAATGCTTCTAGAATAAAAAATTATATATTGGTTTTCCATTCTTTAGAGTAAGAGGTTAAGTAGAAACTGTCCAAAGTGCTATGAAGAGATTAAATTTTGTTTATGAAATAAAATGATAACAAGTAAAAATATTTTTTGTTATTATTCACATTAATATAAAAAGAACCCCTTATATCTAGTTAAATGATCATGAACAAGATATTATCATATTACCTTCATATCTGATGAAATATTGATCTTCTAATTCATCAGAGATTTATGTTTTTTTGGTTTTTTACATTCTCTTATTCATTCAATTAATTTTTAATAAAATCTATATCACTCTGCATAAAAATAATTTTCTTTTCCCATTCTTATATTTTACTTCCCAACAATGTTAAACTACATGGAAACTGAGTAATGTTTCATTTGAGACAGCCTTCATATTTTCTTTTCCCTCTTTTAATATGATGCATTATTAACCCTTTTAACGATGTCAATTTTCTAAAATGGTAATTTTTCTAATGTAGACCCCTTGATTACTAATAAAAATTTCAAATTTTAGATATTCAATTTATTTTGGGGTGGTATAATGTAACACCATGTGATTTAAAAATAATAACATTATATTTGATAGTGTATGCAACACAAAACCTAAAGCCTAAACAAATCTGGATTATTTGTAATTGTTAAAACCCATCTATTAAATTTTAAGATATGAATTATGTTAAATATTTTATAAAATTTATATAATAGATATATTTTATTTATAATTATTGATAAATTCTTATTAAATAATCACTAATCTTTTTTAATCCATTTTATAATTTCAAAAACGTGTTTTCTTATGAAAATAATTTTTATTCATTTTTATGGAAAAATAATATAATGAGTTTCTAAAAATTTTATAAAATATTTAAGATTCAATTAATAGTAATTTGAAAATAATCCAATCAGAATTTATCTTGGTGTAAATTTTTTTATATTTCAAAAAATATTATCTTTTTAGTGAATAGAGGGAAAATACCTATTCTTATACACTTGTCATTTATTTTTAATAAATTAAGTAATTAATTGTCTTATTATTATTTTAATTTAATTTAGCATGATAATAATAACGATATAATAAGATTTAGAAAAAAATTATTTACATTTAAATATTCTTTATAATATATTTTATTATTATTTTATTCTTAAGCTCAAAAATAAATTTCATTACTGTTTTATGGTGCATAACGATTCACCATTTTAATTAATTAAAATTCCATAATTGGGTATTATATAAATAATATTTGATGATTATATATCTATATTTGTTAAATTAAATTCATATAATTATTATTCCTATTTATAGAATTAATATTGGTTCATCTTTTCAATAAAAAATTCAATTTTTCAAAAATCCTCTTTCCTCGTGCTTGATGGATTTATTTTAAATGAAATCTTTCCACATTTTTGAATTTAATATTATAAAACTTATTAAATATTTTTAATCACCATAATTAATATTATATTATAATTTGAACATATTATTTTGTCATAATGAATAATAAAAACCTTAAAAACAATAGTTATTGTAGAAAAAAAACGGTAAAAGTGAATACAGTTAGAGTTAAAGAGGATAAAATTTTCAAAACATGTTTATATTTAGTTTTATTTGTTTGGAGAATATTAATATCTCCTAAACTCCTTTATTTTATATTTTTTATGAAATCAGACCATGGGTTAAATCCCATTATTAAATAGTTTTGGGTATTTGAAAAAATGTCATTCCTCCTCAATTATAAAAGGTTACCTCCTCTACTCAGTTTATAATAAATCAATCTATTTTTATAGACCAGATCCTGCCAAAAACTAAATCCAAAAAACACTAATCCAATGTATTGAACATTACGTATTCCAAAAATAAAAACATAAAGTACTTTTATAATAGATGTACAAGATATTCTTCTATGAAAAGGTAATTGTCTTCATCATGCTCCTTCATTTGACATGTTATTTTCCCACCATAAATTACCTATTAGAAATTAATGTAAAATACACCGAGTATATATTATATGAAAATATAGTATTATAACTATGTCATAATATTCAACAATATCATCTTCAATCAAATGATAAATGAAACCAACGCTTGTGTGTAGGATAACAACTACCTCGAAAAATGATGTAGGTTTTTTCCATCATTTCCAATCAAAAATGTTCTTGATAATGAATTTAATGTTTATATTTTATATTAATATAATATTATTGATTATATAAATTTAATTTATCATATACTTTCATACCATATCATTTATGTAAAAATTAAAATGTCATTCGTGTGTAAAGAATACTGCTTCCTCGCAAAGCGATGTGATTTATTTTTTTACTGCTTCAACTGGATAGTATATATAACATTATTTAAAAACATTACAGGAATATTTTTATATTATTATAATTTTTAAAGCTAATATAACACATTAATTATTTCTATCATGATAATTGGAAAATGGAAATTTTACAAATACATACATAACATATTGTCTTTGATAATGTAACATTATTAATTATGAAAAACCATGAATCTTGTTTTATCTAAAAGTATAATTTATGAAAAAAACTATTTCATTATTATTATTATATATATATTGTGGAACACTTACCCATTTGACCATACTCAACACACTGATGCCATTTTTAAAAAATGAACTACACATAAAAAACACCAGATGTAGGAATATTTAATTAAGTAATTAAATAAGTAATTAAAATGAATTTAGTAAATGGTTTTAGTTTAATGGTATTATACCTTCATGAGGAACTTTATAAAACAAATAATTGATATAATTTTATTGCACAATAGATAATCTAAATACAGGATAAATTCTGGACTGGAGGTAATGGTTTCATCTTGAAACTCCATTCTCTGAGACTCAAGTTCTATTATGCACCTAATTTATTTTATATTTTATAAATAATTCCAATTAATATATTATATATTGAATTATATATACTTATAGATACATTATGTTTCGATTCATCTACATAATTCATGGGAGTTATGATTTAAATGTTACCAAAGCTACACTGATTTATGTTTCAATATTATTTCAATTGGAATTGTGTATGCGTGAATTTAAATTAATGGATATTATTTGATAATTTTCTTATAAACCAATTTAATTTTATCATCTTCTTGTTATTAATAAATTTTCATTTAATTGTTCAATTTTTTTTTGTTATTGTAACATTATAATTTCTGAGAAAAAATTTCTTGTAAAATATGACATGATTTCTCCCTTATGTCAGAATTCAAATTTCTTTTATATCCATGTTATATTAAAAAATTACAAGAATATTTTCAAATTACATGAATTATTTATTAAGGAAATTTTACCCATTTTTTAGTTTTTTTAAAAAATTATTAATGGAATAATTTTTTCATTTTCTAAATGAGGCACTATTTACCCTTTTTGAAATAGTGTGAATGGAATGTTTCTTCTATCATGTACTACATGTATATACATACCCACTATCATGAATACTAATATATATTTTTATTATAGTATATGTTTCAAAGGTTATATTTAATGATTTTTTTTTATTTTGAATAAGTAATGTTAATGTAAAAATTTTATTTTTCTCAATAATTAATCAATGTAATATTTTAAAAGGCATTTTATACAACAACGAATACCTTTTATGTTATATATTTTTTTAAATTATGTTTATATTTTTCTAACACATATAATTATATTATTATACATTTATTTTATGGTGTAATATATTCATAATGTTTATCTTTTGATTCCATTGTTTTGATATTTATGTTTCTTATAATATGACATAAGATTATGAAAATCATTTCATTTACATGAGTAATTATTATGATATACCTTATGATATATTCAGTTTTTTCGATCAAAGAAATCTGGAACACATAATTATGGGTGTTCCCAAATAGAATTGGGTGATCCCAATTTTCTTATATTATGGGTGTGTCTAGATAGCACTAGGTAAGCCTCACACTTCTTATACTATGGTGCCACTTGATAGTTCTCTAATGAATTGGGTAATGTTTCAAGTCTCATGATACATCTTGTAGGGGATTGTGGAGTAATCCTATTCAATTCTGGGATATTTCCAATGTATAATATTATCTAGTTAATTATCCTTGACACATGTTAATGTCATGTAGTACATTCTTTCCACATTTCCTATAATTACCTGAACTTATGATAACATGTTATTTTTTTATGATCTCATGTGATTTCACTTAATAATTTCATTTATGATATAATGTTATACCTTTTACTCTCATGTTGTTTTTTCATATCATGTTTGTTCGATTATGTGTATTTTTAGCTCACCCAATATGTCTATGACTTCAATGGGTTTATTTATTAACTTTTTGGATCTTTAAAGGATTTATTTGATATTTACGGAGAAAAAAATAAAGAAGATTTATTTTAGACACACTTTTAATGTATTATAAACCTAGTCTTTCAAAGACAATATGTATCACGATTTTTGGGTTGTAATTAATATATTTTATTGTTAAAGATCATATAATTATATGTGTAAATTACTGGGGTCTCTATAAAATAGTTTCTTTATTCAAAAGCTACAAAAAAATCATATAAATTTTCGATTTAGGGTTAAACATTTATAGGAAATTAAGGAAAATTATTTCTCCTATTATGTGATGGAATTATGTCCTTTTTCTAGAATATTATGGTTACGATGTGGCATATCATATCAAATAATGATTGAAATTCATTATAATTAATGAAATATCCCTATAATGTGGTTATCATTCCCTTATATTGCTGTGAAATAATTTAACAAATAAAATCATCTCGTATTATCGATATCCAAGAAGAAATTAATATATAAATTAAATTAATCTCATGATTAACATAGAACATCTCAGAACTAGTCGAATAATTAAAAGACCAATTGATTTATTGTCTTAATGATTATATATGTAAACATCATAATCTACAATAATTTATTCATAGTCAAACTTATCCAGAATCTCTTCTAGAATTCCATAAATGAAATAAAAATCATAACATGGGTAAAGGAAAAAAAGAAATCTATTATCTCAAACACCTAGTAAGTTAACACATAGAAACATTTACTCAAGGGTTAAATATTATTAATACTATAAATCATTGTAATTAGATATACATATTATCAAAAAACACGGAAAACTATCAGTAGTTAAAAAATCATAATTGAAGGACATATAATGTCAAATGGATAGGAAATAAAATATGGAAGTAGTTTGTGGAATCTTGAGTTAATAAAAATTATTCAAAGTGCATAATCATAAAAATATAGAAATTTTTCACGTCATATAAGGGTGAATTAAGTAAAAAAGATATGAATATAGAAATTATAGCACTGTGAACAAACAAAATTCCCACCATTCAAGTTGTGAAGAAAACATTTCCCATGATTGATGTCATAAAAAAATAAAATTACCTTGCTTCATATAGTGAATAGTAAAAATTACCACACTTCACAAGATAATCCAAACAAAATTTAAATTGTTAGTGTTGTGAATAAAAAATATTCCGATACTTTAATTGTAATTAAAACAATTCTCAAACATAACATCCTTTTATTATAAGATATAAATCCTTAACCAATATATTTAACTATGATATAAGATCCCACCCATTTAGTTTTATAAATATGAGTTCCATACCAAAATAAATAATTCTTCATATTACTATGAAATTGGGGGGAATGCCTCAGTTTCTTACAATATTCAAAACCTCACAAAAAATGAACATAAGAAATCATTGATTATCAAAACTATCATTTCCAAAAAATCATCGTAATATAATAACATATACGGATTCTCAAGACTAAAAGTTATGAAATAAAAACCATGGATGGGTAAATATAACTGGAAATAAAAAACATTCACACAATGATCTAATGCATTATTATAAAATTTGTTGTAAAAAATTAATTTTAGAAACAATTTTTTTTGTAAGGAAAGAGAATACATTTTTGAAAACCTTATTATAAAACGATACAAATAAAATATCCTTTAAAATACAAAAGGTTTCCAAAAGTTGAAGTGAAAATACACCATAATAATTTACATTTGAAATTAATATTAATAATGGAATATTGATATGAAAGATAAATTTAAAAAATAAAAGTGAAAAAACATTGAAATTTTCTGAATTTAAAAAATCAAATTTAATAATGAAAATATGAAAAAGGAAAATAATTTTAATAAAATGTGAAGTGAACTAATTAGAAAACATTTACATTTAAAAATAATCATTAATATTATAACTTTTAAAGGTTATCAAATGCAAATTTAGACTAGATGGTAAAATCATTTTGTTAAAAGAATGAAAAAACTGTTTTGAACATTTTGAAATAACCATTAAAAAAATCCTATTTTTAATAAAATAATGAAAACATCACTTTAAAAATAATTAACATAAATAAAATGGAGAATTGTATATAAAAGAAATTAGTTTAAACAAATTAATATCAAAACATTAATGGGAATTAAAAACATGTATATAAATGAAAAATCCTTTAAAATGGATTTTAAAAAAATTAATAAGACCATCAATCTAAAAGACGTTGGTTTCCAAAATTATTTCCTCATAGAATTATGTTTAAATAAGAAATAAAATAATTATACTATTGATTTTACCAATTTTGAATGATTACTATCAAAGAATAGTTTTATGATCCAAGGATAATATTAGAGTCACACAAACCCATTATGACCATTATATATTATAAATCAAACACCTTTTATAAATATAACAATAAACTGAAAATTTAATATCATAAAATAATACATAATAGTGATATAAAAATTAATATGGGGTGGTCAGTGCATTATATAATTATAAACATGGTGTGTAACATCAACTTATCTCAATTAAAGGAAATTGAGATGGAAACCATTAACTTGTTTCTATTCTTAAATGATAAGAAACCATGATATTATATAAAAAATTTAATAAATTAACATCAATTTCAAGATCCTTACTCAAAAATATTACCCTATTATTATCTTTATTATAATTTTTTTCTCGAAATTTCATTAATTATATATAGTATATTAGGACCATCCAGTGTGATTAACTTTAACTACATTGTGCAGGTTTAATAATATTGACATCGATACTCATACCAGGAAATACAATTTAGTGTTAATAGATAATTTATGGTTTTATAATATAAAAACATATATTTATTTAAAATATTACTATTTTCTTAGATTATGTTAAGTGAAAATACAATTGATAACTTCATATTTTCCTAATTTTACCGAATGAAAATTATACTTTAATAATATTATAAAATAATTAAAATAATATTTTTATAAACATTAAAAAAATTATTTCCTTATTAACATATAATAATATATTTATTCATATTCCCATATCCTTTCATAAGGGTAATTTAAAACATATTTCATGTAGGTTGGTAAAGAGACCTAAACATGAGCATGCTTTTACTCATTTGGTGTGAGAAGTTAGGGAGGTATATATCTTTTGATAAAACATAATTATGATAGATTCATAATTATATTACATTATTGTTTCCTCATGGACAAAAATTTTAAGTATGTTTTTATAAAATATTATAATCTAGAGGGAAAAGGAAAAAAATTATTTTCTACAGAGGCAATAGTATGTTCTCATGCATGATTGAAGTTCATTTGTTTTTCTATGTAGATTAAAATGAATAAAATTTTTTCTAAAATTAATATAAAAATATATCAATATAATAATGATAATTATTCATTAATATTATTATGTATATAATATATTTTTTAGTGTAATATTAATAATAAAAACCTAAGAAAGATATAATACTTATGTTAGAGACATGATTTTTCCATTGAAGTACAATTGATGTTTAAGGGATTATGATAAAAATTAAATACAATAGGATTAATTTTTTTCAATAGGATTCAATATATATTAAATTTTTATATATTCCTTGCGGAATTAAAATTATAGGTGTGTATTTTAAAATGTGTAACTGAACCCCATTTATAAAATATAAATAGGGAAATTTTTGAAACACCCTTTATATTTTAATAATTCCCATAATGTATTTCAATGTAAATGGATAAAATGCTTCAAAAAACATTAATGTGGTATTTTGAGGTATCTAAAGTAAAAAAATGATTCCACACAAGTTTTATTAATTTTATAGTTTTTTATGGTCTAGTTTGTAAATTTTACTCTTTTACTTTAAAACATTGTTAGTATTTTTAACTAAGAGTTTTTTTCATTAATCATATAAAATCACCCAAATAAAAAAATTTGGGTTTTTAAAACTAAATTTAGAATCAATTTAGTCAATTTCATGTTATAAATATAATAAATATAATATTTAATTATAAATCATATATTTTGTAGAATTCATATTTTAGTAGGAAAATATTTTTTTGACCTAAATGGATTTGTAAAATTATTTTTTACTAATTTCATAGTAATTGGGTATTAATATATTTAGTTATGTTCCTATAAATTGTGTGGTATTCATTATTTATTTTTATTTAAATTTTATTGATTCAATATAAATTACTTGATATTAATAAAATAATAATTTCAAAATAATTGTTTCACCATTATCATGGTAATTGGTATTAATCTTAACAACATAAATATTATAAACCAAAATAAAATGTGTATATTATATTATATAAAAGGTTTTATCTCAAATTTATAAATAATTTTCTCAAAGTGAATTTCAATATTTAAATAATGTAATCATAAATTTACTTCATTTAATGTGTAAGACCAATTTTTACCAAAGATAAATATTTAACAAAACGATTTATGATTAATATAGAATTATCAATTCCATTGGTTGTTGAAAATTTAAAAATAATTATTATCATTTAAATAAAAATTATTTTCAAATAATATAAATATAAATCATCCATTCATTATGTTGTAATTAATTAAAAAGTAGTCGAAAAATTGATATATAATGTTTCAAAATATTGTGCTATAATTGATAAATTAAACATAATATTTTAAAATATTTTATTATAAAATTTAATAAATAATTTTTTAGTAAATGCTTTCAATGAAATATTCATTCATATAAAAAAATAAATTCATAAAATTGATGGAATTAATAGAATCCGTATTTTCACTCACCACCTAGAAATTAATAATTTTTGAGAACCCCAAAAAAAATCCAGTTAATTTTATAATTAGGAAATCAAAAATGGGTTTTACCTTATCAAATTTAAATTCTAATATTTAATAATATTGTATTTTATATGATCATATATAATACAAAGAAAAAACTTTTTTATTGAAAATAACAATTTTAATATTAACTCATATTAATCATTTCTAATCTAAATATAATAACCATTAATGATAAACCATGTTATTTTTTGATAGAGAATCTAAAATAATTTTATAACATCTTGTAAATGAACTTCCCGTGGTCTTTTTAACATTCTGTGAGCTTCTTCCTCTGAGAGGTTGATCTGGAATGACTCCTCAAGCATCTCTTCATTAGAATGAAGGATAAACTCTAGGATGCTTTCTTGGTTCATATCCTTTTGGTCTCCTTATTGAAATTCCATGTCAACATGAGTATCCATATATTTTGGCCCTTATTCTTACTTTTTTTGGAGAAAGAGGAGTTAGATCCACCTTATTTGGAGTATCCCAAACAATTGAGGGATTCTTATAAAAAATGAACCTTTTCTATCCAATCATGTATCTGGAGGACTGGGTAGGTTGGAGTAAACCTTCTGTGGACCCAATCAATCTAAAATAATTTATTATTAATTTTTTTTGTTTTTTAACATTGGGTGTTGAATATTACATATGTTATAGAACATATTATTAATTCTATAGAATCTGAATATTTCCATTCATCAAACCATATACTTTTAATAAAATTGTTTCTTTGTACTTGTAATTATCATTTACAAAAGGAAGAATATAAGGGATTAAAAAAAAATATATAAATATTACTAAGATATCCACCTCACATATACATGGTAAAAAAAGATATTATTTTCCCCAAATATTCTTCTTTAGAGTTATTATGGGACATACATTTCACTACATCATTTTCGTTGGTCTGTTTCCTAAAAAATACATCAAACAAAAGGTCCTACTTTAATCAGTGTGAACAATCATATGAATATGAAAACAAAATCCTATGACTTCATCTCCAATGCACCATTGTTTCAACATTTGATCCTTTCAATTATATTATTGTTGAAATGGTTCATCATAAAATATTTGTAGTTCAAACTAGTTTAACTTACTTTAGGTTATCTTTTACTTCACAACCTAATCGTTTAATATATCATGGAAATAAATCCTTCATAATGGGTCTTAAAGGGTATGTGATCAACCAAAATAAAACCGAATAGTTCTGTTAAACAATGTGGGTAGTCTTTGGCCCACTCATTGTGCATTAGGGTGACGATTATGCTAATTCTTGACCAAACATTGTCATGGTGGTTTCCCCAAGGTACATTTCTACAATAGCAGCATCAACATTATAGTATCTAAAAAATGATGTATCTCTAGGGAAAACCATATACTAATGACTTTACCAATATTTTAGGACATCATCTTATTCTTATACACAGGTCTATGGTTTTCACATAGGATATCATAATTAATCCCCAATATAACCAAACCGTACTCGAATTCCAACTATAGAAACCCATGAAAAACATAAAACAAATAATATATTAATGTCACGATCAAAAAAATACATCTCAAAAACCATCAAATAACAAAAACAATGAAATTATTAGAGTCATTTATATTATCTACATAGACATATTAATCAACAATTTATTCTCCGTACTTCAAATCCTCTAGAATACCATATAGAATTCAATCAAATTACAATCATATTCGTATCCTAGGAAAATAAAAAAAATAAGAATTATATGAGCTCAAATTCACAATATGGAAAAACTCATCAACATTTCATCAGGGGGTAGATTTTATGAATACTATAAAACATGTTTTCTGATGTATTTCATATTAAAAATAATATGATACAACATGAGTTCTATATAAATCATCATAGAAGTACACGTAATACCTAATGGAAAAAACATATACTATAGAAAAAGTGTGTGATATTATGATACAATAAACTTTATTCAAGGAGGATAATCATGTGAATATAGAAATAAGACATGTCATATAATAATGAATTATGGAAAAAATATATGAACATGAAAATTATATCATTATGATCAAATAAAATTTTCATGCTTCATGTTTTCACGTAACAAAATTCCCAAATTTGATATTGTGAAAAACAATTCCCATACTTCGTGATGGGAAAAAATAAATTCTTAAACAACATGTTGTGAAAAAAATCTAGAAATATCATTTTTTGGAAAGAGAAAATTCCCACACATCATGTTGTGAACAAAAATACATCCTATATTTAATATTGTAAATAATCAAAATAATCATTCATAACATCCTTTTATATTGATTTATAAATCCTCAGCCAACTCATTATAGGTTTGTATTGGACCTCCAATCTTAATTAATATTATATGAGTTCTATAAAAAATCAAACATTCATCATATCATAAATAACCAGTTTAAAAATACTGGGTTTCAAAATACCTTTAAATGAGTCACATAATATGAACATATTAAATTATAAAATTTCAATATCCAAATTTTACCAAAATAAATCACATAAAAATAAGATATAATGTGTGATAAAAACATTAGTTATTGAATTATAAACATTTTAGGGTAAATATATGTGAAAATAACAAACCTTTTTGAAAAATATTTAAATAATTTAGAAAATAGAAAAGGTTTAAATTTCATATAAACACATTTTTTAGGAGATAAATAGAATATATTTTGAAAATATTAACATAAATATTTAAAAGTAAGTGATAATTGAAAAAAATTAGATTTTAAAAATGATAAGTGAAAATAAATTAATATCTTTTACTTTCAAAAAAATATTAAATATTAGATCCATGAAAAAGTAATAATGTTAAAAAAAAGGGAATGTGAAAATGAATTTAACAGTTTTACTTCTAAAAATAATCGTTAATAATAGAAACATGAAAGGCGAACAATGTTTTTAATAATGGAAGGTGAATCACATTGAAAAATCTGAATGTTGAAAATAATATTGATTAATGGAACCTATAGAAACATATAAATGTTATCAAAAGAAAATATGGATTGTATACTAATTTTTTCATTTGAATTATGGAAAATAAATTTTAAATATTTTTAAATAACAATTTTCAGAACACAAATAATTAGAATTATGATGAAATAAATTTTTTCCAAATGAATAATGGGAATAAAAATTATCTTTTGTGATAAAAATAATATGGGTTCTTCTAGGGAAAGGATAATATTGGTGGGATGTAAAAAATGAGACAGGGATGAAAAATTTCATTAATATAAGTTGAAATTATTCGTGAGAAAAAGAACATTAACAGGATAATACAATCATAATGGTAGAATAATTTTTTAAAACATGATATACAAATAAAATTAAATGAAACTAAATAATGGCATCAACATTGGGTATAATATATTATTATTGAAATATTATAGTCAATAGAACGTAATTATGACAAAACAAAACAATTTCGGTCACCAAATCCCCTACAACATTTGTATATTTTAAATAAAACCCCCATGATAATGGTAGCATGAAATATAAAATTGATTATTAGAAAATATAAGATATTCAATATATAAAAAATAATGTGGTTATAAGTCTACCATAAAAATGTATACATGGTGTATAATATAAACATAAGTCAATGAAGAGAAATTGATATGTAATCCTTTACCTTGTTTTTATACATAGTAGATCACAATCTAGGGTTTCATATATCAAACATAAATAACTTAATATCATACTTCATAAAAATAATCTTAAATACAACCCTTTTATAATCCTTATTATAATATTTTAACCATGAGTACATTAATTAGTTAGAGCGTAATATGACCATCACGTGTCAATAGTTTTTACTATTTTCTACATTCCAATTTCATTATCATTATATGATATAATTATTTTTAATATATAACTTATATTAATTCAAAATTTTCTAAATTCATTATTTACGTGTTTTGGTTATGTTAGGTTTAAACCGAATTGATATCTTCTAAATTTGTTTCTTTAAGAGAATAAATATTATACATTAATAATATTTTAAAATAACTAACATGAAATTTATAAAAAAAATATAATAAATAATTTTTAATTATTTAATTATAATATTATTATTTTTCTTTTTCCCATAGTCATACATAATTAGATTTTAAATAATCATTTAATTTGGTAGTTAATATGTCCTAAACATGAACATTATTTAACTTGTTCGGTGAGTACAGTTTAGGAGGTCTTTATGTTAACAAAAAATCCTTTTGAAAAATTAATAAAATTATTATTTTTATTTTTTAGGATTTTAATCATTATTTTATGATGTTTGTATGCTAGATGAAAAAAAAATCATAGAGGTGGTAGTCAACGCACATGTATGACTGACATTCCAGTATTTTAAGTTGATAGAAATGATGAATTATAGTTTATATTATTAATATAACAATATATCAGTATAATAATTATAATTATTTCATCATATTATTATTGTGATAACATGTTTGGATGATTAATATTAAAAATAAAAACATATGAAGGAGATAATACATATGCTAGACACTTGATTTTTCCTTGGAATACCCGTTGAAATTGAAGGCATATGAATATATATGAGTGACCACGAGATTGTGCTTGTGGTAGAGTGTTATTGGGAGAGTTAAATTGAATAATATAAAGGAGTATGTGGAATTATTTGTGTATATTTGAATGGGATTAAATGATGACATTTTATTAGAGATATAAATGGTTCTTTTGGAAACACACTATATTTTTTCATAATTAAATGAAATTATTTCAAGGTAAATGGATACAATATTTCAAAATAATGTAATTTAGTGTATTTTTAGGTTGATTAGGGATCAAAAACATGTTTCTACAAATTTTTTAAAAATATAATTTTTTTACTATTAATTGTTTATATTTAGGTATTCTATATTTAAACTAAGTAACTACTTTTCAACTAAGTGGTTTTATGTTTTATGATACATATAATATAACCCATAAAACAAAACCTTTTAATATGTAACTAAATTTATCATTAATTTAATCCAATTCAATTTCAAAATAATATATATTTTAAATATTTAATTAAAATAATTATGTATTATAATTATTATTATTTTAGGGAAAATGAATTTTGACCATTAATGATTTTTAATCATAATTAGTATTGATTACTAACTACATAATTGTTAATATATTTTGTTATGTATATAAAAATAATATTAGAAAAATTATTTAAATGATTTAAATTTAAATGAATCAATTTAAATTATTAGATATTAATAACAAAAATAATTTTTAAATAATTGTATCACCATTATCATGTTAATTAATATTAATCCACTGAATCTAAATTTTAATCCAAAAATTTAAATTTATGGAAACCAAGTCATAACATACATACATATGTTTTTCTGAACATTCATTACATTATAAAAGAAAATTTATGAGGACCGTAATTGTTTAGTTCCAGGAGACAAATGGAACACAATCTCCTAATCTTGTGAAAGATCTCAAATGATTACCAAAATGATCTTCCCATTTAGTAATCCTTGTAGATATACCTTATATAAAACCTTTATTCATAACATTGGAAACAGAAACATAATAAAGGATTATGTCATATTCTTAGTAATGATAGGAATAGGAGATTCATAATCATATGATTATGAGGACATGAGAATATCATTTGAAATCCATACCCACCATATAAAAGAACATAACCATGAGTTGTGGAATAAATATTGGAAGTTAATGGGGTACGAATCATAATATAATAAAATTATATGATCCATGATAGAATGACATAAATATAAGAGATTGATTTTTGGTATACATATAAGCATATAAAAATCGTTTCTATACATTTTATGGAACATTTCTAAGGCTATCATATCAAAAATGTCCCTTATTGAACTAATTTCACTCCTCATTCCACCCAATATTATTAAACCAAGTTCATTCCCATTCTTTCCCTGTATTACTAAACTAGATTCAATCTCATTCCATCCCTATATTACTGAACAATGTTCACTCATCATTCCATTCCTTTCTATTTCATAAGATATTAATATATACTCACTGCACTAGAGGGATATGTAGGTACCACCCATTAAATAATGAAAACCGTATTTATTTGTTCCATAAAATAATAAAGATTCATCATATCATAACCCCTGAAATAAAATAGCTATTATAAACATTTCATTATGTCTTAACCTATGAAAAAGAGATAGTTTTAATAATAATTTCATTATAGAATAACCTATGAATTGAATCGGGGTTCTTAATAATTTTATCATGTCGTAACCCATAAGAAGACACAAGAAATTCATAAAAAGATATCATAAAAAACATGAACCATTTAGATAATGAGTAATAATTTTATCCTTTTATAATATCCATATTAAAGCATATGTATCATCAATGGATCAAATCCTAGATGGAAAATTATTTTAAATGATCATTTAATTCATTTCATGAGAAAAATATTCCTTCCACTTTTGAAAAAAAATTAAACCTAATTTTTTAAAAAACATATGAAAATAACCTTACAAAATATTAAGGATGATTTTAAAATCATTTAAAACACTTTTTAATAAATTGAAAATTTTAAAAATAATTTTTTTGAAGATTTTATTTTGAAACTTATAATGGAAACTTTGAAAATCATTTAATACCCTTTATAAAACATAAAACATTTTCAAATTCATCTTCTTTGAATATATCCTTGGAAGAATATATAGAAATATGTGACTCACTGGTAAAAAAATTCAAAGCACAATACATTTTCCAAATAACATTCATTGAAAATATATTTGACCGTTTAGAGATATAAAGTCGTATTTTATTCAAAAATAAAATTTTTTTCATAAGTAAAAAAGAGTTAAAAATGGTATTATTACTTGAATATATCATGTATTAACATAGGATAATTAAATTCGTGAGAATTGTTTAGGGGTAAATCATGATATTTCTGCATTGGAGACTTATGCATAAACAATTCTGATAAATGATGCGATTTAAACACAAAACTATTACCACTTTGGTAACATTAGATCAATATACCCCTGAAATAATAACCATATATGAAAATTAAAATACACTGAAAATAATTATATTCGTGATATAATATTTTAAAAGAGTAGTCTATACACCTCATATTATAGGAATGTTTTATAATATAACATATTCCCAAAATAATGAAAATTGTGACAAAAACCCTTATTCTTTATTAAATTTTGAACATTAATCCACATATAGAGAGATAATCAAATAGATATGTAATTACAAATAATATTATGTGGGCACGACATAAAATAAATTCATTTTTTGTATCTACACTATATAAAATAAATTTGTGGTGAATATGACATGTGTCTCATAGAAGTAAAAGGTGATATGGATATCCCTTACCTAAAGTATTGACTTCTTTCATACACATTTGAAACTACTACAAAATAAAAATAATTTTATTTTAAATATTTTATGTAATTATATTCATATATATATATATCATACCTTATATAATTTTATTAGAAAAATTTATTACTTGTTTATTAAATATACCATATTAATTTTTTGTTTCAGGTAGTAAATGTTTTTCATTTTATAAATGTTTGTATTTTTTATCTTTTTTGTCCTCTTAATTTAATCATGATTTAATAATATATATAATTATAATCATGATATAAATACCATATATAATAAGTATATATTTTCCAATAATAATTCATAAAAGACATAAACTGTAAATAAAATACAGGGTTTATGGATGGAGCGGGACATAAAAATGGAGGAACACAATTTTCATTTCTTTATTGTGATAATTTAATGAAAATAATTTGATATATTATAATTTTATTTAATTTTTATTTCATATATATAATTATATATCACATGTTTTTATTTACCCTATCATTAATACATTCCATCTGCATCGAGAATGAAACACAACGCTTCAAAAAGATGTAGTCCTCCACACAAATGAATGTTATTATCATATTCCTACAAAATGGAATGCATGATTTCATGTGTGATATAAAAATTTAAGAAGAATAATATTATCATAAATATAATTTATATCATATATAAACTATAAATAAATCATTATTACAAACCTTGAATGGTGGTAATGGAAAAACAAACCACATCAGTTCATGAGGATGTATTCCACTGTACACATGAATAATGGTTTCATAACCCATTTGATGAATGTTTGTGAATTTTTAGGTTTTATCGTATCATAAAAACATATTGTTATATTTATTATACTAGGGTTATTATATAATAATGGTATAATAATAATTGAAGGGGATGAATAATGAAATAATATAAAAACTCTAATTGAAGAACATTGCCTCTTCTTTGATTATTCTTATTAATTTTCCCCTAAATATTTAAAAGGATGAATTTATAACCAAAATAAGGCTTCCACTAGGGAAAAAATGAGTATTTGTGAAGAGACATTTGGGATGGGACCCCGTCGCAAAAGGTTATTTGCGATGGGGTCCCGTCCCAAATGACCCGGTACAGAAAATGACATCGCAAATAATTTTTGTTGTGACGGTCCGTCGCAAATAACAACTATTAGCGAAGGGAAATTCTCCCATCACAAATAGTTTCACGATGTTTTAAAAAAAAATTCATTTACGACGGGGCCATCGCAATAAAGTATTTGCAACGGGGCCAATGTAAAAAAGTATTTGCGATAGAAGTGTATACCTGTTGAAAAAAATATCCAAAAATTTAACAAAACTAATCAAAAATTATTTAGAAATACTCTTTGTGATGAGAAAAAATACTCGTCGCAAAAAACATAAAAAAAATAAAAACAAATTAATATTAATAAAAATAAAAGAATACAAAAATTATAATTAATATTTATATTATAATAATTAAAATAATAATATAATGATAATATAATATTAATATTATTAATATTATTAATATTTATAAAAATGTTTGATAATAATAATAATAATAATAAATTATAAAATAATAAAAACCTCAATATTGAAAAATATAAAGTTATTAATAGTAATAAATAATTTTAAAGACATAATAAATAAATAATAATGTAATAAAATATTATAAATTTAAATAAATAGTAAAATAATGAAAAAGAAAATATTCACAAGAGTACGAGAAACTCACTAATCAATGAGTTAGACATCACATATACTTCATCATCTGCTAGTGTTTCTACTCTACTAAATGACACATCTTCTCCTCTAACTATTACTGCTATTGTCACTAACACGTCACATTCTGTCTTCCCTAGTATAATGATAAAAACATGTGTCAGATTAAAGTGTGTTTGACTCGTTCACATCTCAATGTCTCAAAATAGTCCTAACTACCAATGTAACCATGTTTCCGTTTTCATTCTATGTCGAACTGTTGACACTGCATATTAACTCAATTTTTTACATGAATTTTTTCATTATTGTGAAAGTCAAAAGAAAATAATAAGCTTATGTGTTCATTATATCATGAGAATTCTCCACAATAGGAACATGGGTTTCTTTTACTCTCATTTCCTTCCAAAATGAGAAAGGGTTTTCAGTTAACAACATTGAATCAATATGTTGTGTTGGCAGCTCGACTAAGAAATATGATGAATATGGAAAACGTGAATACATTGGTAGAAAGAATCATTTTATCTATTTTGTGGCATGTTGTAGATAGTTGAAAACAAAAAATGAAATCCCAACAGATCTGCGAAAAAAATAATTCAATGTTAGATAAAAATGATAAGGTAATTAACATACAAATAATAGATAAAACGATGACAATTTTAATTAAGAAATTAGTAAGAATTAACCTTTTATTGATGGTTGTAATAATTTTTCATGCATTTTCTAATTACCATTATATATTGTTATTAATAATTACTAATTAAAACTAATTATTATTATTTATTCTTATTTATTACTAATTATTGATAATTATTTTTAATTATTACGAAGTATTACTAATTGTTACAGATTATTACTAATTATTACTGATTATTTCTAACCAATTCTAATAAATTATAATTATTTTGAGTTAATCTAAATTATTGATAATTAATCCCAATTCAAAACTAATTATTACTAATTAATCCTAATTAATACTATTTATTACTATTTATTATTAATTGAACCAAATTAATCACAATTAATCATATTTTTTTTAATAATTATTACTAATTGTTACTAATTATTACTATTTATTACTATTTATGAATAATTATTACTTTTAATGAACAATTATTACTAATTATTAGTATTTATTACTAATTATTAGTATTTATTACTAATTATTAGTATTTATTACAAATTATTCGTATTTATTACTTATTATTAGTATGTATTGCTAATTATTAGCATTTATTTCTAATTATTAGTATTTATTTCTAATTATAATTATTTAATGCTAATTATTAGTATTTATAACTATTAATTAGTAATTATTGCTAATTATTGATAATTTTTCTAACTAATACTATTTATTACTAACTATTTATAATTACTTTTAATTATTACAATTTAATCCTAATTATTACTAATTATTACTAATTATTACTATTTATTCCTAATTATTACTAATTATTCTTAATTATTGCTAATTATTTCAAATTATTCATAATTATTCATAATTATTCGCAATTTAATTCTAATTATTGCTAATTAATCTTAATTATTACTATTTATTACTAATTATTTCGAATTATTATTAATTGAACCTAATTAATCAAAATTAATCAAATTTTTAGTAATTATTACGAATTTATAATAAATATTACTAATTATTACAAATATTTCTAATTAATAATAATTATTCCAAATTATTTCCAATTATTGCTAATTATTACATATAAGTTGCTAATTATTACCAATTATTTCTAATTATTACGAATTATTGCTAATTATTACGAATTATTGCTAATTATTACTAATTGTTGCTAACTATTACTATTTATTCCTAACTATTAATAGGTTTTCCTAATTATTATATTTTATTCTTAATTATAACTATTTATTCCTATTTATTACTAATTATTCCTAATTATTACTATTTATTCATAATTATTTCGAATTATTTCTAATTAATTTTAATTTTTTCATATTAATTCAAATTATTGATAATTTATCCCAATTTAAAACTAATTGCTGCTAATTAATCCTAATTATTACTATTTATTACTAATTATTACTAATAATTATTAATTTCCCTGATTAATCATAATTAATCATATTTTTTACTTATTATTACTAATTTTTACAAATTATTACAAATTATTACAAATTTTTGCTAATTATTAGTAATTATTTCTTATTATTTCCAATGAATTTCTAATTATTACTAATTACAACCTATTATTACTAATTATGTTTAATTGAACCTAATTAATCACATATTTTCTATTTATTTCTAATTTTTTCAAATTATTACTAATTATTACTAATTATTACTAATTGTTACAATTTGTGAATAATTATTACTATTTATGAATAATTACTACTAGTTGTTAGTATTTATTACTAATTATTAGTATTTATTATTAATTATTAATATTTATTAATATGTATTAGTATTTATTACTAATTATTAGTATTTATTACCAATTAGTAGTATTTATTACTATTTTTTTTTATTTTTTACTAATTATTCCTATTTATTAGTAATTATTCTTATTTATTACTACTGCTAATTATTTCTAATTATTTCTAATTATTTCTATTTGTTACTAATTATTATTGATTATTCCAAATTATTACTAATTATTGCTAATTACTACTAATTATTACTAATTATTACTAATTATTTCTAATTATTGCTTAGTATTAGTAATTATTGCTAATTATAAGTAATTATTCCTAATTATTGCCAATTTTTCTTAATTATTACAATTTTTTGAATTGCTACTATTTATGGCTAATTATTGCTAATTATTACTAATTTTTTCTAATTATTACTAATTATTGCTATTTATTACTAATTAATACTATATTATTAGTAATTATTTCTATAATATTAGCAATTATTATTATTTATTTGTAATTATTACAATTTATTAGTATTTATTACTATTTTTTACTAATTATTACTATTCAATTCTAATTACTACTAATTAGCCCTAATTATTACTAATTAGCATTATTTACTATTAATTACTGCTAATTATTGCTAATAATTACTAATTATTGCTAAATATTTATATTCATTACTAATTATTGTTAATAATTCTTAATTACCACTAATTATTAATAATTAGCAAAAAATTTCAATTTATTACTACAAATATATACTCATAACAAAACAATCTTAATCTAATTTAATTATATCTAATTAACAATAACTAAAATTAATATAAAAAAAGTGAAACAGATATTAAATTAAATAAAACATAAATACCATTAAACATTATCTCTTATAGGTGTAGATGACTTCAAAATCGGTTTGACAAAACAATTAACTCAGAAAAATTTTAACTCTGAAATTAGAGTTTAAAAAGAGAGAGAAAGTATGAATAGAGATGTAGAAGGGAAGAACAGATGGGGGTATGTATATGTTAGATTATTTGCCACGGATATCCCGTCGCAAATAGAATCAATTACGACGGGACCCGTCACAAATACCTTAGGCCGCATTAATTACTGTCGGCAGTTAAAAAGGTATTTGCAACATGTCCCATCGCAAATTGTGACCTACTGACACACTTTTTGCGATGGTGGAATATCCCGACCCAAAAGGTATTTACCGATGTAGGTTATTTACGACGGGACCTGTGGAAAATAGTGGCCTACCGACAATCATTTTGCGATGGGGGATTATCCCTATCCCATCGCAAAAAAGTATTTACCGCTGTCGGTTATTTGCGATGGGGAGGCACCCCCCGTAGAAAATACTCTTCCCACTATTTGGCGGGAATCTGCACCAAACCTTTTGTGAAGAGACCCCTTCTCTCATCAAAAATAACTGATTATTTGCGATGGGTAGATGTCCCTGTTCCAAATAGCTTTTTCGACGACCTATTTGTGATAGAATCTATGCCCATCAAAAATTACCCGTCACAAAAGTTGATTTTTCCCGTAGTGCTCTAGGATGAGGCGAGGGTGGTTTTTATGTTATTTGATCATACCATGGTTGATACAAATATCTTTAGAGGTTTGAGTAAGTGGGGAGAATGAGTGCCCTTTTATAGTTGAGGAGGAGTGTAATTCTTGAAAATACTCAAAAATATTCACTATTTGGATGTAAATATTACCTAAATTGGTTATAAATATCAAAACTAATTTTTATTAGGGTTATATGGTTGGAAAAAATTTCCATCACAAAATAAAAAAGTTTTATTAAACATTTTGTTTCATAACATTTATGTTTCCTTATTTTTACCATTTCAGTTTTTCATGAGGATCATTAGTTTCTAATCTAAGTATTTTATCTTATAAGAAATATAGAAAATGATAATTACAAGAAAATATGGACAATATTATTCTAAATATTAAATCAAATTGATAAAATAAAAATATTATTTATGTTCGAAATTATTTTTAACACAAGCTCATGTAACGTGCACAAAATCACTTTAAACATAATTTTGAAAACCGAGATTTTACTATTCAATGATCAACATATTCATTATAATAGAAAATTTTGTATACGAATGAATCATATTGGAAATTTATTATAATTTTTGAAATATTTAGAAGAATATATTATTTTTAGTAGTTTTAAATCATTTAATACAATATCATTTATTATAAAATAACATTAATGTCAACATTGAAATTTTTTATTTAATATGGATTAACAAAATATCAATAAAATGATGGTATTAGAACATATAATGTTCACACATATGTAACAAGAAATATTATTCCAGTTTTTTTGAAGGATAATAATTCATTCAATTTAAACCATTATAAATATTTTTAGTATAATTTATTTCTATTATTTATTAACTCAATATTTATTATGTTGGTTCTTCTAAACGATTTAATGAAATTAATGTATTTATAAAGAAATTTAAAACATTATCACGATATAAAAATTTATTTATAATTCAAAAATTCATTAATAATGAAACTTATATTTTATTTGTTCCCATCCCAAATATTTATAAAAACTAAATATTAGAAATGTATATTTTGTTTTTTATTACATAACATATTATATGGGTCATAATCAATTTCAAGTGGAATGGAATTTCCATATACCATATAAGTGGATATCCAAGATCAAGATAAACTTTTTCAATAAAATTGTGATAATATTTGATGTCATTTTCACTCTTATAATTCAAATTTAACCCCTAGTAAACCCATTTTTATCTTCACTATAGAAAATATGTTTTACTACATTTACTATTAATTTTTTTTTAAAATAGTATTTTTCTTTTTAGACATTATAATTTATTATTATTACAAATATATAATCTGTTTTTCCAAAATTCAAATTACATAATTTCTAAAAATTAATTTTAAATTAATCTCGCATACACAAAGAGAAAACAATGTGTTTTCAAGAGAATAAATTCAAAAGTTTGAAATGTTTTTATATCCAAATTCAATATGAAATTGATTAAAATTATTTGAATTGGATAAATGGATTAATAATTTCACTAATTCAATATTTAAAAAAATTATACATATAATTTAACATTATGAATAACTTAAGTGAGAAGTTGATTATCAATTAAAATTTAGTTTTTTTTCACCATTCATCAAAAAATGAATCATTTCATAAAAAAAATACAACTAACCATAAGATTTGTTTTATGATTTCAAAAATTATTATTATTTTATCAAATTAATTTTTTAAACATGAAAAAAATTAGTTTTAGAATAAGTGACCCATAACAATGAAAAAAACTTCTTTTTGAAAAATAATGTATATTAACATAAAATTGGGTTTATTCTTATCTCTATTAAATAAACACAAATGGGATGAATTCTAATAAAATTATTAAATACATAATATATAAATTTCAGTAAAATATTCAACCAAGGATATATGGTAAATATATTTATATGAAACACATTTATAATGTTTTTGGAAAAATATTTCCATTTAAACTCGTTGTTGCCTACAATGCAAGCTAAACATGGAATTGTATATAACAAACTCCAAAATTTGTATTGTGTGTAAAGAAATATAAAATCATAGTTTTATGAAACATATAATATCAAATATATTAAATAAATTAGATAAAATGTTTAAAAATCTGTTATTATTACCTTTTACCCCCCCCCCTCTAAAATTAATTTCTCCTTTGGAATTCCTCTCGACCATCAAAGGTTTACAATTTGAAAATTCTTTCATTGAAACCCACATTGTACAAATGAATAATAAAACTTCTCTTAATAAATGTAATGTTTAAAACAAAATGGTTACCCAAAAAAACACATAACTGGGTTTCTATATAGTATAAGATAAATAGTAAATGATGTTTTGATCAGGGAATAAAAACATAAATAATTATAGAGAGTAATACAAATCACTGATCATGAGAAATTGGGTGATATAAGGCCCCAACCTTAAATGTTACATAATCTCGAGTTAAGTAATTAATTCAAATTGAAGATTATTTTAGGTTTATATTGTTAGATAATTATTCCATAACTATTACATAACAACAAAAATATTAAAAAGTAGAAACTTTTATTCACCATCCATTTTCACAAAATAAAACCTTTTATAATAAATTTGATTAATTTTTTTGATAAAAATATTTATGTCTTCTTCCTTTATCTAACCCATCCTTATAAACCATGGAAAACATTTCAAAACCATGGGATAAGTAAAAAAATCTCATTAAGGGATACAAAATAAGGTTTCAAACCAATAGTTCATGAATATTATAAAACCATGAAAACAATTTATAAAATCATACTTCTCACCCATAAAATATAAAATCATTAACATACCTCATGAAATCATTAGATTCTTAAAAAAATCCTAGGAATCATAAATCATAAAGGTATCTTAAGGAATCCATATCATACTTAAATTTTAGTTTCCACATCTATATTAGGAGTAACCATTATGGTTACATTTGGAATACCCATCACCGTATATTCCCTAAATCTATTTGAAAAAACATTATTGTTCAACTCTTTCTCATTTCCCAGTGCATTAAAGAGCTATCAGGGTCTCACCCATCTTAGTTTTATCACAGAAACTATTTTATACAAAACAAATTTAATAACTATTATATAATCATAACACATTAACATGCATCAAGTAAAAAAATTAATTTTCCACTCTGAAATCACATTTCTCTTTTACAAAGTTGTTCACTCATAAATTAAAATAATTTATTTGAAAATAAATTTGTAAACTACAATGTAAACATCAAAACATTAAAGTGATATAAAATAGAGAAATTTGTTTCTTGAAAAATATGTTAAATAAAACATTCCTAGTTATTGAAATAATCAATCCATTTTTAAAACACAAATAAAACATTTAAAAAGATGATTTTTTAATCAAAGTATCCCATTAAAAGTTTAAACTTTTCAATAGATTTAAAATTATAAAATGTTAATTTTCATATATATAGATACTTATAACTATTTTTAATACATATATATTAATTATAATAATTTAGTTGAATAAATCTTTAAAAAATTTAAAATTATGTTTTAGTTAAAGAGTCCCTTAAAAAGATCATTTTCTTTATAAAAAAGATCAATTATATGTTTTCACTAAAATTCCTCATATTATAGTAGAAATAAAAGATAAGATATTCAAAACTATTTTTACATATAAGAGTTCAATGAATTAACCAAGATGTATAATTTTATCTCAATAAATGGATATTGGTTAAATAAATTCCCTTACATCGTGTTTTACTTGTCTCGTATGTTCCTTGATCCTCCTCATTAATATTACCTCCATAAAACACACTTTAAGACCTAGGACATGTGTCTTTTGGTGATAAGAGACAAACATGGATGTGGGAAGAGTGAGGAGGAGAGGATAGGGAAAATATTTGAGGATCAAGAAGGCTTTTGGGTTGAAATATGGAGGTGATGGGTGGTATTTAGGCTTTAAGAGAGGTGGGTTCAAGTGATTTATTTATTGATAATTTTATATTAAAATCTATCCACATTAAGGTGGAATTAATTTCAATGAATAGTACATTAAATAAATGATTTCTATTCTAGTTAGGGTCGAGCCACACCTGAACTAACAATTAACTCTTGCAATTGTTATGTATGTTACGATTTTACCTTTTAATTTTAACCCTTGTCACAATTTTACCTATATAATGCTAAATGTTTTTAACAAGGTAACAATTTATACCTAAAATGGCATTAAAAATTATCAAGACCTTATGATTCTAATGTTTTATTCAATTTTACCTAATTCAATTGATATAATTGGGAAAATTTTATTTTGAAATTAATTCCACAAGCAAAACTAAAAAGTGTGTTTTTAATGTGAAATGTTCAAAAGTATGAAAAGTTTTTATATGTAATTTCAATTTGAAATTGATTCCAATGAAATTTTTTTGATTAAATTATAAAAACATAGTCTAAATACACTTTGAAACCAATTAAAAGGTTCTTCTATCATTATAGATAAATGTTATAAAAACGAAATTATGAATTAAAATGCAGTATTTCGCTATTTATTAAAAAATGAATAATTTTAGATAAATACCATAACTGTATCCAATATAAAATTTTATGTCCCTAATCCAAAAAAGATTTTTTTTCAAATTGAAATTATTAAATTGTTAGAAACTATATATAAAATCGTTTCTCCATCAAATGGTATCAAAATTTCATTTTTTTGAAAACAAATACTCATTTTATCTGAAGAAATTAAATTTGTTCTTATATCATGTCAAAAAAACATCTAAGATGAATTTTAAACATTATATTGAAAATATTATACATATATTTAAATAATAAAATCCATCTCGATTGATTTTATTATTTTTTAAAATAACTTGTTTTCATTTAAATGGTTTTGAAGAAAAACATTTCTTTTTTATTTTAAAAGAGGTTTTCATTTTTAATAAATTGTTAAAAATAGAATTATTTATATACATGTGTAAACCAAATTTTCATAATTCAGTTAATATTTTCCATTTACCCCATTCCGAGGCTATATTATAATCATATCATTTAAATAATAATATTTAGTTTTTTGTTTAAGCTCGGGGTAGCATATCATATACGCTATCAAACATAGTGTTTATTTTATAAAACATGGGATGTTACACCTATATACACCCCCTAATAAATTTCATCATTGCAATTTGAATGCGAGGTTGGAAAAAATGGTATGACTTTTCAAAAAAATGATATTTCACTAGGAAAATATATTAATATATAAATATAATTAAATTGTTATAAATATAATTTTTCTGTTATAAATGTGTTTTAGGTAATGTAAATAGGAATTTAAACTTAATATATATAATATTTAGTGAATATGGAATATAAATTTTTTTTAAAAATATTTTTAATATTAATTTTCTAATTATTGTCATGTAATAGTCATTTATTTTTAAATTGATGATAAAAAATAAAAAATCAATAAAATATATAAAATAAGTTGAAAACATAACTCATAATATAAATGCACATTACTTTTGATCTGGGTGTCTATTGGGGCTCTACCCAAAACAAAATCAAATATTGTGATGAGCTCTACAACATAGAGACTAAGAAAGACCCCGATCATGTTTTTAGAGACCAAAGGAGGCCGAGAAGTCTCCCAAAATTTTTTTTTCAGGGGACCACTAGTTTTTTGCATTTGATAGATTTTTAGCAATGATTAACGGGGTATTATTGCCTTATTTTAGTGGATGTTCAATTTTTTCCCAAATTACATTCATATTGATATTACGGTTTTGAAATTTTATCATTTTTAACAATGCAGTTTTATTTAAAATAAAATATATGCATATTTTCTTACGTTTACTTAGAATAAATCAATTTTATAAATACATATATCAAAGTATTTAAATAAACATTTATTTTCAAATATAAAAAATAAATATTTATTATTCAGTTTATTTAATGTATGAAAATTAGAAATTTTATTTACCTTATAAAAATTAACTAATATATATATGTATAATAATAGTTTATATATAAACATGTGTGTGTCAATAATTAATTAATATATATGCAGATTTATATTCTATTATGTATAATTAAATAAATATTCAAGGAATGTATTTAAAAAAATATGTAACCATTTTTTACATTATGAAAATATATTTATAGTGTTTATATACAAATATATGTGTGTATTAATAAACACACACACACATGTATATGTATATATATAATATTAAAATATCTGTAAATTAATTTCATATATAATATAATTAAATATGTATAAGTATATATATCACACACACACTGATTTTATAAATGTATTTATTATTAATTATATAAATATATAAATATATGAATATATATATATATATCATTAAACAGATAATAAAAAACATTATGTAGTGGTAAAGGCATTTCATCTTCAAAGGAGAGGTGCATGGTTCGAATCAAGGTGAGGGAACATGAGGCTGGAGATTTAAAAAATTTAAATAAAAAGGGTGGTGGGGTGAGAAGTGTTAATAATGTGGGGGCACTGTTAAAGGTTTCATGGAACTACTCATAAAGGGGTCCAGCTCATAGGGGACCAAACAATATAATTTTACCCCATTTAACAGTACTTCCTTTATCAGTGCTAAAATAATGTTGTTAAACAACCTCTTTACCAGTGCTAAAAAGGCACTATTAAAAAGGTCCTTTAACAATGATTTTTGTTAGAACTATTAAATCCCACACCTTAATAGCTCTTTGGTAGATGGAAGTTTTTATGCACTATTAAAATACCATTATTGGCACTATTAAAACCATGTTTTGTAGTGGTGTTTTTCGATGGTATAGATCTCTCTACTTATTGTATTTCTCTGAGAGGCTAGGAAGAATATAAGCATAAATATTAATCAGATATTATCCCATTCATTTATATCTCATGGTTGTAGGTTGTATAACCACTCTATGGAATCTCCATCATGTGAAAATGGCAATTCTCTCCACATGACATGTCTATCATCTACTCCTCTTGGATTGAGGCAGAAACTGACATAGATGAAATTTTGAATGTTTGATATTGGTAATCTCCTACAAGGCCATGAATCTTCCATAATATAGGAATCATATTTACTTGAATTTAAAATTAATAATGTTAAATTGGAATATCAATTTTGTTATTCTAGTTGGAAAACTATTGTGTAAAATGTCCTTTAGGTTTTTACGGGATAAAGTCAATGTTTGATGGATCTGAATGAAAACTAGATGTTTCACTTGATTCTTATAACATGATTTCTTCAAAATGTATGTCAGTATTAAAATTACTAAGCCTACTTATCAATGTTCTTTATATCTCTTGGTCTAAAGAAATTAGTTCTTTATTAGAGGCCCTAGTCATGCATGTTATGAGTATGAATTCACACTTACTCCCCCAAATCGGTACCATATTTTTACATAGAACTTTTGTGGGGTGTGGAAAAAGTTTATTATTTACCCCTAAGGGTGTAGTGGTAGTAGTGACTAATGTTTTCTCAAACTATTATTGTTTTTAATCAATAATTCTTGGATAAAAAATTAAATTAAATAATAATAATTAAATAACCATATTGTAAAGAAGGTTGTTTGTGAAGATCAGATTGGCTAAAATTGATTGGGTTTTGGAATTGTTCCCCTTATGTAATTATATCGTGGTCCTTTTGAAATTTAATATATATTTCTTAAATTGTTTTATTTAATGAATTAATAATATTTTATCATTTTTAACCATTTATTATGTTTTATCTGATAATGAGAAAAATCTATCAAATTTCATTGGTTGGATTATCCTCATTCTAAAGTTTTAATGGTATAATGCATATCCTCTAGATCGCCTAAGAATTTCCTATTTAAGAATTGAGTTCCCAAGTTCACAAATTTTTTCCAAATTTCTTCCCATTGTGTCGTGTAATCACTATACAATTCTCCTTCTCATCCTAGACCACCTAATTGGTGGGATCCAAATCCAAGAAGTGGGAGACTGATTTTCATAATCAAATAAATTTAGAATTTTCAAATTTGAAATAAAAATTCCACCACATATAATTAATATTATGAAATTATAAGTTGAAAAAAATTATAAATAAAAAGTAGAGAAATGTGATAAAAGATGGACTTCAGAATTACATCGGGTTAGCTCCCCTTCTCCCAACCACACAATAGATATATACATACATTAAAAGAAAACAAATTGTAGAATATGGAGAAAAAGTCCTTATGAATGAAAAAAATAATGAAAAACTATAAATGAGAGTGTGCAACATGTGAAGAGGGGTTTCTCTCTGAGGTCAACCTCTACACATTTCTTGGGTTCTCCCCCATGTATTTATAGAGGGAGGTAGCCTCTTAACTTATATTATTTAATCATCCTAATTATTCGGGGGCATTGAATATGTTATTCAAAAAGATATTTAACCTTGAATATTCATTAATTATTGGGTGTTTCCAATTTTCAGTAGTGAGATATAATTGTTATTAAGAGTAGAATCGTCCACCATTAGTCAAATTGTAGATAATATTCCATCATTGAGTCTATACCAGATAATGTTCTTCCTTTGGTATAACAGTATCATGTACTAATATTGGTAATTTTTATGTCATCCCAACTCCTTCCTCCAAGTATGGTATTGTATGTTAAATAGAGTAGTATTTACAGTGGTTTTCTGGTGTTATTCGTGATCGAGATCAGGATTCCAGTGGACGAATTATGGTTCTGGGAAATAATGGAGGATTATTAGTGGTGTATTCTCCAAATTCTTTTATTAACTCAATTGTAAAATGTTCTATTGTTGGACTCACTAAATCACAAATGATACCGCTAGCTTGGAGGTGTAATGGTTTGGGCACAATGGTAGCTACAGTAGAGGCATCCTTATTTTCAGGTCAAAATTTGGTAGGTTCTTCCTCGATGCAAGGTAGTATGGAATATTATTCCTCATAAACCCTTGTCTATGCATGTGTCATGAATAGAAGAATGTGGTTAGGGGGAAACAATGTAACACCCTTAGTCGCAGACGTTAACAACAGATCTAAGGGAGAGAAGTATTTTTCTTCATGTGGCCTACCAAGGTGGTTCTGCAATGGATTTGTCATAGTAGTATGAGAGGTCTCGGTGAGAATAGATTGAGGTCAGTGGCCAATAGTAGTGGTATATTGTGGGGAAATGCCACTTGGTAGTATCACAGGTGCACCCATTGTTCTGGAAGGGGATAGGGGTTACTGTTGGCCTGGTAGTGGCACAAATGACACTGTTGTCCTAGTAGTATCACGAGTTATACTCTATTCATGGTTTTATCATAAGTTTTATTTCAGGTTCGAATGGAGTCATGTGCTAATGTCATGAAATGTAACGATTATCACCCTTCATATGAACTATACAGTTGATGGATGAGGACTCAAGATGGTTTTAATTTATATCATTCAAGCTGAAGGTGTTGATCGGTGGTTTTGCAGGTCAGTGGAAGTGAGTTGGCCTCAATATTTATGATTTGGTATAATCTTCCATGGTGGTGGTAGTAGTGTCAACCTCTACTCCCAAGGACTTCACATTGGCTAGAGGGAGAATAGAAATGTCTCACTCAAGTCCTTCGGGGTCCAAGATGTAATTCAAAGTGATCTTCCACATCAGTAATGTCATCTAACTCAATCATGATCTCGAGTATTGGTGGTCATTGTATGCTTCGATGATATAGCGGCAACAGGTGAGGAAAAAGTGGTGAGCATAGTATAGCACGGAAGCGGGATCTATTTGAGAGGAGGATCGTTTCAGGTGAGGGGGAATGACTGCATTTCTATAAATGATTAATAGTAAACCATAATTGGTTTCCTGACATCAAAGATGGATGTGGAACCATTATTGTTTACCTAAAAATCCCCAACATCAGTGGGGTGGTGAAGTCATTCAGGCGATGGAGGACACCCTCCACCCTCGTAGACCACCCCATATCAGGGAGGCTCAAATCACTTCATGGAATTTCCCACCATGGTTCTATGGATGTAGGATTTGTCTCAACTAATTACTCTCAGGGATTTTACCTCCATATGCCCACACATGTTTCTGATTCCCTAGGTAGGCTCTTCCATTGGTTTTCAGGCCCTTCCTTTGACTTTTATGGCTAGGAGGCCCCATGTGTGCTTCTTATGTGGTGTGTGGGACCAAAGGTTGAGGGTTTCACAAATTGACCAAGTTTATTTGGTAAAATCATGATAAAAAGAACAAAATTGAATAGTAAGATATTAAATACAAAATTTTAAATTCTTCAACAATTTCATTCATTTAAAATCATCGTAATCCCTCTTTTTAAATTTCCAATAATTTATTGAAATTCTTGACGATCAAAAAAATTATTTATTAAAATCCATTAAAATCTTCTATAAAGTGTATAGAAATATGATTGAAAAGTGAGTATGTCAATTTACCTAATGAGAAATAAGTGAAGTGGTTTTTATGCTGATAGAGTTTTGTAGAGGCTAAAACGTAGTGGTAAGTGGTTCTGATGGATATTTTGAAGGTGATGACCCATGAACATTACTATTGTATTAAAACATTAAGTTTCACAACTACACACACTATCTGATAATTACCTTAGGTTTTAATCATTTGATCAACCTAATAAGAGTTAGAGAGTATGGAATGATACAGGGGTTCCCAAAGCTCTAGGTTTTCTATTAAACATTTAAAATGATATAATTTAATAACCGAATGTTAATATTTATATGAAAATATAAGGTCATGGGTGATGGTTTTCTTCTATCACTGGAATGTTGTGTAGTATGAGCGCATAAGTCGACTGGGGTAGCGCTTAAGCTTAACTAGGTGGGATGTGAAAATAAAACTTTGTACGGTATAATTTAGGCCTACAGACCAAGGTGAAAAATAGACGATAAAAAATAATTAGTGAACATAAACAACCCTTAGAAAAATCATAATTCTTCTTTAAGGTGTTTCATTCAACTATTAAAATAATACAACCACTTCCAAAAGGTAGTGTTGTCCATTCTCCCTCTTAGAATTAAAATTTATTGGAATGAGGAGGGTTTAAAATTAAGGACATGGTGAAAAAATCATAAACATGGTTTGAAAATGGATAAATATAGTTCTTAGGTTGAACATGTTTATGTTACTGCAGTTCTCTTCCAATTAACACCAATAGTGCATGTTAGTTTATTCATGCTAGATTATTCTCAATAGAATCTTGGAAAACCTCAAAATAAACTATATAATTAGTTCCCCTAGGAAATTATAAACTATTAACTTATCACTTTATAAAAATAAGAATACATATTCTTCATAGTAACTCATGTTGCATAATGTGTGATCCACTCTCTTCAGTTTCCCAATCCCTAAGGGTTAATGTGATAGGTGGGTGAACTATTTCTACCAATTCCACTTTGTTAAATATGTTTGGAGAAGGTTTTGGGTGATGTGATTGCCAAATTATGAGGATCCAGGAATGAATCAGGTGAAGTACCCACGAGAGTTATTTCGTACATAGTCAAAATTATTACCTTGTCATTTTATAATTAACCTATCATTTCTTTATTTTTATTTTGATATTATTTTTTATCTTAATAACGAATCATTGGTTGTTTTTATATGAAAAATATGACCAACACTATGATAACTAGATTTCATATTGATACTAATTATTAGAAGAAAAAAAATTATGAAGATCATTGGTGTAAGTCCCTCCACATCTCAGACACTCCAAAATTAAGCCCCAAACTCTCCAATGGTTGTATCTTTCTTTCTCATCTAATATCTGATTGAGATGTTAACTGATCTTTGAAAAAATATTTTCTTTTATAAATAATATTTATAGAGTCTCTTTTTAAGTATTTTTCTACGTATCAAACATCTCCAATGGTCTATATTAGTGCTTTAGTCCCAAATAAGTATATAGTTATATTGATCACTTGTTTTCCCATGTTTCTGACACTGACCATAGATCATTTGAGGTTAAGGACTTACAATGATCATATCAATGACATCATAATTCCCCACATCCATGGAAACATCATTGTGTATTCCAAATTTAGTTTCATGGTATTAATTCCCCTATACCAGGGCATCCACCAGGACATAATTAATGAAGATACAAATGAACTATGATGACACTCATTCTTTTCATAAACCAGATACATATGATGCATTCCTAAGGCTCAAGATCCATACCTGGTGGCTATTCTCCCTCAAATATTTCCTCCCCAAATGAAAATAAACGTTAATATTGAAATGAACTATTTGGGTTTTGAAACCTATTAAAAAAAGGATATGATGGAATCATGATAAAGGTGTCATCCCATCCTCAAAACATCAATTGCCTCCATGGAAGGTAGTAGACTCTTGACAATATAGTTATATGGAATGAAAATATAAGAATCCAATCATTGATAACAATAATGGTGAATGGAATAAGAACATCCGTTGCATATATATGCTCTCATTAGTAGAACACACTTTACACACAAAAGGATTTGGCACCCAACAACATTGGTTGGCTAAACGGTTCGGTATCTGGATAAAGAGGAGATACATTAATATATATTAAATCAATAAGTGATTCTTGGAGTAGTAAATATCCCCCAAGGGTGTGATAAGTCTGAGATCCCATCCTCTCCACCAACACGAGTTCTTAATTTATATAGGTTTTGGAACCAAAATTGACTACCTACCTTTTAAAAACAAAACCATACACATTTATGGATGTGAAATAATTTGTAATTTCCTCTAAGGATGAAATTGGTGAACCTGATGTGAAGAATTATTAAACGCATTCAACCCCAATAACCATTCATTAATACCCAATAACTTTAATGAGAAAAAAATGGTGAACCTGGTGCGAATCTAATAAATATTAAAAATGATTTGTTAACCATGATTAAAGAAATTTTGTTTTTAAGTCTCCTACATTAATGAAAATTGTATACCCAACATGAAATCCAATATAACTAGGGTTCAAATTAAACACGTCCAGCCTCATTATTACAAGTCTATGCAAGAATAATTTGGAAAAACAAGGATTAATAAATGAAAATTGTGTTACCAGCGAATTTATGATTGAGAATGTTTCGCACATGAAATGATTCAGAGATCAGTGACATTTTTCCTTTTTTCATCATGATTATAGAAACATCTATCATAAACAACACCAAATCCCAATATCATTTCCTCATCTAGGAACTATTATGGAACATCAGCAACAACATCATACACTACTGGTCACAAGGTGACCACTCCCAGCCAAATCCTTCTGCATCAAGTGGAAAACACAATGGTTTAGAAATACCACTGATATGGTTTGATAACAAACATTGAAGCTACATGTTAGGGTCTCCATATACTAAAGCCAAAAATCCAACCCCGTCTAGGTAAATCAGTAGTGAAACTAGTAGTGCTCATTTCTATCAGCAATAGAATTAGAAGAATATCCCTAGAGCATGAAAATTGGAACATTCCATATCCAAGGAAAGTGGATCAAGGAGTCAACAATATCTCCATTCCAATTCAACAACTACCAAGGAGGGAACCTGTCAACTATTGTTACTAGTGTCATCCCACTAGTTCCACTCATTCACCAATTGAGGGTTACAAACAATAAATTTATACCCTGTACACTCATAAATGGGTATGATGGAAGTCACTTCGAGCATGGAAATATATGGATAAATGGGATTGTCGTTATATCTTATTCTTTATTGATGAATCCCACTAGAAAATTCTGGTTGAAGGTAGTGTACATACTCATATCTCTACCCCCTAAGATCAATTCAACACATGTAATATTTTATCATTCACGGTGGAGGAACATATCCCTACCCTGAAATAAGAATCCCATAAGTATATTTTGATGCAAAAATGTGGATTGTAGAGGAATAATATCCCTTATTCAATCGAAGATATCTATAAGTATATATTGAATACCAAAAATACATTGGCCTACATTCTTGTTCACACTTTTATAATGTTTGATTACATTATAGAAAATATTGAATAAATCAAATGATATATTCTAGCATTGTAACAAATATAGGTACAATAAAAAATTACTATCCCAAAAGAAAAAGTATCACATCACTTTGATTAGTATAAATATGTGGCTAATTCATAGAAACCACATATTATTTATCCTATAAAAGAAGAATGTTAGTATATCCCAATGAAGGAAAAGGCTTCAGACTGAAATTATATTTCCATTAAAATCGAGACACAACAAGTGAGATTGTGACATTCCTTGGGATATGCCCACATTCCTATAAAAACTTATAGGTGGAATACTCTAAAGTAATAGGACAAAGCCCATATCCCCATTTCTATTGGGAATTTCCTTATTAGAGTTGAACATGCCTCATTATATGATCATAATATTATAAATAATGATTTATGACATACTGTGAAGGTATAAGACCAAGATAATATCCCCATTTCAATAGGAACTATGCATGTGATAGTGGAGCCTTTTTTGAAATAGTATAACATTTCTATCATTGAATCTACTCTACATATTCTAGTAGATCATGGAATCCATGATCATATCACTAATTCCATTGAGGAATAACTTCACCAACATCATTAAGATTCTATATAAAATGAGGCTCATATCCCCTCTCGTATTCTATAGGACCTTTGAAATATTCCACCGGGAAATACATATTTGAACTGGGCTCATATCCCTTCATACTCCTGATTTGACAAGAATATTTCCAAAACAACCCATAATCAGGCTCGTATTCCTATAAATAAAACACATGTTCATAGGAATACACTTGTAGTTACTCATTACTGGGATCATATTCCTGCAACACTATATAACAATTATCTTATTCTGGCAGAAGTTAGGGAGCATGCTCATATCCCTACTCAACCCAAAAATTCAGTTACAATATTCTATCCCTGACGTATAACGAGTTTCACATTCATGGTCTTATCAAGGCTTGTGTCCTTGAGTCTATTATAAAAAAATTCCAAACAACTCAAGGTTTCATTGAATCTTCAAATAATGTATAAAGAAAACATTACCTCAATAACACTCCTCGTGGTTGTTTTGAGATGGTCTACATGGATTCTACTCCTATCATCTATTGTACTCAACCTCCTTATGGTGATATCTCCCTTAGAGAAGTAAATCATAAACTTTACCAGACACATTTTTATAGTGAGGTTCTAAAAACTCAGACACCATCGGATACATAAGTGCTCACAACCCATGGTTCAATCATATATAATTCCCCATCAACATTCAAAAACACTTCACCATGGTCAGCAGACGGCCTAGAGAAGCAACCTTTATGGTCTGACTAGGTGCAAGCATATTATCCTAATAAAGTGAACTCTTACATGTTTATTAGGATAGATTTATCTACAATCAACCTCACAACCATTTTAGGCACCTATTTACTTTTTATTATGGGATCCTAAATGATCTAGAGGGGGAGTGCATGCCTTACACTTGACAAAGCAAGTGGGATAATAACCAGAGGTTAAATGTTAGAAATTTCCATTATCTATGATATGAGGGTCACCTTTAAACCATTTATATACTCTTTTTTATCTAGACTTGGCACCATTCTTTGTACCTCAGAGACTAGGAATATAAGAACATGAAAAATGCCTATTTAGTGTTTGCCTTTGTATCATAAAAACTCTCCATCAACTAATTTATAAAACCTCCTTTAGATATTTTTTTATTATGATGGGGGAAATATAGATAATTTTATTTTACTATGTCTCCAAAATAGAATAACTCCCATGTTACAGTGTCCTTTAATGGCATAGACTTTGTTGACATTTGGGAACTGGGTAATGCACATTCCAGTTGATTAATATGATGAAATATTCCCACTTTAAAAATGGAAATACCGCACAAATAGAGAGGGAGTGCATCCAAAATATTCTCATCCTAGGCCCATTTAAATGATGTGAACGTATTTCAAACACAGATATTAATATTGGAACCAACCCAACAACAGCCCGTAGAAACTATCTACTATCATGGGCCTCAATTTCACCTAGCTCATACATGATCATAATTGCGCAAAATCAAATAGGTCGGAATAGCATCTGTCATAGTAGTCATGAAGGAGAGAACCCAACTAACATTGATGATGAAATATTTACCACTTACTCCTCCCCTAATATGGTAATTCCATGATAGTATTAAATACATATCAATGATAGTTTCATTTCAATACCATCCCATGAGGTTATGGATATCTGTATCTCAATATCCATCATCTTTCCTAGATAGATCATTTTCAGTTCCAGATCAACCTAAATAATATGGATGAGGGTGTTTACATCACAATTCATGTATCATGTTTTGAAAAATACTCAATTAGATTAATCATAAACCAAATATTAGCTTTAACAAATTACAATAGTGGACCTGTTTACTCCTCATCCCATAGGGCTGGTTCAATTTGTATCATTATTATCACCACTGAGGGAATCATTCTTCTCTAGATTAGGAGGTAAATATTGATGGTTGAAAATGAAATCATTCCTATGACTTAAAGAAAATCTTTTCCTATTTAGGTCCCACATAGAAAACATTACCAGAAACACCCTCAAGGTTGTTATTCATATATCAAGATATGAGGGATTTATGGTGATTGAAATCAAACCTTGTAGGGGTTGTAATCCAAAATGACCTAATATGGAAAAGAGTTAAAGAAATTACAATGATGAAACTATTTTAGAATCACCCTATTAAATTAAGAAAAAATAGATAACTACAATTACTCAATATAACATAGTGAACATGATCACCATACTAAAAATTGATGATGTTAATCAAGACGAAATAATAGAAAGATGTAATAAACAAAACACACTATGAGAGGAGGGTGATCTGGATACACCAACTGAGGGCACACATAAAAAGAACCCTAGGAAAGTCATAAAAACTAAAATCCTCAAATAATGATCCATCACCTCTATAGAAGGAAACTACCAATAATAATGGTAGATGTGTTTCGACATCCCAATCACCACCCATAAGAGCTTACATTCCTTCAATGGATGAACAAATAGAATAATATTAGAATGAGATTCAAATTCTCAGACAGATCAATGAAGATATACACTGGGGAAACATTCTGACTGGTTACCACCATCATTCATTGTGGTATATCCATCCTCACACACAATATGAAATAGTTTATCCACTTAAAAGAGTTGTATCTAAGCTTTATGATAGATCTGAAACTCGGTATCTAGTCTATATAAGTGAGGTAGTTAAAGATGTCGATGAGTTCCCTCCATTAGAGTGATATACTCTCCACCTCTATGGTGATAATTCAATACTATGAAATATCAAAAATTAGTGGTATATGATAATTTAGCCTCCCCATAAATCCCTACATGTTACCCGTAGATGGGAGGTACGCCATACAATGGTACCTTCAGAACATATCAATGCCATTGAATTCCTGGATACTAAAATGGAAACCATGGATGGGGGAAACATACCTGTGTATCCTGAGATAAAGACATTACTGGAATATGTTTATGAAACATTTCCCCCAAATAATTTTATCAACTCTATCTCCTCATCCTCTAACAACACTGGAGCTCCATAACATCATATCATGAATTTCATGTCCTAAAATGTCCCAATGATATTCCCTTGAGACCAGATGAAGGTGGTGAAGATGATATGTTTTTTATAGACTCAGGTAAGTCCATGTTTTTTAGTACATCATCCTTCTTAAAGAATCAATTACCGGATGGGAATCCCTTCACCACCAATTCCTTTATTAGTTCAGATATACACTAAAGAAAACAACAATAGTCAACCTAAAAAATTTAAAATAACATGAAAACATGAGGGTTTCAAAATTTATTTCAATATCTAAAGGGATAACCTATTCACTCATTATGCCTCAATCATAGAAGCAGTTTTTTGGAAATGTGTCCTCAAAATCATCTGAATGAGATACATTAACCTCTAATACAAATGAAATATCTAAGAGTATTCCATGATTTTGCAGAAAATGTGAAATTCCAAGAGCATTCTATTCCATAGACATGAGATAAATTTCAACACATTCCCTCACCATTGGGGAAAAGTTCTGTAAACTAGGAGACATACACTATTACCCTAAAACCATTAATTTTTCCCATTCATTCACCTATGAAGGCCCTGAATCGTTTGGTTCCTCCCATCTAATGACAGTAGTAGTAGAATCACTATAATAAAAAATCCATAGGTTTCTAGTGTTTCCAATTATTCAAGGAACATATGAATAAATCATACTCCTTCATAAATGAGTAGGTCACTAGTATTTTCCTTAAACCCATGTAAAATAACCTACATAAGTTGTTACAGCCTAGTAACCCCGATGAGGTCAACCTCACTAATTTTCCCAACTACTTCCCTTTTTATAGGAGTATGAGACACACCATCTAGGATTTATTTATCTTCTACAACATCCTCCAAGGAGTGGTTGATTTTAGAAATGTTATGCTAGAATATTCCCCCACAAAAGTTACATATATATCCCTCTCCCAACCAATGGAATAAGATTATTGTAAATAAGTTCCAACCAAGTATGGATAAATGGTCAAAAATTGGTTGATACTAAATAATGTTGACTGAGATCATGACACCAAAAGATAATGACTTCTCATACCCATAAAGACCCTATCACATAGGGAGGTTACATTAAAAAAACCTCTAAAAGGTGGGCATAATCATAATAAATAAGAAGATTCAAAAGCTGAAGGGTCAATTCAGTTCATTTTCAAAATATGAATCTTTCATATATTCTTCCCACAACATCTAGAGACATTTACTTCCCCACCAAAATGGGCCCTCATTATATGAAGAGATCATTTTTTTATTTTGTTAATTTGGTTCACTTAAAATATCCCTTTTTTGTGATTAATATGCCTTTGAGTATGAGTTCCACATACCTAACAAGGAAGTTCGAGGATAAAGGTATAATAGTTAAGGATAAAAGGGACAACATAAGTATAGTCTAAAAAATATTTTGGTCACATAAAATAGAGGAAATATAGACAGTCAAGACCTATGTGTGAGAACCCTAGAAATCCCAAAAAAATATTAATGTATCCCAGATCCCTCATGTTGTAATCCATGTCTAGTAATATTATATGACCAACTAGTAGGGTTCCAATTTCTTTTCATTCTAGACCACAGGGATGGTAGATGTGACCTACACAACATGTAATAGATTTTAAATAAAAATATTCATTAAGAACCAGGCCTATCCATAGTGAACACCTCATCTCCTTAGATAGATAATAAGGTGAATACCCACCTTGGGAGTGCCAACCTTTGGTACAGAAGTAATACATTCTGAAATAGTTGTAGGTTGTAATAGCCAAACTCTCGATCCTCGATTCTCTCTAGCATTCTATAGAACTCATATAGGCTGTCATTGAGGAACATTATTTCCCATAAGAGTTCTAAAGAGAAATTATGGTAGTTTAATATTATCAGACGAATTCTATGTGATTATAATGTCATGTATCCATCTCTTTAATATAATTGGATCAAGAATAAATAATTCATAGAAACATCAATTTCCTATAAAAATCTAGAAAACTCAACTATGTTGTCATCCGAATGGATCTAATTGAAAATGGTTCTAGAATCCACCATATCCTGATTCTGACCATTCTACGTAAGGGATATATCTAATGGGATTTATCTTTAACAAAGATAACCATACTAGTGTATGATAAGATAAATTAAAGGCCTCCTAGGAAGATCATGTTCATGTATAAATTTAGAGATCTCATATCTAATGATGAGTTCATGGTTCCCAACAAGAAAAAACATGTAATGTACATCTTGGAAGACCATGAATTCTAATCAATGTGGTGGTACTTTCAACATTTCATTAATTAATTAAATACACAATCGATAGGAAGGTCAGAATAATAAAAGGCGAAATTAAACCTTAAATTATTTTTAAACCATATTATCTATGGTTGTATTCTATAAAAGAGAAGTAAAAAAACTAATTGTGGATGAAGATATACAGGTTACAACTCCAATGCCTTGGGGATCACACCTATGAATCTCTAGAGTATTCCTGATAGTGATTATGTACTACCCCTATAGTTGATTGAGATCGTAGACTTAATCCTAGATCTCCATGCTCCTCCTATCCATAGAAATAACATAAAAGAAACAATCAACTTTGGGGTCTCACTTCAATGATCCAGGGGTTTAGGATGAAAACGTATCTTCTCATGGCCTCTTTCACCTTGACAATAATATATATTCCCTTATATTAACTTCCATGTCTAAAAATGCCTCTAGAAACATGGAAGTGGATTAATAAGAGGACAAAGTTAGAATTTCCAATTCTATATTTGAGGAAGGAATATCCACCACCTTAAATGTGCTCATGAAGCTGAATCTACTAATAGAAGAAGTCCCATGATCTTTATTCATGACTCTAAATGTGTAAGTGATTTACATTGCATTTATAAATCAATATCGATATGTGTTCTTTAGAATTATTTTTAAATGCCCTTGATAATCCCTGATGTGGTTATACAATTCCAAGTCTTTCCAAATGAACATAAATTTTTCAATTAAGAAAGCACTAGGAAGAAACCCTCTCATGAAACTAACATATAATCGAATTTTAATAAGTTGATCAAATAAATTACTGTCTATGAAGTGAAATTCCAAAAAATTCATAATAACATCGTCCCTATCAAATAATGAATATGTAGATTAGGGACTATATTAATTTTATGGAGATTAATTGACACTTCCAAAATGATTATTTTTCATCATCAATAATAGAACAATGGATTGATAAAACTTCTGTCTTCCAAGCTCTTTCCATCATAGATGGGTATTCAAGGTATAATCAAATAAATATGGCCCCTAAAATTAAGGAATAATCTAGATTCAGAGCACATCAAGGTATCATTATTACCAAGCCATTCCCTTTGAGTTACAGAATGTTGGATCTACTTACCAATTCAAAATGTATCATATTTTTAATTTATTGTTTGGAATAATAATAGAATATTTACACATTTCCTAGTTATCAAATCAAAATGGCTATCTTCTCATTCCAAAGATATTCAAACAAGATTAAACATGTTGGGGTAGAAAATAATTAAGATGATTTAACTAAATTGAGTTTTGGGAAAACAATATACAAATTACATGGCTTTGTGGTTTTAAATAGTTGGATTATGGTCATCCCAAAAAATTCTAGTATAATCCTAGTAATTCCACCCCCTTAGAATCTCAATAAAATTAGGGGGATCCAAGGGAACTTCTCTTACATTCGCCATCTCATAGAAAACATAGATGGAAAAAATATACCCTTATGTATTTTAGCGAATAAGGGAGTCACCTACCAATGGGATGAGGAATGAGAAGAGGTGTTTGATAATGTCAAACATTAATTGTTGCCCCACCAATATTCAGGTTTGTAATGGAAATAAATCTACCCATTTTACATGTTGCCACCATGGAATGATTACTCTGTTCTTCCCTCACATATAAAAATGTTTCGGGTGATGAGAAATTCTTATATTACCTTAGTATAATGTTTTTAGGTCACACAAAATGGTATTTCATTGGAATGAAAAAGTTGGATCCGACTCATTTTTTCAGTGTAAATGTTAAGATAGTGTTGGAATCGTCATGAAGACTATTTAGTCTCTTGTATTGATCCGATAAAGTTTATCTTTCTTCATCCAATGTTTAATGAATGCTTGTACTGATGGGTAATTATAATGTACTAGTATGAAATCCTGTTTTTTCACAAAAGGTATTGAAATGGTTGGCCCTGGACGATTTTGTTACAGAAAATCATGCCCCACAATTTACAGTAGTGGACACGAAACATCTTGAAGAAGTGGTTTCATATTCCCATGACACCCACAAACATGGAAAATATATTTTGAGGATTCTAACCAGATTACTATCGGAAAGAGGCTGAAAATATCAAATCTCAGTCAGGATGGACATTGAATTGTATTTTTTTCTCTAGACAATGTATTTCTTCCGTTCTCATTATTACTATCTCAAGGATTCAATATTAATAATCTAGAATATCAAGACCTCATTTATAGTATACCATGATCCCTAAAACTATATATATCCCACCTTAAATCCAAATTGAATTTCGGAAAGTGTAAAAATATATCAAGGGATAATATTTCATAATGAATGGTTAATTTTTCCCTATCATCAATTATGTCAGAGGACTGGTTGAAGAGTTCTCCTTTGAAACCACATTTCATGATGTCCCTTGATCACAAAATTATTTTTCTGACACACTAAATAATATATCCATGATCCTATACAACCTTGATTAGTATAAGTTCATCCTCCAAATCATGCATCAAAGGATGGCATCATCAATCGCCATCTATGACAACGAGGTTATCAATCAATTAAATACTACCCTAGAGCGTGATGAACTAGTATCCAACCCTTGAAGAATGGTTCCCATAATTTATTATCTCCAAAATGGGTCTCTCTTTATATACCATGCTAGGTAGGAATATATATGATGTTGAGAAGTGGAATTTACTATTCACGATGGGATAAATGAAAAAATACCCTCTATAAATGAGTCTTTAAAGGAATCCTCCATAGATTCAATGTATAAAGAGGCATTATATCTATCATGCAAGATGTCCACATAGTCTCATGTGGTTATCATAATTACTGGACCAGAATCTAATATCAATTTAAGAGGAATCATTATTATTGGAAGACAATAGTACATGACTACGTGGAATTCACTTGGATATGTCATGAATTTTAGTTTCATGAAAATTCCATCCAAAAACCCCCAGAATTACTGTATACAACTAAATATTATATTCCATTTTAGCAGGGGGAATGAAAGATAACTTATTTTACAACGTGGATGAGGAAATACTACTCAAGAATGCCATGATAAATAATATCATTAATATCATAAAATCCAACATCATCACCAGGTTCAATGTCCCTCACATGATATTGACAGACAACGACACCAACATTTATTATACTGAGATGAAGAAGGTGTACCATTAGTACAAGAAAAAAGGAATGATAGAGGCCTTAAATAATAATATGTCAAATATAATCTAGAAAATGGTGGAAAATTTAAGAATTATTATCCAGATAACCTCCTACAATTTTATAGTCCTACCATACAACCACATTCAAAACCCCTATTCATTAGTGTACATAACTAAGGAAGTGTTACCCATATAAGTTCCGTTTTCAAAACTCTGATTGTATATATTTGAATAATCAATGATGATGATAAGTCATAAAATTATCTGAGTGAGTTAGAATAACTAAATGTGAAATGTTTTCATACACTTCAAAACCATGAAGTCTATTAGAATCAAATATCACAAGCCTTTAATAAAATGGTTCATCTTCATTCATTCCCTCAAGGAGAACTAGTGTAATTTCATAGATCATAAATGACATTAGGAATGAAAACACAAAATGTTTAATATAAAATAGAATCACCTTACATTATACATAATGTTCATTCTAATGAGGAATACTTAGTAGTCACGATGGATGGGGAACACAACACATCCCCTACAAATACAAGGTTTCTTATGAATTAATTATTGTAACTTTCATCAAGAATATACCATCCATGTAAAATGAAATTAATATCAATGATACATCCTTACCGTATGACATTAAAACTACGTGAACAAATTCTTGGTAGTAATAATTTAATTTGTACAACATCTTACGTCATGGTTGGATGAAAATAAACTAAATGATTTATCATGTCTCATGGTGATAAATGGTATGAGTGGTCCTATTAATATGTCATAAAACATTGAGACACCATTCATCCTTACCACATGCTTGGAAAATAAAAATCAAATGTTTCTTTACAGATTACCCACTACACATTAACTATATATGGGAATAATAAAAATGAATTTCCCTTATTTATATGTGTGAGTAAGATCCACATAGGGAATCTCTCCATTCAAGAACTATGTGTGTATTGATTCTACCACCACAAGATACATAATGGATCCCATATCCAAAATATTAGATTGAGCCCCAACATATTTTTCCCAGTCACATGAGATCAGATTATGTAATACCTTCTTCAGTAGCTGAATTTAAAATGTAGTCTTACATTATGTACAAATATTTCGATTCCTTGATAAACCGGCTCAGGAATCATAATTCCAAAAACATCATATGCCTCTTATGATATGATTTCTTGAATACTAGGACTTCTTTAGTATGAATTCATTCCTTTTTACATCATGTGACCTTTTTTCCTTTCCACATAATGTTAAACCACTATATTTCCCAAAACAATGTATGTCTTTATTTTCATCACAATGATATTCATAGGGATTCTTAGATCTTACATCTTGTCTAATCAATTGCATGATACAAAATTCCCCAATCATTTCCTTTAATAAACTATGTGTGGAGAAATAATGAATTTACATTCCTTGTATATCACATCAAGTATTACTCAGGTGGGATTAGGAATTTAGGAATGGGATTCTACATATGATCAATACATTTCAGTTCATGTTTTGGTTAGCATGGTCCTGGTTGAAATACATTAAATGGAATTCCATGATTCCTTCCCACATGATGTTAAATTTCATGGTCGACATCTTTTACTTGAAATGAAACTGTTCATTATTATGGAACTCATCCTATAGGACTAATATCATTGGTGTTGTTATCACAATAAATATCAATTATATAAATACATGTGGCATGATTCATGTCATTAGAGGTTGTGTAGTGATTCCCAGATCTCCAATATTGGGTTCATCCACAACAATAAATAGAAACGATTCCCCCCATTGAGTATGGTTTAGAATAATGTGGAGATTTTACAATTCATCAACTATATGTGGATTGATTCTTGGTATAAGAGGATATATAGTGACTCTTGGATCTCAAAACCTTGGTCCATACACAATAATAATTAATAATAATTCCCCATCTGCAAATAGTTCAGACCTTCATGAAGAGTTTTCCAATCAAGAACTACATGTGTCTTAATTATTATTATCATAGGGTACGTAGTTCCCCTGGATTTCTAATCATGGGTCCAGATTCAAAAATCAATGGTAACAATGACCCATAATTATTTATGGTTGACACCTTTATAGATAGTTTCCCATTCATTAACTATGTGTGGAATGATTCTTATTATAAAATGATATGTGGTGACGTTGGGATCTAAAATTCAATGTCCGGCCATAAACATCAATGGTAAAATTCCCCCTCTGTGTATGGGTCAAACTGGAATTAATATTTTCTCATTAAAGAACTATGCATGGTATGCTTACTATCAACACAAAATACATATTTATGCCTGGATATCCAATTAAATGTATATCCAAAATAGAAAAATGTCCCCCTCCTTGTTTATGGTCTATATCTGTGAAGTAAAGATTCATAAAAGAACTATTAATGGAATTAACCCTGTCATCACATGATACAATGTTATAGTCAAATCTCCAATCTCATGTCCATCTGCAAAAATCAATGAGAAAAGTGCCCCCCTTGTCTGTTGTTCAAAACTATGTGGAGAGTTTCTTATTCAATAACTATGTGATTATTTATTCCTATCATCACAAGATACATATTAATATTTGGATCTAGAATCTCAAGTTCAACCAAAAAAATCAATGTGAACAATTCCCCTATCTACATATGGGTTAAACCTTCTTGGAGAGTTTCATGTTCATGAAATACATGTTTCATGATTCATATTATAACAATAAACATAGTGATTCCAAGATCTCTAATACTAGTTCAATCTACGAAAATAATTGGGAACAATTCTCTCAGCTCTGTATGAGTCATACCTACGTGGACATTTTCTCATTCATAAACTGCATTTGGCTTGATTCATGTCATCACTAGACTGGTAGAGACATAAGAATACACAATTCTTGGTCCAGATTCAATATAAAAATTCCCCCTCCCCTTGTATGTGTCTAACCTATGTTAGAAAATTTCATAAAAGAACTATGTGCGGCTTGATTATCCTCATCATAGGATACAAAGTAATCCCTGGATCTTAAATATCAGGTCCAGCTGCAATAATCAATGGGAACAATTCCCCAACTATGTATGGGTTAGACCTTCATGGAGATTTTACCATTTACAAACTATGTATAGAATGACTCTTGTCATCATTACATACATATTGAATCTTGGATCTCTAATCTTATTTCCATCCATAACAATTAATGGGAACAATTCCACCCTCTTCATATGGTTTAGAACACCATGGAGAGTTTCCCCTTAAATAACTATGTGTTACATGATTCCTATCATCACATGATACATAGTGACACCAAAATCTTTAATTTGGGGTCCATTTGTCATATAAAACGACAAAAATTCACTAGTAACTACATATGGGATGAACTTATGGAGAAAGACACCTAATACCCACACTCTTTTCGTTTAGTTGAACACCCAACTATCCCTTTATATTTCATGCCATGAATGGATCTTGTGATACTAAGGAACCAACCAATTCACTCTTTCCAGTGTGACTGAGATGCGCGTTATATCTGGAACCATGTCTTAGTTACATGATTTTATTCAACACAACAAAAGATATTCACATTGTGTAGATCATAAAACCAAAATATACATTTATTAAAAGAGGATAGTGTCATAAAAGATCATTCTACATATTAACTAGTCATATCTAAATGTGTCATTCCTATTGAAAGGCGTTTTCATAGGCTCTTTCGAATGATATGTGATTTTTGAGTACTTAGTTGCCGTAGAGTGGCTGACCAGAGGTCATCTCTCAAAGGAAAAAGTAAATTTAACAACATTTTAAAATTATTATTAAAAAAATAAAAGGAAATAAAAATAATAATTAAAAATCTGGGGTTGGTTATCATTTACAAATCTAGAAGAATTTTTCTGAAATACGATTGTATTTTTTGGTTTTTATTTTTTAAATGAAGTTCGATTAAAATGACCCAACGATAAGATTTTTTTTAGAAAATACTTAAAAGGTGTAATCGATCTAACTCTTCCTCTTCAATAATTTATTAATCATTATAATTGATATTAATATCTATGTAATTTTTGTCCATTAATTTGTTATATCACGAACCCTATGATAATTTGGTATACAATGAAGATGAATCGAATTTAACCCTACGCTAACTTCAGAACATGCAATCACAACACCCTGTATTGATTGAGGTTCTAAGGTTAGCTTATGGTCAGTGGTTAATTAATGCAAATTTCCTCTCCAAAAATAATAATTAATTGAGTTTATGGATTATATTTTAACACAAAAAATTGATCTGGTATGGTTGTGTATTATCGATTAAGGTTTCGCTCTCACAATTCACACAATTTCTGACATTGTGTGATTTTTTTAATTGTTCAATTTCTTTCTTAGTTTAAATTAAATTTAAAAATAAATAAATATATCATATTTTGTGAATTAAATAATTTCATTGATTAAATATAACTAAATTAATAAGAATAGATGATGATCAATTACTAAAAATAACTACTCTTCCATGGGGGTGCAGTCATCGTAGAAACGGTTTGCATTTGCAATGGTTTAGAGAGGGTAGAACCAAATCTCGTTTCGAATCTTGATTCCATACCAATTATTAATATTAATATAAGAATATATTTGAACAAAATAGAATAAAAGAGAATAAATAAAAGAAGAAAAAAGTAATTTATTACACAAATGCAAACATTACAATATGAAGAACAGAAGATGTCTTTGATGAGGGGTTCCCTTCTTCAAGAGATAACACTCTTACAATGGATGGAAAATTTTATTTAAACCAATTCTCCTCTGCCTTAGATCTTCTAATACACGTCCCAACCCCAAAAAAGTAGAAATAAACCAATTTATAGAGCAGAGGAAAGGCTATGTTTAAAGTGGTTTCATGTGTGAATGTGGAATCTGAGCCAAATTTTTTAATCCAAATTGAACCTCCCATTTGACCACTAAAACACATGAATTTCCTATCCTTAAAGAAGGGAAATTTGTGAGAAAATGATTCCTATAGCTCTTTACTAATTTTGGCGTCAATCCAGACACAGATGAAGAAATTATGGCCTAAATACAGAACTAATGTCCAATCAAGCGAGTCCATCCCAACTTTGACTTCATGGACCATTTTCACCAATCAAATGCATGATTTAGCTCAAATTTCCGGAATGAAAGTTGTATCTCATAATATCAGGAATATATTTAAAAAATTTATGTTCAAATTATACATTTAAAAATAGGTGTATCCAAAATTATATAGTAAAATTTAAAGGATAAAACTAGAATTTCCACCAAATTTTCAAATGAATGAACTAATTCCAAATATTGTATAAATAAACATAATTACCACAATGTGATGAAGTTATATCAATTCTTATTAATAAAATATTCAAAAAAATTATGTTTTATCAACTCCCCCACACATACCATTTTTCACTCATGGGAAAAACCTGAGATCATGTATTCAAAAATATTGAGAGAAGATATGCATATTCAAATGTCTCATTAAACATTTAAAATATAATAAAACTAAGAATCCCATCAACAGTAAATATTAATAAATTTTAAACTAATTGTCGCATAAATTATGTTAAAACAAAATCTTTTGAGATTCATAACAATAATCACAGTTAAATAAGTAATGGGTCTACCATGCCACCAATTCTCCTTGTGTGTGTGTTCCAACCATTCCAAGCTCATCAATCCACCATTTTTTCAGCATATTCTGGTCAAGTAAAACAATTCTTCTTACCTGGTTTAATTCACTGATCTTGTTCTACATTCCTTTTCAATCGAATTCCATGACCCAGTCACCTAAGAATTTTTGAATGTCAATCCTTATGATCATGACCTAGATATCCCCATATATTGTATATTTCATCACTCCCCTCATTTATTTAAGTTTCACTTAGAAAAAATATCACACTCAAATCTCAACCAATGTTTGATATCATTATGAAACTAATTGTAAAAGTTATAACAAAATCAAAGGTTGATAAATAAATGTTTTTGACCTATTCAAGACACAACCCATATTTATCTAAGGGTGTACAAAAGTTAGACAATTGGTACACAGACATAGGTCAATTCAATTCTGTAATGAGACTTATATAAAGAGAAACAAATGTATAGAAAACCCAATGATTTTTTACCTAACATTACTATACATTTAATTGAGTAGGAAATAATTCACCATTCAAGGTTTAGTGAAAATTTGTGTGGAGAAATCAATAAAACAATTTACTATGAAAAAATATCATGAATAATGCTATCAAAATCTAAAATGTTTTTTAATAACACAACCATTCATATCGTTAACAATTATAATTATTATAATGATCAACCCTTGATGAAGAAATATTACTCATGCTTATAATTCTACAAAGGAATTTTTAAAACATTAATTTTCCATATGTCTCACATGAGAATGTTACATAAAATATTTGTTTTTTTTTGTTTTTTTGTTTTATTTATTTTTTTATTTATTTTTTGAAAATTTTAACCAAAACATTAACATCAAATACACACAAATAAAAAACCTAAATATCTACCCAAAAATGTATTTCCCTCCCCCCACATAAAATATTGAATTGTCTTTAATGTGAACCCATGAGATGATATGTGCACATGAAATACAGCATATTACATAGGAAAAATAATATAAAAGTAAAAGGGTTAGGAATATCCTGATATGCTCAAGTGATGATGGGGTCATGAAGTGTGATCAAATCCACTACATTATTTGGAAGTCCCTCAATGTATTTGTTCAAACATTTCCTTTTGATTGGAAGGATCCTTCAATTATCCTATTGTGTGATCTCTTCTACGCCCTAAGGAATGATATTAGATACAATATAAAGACCTAACCATCTGGAACAAAACATACCAGACGTCAGCTTCATTTGTGAATAGTATATAATCAATTTATCTCCAACATGAAACTCCCTTTGTTGGATAATTCTATCATGGGATGGTTTGGATAATTTCTTATAGAACCTTGAGTTCTCATTTCAAGATAATCTAATCTTATCAAGCTATTTAATTTGAAGCTTCCTTTGGATTCCGTCTTGGTCCAATTATATGTTGCATTTATTTATAGCCCAATAATAATGATTCTCTACATTTATGGGAATACGAAAATCTTTCCCAAAAAAATCTTAAATGGGGACATACCGATGGGAGTTTTGTATGTTTTCCTGTAATCCCAATTTACATAATATAATTTCTTTCTCCAATCCTTCCTATTTGGATGCATGGTTTAAAAAAAATAAACTTCCTATTTGAAACCTCATCATGGCCATTTGTTTGGGGTTGGTATGGTGTAGATGTTTTGTTTTTCAACCCATACATCTGAAAAAGGGAAGAAAAATTATGATTGTAGAAGTTTGTCCTCTAATCACTGATGGTAGACTTTGGAATTCCAAAACCATAAAAAATATGTGGTTTGTCAAATTTTATAACAAGATGAGAATCATTAGTCCTGGTGGCCTTATCCTCCACCCATTTTCCCACATAATCAATGACAACCAAAATATACAGGAAAAAAAATGAACTAATAAATGGACCCATATAATCAATTCCCCATACAAAAAAAATCTCACAGAATAATATAGTTTATTAGGCCATCTCGTGTCTCCTAGAAATATTACCATTGTGTTGGAAATGTGTTCACGAATTAAAAATCACATGAGCATCATGGAATAAACTAGTCCAATATAATCCAGTGTCCAAAAAATTCCTAGCTATCTGTTGGGGTCCAAAGTATCCACCACAAGTAATAGTATGACAGAATTGTAGAATAGACTCAAACTCATGATCAGGAACACACCACCTAATAACTTGGTCACTGCACATGCTTCATAGGTATGGATCATCCCAAATAAAAAATCTTGACTCACTATTTAACTTTTGGACTTGATGTTTCCTTAAATTTGCAGTGATTTTATATGCAATAAGGTAGTTAAATAAATCAGCATACCAATGATTCATACCTGAGATAAAATAAATATTCTCATCACGGAAAGTGTCTTGAAGTGGTACCTGGTTGAAGGTTTCATCCTCTAGTATGTGGGTAATCCTACACATGTGGTCATCCACTATGTTTTCTGACCCCATATTGTCCTTTATCTCAATATAGAATTCATGAAGAAGGAGCATCCATCAGATTAGTCAGGGAATTGCACCCGAATTCTTCAAGAGGTGACTTAGATCTACATGGTTAGAAAAAATAAATACTTTAGATCCCAAAAAACATGAACAAAATTTATCTAAAGAAAATATGACTGATATAAAATCATTTTTTGTGGTAGTTTAGTCTTATTGGGCTGAATCCAATGTCCTCTCAGCATAGGAAATCACTTGTGAATGTCCTTCCACCCTCTGTGATAAGTAATCCCCAACTGCAAAGTTGGATGCATCACACATAAGATCAAAAGGAATGTCCCATTTTGGGGGTTTTATGATCGGTGGATTGGTCAGACAGTTCTTTAGCTCATCAAATGATACCATGCATGAATCATCATACAAAAAATCAGAATCCTTTTTAAGTAATCATGAAAAAGGAAGATCAATATTAATAAAATCATTGATGATGTGCTGATAAAACCTTGCATTCCCTAGGAATGATCTAACATCACACACACACAACGGATAAGGTAAGGATGAAATGATATCTACCTTAGATCAATCAACCTCTATCCTATTTTTTGACACTACGTGCCCTAATAAAATGCCACGCTCTACCATAAAATTACAATTTTTAAAGTTCAACACTAAATTATTCTCAATACAACAATTCAACAGATTTCCCTAAATTTATATATAATCATAAAATGAAGACCCATACACTATAAAATCATCCATAAATACCTCCATGTTGGTATTAATAATATGAGAGTAAATACTCACCATGCATCTCTTGATGGAACCTGGGGCATTGTAAAGTAAAAATGGCATCCTTCGGTAGGAAAACATGTTGAATGGGAAAGTGAATATTGTCTTATTATGATCCTCTTCTGCAATAGGAACATGAAAATACCTAGAGAATCCACCCAAGAAACAATAGTTCATTTTCCCAGCTAGTCTCTCAAGCATTTGATCAATAAATTGGAGGGGAAATGGTCTTTCCAAGTGGAATGATTTAGTTTCTTATAATCAATACACACACACCAACTATTTTTCACCATCATTTGAACTAACTCATCTTTATCATTTTTAATAACAGTAACACCACTTTTCTTAAGCACAACTTGGATAAGACTCACCCACTGGGAATCTAAAATGGGACGAATTAATCCATCCTCGAGTAATATTTAAACATATTTTTAAAAACATCTATAAGAGTTGGATTCAGTCTCTTTTGTGGCTACCTAACCGGTTTAGCTCCATCCTTAAAAAGAATCCTATGCATGAAAATGGAGGGTCTAATACTAGATATGTTAGCCAAGGTCCACCCGATTGTCGTGATGTTCTCCCTAAAAATATTCATAAGTTTTTCTTCGTTTTCAAAAGGATGATTATTAGAAATTATATCAAGTAATTTCTCTCTATATAATAAGTATGAGTATTTGAGATTTGGTGGTAGTGGCATGAGTTCCAATGAAGGTGGGTGTTGTATGGATGGAGACATTTAAGGAACCGAAATATGTGAAAACATAAATTTTCTATTAGAATAAACATTAACAAAATCATAGAATAGTTCATCAAATACATTAGAATAATCCACAACCATGTCATAATTATAGTTCACATGATCTATATCAGAATAAGAATCCATTTAAAAAATCAAATCTAAGAGAGTCTTGTTCATTATAAATGGGTGTAAAAGTGCTCGTAGACCTGAAAATAGAACCGATGCTCATAATATTTCTAAATTATGGACAACAAAATTCCATGGTGTTTTAACTTGGTGGTTCAAAATGGGAGATCTCAAAATTAGAATAGTTCTATGAGGGGTAGTTCAAGGAATCCATAATATTAAATATCACAACTTCATCCCCACAATCCATGGAGAGTGTACCCTCATGGACATTTATGATTTTTTTGTAGTTTTGAGGAAGGACCTACTCATGATAATTGGAGCATGAGAATTTAATTGATCAACCTCCATGTTAAGAATGCATAAGTATACTAGAATGATCATGCCTCTTAACCTGAGAAGTACATCCTCAAAGACTCCCCTAGATATACACGAAAATCTAGGGGCTTACACCATGATGGTTTCCTTAAAATTGATCATGGTAGGGGAGGGAGACTTCTCCTTTATTCAAAAAGGGAGAAAATAAAGTTTGATCTTTACCTTCCCAACCAGATACGGGAGGTTTTGGTCATCTCTTTGAGAAGGGAGAGGCCAGGAACTAACCCTCATCCAAACTAAAATCTTCCCAACATTGTTCCTGGGAGAAAGGTCCATGTGAATGTTGATATACAAACCCACATAAATTCAATGTATCTTAACTACATTATGAAAAAAATATGGGAAACCTATAATTGAGGTAATGGAAACTCATATAGGATACATACTGATGTGCCTTTCCAAAAGGTTTGATAAGTCAGGAGGTTTTGGTGGAGTTCTTAACAGAATCCTGTTTAAACAATAGATCCAATGATGAAGAATCCTTACCATGAATGGATTTGAGGAAGGCTTGATGGCTATTCGACTGAATAGAGAGAAGATAGTATGTGAATCAAAGAGGGGAACCCATGTAGAGAAGGGAGTGAAAGTATGGGCACGTAAGTACACTTGGGCGACCTAATGCTCACAATAGCGATGAACAACCTATACGTTAATACTTGGGCGAGACCTTGCTTCAGGCTTCAAGAGTATTCACCTGTGATCCCAGATGTGGGGTGCTCAAGTTCGTGTGGGGGGAATGGGAGGCACACAAGTATTTCTGATTTGGGGAGGTTGGGCACTTTAGGCGCGTAAGTGTTATAGTTTTTAAACACTAAAAGGAGGTAAGTCCAATGATCCATCCTTTAATTCTCTTCTCAAGGTGATGAAGAACAACCATGAAAGTTTTAGAATACTTGGGAGGTGCACTAGGGTGACCATAGCATCAATTGGGCTTCATGGAAATTCTTCCGTACAAATGGGGGCCCCAAGTGTCTATTTATAGGAAAATAAGTGACCTTGTGAGAAATGAGTTTGGGCGCGCATGTGACTAGTTCGCCAAATTGTGGCGCTCAAGTACCTTTCATGCTGATGGTGTTTTGCCTAGATTAGGGTTCTTCATCGGGGACTTAGCAAAATTTATAACTTCATTCTGTTCGAGCATGATGGTGCGAAGGTTTTTTCATATAGGTTCCTTGGGTGCCTCTTTGGGGGACATATCAAAAATAATTCATCCATACCATGGGGGCTTCCCCCCATGCTTGGGCTCAGTGTCAGGCTGTAGTCCTGGCCCTTCGGGCTCGTGCCTTCACAACCGTCACCTACCCCATGAAATACAAAGAGTCTCACCACAAACATTCATATCACAATTGAAAACATTTATAGTTTTCGCACATAGAAATACATCATCAATTGTGGAGAAGTGCATACAACACATTTCCGGGTGTCTAGAATCATGTACTGGAAGTGCGGTTTTAAACTGCATACAATTTTACGTCTTTAATTTATGACAGAAAACAAAACATAAGGCTTCTTTACCAAATTATGTTAAACTATATATATTACTTCCTTACCAAATTACATTAAAATAAATAAAATATGTCCTTATTTAGGGACATTAAAATGCACAGGGATCATTACATCATGAAGAATATATTTTCAATGATAAAAGGTTTGATATAGAATACCCTCAACTACCACACAACAATGGCCCAGTTAACAATACCTTAAAATAGACTAATAAAAGGGGAACAATGATATCCAATTTGAAAACCTAGAAAGTAAATCTTGGGAAAAAGTTAATTCACTACTCACTGGACAAGAATGTTTTGTAATCTAGCCAATATTGAAAAAACATAAAATTTATAAGGACTAAAATATTTCTGTTCGAAAATCTATAAAATTGAAACCTGGAAAAAATCTAAGTACATGCCAACTAATATTTCCTCATATGAAAACTAAGAGAATGTTAGGGAAAGATAATGAAAAATTTTCACATCTTGTTGGGATCATCATTTTTACCTAGAAAAAATCGATCTATTCTTTCTAAATCCATTGAAATATGATAAAATTTTGGAATTCTCCCTATAGGAAATATATCATAAAATATTACCCTTTTAAATCAAGTGATTTTGAGAAAAATAGAGAAAATTCATCATTGAGAAATCTCATCTCTATAGGAATTAATGAGTAATTATCAATAGAAGCCTATTTTTATTTAAGAATTCAAATATAGGTGTTTGTATGTACTTGATATTATAAAAAGGGTGGGTATCATTGATGATCTGTATGACATCAGATCAATGAATGGAATACACATCATTAATTGAAGAAATATAGAAAATGAATTGTAAAATTTAGATGATTTATTCAATGTTATGTTTCATAAGAATATGAAATATCCAAAAATTAGAGTATCTCCCATGAGTAAATAAATAACAGGAGAATCATGAAACTAAAATCCTATCAAAACATATACTTAGAGGGGTCCATGATATCTATAGATTCCTAATCCAATGAGGAAATGGAAAGGCCCAATTGATCAATGCATTATTTTTACACCCCCAAAATCAATCACAATGCCTCTTCCTTTTGAACAATATAAAGTCAAGCCTTCTCCATAATGTCAAGGAGCCCTTGTTTCTTCAATACAATTTTCTCCGATATTTGAAATTCATGTTGAAATCAAGGTAACCCTCCAGGAAGATTCATAGTTTAAAACAATAAATGGCTTATATCAACCTTCCTATAATTGAACACATCACAATTATATGAATCCTCCACTGCACTCTAGGAATATTCATTAAAGGCCTCACCTCGACTTCACCATAAAAAAGATAAAGCCTCTTTCTCAACTACCCTTAATTTGAGGTCCATCCCTTGCTCCCTCTGGGGGATTGCTACCCTCACCTAGGCATGAAGAGCATTATAATCAAAACCATACTAACCAAGGGTGGTAAAAAATATCCTGATATGGGTCAACTCGTCATTCATCTCTATCAAAAGCGCCTATTAAATTAAGGTCCAAGTATCCATTGATTCTTATCACTGCATCAGCTGACAGAGTGATCTAGACTCTAAGCCTTGACTCAGGCCCAAAATGGGAATTTGAATATATTTGGGTACTATATTTTTGTGAAAAGGAGTCATGGTCATAATATTCAATGATGTGGGTATATATTTAGCCTATTCATTGGTGGATTCAGTTGGAGGAATGGATGAGTAATATAAGACCAGAAATTATGAGATCTATGGCGAATGTACTGTAAAAAGGGGAACAAATTCATATCAGTCAAAAAATAGATGGTATAATACCAATAGGTAACCAAAAGATGTATCTGATTTTAGAAGCAAACATTTCTTGGTTTTCCCCTATAAATATATGCATCCTTAACCCCATCACTAGGAGTCAAGGTAACCATGTCTTGTGACAAGTGGTCTGACAGAATGACAAATGATTTATCTATTTTCATCCACCACTCACCACCTTTAATGGATTTATGTGTGAAGTAATTTTTAAATTGTATAAAAACTATTTCTTTTTTTTTTAATTTTTAATAAATTTATCAGTTTCTTCAAAACACACTTCTATCAAACTTATATCCGATGTGAAATAGAAACCAACATTGGTTTCCATGAAAAGTGTGTTTTCAATGACAAATAAAATTGCATGAACAATTTAACATTAGTCGTATGAATCTATCCTAAATAAGCCAAATCATCAATTATCCATAATTATATGAAGTTAGAGCCACATAGAGTGGACTCTATTCAAGAAACAAAATACTCACCTATATCAAAAGAAATAGAAGTATATTATTCTAGGTGGGCTTGGTGGGTCCTATACATTGTTGATAATATAGAATGTGTAGCTGCAAATGTCTAAAATAAGAAAATATTATGGTGTAATTCATATGTGATAATTCTCAGGGAGAGAACCTTGATAGTTTAGAGTACTCCCTTTTACCTTGCCTCTCTGAAGAAGAGTCCTCAAATGTTGCTCATTCTAGAGGGATTAAGGATGGAACTGATGTAAGTATATAATGTGACCCCACATGGATGCTTATTTTCATCCTCATTATAGCTAGTTGTCATAGGGAAACCTTATCATCATCGTTATTGTCACAGCTCAATTTAGCTCTAGTAGTCGTACCCTCGAGAGAAGACATTGAGAATGTTGGGAGTGGCTGGTCTCTTGTAACTTCCTACTATATCAATGAATATGAGAAAAAAATAGTACACTTTCAAAAGAACCATGAACCATTTAATACAATGGTGAGATCATCATTAAAAATACTTTGATAATGGGATATCCATTTTATGTTTTGTAAATATCTAATATTTTCAGAACCACCATCTACTTTACTAAGGATGATTTCTGGATCTGGCCCTTCATGCATTCCACCATCACATGAAGGTATTGATGGAAAGAATTGAACTTACTAGGATAGTTATTTAAAGTGAAAAATTTGATTATATTGACCTGATTAAAATCCTCTTGTGTTATCTCTATATATTATTGTATATCCTAGAGCTACGCCTATGTGATTGTAGTCCTCCATCTCATCTATCAGCAAAATATGGCAGGAAATAATTGTCCAAGAGAGGCCTCACATAATGGAATAATTATCATTATCTACATAATAGTTGAATTTCATATACACAATGAAATTGATGGTAAATGATTCACTTCATTATTAGGAATTATTAGGTTTCTAGTCTTCTTGACAAAAGCATCATTTTGGGCCGCATATTGACTCCAGAAATTTGTAGAAAAAACATTCCTCATGTATTTACATGGATAATTTCTCATTCAGATACAACCATGTCCAAATGTTGACATGAAGTCAATATACATGATCATTTCATCTGTTAAAAGTAATTATATATATACATTAGTATCGTGCTTGGAAAAACTCATCTTGAAATAGAAAACCACTATTTTATTATTCATGTATCAACAAAAATGGGGGATGAAATTTCTTTTGAATACATAGAAATTAATAGCTAAACTGAAAAAGGTGAATAAAATCAATTAATAATAATCCCATAACAGTGGTAACAAAGGAGTCCCTCAAAAATTGATATCATATAGGCTCGAGCCTCAAGGTTTACCCCTTCCCCATGCCCCCTTTTTAAGTAATACTGCTAGTGGTAGTTTTCTTATAAGGTTTAAAGGATAAGAGATCCTGATTTCTCAGGATGGCTCTAAATTACTATTCCTTTAGTGTGATGGAACTCACCCAACTAATACACTACAAAAGAGGGTTTAGAACAAAATACGGGGATTCTCTGGATGCTCAGGTCCTCCTAGCCACCCAGAGGATCCCCCATCCAACTCCATAATAACTAAAAGTGACCAGAAATTATGTATGGGTTACTTCCACTATAAATGTGACATATGAGGTTATATAGTTTTTCAAACATAGGAATGTCTATTCCATTGTGTTTCCCCCAATCCATAGAGGCCACCCTAAAAAATGTGTAGAATATGACTCCACCCTTTTCCTTCACCAAGAGCAGGTGCCCACTTAGGTGAATGGTAAGAGATTTGGCTAATTAAATGGCTCTATCAACATCAGGAATAAAAGAACACCCCAATATGGTTAATGAACTTTTTTAAACTATGCGCCAAAAATAACCATCATCACTACAAGATTCTTCTATGGGGAAACATTTTGGCTTCATGGGTTTTGGATTAAAATGGAATTTCTTGAAAGAATATCACGTCCATGTGTGAATTGAATATATTCATAAAGAATCAAGGAAAACTCAAAAGCCTTTTATGATGACCTGATCAACTCCCTAGTTAGTGGATTGGTCATCTTTATGTCATCCCACATAAATTATGGTTGGAGGGACTCATTGTTATTCTCAAATAAATGGGTGTGATATAAATATTTCTCAACATCCCAGATATTGAAACATACATCACTATATTTTGAGAGGAAATTTTTTGTATTTGGGATCCATCATCTAAAAAATTATATCATCATGAACATTTTATAGTATAAGAATTTTTTGGAGATACAAAAGGCTTTTTGAATCCTAATCTATTTCAGTATTTCATAAAATTCAGAGGTGATTTACACTACCAGGATGGGACAACCACAATCCATTCAAAAACCCCCCTTGTCAATGTTCCGTGATAGGAAATAATCTAAGACCCTATAGTGTATGAGGTCTTCATGTTATTTATAGAAACGTGTGGAATTTTAAATCAGGTTTACAATAGTTCATTTCAAAGTCTGGAGGTAAAAATTACAATATATTCCCATATTAGTGCTTCTACTCTATAATAAAATGACATATATGGGAGATGTTTTCCCAGAAGGTATTATGCGTCTTTTGAATCCATGATCGAGTCATAATTTATTTCTATAGTGTAGGTATGGGAGTTTAATTTGTAAAAACATATTTTTAGAGATGTAGGAATTCTAGGAGAGGGTATTCCATATAGTTAATTCACATTAGGTCTATCAAACCTATCTGTGAGGTCTGGATAACTTAGTGATAACTAGCATCTACACATTCCAAAATGGTTTTGCAATGAGCCATAATTATTGAGACCGAATTCTTATAATACTTACAATAACTAGAATCCATTTGTATTAAATCATGTAGAACAATTTATATGAGTGAAGAGATCCTAAAAAAATTGGTTCATCTCCCCAACAGTATCATGTGTATCGTATGAACCAAAAAAATATTCCGGATTACATTACCTAACATAGGTATTACGATCACATGACATGATATAGGTCTCACGAATAACATGACTCAAATATCTTCCCTCAAATTGCCTGACCCACATAGTATCTCATTACAATATGATCTTGTGTAGGACTCATAATCACATCACCCTAAGATTGTCATGAAAACTACTTGATTATCCTAAAATTACATGATCAGACTAACAGATCATATGGAGCTAGTAATATATCCATGTGGCTGAGGACACAGGTCTTGATTAAATAAAAGTAACATTAGTTGATTTGGCGATCATCTAAACAGGTACTGAGGCAAATCACAATGCATGATTGAATATCTCAAAATATTCCTGTGAATTAATATTACAATTATTTCTTACAATCAGTTATTATGAAGGGATATTGTGAAACAAATCTCATATTGAGTTCTTATTAAGAATTCATGTGACTAAATGAATCATGAGATCTCTATATTTCTGAGTCACCAGTTATATAAGCCTCCCATATTTATATAACTCTCTATGGTATAACATATCTCTCTTATAATACAAAACATCAATATAGAAAATGATTCTATATTTCCCTAAGGACTTTAGTGGGCATTTACATTCAAGATAACTGAGTCCTTATCCCTACGGATGTTTCTCTTAAAGGGGGAATATTTTAATGCTAGCCAATTGAGAATAAAAAAGAGAATGGAAGAAATAACTAAAGAATATGTATTTTTTCTAAAAAAACAAATGAGTAAGTAACATGATGTCCTAGAGACAGAATCACATGGAACACATTACCATTAGAAGTACATTGGTCATATGACCCTTAGAAGGACATGTGAATGGATAATGTGTTATTAATGATATGTTAATTACAATGTGAAGTACCTATAACAAGAAAATTTGTTCTTGAGAAGATATCCAATAATTCTTTATGGGCATGAGAAGGATACTAAACAAGTTCATCTAATCATGGTGATATTTTATCGATATATTCTTGACAGACTCCCAAAACCCCATGTAATATAATGGTGTGAAAAGTTGTAAACATCATTTAGTAGAGAGTTATGTTTATCTTCATGTGAAACTCTTATGAGATTATCAAGTCCCAATGAAGCCCCTGGTGACATGTTCACCTATTCATGTGAGAGCATGTTGGGGGTGTCACCATCATCATGTCAAGGGCCTCAGATAAATTTACTAAATCATGTGATGACCCTTCAGTTTCGCCAAAAAGTGGAGGGATTTTAGGAAACAATTCTCATACCCTATCACGATATCTATCATTTCTCAAATGACAAATCACAGATAATAATAGTTACTGTCAATGAAAATTTTCACATGACATCACAAGATCCTATATCCTTGTAAAATAAGGAGAGTAATAAAATTGTTAAATTTGGAAACCTCTCATGCAGGGAAGAAACATTGACTTTTATATAAAGGGTTTATGTGTCGCAAGTTGTTGCCAATAATCACCATAAGATACCTTGATAAGGTACGTTGATCTCACAAAAGACCCTAGGAAATGAATCTGGATCGTGAAAAAAACCATTTAAAGGCTACCTTAATCTCATAATGGGTCTATGAAAAGTCTTATTAGATTACAAAAAATCCTTTCAGCCAACATCTATGTCATGAACCAACCCGGGTCGACCCTAAACTGGTCACCTGCATCGGTCCGCAGGATAGATCAAGGGGTATTTCCAATCCCCACAGGCTGGAAACCACTGTTGGGCATAAAAATTTAATATTTTTTAATGATTTAGACCATGAAAAAAATATAAATGAAAAAACAAAAAAGAAACGATAAAAAAACTAGTAGCCGAAAGAAAATGAAACAGCATATACTTCCACGTGACCTTCTAGTTCACTACCCAACTAAAGAATTACCTTTCTCCAATAATGAGAAACTCAAACAAGATAACTTGGGAAAAGGGAACATGTAATTGAAAAGAAAAAATAGGCATGAGCATTAAAAATTCTTAATAGGGTTTCCAAGATAAACCCCAAAATCCATGAATCTCACTTCCCAAAACAATCTAACGACACATGTTTGGAATAAAAATATAAAAGGGTGGTTTTCACATTTTAAAATAAGAAACATGTTTTTTCCAATTTGAAAAATCTATCACACACTGCATACCATTTCTAGAACCATTTTTTATTTGATAAACAAAACCCCAAACCAAAGATACTAAAGTTGGGATAATGTAGAAGAGGTATATAGTGTAAGCTGAAAATAGACAAGTTCACTAGAATGAAAACAAGCAATGTAAATGACCAAGTAACCAATGGTGATCCTAAACATCCCTAGTAGACCCCTAGACTTACTTAGTTTAGAACCACCTATAATAATTTGGTGAAGCTACTAAGTCTATAACAAACATAAAAATGACCAATGTAGTGGAAAAGCACACATGGACAAACATCAAATCCTAGTGGTACCAACCTGTCTAATCGAGGTTGATCAGAAAATGGCACTCTATCATATAAAAGAACCCCAAGAACGCAATGTGGTTATAATAATACTGTGTTAGTAGGAGGCCCTCACACACATGACTCGTCTCACCCCACCTTCCTACACAAAACACTGACACTCCATACAATAAGCTATAAGGAATACCCCTTATAAAGGTGACCCAAAAATATATGTACATCATATCATCAAATGTTCCAACCGGGACTTCATTCCATGAAATCATTAAAACCATTTGATAATTTTTACAAAATATTAAAGTTGTTATATGGGAATACAGAAATAAAAATGCTATAGTTTCAAAGAATAAATAGAAACAATACACTAATGCTGAAGGTGCCAAACGGGTTGTCACTTCACATCCATGACGAAAACATTTTTCTAAAAATATTTAAAACTCCGACCATGAACACACAATTTCCAAACACAACCCATTATAAAAGTTAACACAAATTCATCCATAATTTGGAAGATCCAAATAGTCATTTGAGTTTAACATTCACTAAAACACACATTAAAGGCCAAACATGCACACCCTTTGAGATTACAATTCAAATCATACATGACAACCACATAAAGAAAAAACTAGTATTTATGAAACAAAAACTATTTTGAAAACAAATTTTTTATGAAATCAATATTTTGAAGGTTCCATATGTATTTAGGAGAACATCCTTGTGTGTACTTAGTTCACCCATGGGTGTTCCAAAATCCAAATTATCAACAACTATCCAAGAAGACACTTAAAAGGACCAATTCCAAAAAATTCAATTTTCTATAAAACTAAACCCAACCCTCCACATTATTTGGAGAATAAAAAAATGATCACCTTAAGTCCATAAAACACATTTACTAGTCATTATTAACATGATTTCAAATTTCAATTTCTGCAAACCATATGCTCCAGATCAGGATCACAAAAAAGTAGATACTGTCACAACAAAATTAAATCTAACGGTTTGTAAAACCCCCAATTTCACTTCACAAGTGAAAAAACATTTTATCGAATATTTTTGGTTCATAAACACATAAAATGATTTGTTTAAACAAGAATTATCAAAACTTCAATCCACATAATTTTTTTTATTAAAACAACAAAGGGCATTAATCAAACTCCATTCACAATTGGTGAAGATAAGAATATTTAACGAAATGCACGAAAACATTTATTTAAAAAACTTCTAAAAATTAAAAAACAACAATATAGCAGACCATTTAAGGGAAAATTAATTCTATGAATTAGATTAAATAAATTATCGGAGGAATGAAAATGTCAAAGGAAATCATCAGAATGGGACACACCAGGATTCACCTACCTCAAATCAAGTGCATACACGATAAAACTGAGATGGAATGAAGAACAATCTATTTCAAACCAACCCCACCCACTATGAAACCAAAAAATCTCACAAAACAAAACTCAAGATATTATGATCTAGCCAAAACAAATAAAACACCAAAGATGGAATAAACATTGGCAAAAACTAGAGTAAGGGTTTTTGATGCGCTTCTCATCAGAGAAAAAGGGTGAGTGAGGGGGTATGCTTTTGCGGCAACGCTAGTGCGGTGAGGTCAACAGGGTCTAGTGCAAGGAAGGATGGATGGTCAGAGGGGGGAGGCTAGCTGGAGTACCACATGGCTGGAGAAAAAGAGGGAAGGGGTTGTCAGATGGCCAAAGATGTTGGGGAAAGGCAATGTTGGTGTTCAAGAGTGTGGGCCATGCTAGATCACGAGACGATGAAGGGAGGGCCGACTGGATCACAGGAGATTGGAGTGGCATGATACTGAATTGGGAGTGTCCGAAATAGTGAGGGACATGGCACAAATGGTCAAAATGGCACGGGGTGAGGTGGTTATGGTGAGCACGGAGGGGGCGAAAGGTGAGGCCGAGTGTTGGGGTCGAGGGAAAGAGGTAGGGGTGGCAATGCTGGGAGGGGCTGATCGGTGATGGATGTTGATGGAGATGGGGAATCAATGGGTTCCTTGGCACTGCACACAATGAATATGGGAAAGGGGGAGGAGATTAGGTTTGGGTTCCTTTTGTTTTTTTTCATTTTTTTATAATGTAATAATAATAATACAAATAATAATATTAATATTAAAACCAATAAAAATAAAAACAAAGATAACAATAAAAAAATTAATAATAATAATAATAATAAAATAAAAATGAAAAAAATTAAATAGTAATAGTACCATTAATACAATAAAAATAATTTTAATAATAATTTTAATCATTTTTCATACAAAACAATGACAAAAAATTAATAATATAAAAATTTAATAACAATAAAAATAATAATTAAAATACAATAATAATAATAATATGAATAAGAATAATGAACAATGGCATGACACCTGGACCGACTATGCAGCTAACGCCAATAGCGTTTTGACCTCACATGGGTCCAAAATCCAGTAAAATTGTTAAACATAATAAATTCTAAACTGGGTCCTAGCCTGACCTTTGGTACGAGAACCCAAAACCCAGAAATAGTAAAATTAAAATAAATTTGAAAGTCAGGTGTGACAATTCTCCCCACCATAGACAATTTTTCCCACAGAGAGTCCCACAGTCGAACCATAAGAAAACAAAATAATCCTTGCCCTATTGAAACCGAAATAAACAACAATACAAGAGAACAGGAGAACTTGATAGGGTTATCCCAGCCACAATAAATCAATTAGTGTAGAAAATTTAACACTCTGGGAAGAGTGGGATGTGGGATCTCCCAACTGATCCAAACTAACTTCTATAGCATAAGCGAAACAACACCTCCGCTGAAACACAGAACTATCGACCTAGACAAAGAACCTCTAACACTAGAGGAAAGCCTCTTAGCAGAACTTGACCCATTAAGTGAACCTGAGGATAAAAAGAAAATTTGATTCCTCTGTAGGAACTTACATCTCAAAATGAACACAGCTAAACCGAGATCAACCTATACAAGTGACAAACACATTTTTATGGAAAATGAACGATTCTGGAAAACCATAGTCATAAAAACTAATCTGTTTGGATTAAATTAGAACTTTTTCATCATAACATCAAGATGAAGCAATAATGTTACAAAAACATCAAAACAGTAACAGAAAAAAAAGAACGAAAATAATTTATCTGTTCTACTACCAACATAAAACACAGAACCTAAATTGAGGCTTCACACCCCTGAAAACTCTTGACTATGTGCGAGTTTCACTCTAAGTCCTATGGTTGAGGCTCTAATGGATGAAGCATATCCTACCTCACAGTCAGACACTGGAATCCTCTAGTCACAACATCGTCTTCAAGCTATGCTTCCTATAGAAATTCTCTAGATAACCCAGACACCCTTAACAATGTAACGTCCTCAGAGGGATGCGACATGAAGGAATCATGTTCCTAACCCAGCCACACTAGTGGAACACCACTGAACGGTCTGATGAAATGAACGCTAGAACCACTACAATGGACTCTTTAGAACTAGTTCCATCTAGCACACCCTACTCGCCCGATGGGTAACCTTTACAAGAAATTGGATACACTTAATTTCCAACCATCTATGCTCTGGAGATTAATTTATCTAAGAAATCATCATCCACATGCTTCTCAAAATTATGGTCTCTAGAAGGGAGGATTCGATCCTTAATCTCTAAGTGAAGGACCTCGATGAAGAGAAAATTCTACATCAAATCATGTGATGCTACCCCCATATAAAAGGACACAAGTTCCTTGAAATGGTCAACAATTGTCTTCATGATCTATTTGCCTTGTTGAATACACATGATCTCTTCCCTTTAATTTGTCTTCACCTCTTCGTGTATAACCCATTGTATGAAGAAATATTTAAATACAACCCACTTCATCCAATCTTTTAGTGATTGTGGGGTGAAAACTTTCATTTTTCTAGAGTTGGACCTTCGAACAACCCCCAAAATGAGACTCACTTGGACAAATTCTAGAGTTCCCAATAACCTGAAAACGTGTTCGACATCTTCAATACAATGCATTGCCTCTAACAAACAATGATCAACATGAAGGATGGGAAAATTCCAAGAAGGACCAAAAACTGGGCATGAATTATGAAAAACCTTGGGGACCTTTCTTGGCATCATTTTATTAACAACATATAAAACACAAAGACAAAACCGATAACAAATTATAGTATAATTAGAAGTAACATCTTGAGCGAAAATGACCATCTCAAAATCTAAATGAATACAAACAAAACCCAAAATTTCCATTTTCATTTTAGTTTTCAAAACCACCTTCTTTCAATTCAACTTTACAAATACCAAAACCACATTTCAAACCAAATTCAATTTCCAAAATCATTTACCCTTTTTAAAAACCACATTAGATAAACAAGGTCATGCCTTTAATTCCATGTACACACCCTCGTAATCCCAAGAACCATTTCACATGCCATCCTCCACATTCATCCATATGTAGCAACATGCACTTCCCATGCATTCCCTAACATGTGGAAACATTCATAAAGTGTACCCGATGTTGCACCCATGCCATTTCTCTACCGGTTCCAAAAAAGAACCATATTTTTAGATGAATATATTTCATTTTTAAAACCCATTTCTCGAATTCAAACCCATTTAATTGAAATCATTATAATTTCAAAAACTGTTTTTCATTTTCAAAAGGGAAATCACACCAACTATAAGCACATTGACATTAAACATGCATCAAACTACCGATGTGAGGTACAAGTAGTCATGCTTATCTTGGCGACATGTTAGTGGACCATGTCCCATGTAAGTGTCAACAACTATGAGGAACTTAAACCATGTACTCGGACTCCACTTGGGTGACTACTCCATGTGAAATCACGATGTAACATCAGCATCCCTCCGTTGTCATCCCTCAATCTATAACACGCCAAAATGAGACAAGAACTCAATTCCCAGTCTACCCCTGGAGGCTTGTGGTTCGAAATAGGTTAGGGTTCATGAAGCCCTTACTGTACCTACCTCTAAAGTCCCAAGAGTCCTAATCTCCTTCAACCGTACACCCCAAATAATACGGGTCTCCTATGATACCATTTTTTCATTAACCAACCTGGATCTACCCAGAACCAGTCACATGGGTCAGTTCGCGACATGGACTGAGGGGTGTTCCCGATCGCCATAGGCTAGAAACTAGTGTCGGGCATAAAAATATAACCATTTGGAATGATTTGGCCTATGAAAAAAAGATTAAAGGATAAAAAAATGACAATAAAAATAAAATCTTGGGGTAGAAATTAAATGAAACTGCACATACCTTCACATGACCTTATAGGTCACCACACAACCGAAGGCTGACCTTTCCCCAATAATGAGAAACTCTACCTAGAGAACCTGAGAAAAGGGAAACTCAAATTGAAATGATAGAATAGTCATGATCCTTAAAAATGCTCAGTATAGTTTCCAATATAAGCCACAAAATCCAAGAATCTCACTTCCCAAACCAATCCAATGACACATGTTTGAAATAAAAATATAAAAGTAGGTTTTTAAAATATTAAAATAAGAAAAATATTTTTTCAATTTGAAAAATCCCAAAAATTCTCCATACCATTTCCAGAACCATTTTCCATTTCATAAACAAAACACAAAACCAAAGATACAAAAGCTGGGCTAAAGTAGAATAAGAAAATAGTTAAAGATGGAAATAAAATATTAATACATAAAGTAAATTAGAAATGTAAATGATCATGTAAATTTGTGTGATCCAAAAAATCCCCAGAAGAACCATGATTGTACTTAGTTTGGAACAACCTGTCTGCATATGGTGCAGCTGATAAGTGTATAATCAATTGGGCACCTTAAAACTGACCAATCAAGTTGAAAAGCCCGCCTAGCCTAACAACAAATATAGGGAGTTCCAACCTATCTAATCAGGGTTGATCAACAACTGTCACTCGATCATCTAAAAGACTCACAGGAACCCATGGTGGTTATAATAATACTGTGTTAGTAGGAGGCCCTCCCACCCATGACTCATCTCACTAAAAGTTTTTACCCCAAACTTGGACACTTCATATGATAACCCACAAGGGATATCCCCACTATAGTGGTGACCCAAAAATATATATACGTCATATCATTAATGGTGCCAACCGGGCTTTCATGACATGAATCCAATAAATGTTTTTGATAATTATTACAAAATATTATCATTGTAAAATGGGAATACAGTAATGAAAATGTCAACCTACAAAATAATCAACATAAACATTACACAAATGCTGAAAGTGCCAAATGGGATGCCACATCACATCCATGCCGAATTTTTTTTTCTAAAAAAATTTAAAACTCTGACCAAGAACACTCATTTAATAAATACAAACCATTATAAATATTAACACAACTTCATCCATAATTTGAAATATCGAATCAGGCCTTTGAGTCTAAAATTCACCGAAACCCACATTAAAGTCTAAATAAGAACACCATTTGAGATTACATTTCAAACATTAAATAACATCGACACAAAGGACCAACCCTTATTTTGGAAGCAAAATCTATTTTTAAAACCAAGGTTTTAAGAAAACACTATCTTGATGGTGCGATCTTCATTTGAGGGAACATCCATGTTTGCACCTAGTGCGCCATGGGTGTGCCAATATCTAATGGCCCAACAACTATCCAAGAAGTCACTTAAAATTATCATTTTTACAAAATACCATTTTATTTAATACTAAACCCAACCATCCATATTATTTGAAAACACAAAAACGATCCCATTAAATCTATAAAATTCATTTTCAAGTCATCTTTAACAGAATGGAAAATTTCAATGCCAGCAAACCATATGGGCCGGACCAAGTTCACCCACAAGAAAATACCGTCATAACATAATTAAATCTAATAGTTTGTAAAACCCCCAATTTCCCCTCACATGTGAAAAAACAATTTATCCAATATTTTGGGTTCATAAACACATAAAATTATTTTTTGAATTAAGTATTATCAAAATTCAAATACTCAATTTTTTTTATTAAAACAACTATGGGAATTAATAAAAATCCATTCTTATTTGTGAAGATAAGAATAAATAAAAAACCAAAACATTAATTTTTATAAAAACTAAAAATTTTAAAAAAACACTGCATAAGACCATTTAAGGGAAAATTAATGCTTTGATTAAGATAAAATAAATAATTGGAAGAATGAAAATATCATTGGATAGAATAAGAAATGGAAAAACTATGATTTTTCTACATCAAATCAAGTGTGGACATGAAAAAACCCTTAAAGAAGGAAGAAAACCCCCTCACGGACCAACCACGCATGCTAAACAACGAGAAAAGCACACGAAACACAACTCACAGTATTATGATTTAGGAAAAATAAATAAAACACCAATGATGGAATAAAAAAATACACAAATTTTAGCAAGGGTGGTTCGACATGTTGCTAGTCGGATCAAAAGGGAATGAGAGGGGTTATGATGGTGCGGTGAGGCCGATGGGGTCTGGAGCAAGGAGGGTTTCCTGGTTGGAGGTTCGAGACCGGTTGGTGCGCTGCTGGCCAGATAAAAGGAGGGTATGGGTTATTTTGTTGGCCAGAAATACTGGGGAATAGTGAGGGTGGCAGTCGGGAGTGTTGGCAGTGCCAGAGCATTGGAAGACAAAGAGAGGGTCAGTCAGAGTGCAAAAGACCAGAGTGACAGAGGCCGGAATGGTCAGGGTTGGGGTGTGAAGGTCCAGAATGATGAGTGGCGATTTAGGTGGGGAGAGTGAAGAGGGGGAAAGAGGCATGGCCAAATGCTTGGAGTCAAGGGCAAGAGGCGGAGACGGTGATTCAAAGAGGGGCTAGCCAGCACTGGAGGTCTAGGGTGAAGGGGAACTTGGGGGGTGCCTGGGCGTGACTCACTACATATGTGGGGAAATGGGTACCAGGATTAGGTTAGGGTTATTTTTTCATTTTTTATAATGTAATAAAAAAATAAAAATAATCATAATAATCATAATAATAAAACAAAATAATAATAATAATAAAATAACAATAATAATGATAATAATTATAAAAATTAATAATAATAACAATAATAATTATAAAAATATGAATAAAATAAAAATGGCTATAAGGAAATAATAATAGTACCATTAATACAAAAAAAATTATTTTAATAATACTTTTATTCAATTTTCAAAAAAAAACAATATCAAAAACAATAATAATAATATCAATATTTAATAACAAATAAAAATAAAAAAAATAAAAAAAATAACAACAACAACAATAACAAAAACAAAAACAACAACAACAACAACAACAACAATAATAATAATACTAATACTAACAATAATTATGAGAAATTGCACGACACCTGGGCCGACTATGCGGCTACTGCCAACCGCGTGGTTACTGTACACGGGTCTAAAACCCAATAAAATTGTTAAGCAACAATAATTTTAAACGGGGACAAAGCCTGTCCCTTTCCACTAGAATCTGATGCCCAGAAATAATAATATTAAATAAATATAAAAGTTCGGCGTGGAAATCCTTATCTCATGAAGGCTATCATACATGTCAACTCAATGGCTCAAAGGTTGTTTGAAATGTAAACATAATTATGTATAATTTTTTTGATAAGCCAGATTCCAATAAACATGGAAATGACATAGTATATTAACGGTTGTTGTTTATTATGTCATGCCCTCGATGACCTGCAGGGGGATCATGTGATGTGTGAGAAGCAATGATACCTTCACAAACTCAAGATCATATCTAGGATATATGCTCCATGAATGGCATAATATTACTGGGGTGGTGTGGCTTATAAATCCCTCCACCTCTGGACATAATAAATATGAAGGATACAACCATGAATATGACTACACCCCTAGGAGCACAGAAAAGTGGACATCTCATAGTTGAAATTCATGCGATCATAAGATCCTTCCACCAGGTAAAATTCATTGAATGACCAAATAGATCACGTGGAATGAATTTGTGCATCACATTTCCACTCTATAGATCTTTCAAATGACATTTGTTGGGTCATCTAGATTATGTAGAGAATTTTTCACATGTCTAATGGGTTACATGAATCCTAAGTAAGATCATTCTTTAAAATAATTAAGGCATATACCGAATAGATACTGGAAAAAGAAAGATTAGTTATGTGAAGACATATATGGTAAAAAAAATTCAATACATCACACCCTTGACATGATCGATACAGATCATGTGATAACAACAAGGAAAGTTAAAAAAATTGTGATGTTCTCCAAACATGCTTCCCATGTAATCCAACAACACCAGGACATGTCTCTCAAGTCATGGGAAGTCTTCCGGACATGTCTACCATGTCTTCAGAAATACTAATTACATGTCACCCAAGTCTTTTGTTGTTCTATAGATATGGCACCCAATTCATTCAAATCCCTATGTATATTTCTCCCATGTATTGTGATTCCGTAAAGACATGTCATCTAAGTCATGTGACACCCTCCAAAAATGATAGCCACATCCCACAACATCTTCCACACATGACATCTAGATCATGAGATAGCCACCAGATTAGTCAACTTGATCATGTGATAGTATTTGGAAATATCTTCTGGGTAACTATAACATGTTCAAAACAACTCATAAATGTCTTGTAGATACCACATACAAGTTACAAAGTCAATCGTGACATATAGAGCATACACCCTGGGACATGACATTCTTATATATTGTACATATTCAGGTTTTCCCCTAACTAAACCATGATAGCTATAATTAGTTTACAGAAATGATTCATAATACACCTTTTTAATGGTCAAGCTCCAGTGGGTATCCACTTCGATGTATGTCCCACTATGTCTCAGGCACTTGAACACATGAGACCCAAACTATCCTGTGGGTTCAAATATCTTCCACGGCCAAAAGTGTATTTTGATATTATATGAACTATGAAGAATCTAATTCATACTATAGATAGGATACATAAGATACCTTTTTAATGCCATATATCCATATCAAACATCTCATAAGGGTGTTATTAGTACTTATGTATTGCATAAATATGTATTGTTATTTATCACTTATTATCCCTTATCTCTCGCACTAACCATGGCTCATGTGGCCTTATAGATTATCAACAATCATATTATTTCCATCACGAATTCCAATATCTATGGAAACCTTATTGTGTACTGCCCAATTAGTAAAATGGTATAATTTATCCCACACAATGTTATCCACCTCAGGTTATGTCCAGAAGAAACCAATGAATTATAATGACTTGAATTATTATCATAAATAGGATAAATTGGAATCCTTACTATGGAATGAGCTCCATACATAGTTTTTAAGCGACTTTGTATATTTCCTCTCTTCATGAAATTAAATTTCATGGTTGAAATGAACTATATGGGTTTTGATTTCATTCATAAATAACTTACCAAGGATGCCTCATAAAGGATCAATCACATCCTCTAAATATCAATTGCCTCCTTGGATGGAAGTAAACACTAGAGCACCTAGTTACATGTCTATAAATTATAAGTATCTACCCATTTTATAAGAAAAAATATGAAATAGATGACAAACATTTGATTTATATAGATGGTATCATTAATAGATCCCCATTTACACATAAAAGGATTTGGCCCCCAATTTCTTTTTCTTATTAATAAGTTCTTTATTGGGATTAGGAAAATATTCTGGGACATATCTTAATTCGATAATATATTTCTAGAGTATGAAATAGTCCACCCTCAAGGGAATGATTATCCTGACCTCCTATTCTCTCGACTAGTGTGACATCCTATGTTTCAATGGATTTGAAACCCTAATTAATCACATGACTTTGGAAAACAAGATCATACACTGTTTTAATTGTGGAAACCATTGGGAGTTTCCACTTGGGATTAAAATGGTGAACCTGATGTAATGATTTTCGTAACACTTTCAACCCCCCCATAATTTTCCATCATCACACAAAAAAATTATAAAATACCAACAACAGTTTATTTATGAAGTATTAATTTGATCATTGTATTAAAAAATGCCCTATAACTCCATTTCTTGTAACATGGATCCATAAATTTTACTTGGCCACAGGGATAACAGATTTACTTCTCTAAAATATTGATTCTCATTCCTCATTTGTTGTTATTGGGGACTTCATCACAGAACCATATTGATGTAATTTTCCCTGATTTGAATAAATACCCCCTTATAATATTAAAATTATATAATTTTTTTTTATAGAATCATCATTAGTCAAAACATCATCGGTTATAAACCCATCAGTCATGTCTGGATTAGTCCATGAGCCATCCTCTTGTGATCTTCAATACTAGGGGATCCCTTCTCAATATACTAGTAAGGTGAATATTGTGGGTTGTGTCTAATAACTGATGGGTTTCCATGTTATAGTGGGAGGTTATAATGAATCACGATATTATAAAAATGAGACCAAATTGATGAATTATAATATTTCTATTGCTAATGATGAGTATTTTATTAGAAGTGGAAGCAATGTATCTACAACACTACCACATAAAGATTCCACAGTATAATATTATGCCAAAACCATTGGGAACTAATGGAATTAACATGGTTCTTTTACTACGTGACTTCAACTAAGAATATTTCATAATTTCTTGAAGTGACACTAAAAGAAATTGGGAGACATAAAACATTTATTCTACACCCCGCCAATATAATTGTATGAAAATGTGGAAGACAGATTGGAAGTACCCACATGGAATATCTAGGTTGTTACATGTACCAACCTCATGATTAAATAGGTTCTTGGGGTGTGGGGGTTTCATGTATTATGTTATCCATGGTAATGTAATGGAGAATATCCATAAAAATATCAAAAAAGAGGCTTGGGTATTTATTCTAGACATATAATCAACCACAATATTTTATATAATTCAATCCATGGTGCCTCAATAAGATTACCATTGTATAGAGGTTTCTATAAAATAAATGTTTTATAGAAGAAAAGTCGTCCCATAGAAGGAACGTCCAGTAGGATTTGGATACCTCTAAGGGAGAACTATAGTTGTACTATAACATTTTGTAATATTCCATGTATGGTGTTAAAACAATAATCTATTTATGGAGATGGTCTTGACCATGATGAGTGGTCAATGTTTCATGCTTATAATAATTTCTCAAATTCATTAATTATTTGCTAAAATCAAATAAATCATTCTTCCCCTATATTGAGGGAATTTTTTCATAGCGTGATATCAAGAATCGGGACTCTTGTATATTTATACTTCAACCCCTGTTGAATGATTAATGAAAACAATCAATGTTATTAATTATTATCAAATAATTTAATATTATATTATTCCTAGCATCACTTCAAGGTGACCTGTGATACTCTTGGATATAAGTATCTATAAAACATGAATCCAATAAAAATTTTAATTCAAAGTGGAAAAAATAAATCATGATTATTTAAAAAACAATATAAGGTTTCCTCATGGGAATGGGTCAGGGATGGGTATAGGCCTAAATAAAGTAAACAGAATTCAAGGTTTTTTCTAGTAAGAAATGGGATGATTACCTTTTTTTTCATGACTCCTTGATGGGTATAGTAATAAACACCATCACTATAACACTAGAGTGGTTAAACTCAGATGTAGTGGATGATGACATGATTTGATGACGATCACAAAAAAGGAATTTTAGATTTTTGATTCTAATGTTAAAGAGGGATAAAACTATAAAGTCATACTTCATTGTGTTCCCCATGATTTTACTAACCAACAACAAAATAATATTTTAGTTCTCTAATTTAATATTAGGTTGTGGGGATAACATGCATGGATTGACCTTTGATTAGGTAATTTGTTGGACCTCACAAGTTTTGTGTCTCTAAATTGTAACCCAAATTACTCTATAGCCACATATGGAGGAGATATATTGAGTTAGAACTCATCTATAACTTGGGCCTCACTATTTGGGACTTCATCCATATATGTTTTATGTATTTTTTAATTTTCATGTGGACAAATGTTTTTATATCACAAAAGTTGTATGTCCAATGATAAAATAATAGAATACTTACTATTCCTCCCATATCAATTTTTTTAACCTACATTATTAAATGTCTCATTATTTATGTATTTTATATTCATGATTTTTCTTCAACAAGGATCATGTTTTAAATCATAATTCTTGGACCAAAAGGTGTGGCATTGAATCCAATAATTATAGAGAGATAGATATGATGTGAATGAATACCCCAATACCACAACTTTAGTTGGCCTCAAAATTAGTGATATCTTGTTTAGGGTTATTATTCTTTCACCATAGGTTGTTAATTATTTAATGTGAATAGAATTTATCATATATAAATTATTTTTAAGGTCATGTATCTTTCACAATATATCACTATAGTTTAAAGTCTTGTAGATTTGTCCAAAAGTAAGGATGATAGTATACATTGAAATGGAGATGAAAAATAATATGAATTGTTTTTTTATTATAGTTTATAATTAATCATGGACAAGATCATAAATATTATATTAATGAATCCTATATTATCAATTATTTTGTTTTATGGTTAGGTGATCGGGTCCGATAAAAGCTTCAACAATGAGATTCCTTGTTCTTTCATAGAAGATGAGTACGATTCAATCTGTCTCGACATCAAGGATATTAATTTTATTTAAATGTGGGTATTATGGTTATTATAACCCATATCTCAAGGTGTTTTAATTAGTTATGATTATATGGGACACCTATTCCAAGGAATATTATTGATCATATTTAAATTATGGTTACTACTAAAATATCATCAAGTCATATTGTGATTAGAGGACCTTCGACATAGAATTTAATCAAGATGGAAGGAAATATTGGATGGGTGAGTCAATTGATACATATTTAATTCATTTATAGATAGATATATAGATGTTTTCACTGTATTTGAACACACTGATTACTGCTAAAAGTGGATGGAAATAAAATGTTTGAACAGTTGTGAAATGAAGTTGGATTAAGAAGGAATGGAAACAATAAATTGGGTTTAGAACCCTTAATGGTATTACACCATTTATATAACATAAACTTTGAGTTAATATATCTGAATTTTCATTTATTTATATTTTTCTAGGGATTGTTATTTATGTGAGAAAAATCAACCCTTTCTAGGTCCATATGATGATCCCCATGAGCTTTGTTCCATTTTAATTTGTTCTCTAATTTTTTCTAAATCCAAGAGTGTGGGAAGATTATAGAGTAGTGACTTATCAATTTTATAGGTCTCCCTTTATAATTATTTTATTTGGCGATTTTATTATCTCTTTCACCAACATTTTAAGGTCTTGCGCTTTGGTCTCACAGAGAGATAGAATTTACAGGTGTAAAGTTTTTTCCAAACATAGATAATGTTTATTTTTTTATATCATTTACCAAATGGTGAGTAATTATACCTAGATTTAAGGGATATAATGATAAGACATAAATAAGGGTTCCAGTTATAGTAAATATTATCTATCGTTATAAAATATAGATATAAGTGTTAATGATATAAAACCAAGGGAGTGGAAGATGATAACAAAAATAGGGCTTAGGTCCAAAAGATTCTTAACACATTTTTGAACTAGGAATGATAATAATATAAATCATGAGGCAAAATTTTAGATTTGGAATGGTGATATGGAACATATAACTAAGTGATAAACCTTGAAGACAAATAATGGTGGGTTTTATTGTGATGAAGTGTGGTAAGGTAGATATTATATATTTTTTACCCTAGGATGAAAATAAGATTGTGGTTTCTATGCCATATTAGGTGTTTGGATGAATATCTGTATTGCGGGAATGCATTAATAGCTAAACAGAAGTGTCCTTTATATTTTTGGACACTTTTTTATCAATATACATAGAAGGAGGATAAACATCCATGATTCTTATATAAGTAATTCTAGTATATATATAGAGGATGTTCATGAATAGTTAAAAATACATTTTTTGTTCGATCGTACCATTTAATGGTTTTATGCCCCTCTAGAATAGAATTATGATAACGATGAATAATTAATAAGTCTACAATATATGGTCTAGACATTATTTCATATCTCAATGGAATAATAATAAATCCACATGTACTTATTATATGATTAATTTTCCCTACACTGATCTAACTCAAATACAACAGAAGGGAATTTTACGACCAAGTATAAGATTCGAAGCACAAGGAACTCCAGACGTACATAATATAAAATTTTTCAAGGAATAAACAAAAATGAATATTTTTGAGACAAATACCAAGTGTTTTAGGGAAAATGGGGGATTTTATCCATCCATATGGTATCGTATATTTTGCAACCCTACATTGATATGGCTCTAAAATGGGATAATTGTGTCATGTATTATGAATCACCCCAAGCTATTTATGGTCATGTAGATTAGACCCCATGTCATATAAATTAACATCATACAATAAAGACTCATATATCATGTATTTTAAGGTCACATGAAAAGTACACAAGTGTTCTATAGTTTATGGTCATGAAATGAGGACCTCATGTTTTGTATTTTGATGTCATTTGACAAGGACTAAGGTTTTAATAGATTATGGTCATGAAAATAGGACCTTATATCACATATTTTATTTTTATGACATGAAACACGAATTATATTGATTTATATTAGTTTTTACCCCATATATGAGAACATGATTTTGAATGGGTGGTTTTTATGCTTGGTTTTTACTATTAGAACTCAAGGGACTTATGTAGGTGTCTTTATGTGAGGAGTAAAAATGGAAATGAAGATAACACACAAATATTCCTTTCATTGGATATATTAAAGTAAATATGTATACTATAATAATTTTATTCAAGAAATACATAGTTATTTTAATTTACAACTATATAAGGCCACTAATAATGTCCTGACACGAGTAATGATGACTCGAACACAAGGATGGTGGCATTTTTCTATTTTATATTAGAAAATATATGACACAATGGTAGATTAAAATAACAATGGTTGTAGTGTTACCATAAAATGGAGAGATCCAAATTGTGGTGATATCTTCCACATTAGGTTATTCTCTCTCTTCAAATGTCCATGCATATATTTTCCCTACATGCACTTTCATATATATGGATCATGTATAAGTGGGGGAATTTTAATTTCACTAATTAATTGTGGATAGGGATGCATGATATAATGAACTCTTAGATGGATTTGATTATTATGTAACTACATTAGAATATAGATGGTAGGACTCACTGTGCAGTTTATTGTTTTTGAAGATGGACCATATTCTATATAGTTTACCATCATGTGGTAAATTACTAATATGTTCTATGGTTGAAGGTTGGTCGATAAGGGAATTTATAAGGAAGATTTTATTGATTCATGATTACGTGAAAATATGAGATAAAAATATCTCAGTGATATACCTATGATAAAAATAATATCATGCATTTTGGGGGTTTAAACACTAGGATGTTAGGGGTATTAGGATTCTTGTCTCCGATTAGGATATTTTATCCTGGTGTCATAATGTACATTGAAGTTGTAAGAATTTATACATATGTTGTTTTGGTCAAGGCTCTTCTACATAAATCTGACACATCTTTTGGAGAAAAAAAGGGTTTTCACTAAAATATAGGACCATTGTAAAAGATCAATGCGAAAATGAAGTCATAAAAAATAGGGTAAAATTAGATTTTTTTTGTAAGAATTTGTTTTGGACTAATATTGTATATAAGGGTGTTAATTCATATTATGTAGGTATAAAACTGAAGAAACAGAAATTTATTATATGTATGGGCATTTTATAAGAATGAAATTAATATTGAAATGAACTTATACTAGGGTCTAGATCCTATGTGATGGAGTTTTGATTCCTAATGTATTCCAATTTAAGTAGTTTATGTTCTTTCATGATGGAAATACATTTTTTTAACCTCATACAATTGGGACCATTTTTATTTCTAGATTTTGATAGTGAGGTTATAAATTGTGATAATCAATACCATCAATAAAAATATCAGAGATCATATTACTCATACTCTACATAAGAAATTATTGATGATTAGAATATTACTTATGTTCCAACATATTACTTATTAATCTAATGTATGAACCATGAATTTTAATTCCATATAATAAGGATGAGGGAGAAATTTTTTTAAAGGATTTTCAATAAGTACAAACCAATTCAAATGAATTATTTTTTTATCTTTCTCATGTGAAAGAGGTATACCTATCTTCAGTTAAATTTTATATTTTCATGGGTACCCCATTAATGGGGGAAAACCAAAACCTATATTTGGACAGATTTATCTAGTAAATATTCATAAATAGTCAATATAATATATTATATTTTAGAAGAACCACTGTGAATGAGAAGGCACGAACACGATAACAATAATTTGGAAATATAGGGGCTATTGACATAGATCAAGATAATGTGTTAGAATTATGGGTCTCATTGAGTGAATAGTTCTACATGGTTTATGTTCTTATACAATAAACCATATATTAGAAAAAATAACTTCATAGAACAAAGTCTTGGATGCTGTGTGGTTAAATATCATGTGAGAAGGAATATTGGGGGAAACTTTTATATACTGAAAATTGGTAGATAAAAACAAAAAATTCATAATGGGAACCCATATATATTAGACTCATGTGTATAGGTAAAGAGATTGAGATTTATGGGGATTGGAAGTTGGGCTTAGGAATTACTATATGGGTTTCAATACATAGACTAAATCAATAGAAATTATCAAACACAGATGACTTATTAAAGAAAAACCATCCATATCAAACTCCCACATATGTGAAGGGGAAATTTATTTTGGTGTATTTCAATAAAAAGGATAAACCACACAATAGTAACCTCAAAAAAATTGAATTTTTTTGTTGTGGGGGAAAGACATTGAAAATGAACAATTCTATGAAATTTAAATTTTTATAGGATGGAATCAACATCTTGAAATTTAACATCATGTAATAACGATCCTGAATATAAATTTTAACTTCTTTCAAAAAGAAAATCATTATGTAGTTGTACACAATGAGACTATAAATTAATGGAATAAAATTGAATATCCCATGACTATTATATTGTAACCCCATGAGGAATTATAAAATGTACCTTTAGAGAAACCTTATGGTAGTGTAAGGAGTGATGTTATTTCTAACCCTCATTACCTAGGAATAAAATCCATTCTCATAGACCGTGTGAATAAAATAGGTTCCTTCCAATTTTTTGGGGTTATAGATATTTTATTCTTGGAATCATGGGTGTTTTGATGTCCATTACTTACTCTATGTGGATTAATTAATAGAGGTGGACCTTCTTGTTCAAGTCTTGAGGAATCTAATTCTACTAAATCTCAATGTTCTCTTGTGTGTAAATCCTTCAATAATATAGATCCTCTTGTTCATCATGCATATTTTTTTATATTTAATATTTGGTGAGAAACCATCTAATTGTGAAAAAGGAGAGAAGGAAAATTTACCATTATCTTTATAACAACATCTATCCCATACACAAGAAAATATGGTGTTTCCTGCATAATTATTTGGGTTGTGGTAGAATAATCACAAAATGCATGTAGTAGTTTTTGTAGCCATAAATTGTTATTTCTATCTGAATTACTCTGAAAAATGATGCACAATATATTATTGGATTCTTTTAACTATTAAATTTCATCTATAGGATATTGCGGTGAATGTTGGGAGTAGAAATTGTATACGTGGTAAAAAAATTTAAACATGAATATATAGAAATTAATGTTAATGTCCATCAATATCATGTTATGGACACAAACTCTAGTGATGGTATTAGACTTCTTAAATTCGATGGTAAACATTTTAACGAACTATTTAACGGAAAAAAAGTCACATGCTTTCTTAAATGACATTATCGGTAATTCAAAGGACAATAAATGTGTTTTCACCGCGTCTCCTTCAGAGCGCTTCTCCTCAATGGATTTTCTCCGCGCAGTCCATGAACAGAGCCTTCAGGGATGATGGGACGAGATCCTCTGGATCAAAAGTGTTCCCACTAAGTTCAACTTCCTTGCTTGGAGACTCAGGAACAGATATCTCCCAACGGATGAGAAGGTGAGGAAATGTGGTATTCATCTTGCATCGAAATGTGTTTGATGCAAGGTACATAGGGAGGAATCCTCTATCCACCTTTTCATTGGTAGAGATTGGGAGAAAGATGTTTGGGAGGCTCTGGGGGAATTCATGATGACCAACCCTCCCTACCAGGATATTGGTGGCTTCCAGGATCAATGGTACTGTTGTACAGAAGGAGGATGACTGGAGAGGACGGCCCATTAGGTTCTTTTCAAGGTGGGGTGGTGGAGCATTTGGAGGGCTCAGAACTCGTCCATCCATGATGGTGTAGTGGTTCCAACACACCTTATTATCACCTAGGATATGAACTTGATGTGGATCTCAACAAAGAAGTGAAGTCTCTGAAAAAGGCTCCTTCCTTGCGCCAATTCTAGGGTATAGCCAGGGATCATGATCTGCTTGGGTACAAGAGAGGTTCCTGGGTAAAGTGGGGATCTCATCTCACAGGCTTGAAAATGAATACCGATGGATCTTGTCTATAGGGGACTAGGAAGGGGGGAGTGGTGCGGGATCATCAGGGCTCTGCCTTTTTGGCATTCTCCGCCAGATTAGGAAGTGGTACCTCTATTCTAGAGGTGGAAAAAGCCTTGCTGACCGGCCTCACCATTTTCGACCAGAAAGGGATTACGACCTTAGAGGTGGAAATCGACTCCCTAATTGTTTACAATTCCCTTCTAAGTTACGAGACTCCCCCAAGGTTGATCTTCTATGAGATTAAGAGTTTCAAGAATCTGATTGGAAAACAGACTCATGTGCTGCATACTTGGAGGGAGGGGAACAAAGTGGTTGACCACCTAGCTACCCTGGAAACTCCTAGGGAGGAGGCAGTGCTCATTCAAACTCCACATAACATTCATCCTAAAGGACTGGAGTACATCAATGGGGATTCAATGGGGTTACATTACTTTAGGCCACCTTGAACTAGCCCTTGGGTGGAGGGGTGTTCTCCATGCTTGGGTCCTTTTGTTTCTTGTTGCTTTTGACCTTGCTATTTTTATAAAAGACAATAATGATGATCAGGGTATACCTTCCCTTATTTAGTTTGATGATAATTACATTAATATACCACTTATATAGACTAATTTGGGAATGAGGGTCACTATAGATTATAATTTTCACTTCCAAATGACTAATATGATCTATCATGGGATGATCTTCCTGAAAGATCCCATCATTAATGTACAAATGAAACTAGGGACATATATCCATTATTGAAACCAATATTTGAGTACATGGGATCTTCTTGGTTAGCAGTCATATCAACTTCATTGTTATCCCTTAGATTATTGTGGATTAATGGGGAGACCATCCTATAATGTTTTACATCGATGGTCACCTTGTCATGGTCTGGGATGTTTTGGGTGGAAGCTACAATAGCTAGGGCATTTGAATGCTCATTTAATGAATGTTGAATGTGGGTATGTTTTCATTATTAAGGGAAATCCACCATTATATCTTATACATAGTCTAAAAAATGGAATAAACCAGCCTTTCTAATGTAATATTCTCCATTTATTTTCTTTATTACCAACTATGAGTCACCTTTTACATTGAGGTTAGCCACCAGTATTAATAGATATTTCTCGAAACTAGTGATGAATGTTTAATACACAACATCATTATTAGTTCTTCCATATAAATATAGTTAAAAATATCTCAAGAGATCCTCGATTGGGGAAACAAACGAAATTCACAATCCAACCACGTTATCTTTCAAGTTATCCATTATCGTACCCATCAGGATTCAAAAATCACCATCTATGTACATTACACATGCGTAATGTATATCTCGAATATAGAATATATACTAATTATTGAGATCTATTCTTAACAGAATGTTCCGAATCATATGATGTGCCTTATAAAATGATATTTCTTCCACTATCTTGACACTTTTTAATACATTAATCATTTGAAAAACAATTTCAATATGACCTCACATCTCACCAATTGTCTTGTAAATATTGAGATGCTGAGGATATATTTGAATAGATATATATAATAGATGAAATGAATCATGTAATTATATAAATAGTTCCCCATTTAATTATGTGTGAATTATATTGCCAATCATTTCTTTTCAATATATTTATATGAATTCTCGATATCCAATTTTATTCAGCTAAGATAATATAAATTTTTTTCTTTCCCACATCATTATTTTGAGCCAATATCCTATTAGGTGAATGATCCATATTATTCACATACATGATGAATGGATTTATTTATTTCGGTTAAATTAGAATATCCGAGTTGAGGAGATACCATTTCAGGTTATTTTATAATCCCTTCTAGTTCTCATCCTACAAATAGGATACCGATGTCTCATTAATCTTGTGAAGGGAATGAATTGAAAATTCATGTTGGTGATAATGAACATTATTTAGAAATATTTTCCATAGATTCTTCTAAATGACATCAGATTTCGGGGTGAATCAATATTAATAATCACTATTGTATTCTCTAGTTTTCCAGGATAATTCGATAACATCCCCTAATGGAGAGGTTTTTTTCCAATGTTACCACAAAATCATATTTTAGGGGATTTATTTTTTTGGATATGTTTACAAATAGTTCTAAATAATTCATCATTATGAAGAAAATTATCACAACCCTATTGATATTTTTTACATACACATCCATATTGCATTCCATTATTTCCCCCCTTGAAGGGAAAGACAAGGTGATTCATATAACATTGATACGTAGTAATACTATTCCTTATTCCTTGGGGAATTTCCTAAAAACTATACACACAATGTGGCTCCCAAAAAGAAACATCTTCATAATCATATTTGGATATTAAAATTTGAATGGTACTAGAGTACACATTTTTGAAAGAGATGTTATCAAATAAAATCACCCCTTTATTACTATTGATATGGTTGATGTTTTATAACAAAATTTGATATTGAACATCTCAAATTATGTTTAAATTAATGACTCTATCAATCATATATTCTAATTTGGTTGATATAATTGGATGTGTTCTTCTTAGTACTAGTTTATATCAACGTTGGTCATCCAAAATGCCTAGTTGATGGGTGGAAATAAAAGATTAAATATATAAATTTATGTGTAGTTATAGAAGAATAAATTATAAATTAATTAGTAAATGTAAATATACTCTTCCATCTCAATAGTGATTATCTATATACTAATAAGAATGCTATTGGAAAAATTATTTGTAATGATATTCACTATTTTTTAGTGCATCAATGATGGCTAATATTACTTCCTCAAAAACTATAAGGGTTTATCTAAGATCCCATTCCATCTATTTTCTACTTAAATATTGTATGAACATAATGATGAAGGGGTATTTTGGGTTTATAATATGATATGGGGATATTCTCATCCATTAATTAATAGGAGGGGTTTTTCATGGTTCTTATGTGTTTCAATGCAATTAAATTAATAAGAGGGGAATATTGGATATAGTTTCATTTCTCCCTACTATCATTGGGAGTAGAAGATGTGAAAACCTAATGATTATAATAGATTATATAAAGGAATAATCCATTTTTACCAATGATATTGAAGTATCCTTTTTTCTTTATTAATATCTAAGGATATGGTTATGTATTTAAGAAATATCTGGAGTTTCTTTAACCCATACATTATAATTTATGAAGTAATTTTCCCAAAATAATACACAACCAAATTCTAGGTGGATTTCCATACATAAAATGGTATTTTTTATATTAATAAGTGGTGATGAATTCATTTAACCCTAAAATATCACTAGAATGTGTCTCTCTTCCATGATTATATTGATGGGTAACACATAATTCTCACTAAGCATACTCTATGGTCTTGTTAGTGAAATTCCCATGCTAATAGTGGTGTTAGTATAAATTTCATACCCAATCATTGGTTTTTTCATTCTCTAATGTTGAACAATACAATGATATAATATTATTCACAAGACTCAATGGGTTCATCATCACCACATTATACTAAAACATATCCATTAATATTTTATTTCATATATTGATGGTCAAATGATGGTACCATCACACTCATCTTGAGCTATGATCTTCCAAAAAAACATTAAATGTAGTTTCCTACTAATTTCCCACAAAATCAGAGTCAATTTCAAAATATCCAAATCGAAAATTCTGCTTTATCCTTCTCCAGGGCTTTTTGTTACTTGTTTATAACCCATGAATTGTTAATTTTATTAGAGACATATCATCCTCACTATAAACCCCATGTCAGAGATAACATACAAGAGTATAATTGATCCTAAGACCATTTTAAAAAAAATATGATTAATATAAATGTTTTTAAGACATACTAAACTATAAAATGGAATGATGCTTCCACTGAAGGGGATATATTGATCCTACATTTTGATTAAGATAACATTGATTCATTATATTGTGAAATTATATGTATGATATTCTATGGTTGTATCAGCTTCACCCTCAATCTCTTTGGCTATTCGTAGGGTCCAAATAGGTGTTTATATGAGCTCATTAGAGATGATAATTTCATCATGGACAGAATGTTTAGTCAATGTGGAAACCATCTATTTTGTGATATCATACTTCAATATTGTGGGATAACACTTCCCAATGTATGGTTGTTCCCTTTCCTGAAGTTTCAATTTCTAGGTGTTTATTTTTGATGATTCACGTGCCATCATAGAACCTAATAAATATTTTGGTTTATAAATATGGGGTTATATATGTCTACAAAAATTATAGTGTTGATTAGACATTTACAGACATTCGAAAAAATAATTCCTCACTATTGGATTTAAATGAATCAGGAAGTATTCAATGATGTCTTACATTACCTATTGAGATCGATGAAGTTATTTCCATCATGTTTTTATTACATATATGGATTTAGTAGATACATTTTACAAACCGTTATATCTTAAATAGCCATGTCATTTATGGTTCCCTCAGCCTCTATGGCCACTACTCCCAACACCTTACTTATGGAAGAGAAAATAATATTCATAAAAATCCTTTTCATAATACCAGATATCTTCCAAGTTAATGAAATTAAAATAGATATTTTTTTATTCTTTTCCTCATGAGGAGTTTTATGGACAAGTGAACATCCTCCCAATGATAGAGGCATAAAAACCATGATTTAATATACTATTTTATGATATTTTCAAAATATATTCTCTTAAATATTATTTCACATTATTTTATCACACTTTTATATAGAATACAAAAATTAAGGAACAAAATCAAATGAGAAGTAATGAATTTTGGTGTTATCTAGTTGATTTTTTTTATTCCATACGAATGGAATGATCTCAATTGATCACTTATGGAGTCATCTCATTATAAAATATTTTTTTATGCATGGAAGAGATTTAATTCTACCTTTATTATTCATCTGGTTGTGTAAAAGATACATGGGACTCTTCTTGCTGATGTCTTCCTAATATTAACTCTCCAGAATCAACCATTTTCTATAGAATTTCATTGTGAATGAAATAATTTTGAATGTTCTATCCCAAAATTCGGTGGTAAGGGTAATAGATCGGGTGGTAACTGAGGTTACATTCATTAGGATTATTCTCCTCTGGAACATTGAGGAGATTATTTTCTAGGTTTGTGATAATGTATCCCATAACCGTCTATTTTTTGATAGAGTAGGTTTTTTACTTTTTCCTTAGATCATGAGTGGCCTTGCCCCATTTTTTCCACTCAACAAGGTAAATATTGAAACTTCTATAACTTCATTGAAGTTATTGAATTATTATAAAAATATCTAGAAATTATCCATGTGGGAGATTCATAATAATTGAATATATCTGGATCCTCTATTTTGAAAATTAAATCTGAAACTGATTCAGTTTTTATATTACTTGTAGTTATAATGATCATTGACCATATTTTTCCTTAATGTATATATGAAATATATGAAGAACATAATATAGATGCCTCACCACCCTATAGTAGATCCCATGGGAATATTTTCATATAAAAAAATATTGACCCTTCTAATATCTTCATGAAGAATCTGGTCTTGGATTCCCTATGATTATAATTTATTCCCACCAATGAGCAAGTATAGAACACAAAATGTTCCAGGTGTAATCATTGATCTCTCATGTCATTAATGGTTGTCAAAAATGGATTCTAAATTTTTTGTCGATGTAGAGTGGCTCTCATCCTCTTAAGATATGGATTATAATCATGTTGTCCTAGGTAGTTTCATATATAAATGGATTTTACTCGAGCGACATGAGATTTGATGGAGTTAAGAAGCTATGAAGAGAATCTTGTCTCTATCGAGCCATGAAAATATATAGAAGGAGAAGCCAGATTTTTTTCCTTATTTATACTAGTGGTTAACACCTAGTAAAAGATAGAACATGGGTTAATTTCCTAAAATAAAGGAGGCGAATATCACAATAGAAGAAATTTTTTTTCAGCATCAATCACTAGGGACAATAAAATCAATTGTTTAAACACAATGATGACATAACATACAGATTATATTCTTATAAGGTGGATTACTCCCTCTTATTGAAGTTGATTTTTGGGAGTATAATCATTCAACTCTTCTATATTTTTTTAACTATTGTAATTATTTCCCAAATATAATTTTATTTTTACTCGCTTCAAATACACTATATTTGATTTAAAATGTGCAATATTACTATTAGTGGAGAGGATTTCAACCTCTTTATATAAAGAGTGGGATTTATTCATTCTTTTACATTTACCATTAGGTAAAGTTCATCATGTTGGAAAAAAATTACTATTCAGAGATAAAAAAATATGGAATTTTCTATAGACCTTTTGTATATATTCATTTTTATGTGTTTTAACGAAAATTGAGTCTCAAGTAAATTATTTTTATAAAGTAATTTAATCATTTTAATCTGTATATATACTCTATAAATTTGGGAAATATTAAATTTATTAACTCATAATAATAACCCATATAATAATATGTTATCTTGTGTTCCATCTCTAATAGATATATTAGAACCCCACATTTTATTCCTTCATGTTCCGGGCTAGTTTATCTTACACATGTTACAAGGTTTTATCCTACTAACATAGTGTTCCCATATGAGAAAGATATAGACATTTATTTTGAGAGAATTATCATCCATAAATACTTATCATTACCCAAATGATTGTTTTATTCCATATAGTGGGTGGAATGGGTGTGGAACTAGTTTCTAAAGGTATCCTCCCAATTTGGTTATTACATACTTCCATAGAGTAGTTAGATTATGGTCAAAATATTTCCCTACCTCTCTGGATAGGTGTTAATTTTTTTACAATAAAATCATATATCATGGATTATTTTATGTTCCCAAGGGTGATACATATGGAAACAAAAAACCATACTTGTGTGATAGTTTCATTCCTAGATTGTTATCATAATAAATTCTAGTGTATCATTTCAAATTTTCAATGATTTTAATAGAGTGAAATCCAGCTATAGTTCACATTTTGAATGTATGATTCTCACTAATAATAGTTTTTTATAGTTTAGGGATGTTAATATCTAAATTAAAATGTTTGTGAGACCTTTTTTAATCTTGGACCATGATCTTGTCAGTGGATTGTTCCATCTAGTCGTGGTGTTTTTCTACTTTTGAGTTTTTATGATTTCATTGCATAGAAAAATTGGTATATTTAAAATTCCTGATGGAGGAAACTACTACATTAAAAACAATATAGTTTTTCTTCCGTGAGGGACTCTAATATCATGGGTGACCAGTAAAGTGAAATTATGTTTTCTCACCTCATCCACTGATACCCACTTCGGATAGGGAATCAATGATTATCTATCGAAATGCATTAAGAATATTGAGGAATGATTTCTCTAGGTCCATGAATTATTTATTCAATAATGTGTTCCAAAAATTTATAATCAATTAATTCACTATTGTTTATATATATTTTTTTTCTCCTCATGATGGTCAATTTACCTATTATAGGTAAAAGAATAAAATTTCAACTAATGAAGATTTACCCATAAATTCTTTATTAATAAATGAATAAAACACTATTTTAACACATCACGGGTATTTTATAGGGTTGCGTAAATTTACCATAACATGAATGAGTGATTCCCCTTTTCTAATTCTCTTCACTTATCCATTCTATTTTCATCACCACCAGGAAAAATTTATTTCAACTAATATGACCAAAATAGATTTTTCACAACCTTATCGGGAAGGGAAGGACATCCTTATATCCATTCGATTAATCTAAAGTGTGTATGGTAAAAAAGGTGTGAAAAATACAATCTCCTCATAAGATATATTGATAAATTTTTAATTTATAAGTGTGTGTTGGGGTTTCATGTTTAATTAACCTTGGTTCTTCGAGCACAACTCCATATGTGGATATTCTCCAAGTATCTTCAATAAGAGAATGACCTTTTTTATTAAATTTTCATTATAAGGATTAAATTAAAAATAAATACCATGGAGAGTACATTGAATGATTATGATCTATAAAATATTGTGAGGTTATTCACATTTACTATTCAATGGGTTGACAAGTGGAGGAATTTCAAGTATGTTGACCTTCTTCCTATGATGAGGGAATTCATAGCTGGCATCATAATAAACGATCCCTTAATAAATATCTAAATTTCCACAAGATGGGCTTGTGTAGATTATAATAAGGGGAGTAAATCCAAATTTACTGACCAATATATCATTTTTAGGATATCTATATATGAAAAATACTTTTACTTTATATTGATTAGTCAGAAGACAATTAGGTAACCATGGATATGTGTTGTAGAGCATCAAAAGTACCGTTGTTGATCAATTTAAGGATATTTTTCTTCTCTTTAGTTGTTAATTACCTTAGTGGTATCTCAATATAGATGTAATCAATTGTAAAATGATTAACTTTTTGGATGGGAGCCTTTCTAGGCGCCTATAATTCCATCATCGGGGCCAACTAATGATATCCCTCATGATGAACAACAATATGGTCCTTTTTTATTTTCACTATAAAATTACGATGGATCCCTTCAAACAGTGAGATAATGTGTTCCTTCATTTGGGTATTCACTAGGATATTTCATTGTTCTTAATCAAACTTAAGGTAAGCATGAATACATTCATTCTTTTAGGCCTCTCATTGGATGCACCTACCGATCATCAAAATAGGTCTGGGGATATTGTCCTAATCTTATATCTCTATTAGGATATGTTGATTTTTTATGTGAATGGTATGGGGGAAATGAGCCCTCTTTCCAATAGCCACCAGAATACGTTTTTGAGCTTCATCAATAATTTTGGTTTTATGGATATGGTCCATCCCCTTAGTATACATTAGGAAATATCAAATATTCTCTTTTTTATATATTTTTGGATGTGTTGATAGCTATGTAGAATTTATATAAGGATATAAAATTTTTCTTCAATTTTATTTTGTATTTTATAATGGGATTTCATAAAAATAATATGGATTTGAGATCATTGATTGGTTGAAATGGTAATGTATTACCATTCCTATCCTCGAATTATCATTTGGGTATGTTGAAAATAATCATTTTTAAGAGAATGATTCTACACATTCCCTTATGAATTTTAAAATATGTAGGCATTCTCCACCAGATGATTCTAGAGCACACTGGATGTTTGATCTATTATGATTAGGGATATAGTTTGATTAATCCACCAGGATATGCTAATGGAATTATTTACATGTAAAATTTGTATAAATATGTCCCTCCATGTGAGAACTCTTGTATCGTTCATGAGATTGAATGGTTGGGATTGGGATCTCTCGAAAATCTTCATCAGTATAATCCAAAGGGATAATGTTGTTATGATGTTAATTATTATGATAGATGGTAGTAAGAGACCTCTTATTCCATTACTGTGCAGTAGTGAGATCACAATAAACCTCTTGATTTTCATTGCATTGATAAGGGATGTAAGCATTGATGTTTTATAAAGTGTCTCTCCAGATGTGTTTGGTTGTGTAGATATGAACACCTAGATTCATCATATTATACCTATAATGAGGAGGGTTTTGAGGAATTAGTTACTATAGGATCACATTCACAATATATAGAGTGATAAAACTACCATTATGAAGTTACTGTTAAACCAATTAAATTTTCACATAGAACTGGAGGTGCTGAGTAGCTGACATCATTCTTCCTATCATTAGAGCCTTATTATTAATGGTCCTTAAAAATTAGGTTTTAAACCTCAATTATTCCATTCAATTAGATCAAATGGATCCCTATGAAATATCCAAAAAACATAAAGGTAATCAATAAACTCAAATAATAAAACTCATAAGTATAGTATCATAAGTATTAAACTGATTGATATCTTTCATAGTTAATGGATTCATATTAATTACACCATTTATATTTCTAATGGAAACACAAACAGTATTCCTTGTTGTAATGATTTGAGTTAGTGTGTCAATTATTTACCAAATTTGTTGGCCTCTTAGACATTACCTATAACTATTTATATTTTAATGCTTGCAAGATTATGGGATTTTTTGATCTTCCCCACCTTTTGTGGGTGAATTAATTTCTACTCTCGAACTATCGTATATACTTACTTCATATTAATAATTACTTCCTAAATCTCAATACAAGAAACTTTATCCATTTTAAGATTATTATATTTTTTTGGGTATTGATTTAACTATATATATTTTTTAATGTTATCTAATATATGGTACCATCTATATATATCATCATTTCTCCATGATTATTTTGTTACTTGATTATGTAATGGTTTAAATCAACCTAGGTATAAACTATATAAATTATAACTAACATGGGATCTAATATGTGTTCATTTTATTGAAATCTATCATATATGATGCTATTAATACATATCCCTATCTATGAAATCACAACACACATACATTGGTTTTAATTAATAGGACACATCATCTCTTTTGAGATCAATTTAGAAAGATTTTCATTAGATGTTTTAATTTTGTAATACAATTCACACTTCTAAAAATATTAAATTCATGAAGAGTTTAATATTATGTGAATTTTTCAAATGAAATCATGTTGTGGCGATTACACATGAACAAAATGTTCTAGTTCTTTCCAAAGGGAATATGGCCCGGTAAGAATGGAATCATTTCATAGGGGAATGGATTTGTTAAAAAAATTGATTTTTGTCTTGAAGTGATATGTCCCACAATGAGGGGTATTTCATTATCATGAATATGGTACAGTAAATATATTTTTACCTATAATATGATCATATTGAAGTTAACATGGGGTCTCAATGTTAATAAGGACCAATGAGCTAGGATGTACAGTCTTACGAGGAATATGGCCTAGTGGGGAAATACACAGAAGACTTCATGAGGATCATTTCCCCATGAAGATTTATGGAAAATAATTATGGCCATAAAAGAGAGATTTTGTGGAGTATGGACGTTGAGTGAAAAACTTAGGTATTCTTTTTAATAATGTAGTCGAAATAAGAATCAAATACCAAAAAATACAGGTATAATAATTTAAGGTCATGTGATACGATCATACTATATGATCTTACCCTTTCACCAAGGTAACTTCTCGCAATGATTTTTTAACATATTTTTTTGATAAATAATCAACATTCCTATTCCATTAGGTCTTAGGGGACTATTTTGTGGTCTTAAAAGGGTGGTTCGTATAAAGTCTACCATTGGCATGAAACATGCAAGCTAATATAGGTCCACTGGCTAGCCTGTGGGAAATGAAGAATCCTAATCAACCTATAAAAGGTACACCAAACTTCTAGTGGAATCATGATATAATTTCATCCCTGCATGAGTCACATTAGTCTATAGGTGTTACCCACAAACTGGTTTGTGGCATCATACTGAGACAGGATTATTAGGGGCAAAATCATATGTTTACCCCTGAAACGCCTAATTGGGTACTAATTAATTCCTATTTGATCCTAATTACATTTTTTCATGATTTTAAATGGTTATAAATGGATTATTAGACCTATATCATACAATTATTTTGATTTTAGATCCATTAATTATTTTGGAAGACTTAAATTAGTGAGTTCTACAAACTTTTTGAATTTTACTATTATTCTCATATTGTATCTTCTTCTTCTATTCCTGAATAGTCATTTTAATCTTTATTAATGGGGGATTATTGTTCGGTTCACAGATCCATATTATTTATCCTTGGAGTAATTCTTTTATTCTTTTTATAGGTGGTCTAAAACAACTATCTATGGTTACTTTTATCTTTCTAGTGTGTTAAACATTTATGCTCTAACTAAAACACCCTATTAATGTCCATTATTAGCTATAATCCCCTTAATTTGACCAAATTATCATACATAAACCTTTCTTGAATGTCATTGGGTCTAATGGATAATTTAACTTTTACTTATGGATACAAAATTGTTGTGCATACCCATGAACTTGGATTTGAAACATGGAATTATGCTCCTAAAATTATAAAAGAATGTTATATAATTGGTTATAATTAATTTTAAAACATAAATTTGTTATTAAATCACAAAATATGTATTTTTAATTGATTAATGTTTTTAAAATGGTAAAATGGTAATAATTATGTAATTATATAGAGACCTAATGATTTTTGATATCGTAGTTAGGTTCATTACGATTGATAAATATAATTTCCATGCTTATTACGTTCATTGATAATTTGTTAAGAAAAGTGTAATGGAATTTAAATAAAATTAGTAATATATTTGGTATTTAAAATGAATTAAACATTATATAATATTATATCATGATTTTTATGTATGGTAGTTATGTATACTTGGGATTTTTCTTTGTGTATATGAGTGAGACACTAGTTTTCTTTGTTAAGAAGTCTGAGACGCATTATTTATAACACCGAAGGTTGAGATGCAAGGATATATAGTGTTTGAGAGTGATAGTAATGTATTCAGGATTCATTTAGATGAAGTGTTAGGTGTATTTATTCCTAATTGTGAGGTGAATAGATTAAATTATGATTTGGAGTGATATAATTAATTTCATGGTGTTATGGGTTGTGAGGTATAGTCACATGTGATGCATGAGGGAAAAATTGGAGGAATAATATGGAATTTTATTCTAGTTATTTTCACTATGGGAAAGGATAGACTCAAATGAAATCATGATGATGGAGTTTGGTTGTCCTCATGTGTCATTCTATAGATCTATGGTCAACAAGTTTACATTGATATATTTCATTAATTTATAAATTAATTTCCCTGATTATCATAAGGGTACATGAACTAATATTTCATACTAGATATATTTACACATCTCGGTTTCTTGCCTACCATGTTTTACTTACACCTTATTTTGGAGGTGTTTGATACCCAGGAAGACTTCACGGACGTATGTCTAGACAAGGGAAAGGGGACTTATAGTTGATTGGTTGATATAGTGGAAGGTATTTGGGATTGGAGGTGGGAGAGAGAAGGATGTTTGGGACTGATATTTCTTTTTGGGAATTATCTTTTAGTTGGTTGATTTTATTAATTTATGCATTACATATAGTTTAAAATATTTAATAACATGGCATGATTTGATAGATTTGAATATTTTGGTAGTAATCTAGTTTTTTCTTGTGCGAAAAACTTTAATTGTTGTATTATGTTTTCATTGTGATATCTACTTGGTTTCAGAGTTCATAGTCTCCCCACTATTTTTCTTGGACACTCGTTATTAGTTGTTTTCCTATAGGGTACTGGGAGGAATGATTGAGGAAATGTAGGGACCTATCACAGTAATGTGGGGGGAGAAAAAATAGGCTATATTATAAATTAGTATCAGATCAATGTCATTTTATATTACAGAAATAATTAATTGAAGGTAGACTGAATACTTTGAGGGTTAGGGTCTCGGTAATAAGATTGTGCTTAGATATTACTTATTGAGGAGTGTGAGAACTCCAATTTACTAGGTATGGGATGGATTTTATCTATATTCTCTTATTATAGTTGTGATATTATTTCACCCAGTGGGATAATCTTGTTGTATATGTTTGGTTTTTTGAATATATTTCTCATGGGTTGGTATGTATTGATGTGTGTTTGAATCCATCATGGTATGCAGATAGCGAAATATGTTGACATGCATTATTCATTTCTAGGGAATATGTACAACACACACACATATATATATATTAAAATTTAATCCAATGACACATTGTATAAAAAAGAATATATTAAACTTTTATAAGACTCTAATTCAATAGTAAAGTTATGTTTTAGTGTAACCTTGTGTAAGTTGTTCTTTTTTTCATGTTGTATTTCGAATATTGATCCTGTCATGTATCATGTGATTTGTGGAGTGTATAGACCTATGTCGAGAAAATTCCTCCATTCTATATTTTTTGTAGTTAGTTCCCAAGAACCAATTTGTTTAGTACTTGATTTCATGTATTCGGTGTTAATGATGTTTTATTATGAAATTATTATTGTTTCTATGAATAAATTTTTTATGTGATAAATTTTTAAGAATATATTACATGTTGAAAGGTTAAATAAGTTCCCAATAATGATGAAAACATAGAGGTTCCAGGACAATATTAACTAACTTTTTTCTACTGTCGGATGATAATTTCTAAAAGTACAATGCTGATACAACCTATCAGGTGTAGGAAGCTCATTATACATTGAGTCACCTTCTCATGGTGTTCACCATTAGTAATCTTGGAGATATGATGTAATAAGAATAAACCCATGAATAGGAAATCCACGTTTCCACATTTCATTGAATATTCTTGTATTTGGATACATATATTGATTCTTAGAAATTAATATTTCCATTATTAGAAAACATGGTTGACTAGAAGTCATGTATTTATGAAAACTGTATTGAAAATGATCATTTTAAAGTAGTATATATCATGTGTGTATCAAATGATATTTCTTTAATAGATTATTTGAGAAAGTATTTATCACTTATTTCTCTTGATAGAAGTTAATATCATATTCTCTTTAATGGGAGAGGATTCTGCCAAATAAATATCTGACCATAATATTTAATGGGAGAGTTCGTTTTATAAATTTTAAAGAAAGATACATCAAGTATATAATTTTATAGAACAAGAATTTTACCTTCTTTGTTTGAGATATTGTGATAAACAGATTATATTAAACAGTAAATTATCACTGTAGTTTAGACAAAATTGTGACGTTAACTTATTTATCTATGTGTACTGTTGACGCTCCTTTCGTCACAGAATCTAAAAAATCGGAAAAGGGGAATATCTGATCTCAAAGTGATTCAACCTTTGAAGAAAATATCAAAAATAGAAAAAGGCATGAACAAAGGATCAAAAGAAACTTCACCGCGCAAGTTATATCACTGTCGCGCAAGTCCACTTGCGCGACTCCCTTGGTCATGCAAGTGACTTGCGCGGCCTAAGTGATAACTGCCCAGGGTCTTCTCCTGCCTATAAATAGACCCTGTGGGCCCCCATTCGAGAGGATCTTTTTTCCAGAAACTCAGATTGAAGCTCATGATGCCCAAGTCTCTTCTCAAAGATTTCGAAACAATTCTAAGGTAATTTCTTACCTAGAACAGAAGATCTAAAGAGAGTGAGTAAGGCCTAAGTGTTGAAATACATCAACACTTGTACGCCTGAGTGGCCAACCCTTAAGGGAAGTGGCCACACTTGCGCGCCGCCTTTATTCCATCGATAGAACTTGCGCGTCCCTTTTCTGGAAGAACCTCAAGAGGATTCAGAAGGCTTTAATAAAGAGTCTCTCAAGTATTTCAATGCTGGTTGAAAATCACGCAAGTACCCCACGTGTCGCGCAGGTATACCTGCGCGGCCAAAACTTGCGCGCCGCCGCAGTACCTACGCGCCTTCTAAGACTTGCGCGACCCTTCCTTTGTTGGGTGCCCATCTTGCCCATTTTACCCCTCTTAAACCATTTCACCTTTCCTATTCAAAATTCAGTCTTCAAGATACTCTTCAAAGCCATTTATGGCATGATTTCTTGATTTGACTTCCTTATTTGAAAGGAATTCTGTGGAATATCTCTCAAAAAATAGTGATTTATACATTTTTATGTCACCAAAGATTGAGAATTCATTCATTCAACCTCATCATTTAAGATGAGAGAATCCTTAACATGGGTTTCCTTTTTACGAATAATCCCCAGTTATAAGACCTTTAATCTGGGCATCCTCCTCATAAGTAATCCCCAAACCTTAATTCCCTAACTTGGGCATCCTCCTCAGGAGTAAGCCCTAATCATAATCCTTTAATATGGGCATCCTTCTTAGGAGTAAGCCCTAGTCTCAAATATGGCCATCCTTCTTAGGAGTAAGCCCCAATCTCAAATATGGGCATCTTCCTCAGGAGTAAGTTCCCAAATCTAGGCATCCTCCTCAGGAGTAAGCCCCAATCCTTAATTCCTTAACTTGGGCATCCTCCTCAAGAGTAAGCCCCAAGTCCTCTAATTTTGTGCATCCTTCTCATGAGTAAGCCCTAATCTCAAATATGGGCATCCTTCTTAGGAGTAAGCTCTGAGTCCCTTAATTTGGGAATCCTTCTTTGGAGTACGCCGCAAGTCCTCTAATTATGGGCATCCTTCTTAGGAGTAAGCCCCAATCTCAAATATGGGCATCCTCCTCAGGAGTAAGCCCCAAACCTTAATCCCTAACCTGGACCTCCTTTTCAGGAATAAGTCCCAGTCATAAATTTTGGGCTTCCTTTTAAGGAGTAAGCCCCAAGTCCCCTAATTTCTCTTAACCAGTCCTAATTTTCGTTTGATTTGGGATTCCTTCTCAGGATTAAAACCTAGTTATCAATCCTCTCATAATTTGGGGTTCCTTTTTAGGAATAAGTCCCAAGTTAGAGTATTCAAATCTCCATAAAGAACATATACCTTTATGGACCCTGTTCCTAGATTTTCTCCCTAAAAGTAAATCCTACCCTTCATCTATCTGGGCAGTCATATATACATAAGCACCAAACCATTTCTTATGATTTCTTATTTTATGGCACAATTGTCTATTTTTTACCAATACCTCTTTTTTCTCACACCGAGCATGACTCACGTGAGCTTAGAGTGTAAAAGTAATTGTGACATCCTGCTTTGAGCCATCAATCATAAACATCATACCCTTATTCGAACTACGTGGGTTCTGATTCCTTTTTCAAAACAAAGGATACGTAGGTAGCCCATCTATGGGTTCGATCCCGACTTTGAAATAATTCATGTCCTTCTGAATGACAATAAACTTCAAGTTCCCCACTGAGTGTCTTTAAAACTAGCCTGGTCATCATAATGACCAAGAGACTTTTATATGAATGTTTTGAAGGATTCCATTGACCAAGAATCTCTAAATAGATATAGATGATTCTCTATGGATGATGAACCTCGAATACATATAAAAGATTCTCTAAATTTCTTACATATTTAATCATTGATTGTCAAAACTAAAGGAAAATCTCATTTTATACATGGTAATGTAATAAGGATTCACGAACATAACATAAATCTATAAAGAGAGTCCCGGAGTAGACAATAATTCCCCTCAAAAAGGTGTGATGAGTCCGACCTCCCATCCTCTCGACCAATGCAAATTCCTACGCCTCATTAGTCCACAAGCTAATGAGTGCCTACCTTTGGAAAGTAGGTCCAAACAGATGTGGAATCATTGGATGTTTTTGGTTCTACGAAAAAACCCGCTAGAAACCGAATGGAACATTTGAATCTCCCATCCAGGAGGTCATCCCCGAATTCCGTGCGAAACTAAAATGGTGAACCCGACGTGAATCCTTAACCAAGTTAAAATGATGTTTTAACTATTTGTTAAGCCCCTATTTAAAACTCAATAAGAGGGCTAAAAAACAATCATTGACATATGTGCTCATCCAAAGGATGAAGTAGCTGAATTTATCTTGATTACATCTGTTATATCAAACAGGCACTCTTTCCAGGGTTTTTTGTATTTTCATAATGGCTGCTCTCAAATTCACATCTGTGAATACTGCTGCTGCAAATACCACTGCTGATATTCCTACTGGATCGTCATCTTCTTTGAGGATGACATCACCTACTCAGCGTCTTCAACGTTGGGTATCAAATGCGCTGGTTAAGGAGTACCGTCAACACGGTACCATCCCAACTCTGGAGGCTGCCCGACAGGCCCTCCAAGTAAATAACTCACACAGGTCGTCCGGACAACGACGACCAGTGATTAAGAAGCAGGCGGTGCTGACTACCGTCTCCAACCGTTTCGGGTCGTTATCCCCGGAACGCAATTTCCATTCACTCCCTTACTCTGAGGAAGTGAATGATCAGGTCCCGCATGGCCTTAATTCAAAAATACAGGAGTCCTTCCCGAGGGCTCCCATCAACAATCGCCGCCAGACTCATGCGGTAGTACGCCCGCAACATGATGAGGGTACCGACTCTAGGCATTCAACTCAGGTTCCTCAAACTTGAGTGGGCAATACAAACCGCCAGAGACGGAATCCGTTTGATAATGGGCAGGTTTTCATCCCTGCCATCTCCGGAGAAGTCCACCAACCTAACTTGGTGGCAAATAACGAGCAGGAACACACACCTATCCGTTTTAATTCCGCTGTCCAGCAGACTTGTCTGGCAGCATCACGCCAATCCCGCCAGGCAATTCCGACGGAGTACTATAGGCAGGAACATACACCTGCTTATACATCACCAGTTAGTCAGCAGGCTCGTCTGACTGCATATGATGGATCTCGTCAACCACCTTTGGAAAAGTGTAATCAGCAGGAACATACACCTACTAGTACTAATCAATCCTACCAACAGTCTCGCTTGGTAGCGCACGGAGAAGTCAGTCGGAAAGCTCCGATGACAAATAGGAGGCAGACTCAACTCTCTACCTCCACACTTGAGTACTGACTGGATTCACTGACAGGAAAAGGAGGACAGGAGAAGGCACATACACCTACTCCAAACCCGGAATGGACGTATATTCCCGTTCCATCGACTGAAGTCACCAAGCATATTTTGTCAATGGTGAAAGAGCAGAAGAAAATTCCTGCTCATATTCTGGATGCTTGCCAGGATATCATAACAGCTTCAGCGTCATCTCAGGGACAAACACATAAATCTATCCCTAGCAGTGGAGTGACACATCAACAATTCACTCCAGAACAGACACACACATCTGTTCCAGTCCAATAGGGTCATGGGGCATACTCCCCCATATCATACGGACAACCAAGTCAGGAACATACACCTGATTTGAGTGGAGATCGTCAGCCTAACCTGACCATCTTTCCTGATCAGGCACATACACCTGCTCAGAGTAACCACTTTCATCAACAAGTGGTTTCCAAAGCGAGTGAGAAGGCATTTAAGAAAAAGATCCACCCAGCACAGTCAGGAGATCAAAGGCCAATCTTTAACCAAGCCTTGCTCGATGCTGGAGTTCTTGAAGCCCTCAGACATTTATCTTTCGGAATTCAAGATTCTACTCCCACAGTTCCCAATAACGGGAACATTAATTCTGAAGGTCTTCAACAGACACTTCCTCATGAAGGATTTATTCATGAAAATTCAGTCAATCTTGAAGTTTCTTCTTCAGATGAGAGCCACAGGAACCCTCTATGTGGTCAGAAGACCAAGGAGCAAGAGATCTCATCTTTTGTTGTAACCCATTATGGTGGTCCTCCCCATGATGATGAATTTTACTGAGAAAGTACTCTCCGCAGTAGTGACTCACATTGCCTGGAAAATACTCCAGTGGACAATGTAGTGCCGAGAAATCCTTCTTATCTTGAGGCACTTGCAAATGCGAAACCAGTCATGTCTGATGCTTTATCGCTAGCAAGTGAAATACTTTCTCAATCAGAAGATAGCCCAGGGTGTAGGTCATTCTCCGAACCACCCCTAAGTCATGAATCTTCTAGTTTGATCAATAATTTCTCTACAAATCTTGTTGAATCCGATGAAGCAACAAGGAAACACCAACTCTGGTCAAAACAGGTAGAAGAATCTTCATTTAATGATAAAGAGGAAATGCTGAACATGAGGAAAAAACTGGCGAACAGTGAAGTACCAGTCATGTTTTGGCCTTTGGCTGACTCCGAGTATGATATTCCAAAGATGTTGACGGAAGATGGAGTCCATGATATTCGTCTCAACATATGGAAAACACTTTGTCAATTGAAGAAGAAAGTATTATCTTATGATGAATTTGAAAATCATCTTAAGATAATAAAAGGGCTAAAACGTCAGATTGATTTGGCATCTCTATCAGTCTCTCGGTATCCGAAGGCTGAAAAGAAACAGAGAACCCTTCAACGTTCATGCCTTGGTGCACTAAGAAAACTGCATCAGTTAATTTCCAATGCTCCATCTGGTTTTCATATCAGAGGATGGGGTGTTCACGGAGCACTACATTTCACAGTGCTTTCCAGTTAGCAAATCCCACCGAAAATGGTCTCATGAAATGTTATTGCCCATGGCCGGCCACAGTCAATGGGCTTTGTTCATAATAAAAAGCTTGCTCAAGAACAGGCTTCAACTAGTTCCTCTCAAAATCAAGCATATAGAGAAAAAGTTGTTGAATTTCTCCTACATCAAGCAGGCGAGAATATTGCACAAGCCTCTCATATAGAGCAAATAAATCATCAAAAGATAGAAGTCTCGGAAATCATCCAACGGTCTGTTGAACCAGGTGATAAAAGTGGATACAGGATAATGCATCCAGCTAATTTCTGAACTAAGATTCGCAAGATCAAGAGATCTTTTAAGAAGATCTCAGACGTAGAATGTCAAGATCCACCCCACATTTTCAGACTGGGGACTCCTTTAACCCAACCCTCAGAGTCAACAAATGGGATTCGAGGAGTTGAGCAGAATCAGCAGGAACATCCCCAATTCACAAGACTGGGGACTCTTTCAAATCATCAATCCCCTTCTCAGAGAATGTCGGTATTTTCTCGATTAGGTAAGAATCCCCAAGAGGAACGAAGAGCCAAATTATCAGGAGATTCCCTCCAAATTATAGCTCGTCAAGAAGTTCCTAAATGATTGAATCAACAAAAGGCAATGTCTCATCAAAGATATGAAAGAAGACAATATCACAAAAATGTTGATAAAAGGGATGCGATGCATTATTCATCAATCAATGTCATCAATGCCGTTGTTGCTAATCCACTAGAGGAGAATCACTCAGGGGACTCAGATGAAGAGCGTCCTGCTCATGAAAATGTACGCACCGATACAAATGAAGAAGGTGTGCGTACACGAAGTCAAAGGATTACTCAGAACCTAGGTAATCTACTTCCTTCTCTCCAAAAAGTATCCAACAAAGGGAGGGGAAAGAATCAGGTTACATATCCTTCCTCTTGAGAAGGTCAATTGCTCTCATTAGAGAAAAAGATTTCACAACAAGAGGATGAAATGAAAGAATTAAGAAGGTTGAATGTAGAACTACTTCAGAGTAGTCTTCTTATTAAGAATGTTGAAGTCTGAAAACCAAAGGAATTTGTTGCAGTTACTGAGATGGATCAGGAATATCCTCCTTTATCAGTACACCCTCAAAAGTCTAATCTTACGGGTCTAATGCAACAACGGTTAGCAGTGCTACCATCAGTTGCAGCACCAACCACCACGTATGTCCAAGCTCCATTCATTTCACCTACACAAAACCATGTTCAACCTGATGTTTGTCAAAAGATGATAACTACTATTGAGTCATTAACATCTCGGTTAGAAACTATGGAAGGGAAACGGGCGCAACTTCAACCAGAAAAGAAAGTTTACCCTGAATGGGTAGATTCAATTTCTCCTCCATCCAGTTTTGGAAACCCTGTTTTCCCTACTTTCAATGGATCAGGCGACCCTGAACAACATTTGACGCATTACGTGTCTTGTTGTGATCCTATGATGGGAACTCCAGAGTAGCAAGAAGCAGTGAAACTCAGATGCTTCGTGCGAACCTTGAAAGGACCAGCTTTTGTCTGGTATCCAAGCTTGCAATCCCGGTCAATCATCAGATTGGAGGATCTTCGTCAAAAATTCTTTCTTCTGTTCAGCTCAACTTTGCCAAAAACGACAGTTTTCGATCTTACAAACTGCAAGCAAAGAGAAAATTAAAGAGTCTCTGATTTCATTGCTCGCTGGAAGGGATTAACGTATTCCCTTCGTTTAGCACTCCCTCAGGAAGAGCTGTTGCCAATCTGTGTGGAAAATTTGCATGACGAATTACGCATGCCATTTATCTCTGTGAAATACACTGGAGGGTTTCGAGACCTTACTTCAATCGCTCAGCAGATTGAAGATTCCCTTATACAGGCTAAGGTTAAATCTCGTGTAATTCCATCAGCTTCAGGAAGGAGAATGGGTAAAGCAGAAACTGCTACAGTTATGCTTAAACAAGCAACTGTACCTATTTCTACTTCAAAACCTTCATCTTCTCGAAGGGCTCCACCTCCTGAACGCCAAAAACAAAGGTCGTTTCGTCCAAATGATCAAAGAGATCAACGACGAAAACAATTTGAGGATTTGAAGAGTAAAAGATGCTCTTTTCGAAGTGAGCAAGTTCCTGGTTACTTCATTTCAGCTCTGTAAAATAAATTGGTTCAATTACCAGTGCCCAAGAGGCCAAACAAGGAAGGAGAAGAAGACCGTCCCAATTATTGTCTCTTTCATCAAATGTTGGGGCATCCCATCCAGGAGTGTTTTGTCTTTAAAGACCTCTTGCAAAAGATGGTCGACTTGGGACAAGTCAATTTGAAGGGTTCTTCAGCTCACGTTGTGTGTGTTACCGCTACAGATCCAGAGGAAGGAGGCGAGTGGTAGGAAGTTAAAAGAAAAACTGCGCAAAATTATGATGATTGGATGGTCAGAAAGACAATCAATCTGACCCATGCCATTTTGCGAACACAATTGAAGAAGCCAATTGTGTCTCCTACAAAAACTGCAGTGAAGCCTCCATCAAAAGACAAATCCTCAAAAGGGAAGCACAATTCAAAGAAGAAAGAGGAATCAGAAGAAGATGAGTATGTATCAAGGCCTATGTTGTCTTTGACTCTGGCAGATTTCATGTCATCTACTTCAAACCCACGGGCACCGCCCCACCAAACGGCAGAGCCTAAACAGGCTAACCAGGCAGAGACTTTATCAGACGAAGATTTAATATTCGGTTCTGTTAATATGATTCAATTAATAGATCCGTATTCCAGTCATAATTTTTATGAGCCTGAATTCCCTATATCAAATAAGGGAATCCGAGGAAGTTCCAGAGGTTCAGGATACAGGGGAAGACGTGGATCTTTCCGAAGCCACTACTCTGATTCTACCCCTGCTAGCACTGTGTATGCAGTAGAAACTCGTTGTAGAGACCTTCAGCGAGCTCAAAAAGAACAAGTAAGTTCCTCTGCCAATGGCCAACTCTATTTTGGCACAGTTATTTTTGTTTGATCTTGGATTCCTTCTTAGGAGTAAAACCTAGTTATCAATCCTCTCCTAATTTGGGGTTCCTTTTCCAGAATAAGTCCCAAGTTAGAGTATTCAAATCTCCATAAAGAACATATACCTTTATGGACCATGTTCCTGGATTTTCTCCCTAAAAGTGAATCCTAACCTTCATCTATCTGGGAAGTCATATATACATAAGCCCCAAACCATTTCTTATGATTGCATATTTCATGGAACAATTGTCTATTTTTTACCAATACCTCTTGTTTCTTACACCGAGTATGACTCACGTGAGCTTAGAGTGTAAAAGTAATTATGAAATCCTTCTTTGAGCCATCAATCATAAACGTCATACACCCTTACTCGAACTACGTGGGTTCTGATTCCTTTTCCAAAACAAAGGATACGTAGGTAGCCCATCTATGTGTTCGATCCCAACTCTGAAATAATTCATGTCCTTCTGAATGAAAATAAACTTCAAGTGCCCCACTAAGTGGCTTTAAAACCAGCCTGGTCATCATAATGACCAAGAGACTTTTATATGAATGTTTTGAAGGTTTTCATTGAACAAGAATCTCTACATAGATATAGATGATTCTCTATTGATGAAAAACCTAGAATACATATAAAAGATTCTTTAAATTTCATACATATTTAATCCTTGATTGTCAAAACTAAAGGAAAAGCTCGTTTTATACTTGGTAATGTAATATGGATTCAAGAACATAACTTAAATCTATAAAGAGAGTCCCAGAATAGACAATAATTCCCCTCAAAAATGTGTGATGAGTCCGACCTCCCATCCTCTCGACCAATGCAAATTCCCAAGCCTCATTAGTCCACAAGCTAATGAGGTCCTACCATTGGAAAGTAGGTCCAAACGGATGTGGAATCATTGGATGTTTCTGGTTCTACGAACAAACCCGCTAGAAACTGATCTGAACGTTTGAATCTCCCATCCAGGAGGTCATCCCCGAATTCTGTGCGAAACAAAAAATGGTGAACCCGACGTGAATCCTTAACCAAGTTAAAATGATGTTTTACCTATTTTTTAAGCCCCTATTTAAAACTAAATAAGAGGGCTAACAAAAACAATCATTGACATATGTGCTCATCCAAAGGATGAAGTAGCTGAATTTATCTTGATTACATCTGTTATATCAAACATGCACTCTTTTCCATGATTTTCTGTATTTTCATAATGGCTGCTCTCAAATTCACATATGTGAATACTGCTGCTGCAAATACCACTACTGCTATTCCTACTGGATCTTCATCCGCTCTGAGGATGACATCACCTACTCAGCATCTTCAACGCTGGTTATCAAATGCGTTGGTTAAGGAGTATCGTCAACACGGTACCATCCCAACTCTAGAGGCTGCCCGATAGGCCCTCCAAGTAAATAACTCACACAGGTCATCCGGACAATGACGACCAGTGATTAAGAAGCAGGCGGTGCTGACTACCATCTCCAACCGTATCGGGTCGTTATCCTCGGAACACAATTTCCATTCACTCCCTTACTCTGAGGAAGTGAATGAGCAGGTCCCGCAGGGCCTTAATTCAAAAATACAGGAGTTCTTCCTGAGGTCTCCCATCAACAATCATCGCCAGACTCGTGCGGTAGTGTTCCCTCAACATGATGAGGGTACCGACTCCAGGCATTCAGCTCAGGTTCCTCGAACCCGAGCAGGCAAGACGAACCGCCAGAGACGGAATCCGGTCGACAATGGGCAGGTTTTCATCCCTTCCATGTCTGGAGAAGTCCACCAACCTAACTTGGTGGAAAATAACGAGCAGGCACACACACCTGTCCGTTTTAATTCCGCTGTCCAGCAGACTCGTCTGGCAGCATCACGCCAATCCCGCCAGGCAATTCCGGCGGAGTACTATAGGCAGGAACATACACCTGCTTATACATCACCAGTTAGTCAGCAGGCTCGTCTGACTACATATGATGGATCTCTTCAACCACCTTTGGCGAAGTGTAATCAGTAGGCACATACAACTGCTAGTACTAATCAAGCCTACCAACAGTCTCGCTTGGTAGCGCACGGAGAAGTCAGTCGGAAAGCTCCGATGACAAACATGAGGCAGACTCAACTCTCTGCCTCCACACTTGAGTACTGTCAGGATTCACTGACAGGAAGAGGAGGACAGGAGAAGGCACATACACCTACTCCAAACCCGGAATGGACGTATATTCCCATTCCGGCGGCTGAATTCACCAAGCATATTTTATCAATGGTGAAAGAGCAGAAGCAAATTCCTGATCATATTCTGGATTCTTTCCAGGATATCATAACAGATTCAGCATCATCTCAGGGACAGACACATAAATCTATCCCTAGCAGTGGAGTGACACATCAACAATTCACTCCAGAACAGACACACACATCTGTTCCAGTCCAAGAGGGTCATGGGGCATACTCCCCCATATCATACAGACAACCAAGTCAGGCACATACACTTGATTTGAGTGGAGATCGTCAGCCTAACCTGACCATCTTTCCTGATCAGGCACATACACCTGCTCAGAGTAACCACTTTCGTCAACAAGTGGTTTCCAAAGCGATTGAGAAGGCATCTAAGAAAAAGATCTGCCCAGCATAGTCAGGAGATCAAAGGCCAATCTATAACCAAGACTTGCTCGATGCTGGAGGTCTTGAAGCCCTCAGACATTTATCTGTCGGAATTCAAGATTCTACTCCCTCAGTTCCCAATAACGGGAACATTAATTCTGAAGGTCTTCAACAGACACTTCCTCATGAAGTCTTGCTTCATGAAAATTCGGTCAATATTGAAGTTTCTTCTTCAGATGAGAGCCACAGGAACCCTCTGTGTGGTCAGAAGACCAAGGAGCAAGAGATCTCATCTTTTGCTGTAACCCATTATGGTGGTCCTCCCCATGATGATGAATTTCACTTCGAAAGTCCTCTCCGCAGTAGTGATTCACATTTCCTGGAAAATACTCCATTGGACAATGTAGTGCCGCGAAATCCCTCTTATCTTGGGGCACTTGAAAATGAGAAACCAGTCATGTCTGATGCTTTATCGCTAGCAAGTGAAATACTTTCTCAATAAGAAGATAGCCCAGGGTGTAGGTCATTCTCCGAACCACCCCTAAGTCATGCATCTTCTAGTTTGATCAATTATGCCTCTACCAATCTTGTTGAATCTGATGAAGCAACAGGTAAACACCAACTCTGGTCAAAACAGGTAGAAGAATATTCATTTAATGATAACGAGGAAATGCTGAACATGAGGAAAAAACTGGCGAAAAGTGAAGTACCAGTCATGTTTTGGCCTTTGGCTGGCTCCCAGTATGATATTCCAAATATGTTGACGGAAGATGGAGTCCATGATATTCGTCTCAACATTTGGAAAACGCTTTGTCAATTGAAGAAGAAAGTTTTATCTTATGATGAATATGAAAATCATCTTAAGATAATAGAAGGGATAAAACGCCATATTGATTTGGCAGCTCTATCAGTCTCTCGGTATCCGAAGGCTGAAAAGAAACAGAGAACCCTTCAACGTTCATGCCTTGGCGCACTAAGAAAATTGCGTCAGTTAATTGCCAATGCTCCATCTGGTGTTCATATCAGAGGATGGGGTGTTCACCAAGCACTACATTTCATAATGCTTTCCAGTCAGCAAAGCCGGCCGAAAATGGTCTCATGCAATGTTATTGCCCATGGCCGGCCACAGTCAATGAGCTTTGTTCATAATCAAATGCTTGCTCAAGAAAAGGCTTCAACTAGTTCCTCTCAAAATCAAGAATATAGAGAACAAGTTGTTGAATTTCTCCTACATAAAGAAGGAGGGAATATTGCACAAGCCTCTCGTATGGAGAAAAAAAAATCATCAAATTTCAGAAGTCTCAGAAATCATCCAATGGTCTGTTGAACCAGGTGATAAAAGTGGATACAGGCTAATGCATCAAGCTAATTTCCGAACTAAGATTCACAATATCAAGAGATCTTTTAAGAAGATCTCAGACGTAGCATGTCAAGAGCCACCCTAGATTGTCAGACTGGGGACTCCTTTAACCCAACCCTCAGAGTCAACAAATGGGATTCGAGGAGTTGAGCGGAATCAGTAGTAACATCCACAATTCATAAGACTGGGGACTCTTTCAAATCATCAATCCCCTTCTCAGAGAATGTCGGTCTTTTCTCGATTAGGGAAGAATCCCCAAGAGGAACGAAGAGCCAAATTATCAGGAGATTCCCTCCAAATTATAGCTCGTCAAGAAGTTCTTAAATGATTGAATCAACAAAAGGCAATGTCTCATCAAAGATATGAAAGAAGACAATATCACCAAAATGTTGATAAAAGGGATGTGATGCATTATGCATCCATCAATGTCATCAATGCCGTTGTTGCTAATCCACCAGAGGAGACTCACTCAGGGGACTCAGATGAAGAGCGTCATGCTCAAGAAAATGTACGCACCGATACAAATGAAGAAGGTGTGCGTACACGAAGTCAAAGGATTACTCAGAACCTAGGTAATCCACTTCCTTCTCTCCAAAAAGTATCCAACAAAGGGAGGGGAAAGAATCAGGTTACATATCCTTCCTCTGGAGAAGGTCAATCGCTCTCATTAGAGCAAACATTTGCATAACAAGAGGATGAAATGAAAGAATTAAGAAGGATGAATGCAGAACTACATTAGAGTAGTCTTCTTCTTAAGAATGCTGAAGTCCGACAGCCGAAGGAATTTCTTGCAGTTACTGAGATGGATCAGGAATATCCTCCTTTATCAGTACACCCTCAGAAGTCTAATCTTACGGGTCAAACGCAACAACGGTTAGCAGTGCTACCATCCGTTGCAGTACCAACCACCACGTCTGTCCAAGCTCCATTCATTGCACCTACCCAAAACCAAGTTCAACCTGATGTTTCTCAAAAGTTGATAACTACTATTGAGTCATTAACAGCTCGGTTAGAAACTATGGAAGGGAAACGGGCGCAAGTTCAACCAGAAATGAATGTTTACCCTGAATGGGTAGATTCAATTTCTCCTCCATCCAGTTTTGGAAACCCTGTTTTCCCTACTTTCAACGAATCAGGCGACCCTGAACAACATTTGATGCATTACGTGTCTTGTTGTGATCCTATGATGGGAACTCCAGAGCAGCAAGAAGCAGTAAAACTCAGATGCTTTGTGTGAACCTTGCAAGGACCAGCTTTTGTCTGGTATACAAGCTTGCAATCCCGGTCAATCATCAGATGGGAGGATCTTCGTCAAAAATTCCTTCTTTAGTTCAGCTCAACTTTTCCAAAGACGAAAGTTTTCGATCTTACAAACTGCAAGCAAAGGGAAAATGACAGAGTCTCTAATTTCATTGCTCGCTGGAAGGGAATAACGTATTCCCTTAGTTTAGCACTCCCTCAGGAAGAGCTATTACAAATCTGTGTGGCAAATTTTCATGACGAATTACGCACGCCATTGATCCCTGTGAAATACACAGGAGGGTTTCGAGACCTTACTTCAATCGCTCAGCAGATTGAAGATTCCCTTATACAGGCTAAGGCTAAATCTCGTGTAATTCCATCAGTTCTAGGAAGGAGAATGGGTAAAGAGGAAACTGCTACAGTTATGCTTAAACAAGCACATGTACCTATTTATACTTCAAAACCTTCATCTTCTCGAAGGGCTCCACCTCCTGAACTCCAACAACAAAGGCCGTTTTGTCAAAATGATCAAAGAGATAAATGACGAAAACAATTTGAGGATTTGAAGAGTAATACATGCTCCTTCCTAAGTGAGCAAGTTCCTGGTTACTGCATTTCAGCTGTGGAAAATAATTTGGTTCAATTACCAGTGCCCAAAAGGCCAACCAAGGAAGGAGATGAAGACCATCCCAATTATTGTCTCTTTCATCAAATGTTGGGGCATCCCATCCAGGAGTGTTTTGTCTTTAAAGACCTCCTGCAAAAGATGGTCGACATGGGACAAGTCATATTGAAGGGTTCTTCAGCTCATGTAGCGTGTGTTACCGCTACAGATCCAGAGGAAGGAGGCAAGTGGCAGGAAGTCAAAAGCAAAACTGCGCAAAAATATGATGATTGGATGGTCAGAAAGACAATCAATCGGACCCATGCCATTTTGCGAACACAATTGAAGAAGCCAATTGTGTCTCCTACAAAATCTGTAGTGAAGCCTCCATCAAAAGACAAATCCTCAAAAGGGCAGCGCAATTGAAAGAAGAAAGAGAAATCAGAAGAAGATGAGTATGTATCAAGGCCTAAGTTGTCTTTGACTCTGGCAGATTTCATGCCATCTACTTCAAAGCCACGGGCACCGCCCCACCAAACGGCACAGTCTAAACAGGCTAACCAGGCAGAGTCTTTATCAGACGAAGAGTTAATCTTCAGTTCTGTTTATATGATTCAATTAACAGATCTGTATTCCTGTCATAATTTTGATGATCCTGAATTCCCTGTATCAAATAAGGGAATCCGAGGAAGTTCAAGAGGTTCAGGATACAAGGGAAGACGTGGATCTTTCCGAAGCCACTACTCCAATTCTACCCCTTCTAGCACTGTGTATGCAGCATAAACTCGTGGTAGAGCCCTTCAGCGAGCTCAAAAAGAACAAGTAAGTTCTTCTGCCAATGGCCAACTCAGTTTTGGCACAGTTATTTTGGAAGACTAATTAAAGATTCCATCTTCTTTATCTCAGCAAGTAAATGGATCTAATCGGTCTAATCTTCCAAAACCAAGGATATTGCCAACTTCTATCCCAATACAAGATGCATCAGCTTCCAAAGCATCTGCTTCCAAGGTACCTGCTAAACCACAAATTCCTGTTGGGAAACGCAGACCTTTAGATCAAAAGTATGATATATTGAAACACTTGGCCCAAGTACCAGCCAAGTTATCAATTTTGGATGCTTTGAATCTGTCAAAAGATCTTCGGGAAGCACTCATCGAAGCTTTGTCAAGTCCTTAGGAGTTTGAAGCTGAAATTGCTGCATCTGAAGTCTATCACATACAGAATAATCCTGCAGAATGCCATGCAGTGATATCTTTTACTGATAAAGATGAATATGATGTTGTGCATGGGAACATAAAACCTTTTTACTTATCTAGAAAAGTCAATGGTGTAGATATACGAAGAGCTTTCATTGACAATGGTTCAGGAGTCAACCTCATGCACATTCGTACACTTCGTCGATTGGGCCTCACGGAATCTGATTTATCTCCTTCTACCATGATGTTACAAGGATATGATAAAAATGAACAAGAACCACTGGGCGAAGTTACACTGAGAACCCATTTTGGAGATCTTGTATCCAATTCGGATTTCATGATTGTTGATCAAGACTCAGCTTTCAACTTCTTTCTTGGAAGACCTTGGCTACATCAGCATACAGCTATTCCTTTATCATGCCATCAATGTCTCAAATACTGTTTCAATGGTCAAGTTGGAACATTGTATGGTGATAAGGCCCCGTTCAAGACATGTGAGTCTCAATACATTGAGGCAGAATTTTATCACATGAAGGGAAGAGAAAAATCTAAAATGATGGAAATTACCAAAATTAATGCTCCATATGGTTTGGAGAAAAAACCAATAAATCCATTTACACATGTGAGTACAGATTATGTGTTACCTATCAGTCAAATTGACAAAATAGGCCCAAATCAAAATACTCTTATGGAAAGATCCATAATTTCAATTACGGCAATTGATCCAGACAACATGGGAGAAATTGGTAACCTACCAAATAGTGATGAAAGCATAAGTGGTGACGTTTTCATTTCATCTGTTGAAGTCCAACAAGTCTATACTTCACCAATCATGCCAGAAGAAGTTATAGCAACACCAGAGGTGAATAATGATGTCGATTCTCAATCCATCATCTCCTCTTTATTTCCCAAAGAAGGCCCTTTATCATCAATAAGGTCGGAAATGGAAACTTCTTCTTCAAAATGTGAAAATTTTGACATCTCTTATGATCATGAGAATTTCATTTTTTCATATACAATGCAAGTAGAAACCGACAAAATAGCACATAATGAAGAGAAAGAGGAAGGTCTTAGATATTCTCCTCCAGCATTTGAAGAGGGTATCTCTACCACTGTGGATGAACTCAGAGAAATAAATCTGGGTACAGAGAAAGATCCACGCCCCACTTTAATTAGTGCGGCCATAACCCTTGAAGAAAAAGAGATGTATATTTCTTTTCTAAAGCAAAATAATGATATTTTTTCTTGGAACTATACAGAAATGCCTGGGCTTGATCCTGATGTTGCTACTCATCATTTGGGTTTACCAAAAGAACATCGAGGATTTAAGCAAGCCGCGAGAAGAACACACCCAACTTATGCTTCAAAAATTGAAGTTGAAGTTGATAAACTGATCAAAGCTAAATTCGTCAGAGAAGTTTAGTATCCAAAGTGGTTGGATAATATTGTCCCTGTAAAGAAAAATAACGGACAAATTAGGGTTTTCATCGATTTCAGAGATCTTAATCGGTATTATCCTAAAGATGATTTCCCAGTTCCTATTACAGAACTCGTAATTGATGCGACCGCTGGCTATGAAGTACTTTCCTTCATGGATGGATATTCCGGATATAATCAGATCTGAATGGCCCCAGAAGATGAGGAATATACAGCTTTCAGAGCTCCTCAAGGTGTGTTTCGTTACCGGGTGATGCCATTTGGTTTAAATAATGCAGGTGCAACATATCAATGCGCCATGCATCGTATCTTCAAACCTTTCTTAGGTAAGTTTGTTGAATGCTATGTGGATGATTTGGTGGTTAAATCCAAACAATGTTCTAATCACTTGACTGATTTGGAAGTCATATTCCACAAACTTCGACAACATAATTTGAAGATGAACCCCTTAAAATGTGCTTTTGGGGTAACCTCAGGAAAATTCCTCGGCTTTGTTGTACGCCATCATGGTATTAAAGTCGATCCTGAGAAGGCCAAATCAATACTTGGTATGTCACCTCCTCATAATTTGAATGAATTAAGAGGACATCAGGGACACTTAGCATATATTTGGCGTTTCATCGCCAATTTGGCAGGCAAAAGTTTACCCTTTACCAAATTATTGAAGAAAGGAGTCACTTACCAGTGGACTGAAGAATGTCAAGAAGCGTTTGATGTTCTCAAGAAATACCTCCTGAGTCCACCAGTACTCATGCCACCTGTTGAACGTAGACCACTTATCCTCTATGTGACAGCTCTGGAGCGATCATTGGGTGCCTTTCTCGCTCAAAAGAATGATGCTGGGAATGAAAATAGCCTCTACTATCTCAGTAGAACTATTATTGAAGCAGAAACCCGGTATTCAAGTATTGAGAAGTGCTTCCTAGCATTAATCTTTGCATTTCAGAAACTGAGACACTACCTACAACATCACGAGGTCCAATTAGTATCTCGCAATAATCCGCTCAAATTCATCCTTATTCATCATATACTTACAGGACGTCTAGCAAGGTGGGAAGTTATTTTGCAGCAGTTCGACATTCAGTATGTGTCTCAAAAGGCAATAAAGGGCCAAGCTCTGGCTGATTTCCTGGCTGAACATCCTTCCATGGAAGACACGTCTTCAAATATTGAACTCCCTGATGAGGAAGTTTTCTCTATTCAAGAGAATCCACAAACATGGGAAATGTATTTTGATGGTGCTTCCAGAAGTCCAACTGGGAAGAAAATGGAAAATCCTAAATTCAACAAAGTTGGTTTTGGAATTGTGCTCATTTCTCCAGATAAGGCAGTGTTACCTTATTCCTTTTTATTGTGGGAAGGTGGTACCAATAATGAAGCTGAATGCCAAGCTCTTATTACAGGCTTGGAGTTAGCGTTTCAAGCACAAGTGAATCACTTAAAAGTGAAAGGTGATTTAGACTTGGTAATCAAACAAGTCAATGGGGATTATGCCATCAGAAAAGAAGAATTAATCCTTTTGTATGATTACGTCAGAGAGTTAATGGTGGAATTACCTACCGAACCGACATTTTCTTATGTCCCAAGATCACAAAATGCTCAAGCTGATGCACTGGCTAATATAGCCACAGCTCTAGCAGATCCAAATCAGGACGAGACAACCATCAGTATTGCCCACCGTCGTGCAATTTCACATTATGTTCAAGCCAAAACAGAGGAAATTAATGAAATTAGTCTCATTCCTGAACCATATGGTCATATTACAGGATGGATGTCACCTATCAGGGAATACCATTAAAATGGAACACTTCCACCTGATAGAGCCAAGAAAGAACAAATCTGGCGACGTGTGGTCAATTTTACTCTTTATGATAGCCCAAACCACCTAGAGAAAATTCTTTACAAACGTGGTTTTGCTGGAGTTCTCTTAAGATGCATTGATGGTGAAGAGACAACGGCTGTCATGAGAGAAGTGCATGCAGGAGTCTGTGGTGCCCACCAGTCTGGACATAGATTGTCTGATCAAATTCTAAGGCTTGGATACTTTTGGCCTTTAATGATACAAGATTGTGTTGATTTCGCAAAGAAGTGTCATTCATGTCAAGTACATGCCAACTTCATTCATCAACCTCCAGAGTTGCTTCATACAGCTAAATACTCATGGCCATTTGCCACAAGGGGAATGGATGTGGTGGGACCTTACCCTTCAGCTACGGCCAAGCAGTTTAAGTACATTCTTACTGCTACTGATTTCTTTTCCAAATGGGCAGAGGTAGTACCTCTCAAAGAAGTCAGTTCTTAATGCATTTTTAGCTTCGTCAAGTCTAACATCATTACTAGATTTGGTGTCCCTCAAACCATATTGACGGACAATGGCACCAAATTCTGTTCTTCTGAGGTGAAGAAATTGTATCAAGAATACAACATTAAATCCAACCATTCATCTCGGTATCATGCGGAGGCCAATGGACAAATAGAAGCCTTTAACAAGACTCTTTAAAATATACTGCAAAATATGGTGGATAAATATAAGAGGTCATGGCCTGATAAACTCTTTCATGCTTTATGGGATTATCGAACTACCACCCGCAATGCTACGCGGTCAACTCCATATTCGTTGATATATGGAACAGAAGCAGTCTTGCCAATTGAAGTTCAATTTCCCTCACTCATAGTAGCCATCTGTGATCAGTTATCTACAGATGAGCAATCCCAAAAGCGATTGAATGAATTGGAATGGTTAGATGAGAAAAGATTGTGCACTTTGCACCACTTGGAAATCTATCAGAATTGAATAGCACGAGCTTTTAACAAAAAAGTTCGTCTTCGTTCATTCATTCAGGGAAAATTGCTATTGGTTCTCAGAACACCAATGATACCAAGAAAGAAGCCTCCCAAGCTTGAACCAAAATGGGAAGGACCTTATTCAATACATAAGGTCTACTCCAATGGAGCTTATTCATTAATCTCAATGGATGAAGAACTCATCACGACTCCAACCAATGCCAGATTTCTGAAGAAATATTTTGTATAAACACAAAATATGGTCCCCAGAACCAAGATTCTTATAAATGGTTCATACAACAATGGTCCATTATGACCTTAAACTGCAACTTCGTCCAACATGACGTTAAACTGTAGAAAAAAGAATTTGTCCCCGCAACATGACACTAAACTGTGAAGCACCATTTCGTCCTTGCTATATGACGTTAAACTATACAGCAATGGTCCAGTATGACATTAAACTACAACTTCATCCAACATGACGTTAAACTGTAGAAAAAAAGAACTTTTCCCCGCAACATGACACTAAACTGTGCAGCACCATTTCTTCCTTGCTATATGACGTTAAACTATACAGCAATGGTCTAGTATGACCTTAAACTGCAACTTCGTCCAACATGACGTTAAACTGTAGAAAAAAAGAACTTGTCCCCGCAACATGACACTAAACTGTGCAGCACCATTTCGTCCTTGCTATATGACGTTAAACTATACAACAATGGTCCAGTATGACCTTAAACTGCAACTTCGTCCAACATGACGTTAAAATATAGAAAAAAGAACTTGTCCCTGCAACATGACACTAAACTGTGCAGCACCATTTCTTCCTTGCTATATGACGTTAAACCATACAGCAATGGTCCAGTATGACCTTAAACTGCAACTTCGTCCAACATGACGTTAAACTGTAGAAAAAAGAACTTGTCCCCGCAACATGACACTAAACTGTGCAGCACCATTTCGTCCTTGCTATATGACATTAAACTATACAGCAATGGTCTAGTATGACCTTAAACTGCAACTTCGTCCAACATGATGTTAAACTGTAGAAAAAAAGAACTTGTCCCCGCAACATGACACTAAACTGTGCAGCACCATTTCGTCCTTGCAATATGACATTAAACTATACAGCAATGGTCCAGTATGACCTTAAACCGCAACTTCGTCCCACACGACGTTAAACTGTGAAAACGTCCCTCATGTCCAGCAAGACGTTAAACTATGACGTCCTAACTACATGACGCTAAACTATATAAAAGTCCCTTACGTCCGGAAAGACGTTAAACTATATAATCATCAAAGGTCCAGCATGACAATAAACTGCACCGTCCACGGTCCATGCATATGACCTTAAACTATTCTCACTTTCGTCCAACATGACGTTAAGCTATGGAAAAAAAATCCCCAATGCATCCAACATGACGTAAATGGTGTGTTATTTTGTCCTTACTGCATGACATTAAACTGTGCAGTCCCCCATTCTCCCAACATGACGTTAAAATATATTGTCCCCATCGTCCTACCTACATGACGCTAAACTGTACAGAAAATTCTTTATATGTCCTACATGACATTAAACTGTATTTTGTCCCTACTACATGACACTAAACTGTGTAGCACCAATAGTCCTAACTGCAAGACTTTAAACTGCATAGTCCCTTTATATGTCCTACATGACATTAAACTATGCATCGTTAAAGTTGTTGTTACCTCTTGTTTCTCACACCGAGTATGAATCACGTGAGCTTAGAGAAAACCTCAACCATAACACTCTCTTTGGGTCTCTAACCATGTATAAGTCCCAACAACATTTTTTTTATTAGATCGTTGTCCCCAAGAACAACTTGATCATTAATTCATTCTTTAATTGAACTACACGGAATTTGATCCTTGCCCTCCAGGCTGGGTATGTAGGCAACCTACCAGGGTTCAAGCCCAAAAACAATATCTTCACGTTGGTTCACCACCATCTCATTTGATGTTGATTCGTGAAAACGCCCATAGAATCAATATCTTTACATTGATTCACTTTCATCCTTGTTATATAACGTTAAACTATGCAACACTTTTGTCAGGTACGATAATAAACTACAATACTCTTTGATTTCCTCATTTGAGAGAAAACTCTTATTGAAATTGATTTTTTTTTCAATCATGTTTCATTTCAAAAGACTACGTGCATACATGGAAATGCCTAAACTTTTTATCTTGGGTTAAACCATCATTGTACTAAATTCCCCTTTCACCCTTCACATGTACGAACCAAATTTGTACAAAGGGTAGTTCTAGAACTATGTGGTCTTGATTTCCATCCTTATGGGATACGTAGGAATGTTCGAGTATCCCTCGAATCTAGCCCTAAGTCTCTTGGGACTAACCCTAAATTTCACTTTCAGTCCCTTGGCTGAAAAGTCCTCATGAAAACACACACTGTATATTCATTATTATGGTCTGAATTCTATGACCCTAAACTAAGATCTCTAATACTTTCAACCTGCACGACGTTAAACTGCATTTCAATAACTACGTATGTCTTTATTCTCATTTTTATGAGATACGTAGTGAAGTCCAAAATTTCAATTCAGGACCCAGCCACAACATGATTATGGTTATCATTGACCTATGTATCTCTATATATATTGGACAATACCCATCTTTATGTGTTATAATCCTAACCTTAAATATTTTCAGATCTTCATAACCCTTTTAATGACTTCTAGTCCAAAAAAATTCAAACTTCTGAGAATTCTTTTTCTTGACTATGCAACACGTGCCCATAGGTGGCCTTGCATAAACAGTCCACATAACAGACTTGTCAGCCAAAAGATGCTCTTTATTTGACCTTGCAGCCAATGCCCTTAGGTGGCCCTGCATATTTCAACCCCCTAACGGGTTTGTCAAATAATGGTAACTTCATTCTTGGGAAGAATGCCTCTTTTGTCCTTATTTGTCTTAAACGACAGTATGTAGGGATCTGCAAAAAATAGTCATCCATAACATATTTGTCCCATATCCATTTTCATGATCAGAAAGTATTCAAGTCTATGGATTATTCTTCTTCCCTACGTTTGGGTCAGACCTTCGTAGGAGCGATATTCATCCAATTCTTTGATAATCTTGTCTGAAAATATCTTCTCCATATTCAAGTACCTCTTTCCATACAAAAAACTCTATACTTTAGAAAATTTGAATATCCATAAACTTTCACTGGCTTTTAGCACTAGGAAAGTAAATTTTTGAGAGTTATTTCGCCTGACTATGTAGCATGTGCCCATAGGTGGCCTTGCATAAACAGTCCACATAACAGACTTGTCAGCCGAAAGATACTATTTATTTGACCATGCAGCCAATGCCCTTAGGTGGCCCTGCATATTTCAACCCCCTAACGGGTTTTGTTAAATAATAGTAACTTCATTCTTGGAAACTACTTCTTCTAATAACTTTTAGCTCTTTTTCATATCATTTCTCAGATTCAAATATTCTTAAGCCATAGTTTACATTTTTTCTCTCATACTTGAGTATGGTAATATGTTATCAGATAAATTGTCAAGGAATTGAATCAATTTTAATCCATTTTGGTCAAATCTATTTCGACCTTAAACATTAGCCCCTTTATGTCTGACATGAATGACTTTAAACTGCCCACAAAAGACAAAGGAACTCTGAATAAAAGTCAAGTTCCAGCTCACTAAACATACATTCTGTATGATTTAGGTGGACCATGCACAACCGAGGGTCGTATCCCTACGTGATGCGCACTTGCGCGCCGACCTCTATACCCTGAAGACTTGCGCGCCCCCTTTTCCTTTGGATGGATTCAATTTCCTCAGAGTCAAATCCTCATTTCTCTCCAGATCCAACTCTGAGGGGGGGACTTTTGTTGACGCTCCTTTCGTCACAAAATCTAAAAAATCGGAAAGGGGGAATATCTGAGCTCAAAGTGATTCAACCTTTGAAGAAAATATCAAAAATCGACAAAGGCATGAACAAAGGATCAAAATAAACTTCACCGCGCAAGTTATATCACTGTCGCGCAAGTCCACTTGCGCGACTCCCTTGGCCTCACAAGTGACTTGCGCGGCCTAAGTGATAACCGCCCGGTAACTGCCCAGGGTCTTCTCCTGCCTATAAATAGACCTTGTGGGCCCCCCATTCGAGAGTATCTTTTTCCAGAAACTCGGATTGAATCTCCCGACGCCCAAGTCTCCTCTCAAAGCTTCCGGAACACTTCTAAGGTAATTTCATACCTAGAACAGAAGATCTAAAGAGAGGGAGTAAGGCCTAAGTGTTGAAATACATCAACACTTGCGCGCCTGAGTGGCCAATCCTTAAGGGAAGTGGCCACACTTGCGTGCCGCCTTTATTCCTCCGATAGAACTTGCACGTCCCTTTTCTGGAAGAACCTCAAGAGGATTCAAAAGGCTTTAATAAAGAGTCGCTCAAGTATTTCAATGTTGGTTGAAAATCGCGCAAGTACCCCACGTGTCGCGCAGATATACCTGCGCGACCAATACTTGCGCGCCGCCGCAGTACCTGCGCGCCTTCTAAGACTTGCGCGACCCTTCCTTTGTTGGGTGCCCATCTTTCCCATTTTACCCCTCTTAAGCCATTTCACCTTTCCTATTCAAGATTCAGTCTTCAAGATAATCTTCAAAGCCATTTATGGCATGATTTCTTGATTTGACTTCCTTATTTGAAAGGAATTCTGTGGAATATCTCTCAAGACATAGTGATTTATACATTTTTATGTCACCAATGATTGAGAATTCATTCATTAAACCTCATCCTTTAAGATGAGAGAATCCTTAACCTGGGTTTCCTTCTTAGGAATAATCCCCAGTTATAAGTCCTTTAATCTGGGCATCCTCTTCAGGAGTAAGCCCCAAACCTTAATTCCTTAACTTGGGCATCCTCCTCAGGAGTAAGCCCCAATCTTAATCCTTTAATATGGGAATCCTTCTTAGGAGTAAGCCCCAATCTCAAATATGGGCATCCTTCTTAGGAGTAAGCCCCAATCTCAAATATGGGCATCTTCCTCAGGAGTAAGTTCCCAAATCTGGGCATCCTCCTCAGGAGTAAGCCCCAAACCTTAATTCCTTAACTTGGGAATCCTCCTTAGGGGTAAGCCCCATGTCCTCTAATTTTGGGCATCCTTCTCAGGAGTAAGCCCCAATCTCAAATATGGGCATCCTTCTTAGAAGTAATCCCCGAGTCCCTTAATTTGGGCATCCTTCTTAGGAGTAAGCCCCAAGTCCTCTAATTATGGGCATCCTTCTTAGGAGTAAGCCACAATCTCAAATATGGGAATCCTCCTTAGGAGTAAGCCCCAAACCATAATCCATAACCTGGACCTCCTTTTCAGGAATAAGTCCTAGTCATAAATTTTGGGCTTCCTTTTCAGGAGTAAGCCCTAAGTCCCCTAATATCTCTTAACCAGTCCTAATTTTCGTTTGATTTGGGATTCCTTCTCAGGAGTAAAACCTAGTTATCAATCCTCTCCTAATTTGGGTTTCCTTTTCAGGAATAAGTCCCAAGTTAGAGTATTCAAATCTCCATAAAGAACATATACCTTTATGGACCTTGTTCCTCGATTTTCTCCCTAAAAGTAAATCCTAACCTTCATCTATCTGGGCATTCATATATACATAAGCCCCAAACCATTTCTTATGATTGCATCTTTCATGGCACAATTGACTATTTTTTACCAATACCTCTTGTTTCTCACACCGAGCATGAATCACGTGAGCTTAGAGTGTAAAAGTAATTGTGACATCCTGCTTTGAGCCATCAATCATAAACATCATACCCTTATTCAAACTACGTGGGTTCTGATTCCTTTGTCAAAACAAAGGATACGTAGGTAGCCCATCTATGGGTTCGATCCCAACTTTGAAATAATTCATGTCCTTCTGAATGACAATAAACATCAAGTGCCCCACTGAGTGGATTTAAAACTAGCCTGGTCATCATAATGACCAAGAGACTTTTATATGAATGTTTTGAAGGTTTCCATTGACCAAGAATCTCTAAATAGATATAGATGATTCTCTATTGATGAAGAACCTCGAATACATATAAAAGATTCTCTAAATTTCTTACATATTTAATCATTGATTATCAAAACTAAAGGAAAAGCTCATTTTATACTTGGTAATGTAATAAGGATTCACGAACATAACTTAAATATATAAAGAGAGTCCCGGAGTAGACAATAATTCCCCTCAAAATGTTGTGATGAGTCCGACCTCCCATCCTCTCGACCAATGAAAATTCCTAAGCCTAATTATTCCATAAGCTAATGAGCGCCTACCTTTGGAAAGTAGGTCCAAACGGATGTGGAATCATTGGATGTTTCCGGTTCTACGAACAAACCCTCTAGAAACCGATTGGAACGTTTGAATATCCCATCCAGGAGGTCATCCCCGAATTCCGTGCAAAACATGTACCTATTTATGTTTATAGTTTCTAACGTCAAACATTAAGAAGCTTTGCCTAATTTCACTTGGATAGTGTCATAGAGGATCACACCCTAAGTGTATCCACAATCTCAGTTAAATTCTAGCATTGAATTTAACAAGTTAGAATAAATAATTTTTATTTGGTGATTCATGATTACCATAATTTAATATCAATATATTTCAAATAATAAGTGAGTTAAATTATATTAATCATTGGTATATATGTTTAGATAATATAATATTTACTATATTTATCTATGAATGTATTAATATTTATTTATTAAATTAATAGTAATTATTTGCGTATCAATAAATTTCAATGAGTGAATGTTGAATGAGAGTGGTGGTCCGATTGGACATAATATAAATGATATTTATTTATTCTTAAAGGTGCTTCACAAGTTACAAAATTAATAATAATAATAATAATAATAATAATAATAATTTTATTATTATTATTATTAAGTATGGGTTCAATTAAGAATTATATTGATGATAAAGGTTTAGTTTGTAATTTTGCAAACCAAAAACTAAAGTAGTAAATATATAATTATATTATTTTTAAAAAACAATTTGGTGGGATGAATATTTAGACTGTGAATCAATCAAGGTCTAGTGAGATATTAGGAGACCTATACCTCTTTCCTCCCTTCTTCTCTCAAGTTAATGAATTATCATCAAGAGATATCCCTTTCTGAGGAATAAATCTTCTATGATCAACCAAGAACATCGAAAGAGATAGAAATAAGCCTATCGATCACATGATTATTCTAGAGAAACACCCATATATTATGATGAATGTGTGGAACATCTCTATAGGTATTCTACACTATAATCCTATAGTTAAATAACAGTATAACATGATCTTATTAACCAGACCATCATAGAATCTAGAATTATAAGATTATTTAATTCTACAACTGCTCATTAATTTATTATAAATAACACATGAATATATTTTTCTTCTTGTTCTGGTGTCTTGATATAGTCATGTAATATACTGTTTTCATTGAACATGATGTGAAATCCATGTTTTCTAATAGGTTAGTACACAGAATTTCCCAATATTTTTGTGTATTTGATATACTATATATGGACTAATATACTGTGAATAATGATGTCACATGCCATGAATGTTGGACTACATGACATGTACCTCAATTCATTCCACTGGCTGGAACAAACCCAATCTGAATCCATGTGTGGCAGACATGATAATAAGATAAATACATGATGTGTACTTTTGTACGTTTCATGTAGCCTACTGCTGGTAATGTTCAAACAATTTCATAAAAAAAGAATTAATTATGTAGAACCCTAGTTTTGTAGTGTGAAATCATTTTTATACATTTTTATATTTTTAGTATTGATGGGTAATATTTGGGAGAGTTTGGGAAGGTTTTGGAAATATTTGGATGCTTTTTAAATGGTGCACCGTTTGAGCATGGTTAGGGGAAACTATGTAGAATCCCAAGGTAACTGTGTTCCATGGGATAGTGGTCCTATGAAAGGATTGGTCATAGTTTTTTTAACCATCCAAAGAGGATGTTTGATGTTCCCTTTGAGGTAGTATCGTGCGCATGATTAGCACACGATTTTTCTAACTTGGTGAGTTAGGCATACGCGGCAATGAAAATACTATTTTTAAACCTGGGCTTGGTTGGGATTTTCCTTAAACCCTCCATTATTACTCCCACTCGATCTTTATACAATAATTTTGGTTCTCAAGGGTTATGGGGACTCTCCCACTGATTTTTCAAGAAAAATAGATGGGTTTCTTGGTGGTTTGATGGCAGTTCTTCTCAGGTAAGTCTCTTCTGTTGGTTGTTTGTGGGCTTCCCTATATCTACTCCTCTCTCTCTCGCTCTCTAAATTTTCTATATCTACACTCATAAATTTCAATATAATTTTTTTCCTAAGATGATGATATTTTGGTTTTTTTAAGATAGGGAAAGGGATCTAGAGTAGTTTTGTTGAAGTTTTTCCCGGATTCGGTGTGCGGTGGGTCTATATCTTAGGAACCCTAAGGTATGTGGATTATCTCTTGACTCTAATGTACTATACATTTAGGTCTTGTTTTCAATTATTTTTATTTCATTGAAATTAATTTTTAATATGATTTTTGAATCTTGCTCGAAACCCATTTGGTGATGATTTTGGGATTTTAGTAAAATGGGATATTGTTGCAAAATGGGTTTTGATGGGTGATTTTAAAAATTTTATTTTAAAATACATAATGGTTTGAATTAGGTATATTTTTATATAAATGATTAATTTCAATAAATTTGGTTTTTATTGAAATGTGATTTGTCATGGAAAATGGTTAATGGGCATTTTCAACAAATGAGTGATTTTTCGAAATGATTTTGCATGTGTTGGAAACGGTTCTGTGCATAATGTTTGGACATAGTGTGATTTATGTTTTTTGTTTGGTTATTTATTATGGATAGTGTTATTTATGTGTGATGTGGGTGGGAAGTCTCACTATAAAAGGTAATGGATAATAGATTTAAGGGCTTTCATTAAGGATAAGTGGTTGGGAAGTACCACTAGATTGGGAATTTATTGAATGGCCTTGGACGAGAAGTTCCAACATGTTTATTATCCTATTATGTATTGTTATGAAAGATGGAAATGGTTTTTCTAATGTGTGATGACGAAATTAATTGTGTTATGGTTTTTCGGATTTCCCTTATTTTTTGTGGATATTGGTAAACCTAGCTTGGTAAGAGTGTGTATGGATTTTTTTTAATTATTTAACTATTTTATTCATTGTATAAAATGTTTTATGTAAATGTGCTAATAGTTTTATCCTAGTGGAATCTGTAGGGATGTAATTTTGGTAAGACCTACTGATCATTTGTGATCACCCCCTGCTTTGAAACTTTGGTGCTTTTGTAAATGTCATTTTATGAGACATAGGTAAGGGTAAAGCATCTCATTTTTCTAGTGGATGGTTATGATGATTAGGTAGTATGGTGGTTCTTAGAGAGTGGATCTTAGTGTGGATATATAGAGAGTTTCATGGTTTCCTTTGGGATTGGATCTTTTGTCTTCGACTTGGTACTCTAGAAATGGATATTGGGGTTTTTTGTATTGATATTTAGGACTTTTCGAGTGGTAAAACATTGTTAATATGAATCATATAGCGTTGTTTGGTTATTAAATGTTTGGTTGGTGGAATATATCCAAAGGGAAAATTGTTCCCCACATATTCTTATAGCCAACATAATTCATTTCCAGCTATTGGTTCCTTGTGAACGTCGCCTATATCCTGGTAGCATATCGCTTATTTCTCAAGCTAATGAGGAAGTGGTTGGATGTTACCAGTGGTATAAGTTTCATTAGTTCATGACTTTCATGAGAAAGGAGTTATTCAGTCCTTTGTCTTTGACTATTGGTCATGGTGTTCCCATTCATTCTTGGTGAATTATTTGAGTCAGGTTGGAAGAAAGGTATAGGATTGTCAAAACATTAAATGTATTTCATAAAAGGAAACAACTAACCCTGTTATGATAAACAAATATTTACTAGGGTGTTGGGTACAAAAGTATTTTAGAGACACTTATAGGAATTATAAATCTTATTTTCATGGTTGTATCCAATGAGATTAGCATGACTTGAATGGTTGGAATGATATCACACTAGGATGAAAATTGTATTAATTATAATTATTTAGGATGTGTTGTGATTATGTTGATTAGTGAAAATTTAGAAATAAGTTTCAAATGATTGGATATGAAATGTGGACGAGTCTAGTATTTTGAAAATGGCACGATTTTCAAGACATAGTGGATTTTTTAAAAATGGTTCAACATGGGAAATGTGAACTTTTGGAAAGCCTGATTGGTCTAGTACAAATATAATTGAATTTTAAATGTTAATCCTTTTATTTCTGTAGCTTTGAAACTAATGGCTATTTTTTGAATTAATAGAAATGGGACTAGTTGGGCGTCGTAGAGACCAACCAGATAAGGATGATAAAAATGTTGTTTCACTTGATCCCTAGGTGAACTAGCAGCAAATGAACATTATAGTGAAAGCCTTAAATGTTTTGTAAATTGGGAATAAACGGGATTATCCAAATCATGTGGATCTTGTGGCTCAATTTGAATAGCTGAATACACCCATCTGTAGGTGTGATTTAGAGCCGAAAAGGGTATAAGCACGTTTTAATATAATGAATAGGATATTTAAATTATTGGGAACCTCGGTCGAGAAGAAAGTGAAACTAGCAATGTACATTCTAGAAACTATTTCCCTATTATGGAGGGAGTTGGTTTTCCAAGATGGAACAGACCAAGGGATGTTAAGGGAGGGTTTTGAAGAAATTTTTAATAAGAAACTCAACCCTCATATGTTCTGAATTTAGTTCACAATGGATTTGTTTAGCTTGAATCAAGGGAACTTGTTGGTAATAGAATATTCATTTATGTTCATGAACATAGAGTGGTTTGTACATGAGGTGGAAGGTAGTACATCATTGAAGACATGTATTTTTATGCTGGATTGAGGCATAAAATTCTTTTAAAAATTATGTTGATGTGAATTATATATTACAAATACTTGTTGAATAGGTAAATCATAGATGAATGGGATATCATGGATCGAAATTCGGGGGAAGTATGTTGGAACCCATTGGGAATAGTCGGATCTTCAATGTTGGGTTTAAGAGAAAGAGGGACACTAATTTATAGGGTAGAAGTATGTTCAGAATCTGACGACCGGATCAGTGGATCTTCCTCGGAAGCCTCATAGTAATACATCAAATTTTTAGTGTTGATATATGGGTAACATTAAACAGGATTGTGTGACACAACCTCAAGCATGTCATATCTGTATGGAGATGGGGAATCTTCAAGAGTATTGTTATAAAGCTACGAGGTTGGGTGTTCATGAAAATCCTCAGGGGTCATAGGAATCCTATGAATTGATAGGATGGGGTTAAAAATATACCCCTCATTATTATAGTAATTGTAGTCATGGTGACTTTAAGAACACCACGACATATCAGTAGGGAAATAAATAACAGTGTGTGGAAACCAAGTAGTTGTTTGGAGCTGCGCAAGTTATGATGGATGATCAGTCAACACTGTCCATGGTGAGAGGTATGGTTCTCTTAATCCCCACCTTGATGTAAGTACTGTATGATAAAAGTTCTTTGAATTATTTTATTGATTCATGTTCTGTTAGTTTTCTGGGATAAAATATGGAAATAATGCCTTATGATTTGAATCTTCAAACTCCTATAGGTCAAAGAGAGTAGAGAGCCTTCATGTGTAGAGTATGCTATGTAGTTATGGATGAAGATGGGTTAATGTGGGATTTATCAGTGATTTACATGGATTCATATAGTGTAATACTAGAAATACATTGGGTGGAAATGTTAAAATCCAACATCAACTATTATGAATGAATGTTTAGTTTTATGATGGATGATGGAATCACACGTATCTGTAGATTGGAGAAGAATGAAAAGATGTGTTCAAAGTATTTTTTTGGAAACAACTATTAGCATGATATTTTATCAGTTATTTTAATTTTCATTAGCCTCAATGGAAGGAATTCTGCATAGAGTCATTCCAGCGGTGGGTGATCAGTTTTTTGATGTCTTTCATGAACAATTCTCAAGGTTTCCGCCCATGAGAGAAGTGGAGTTTATGATTGATCTCCATCTGAATACCATTCCTATCTCAATTTCATCTTACTGAATGTAACCAAAATAATTGAGGGAATTGAATATTCAGTTGGAGGAGTTCGAAAACAAAGGATTCATCTGGCCTATCACGTCTCTGTCGGTAGCACCAGTTCTTTTTGATAAAAAGTTTGATGAAACTCTTTAGTAATGTGTTGATTATCATAAGCTTAATCAAGTTACGATAAAGAAACGATATCCACTTACATGAATTTATGAATTTTTTTGATCGGTTGAGGGTAGCTCAGTGGTTCTCCAAGATTGACTTACGATTAGGATATCATCATTTGCAGGTGAGAAATGAGGATATTTTGATAATAGTCTCCAGAAGTCAATATAGCCATTATGAGCATGTGGATATTCCCGTTTTCCTGAAAAATTCACTATCAGTGTTCATGGAATTGATGAATCAGATATTTCAAAGATATCACAATTCACTTGTGGTGGTATTTGTGTATGATATAATTCTTTATTCAAGAAAAAGTTTAGAGCATGAGAAACACATGGTGATAGTGTTGGGGATCTGGAGAGATCATTAGTTGTATTTCAAATTATCAAAGTTTGATTTTTTATGTACAAGATGTTCATTTTCTTAGCAATGTGATTTCCAAGAAGGTTGTTTTAGTTGATCTAGAAAATATTGAGGTTTTTATTTCGTATCATCTTCCAAATAATGTTTTCGAGATATGGATCATCCTTGTTCTAGCTGGGCATTATCGACATTTTGTTGGTGATTTCCCATTATTGGCCTCACCAATTACAGGTTTTACATAGAAGAATGTCCTCTTTCAATGGAATGAATAGTGTCAGGAATCTTTTGAAGAGATTAAGGGTCATCATACATGATCACCACTATTGGTTTTTCGAGAACCATGGAAAGGGTATGTGTTGTATTATGACGCAATAAGATCAAGGTTACAATGTATTCTCTCTAAAGGGTATCAAGAAAATGCTTATAGATCATTGATGTTGATAGTGAGTGAGAATAACTACCCACCACATGATTTGAATATGGAAGCAATGGTTCATTCGTTGAAAATGTTTCTTCATTATCTCTTTGGTGAGAAATGCATGGTCTTTACCGATCATAATATTTAAAAGAATATTTTCTCACAATGTTATTTGAACACGAGGAAAAGGATATTGATGGTGTATCTCCGTATTTCTGATATTTACTTAATGTACAAAATGGGTAAGGAAAATTTGGTGGTGGATGCATTAATTAGAAAATCATATTCTCATATTGTGAAACAGACATCAGATAAGTTGTAGTTGGTGTCGATCATAGCCAATATATGGCGGGAATGTGAGAACCAATGTGATAGAGTTGTTTTATTTCTAATTTTTTTTCTTCCAAACTTGGTTGGATTGGATAATGAGGAATAGATATTTGATTCTGATTGTATGCAGATTAGGTTGAAACTCAAAGGTGGGATTCCCATTGAAGGATTATAACTAAATAGGAATTCAGTTTTTTATTTTTAGAATCATATGGTTGTACTAGTGTCTTGTGAGGAGGAAATTATTAGGGATTATCCTCATTCTAGGTTTGCAGTAAATCATGGAATTAGGAAAATGAATAACGCGTTGAAAGTGTTGTTTTGGTGGACTTGTATAAAAAGGAATGTGTCTGAGTTTGTTTTGAGATGATTTCCTTGTTATCAAGTCAAGACAGAGCATTAGTGGCTAATAAGAATGTTGAAATATTTACCTATCCCTGTATGGAAGTGGGAATAGATAGTGATGGATTTTTTTACAGTTCTCCAAAGAATGGTCTTGAAGCACGATGCCATATGGGTGATAGTGGATACGCTAAAAAGGTATCCCATTTCATCTTGATTCAAGAATCTCATACGGTAGAGGATATTTCCAAAATCAATATCCAGGAGGTGGTAAAGAGGAATGATGTTCCCATTTTTATTTTATCAGATAGAGATCAATGTTTTACATATCCTTTTTAGAAACCCAATTACCAATCCCTTAGGACTCAATTGATGATGAAAATGGTGTATCATCCTCATATAGATGGGATATATGAGAGGATGATACAAAAATTGGATGAAATGTTTTGGGCTTGTTTAATAGATTTTGTTGGTTCATGGGAGGATCAATTTCCATCGGTGGAGTTATCCTATAGTAACAGTTATCATGACTCCATACAAATGACACTATTTGAGGCATTGTACGATAATTTGTGTCGTTCTCAACTATGTTGAGTGGAAATGGGTGATACATCGATGGTTTGGACGAGCATTGTCCACGAAACTATGGAGAATATCAAGTTGGTCAGAAAGAGAATGGAGATGGTTCAGAGACATTAGAAATCATATTTGGGCCATCATCAATAACCATTGTTATTCGGGGTGGGTGATCATATGTTGTTGAGAATCTCTCATACGTGTAGAGAACATCGGTTTAGAAAATAGGTATAGTTATATCAATTGTATATTAGGCCATTTGAGATACTTGAGCAAGTTGAAGAGGAGGAATATATGTTGTCTATTCTACTATGGTTTAGTGTAGTGCACAATGTGTTCCAAGATTCTTGGTTGAAGAAGTATCAGCCAGATTGCGCCCATGTGATTTGATGGGATCATATTGATAAGGATTTGGATGCCTCTTTGGTGAACGTTACGGTGTGGATTTGGAGAGAAAAGAGAATGTCTGTCATGGTAAAATCAATGGTCTTGTATGCCTTTTGTGGCAGTATGGTTAGATTCAGTAAGAGAGTTAGGGGCGAGATAAAGACATGGTCGAGCAATGGCTGGAACACCTTCACCAAAACATTGTAACTTTACTTTCGTAGCATGATAAGTAAAATTTTGGGGAGAAAGTTACATCCCTTGTTTGAGGTATGTAACATTTTTTATTCCTTTTTATGTGTTTATTGTTTTGGAGTAATGTTTGGGAGAGTTTTGATAGGTTTTTTGTATGATTGTAAGCTTCTTATGGTCCGCACAATTGAGAACAATTACGGGAAACCGTGAAGAATCCAAAGATAACCATGCGGCCTAAGATAGTTGACATGCGCATGGTTTTCAGATGGTGTGACTAACTATGCATGGAGGTTGTGGGATATTCCCTTCAAAGTAGTAACACGTTCATGGTTATCACATGGTTTGCCTAACCATGCGAGCTAATCGTGCGTGGAAATAAAAATGGGGTTTTTTAATCCGAGTTTGATCGGGATTTTCCTCAAACTCTCCATTCTTCCTCCCATTAGAGCCTCACTCGGTATTTTTGGATATCAAGGGTTATAAGAGCTCTCCCACCAATTCGGGAAGCAAATCAAAGGGGTTTCTTGGTGTTTTGAAGGTGGTTCTTCTCAAGAAAGCCCCCCTCTAGGTTTTTCTGTATTTTTCTCTCGATCTACTCTTCTATCACACTCTCAATTTCTTAGATCAACACTCAGTGCATGTAGATATAGGGTTGTGGTTGCCTAAATCATGAGATTGGGTGTTTTTTAAGATATGAAATGGGATATTAATTGGATTTGAGGAAGTTTTATCATGATTCGGTGTGCGGTTGTATGGTGGGATGATTTCATCAGAACACTAATGTTGGTGTGTTCTCTCTTGACTCCACTTTTCTAGAATATGAGGAATTATTTTAAATGAGAAATAATTTTTTTTGTTTTATTGATATGTGGTTTCTCATGGAATATTTTAAAAGGTTGTTTTCAATAAATGGGTGATTTAATGGAGTAATTTGACATGTATTGGAAATGGTTGTGTGCATAATGTGTTCATTGATTATATATTATTTCTTGTGTTTATTGTGTGTGAAGTATATGGTAATTCTAACTATAAAATATGATGTATATTGGAAGAAAGGGAAAATATTATGGATAAGTGGTCGGGAAGTACCATTAGACTAGGAATGTAGTGAATAACCTTGCACAAGAAGTTCCACCATGTTTAGTTTACTTGTGTGTGTTGTTATGAAATATGGAAACAGTTGTGCTAATGTGTGAAGGTGAAATGGCTTATGGCATGGTTGTTTGGATTTCCCATGTTTTGTGTGGATATGGGTAAAGGTGGCTTGGTAAGGGTGTGTCTGGATTTTTATAATTGTTGAACTATTTAATGATTTCTATAAACTAATTTATGTAAATATGCTAATATTTTTATCCTAGTGGCATGTGTAGGGATTTCATTTATGGAAAACCTACTGAGTATTTGTTCTCACCCCCTGTGTTTTCACTTTTTTACATTTCAAAATGTTATTTTCTGGGACACATCTAATGGTAAAGCATCTCATTTTTCTAGTGGTTCTTCATGATGCTTAGGTAGTATGGTGGTTATTGGAGCATGTATATTGGTTATGATCCATGGAGTGTGTAATTATTTCATTGGGTTTGGTTGTTTAGTCTTCCACTTCTTAGTCTAGTTATGAATATGTTATTTTTTTGTATTATTATTTTGGTCTTTTTGAGTTGTAATGCATTTTTAACATGCATCATATAGTGTTGGTTGGTTATGCCTTGTTTGGTTGGATTCTTTTATCCAAAAGGAATATCCTTCCACAACTATTCTTCAATCCCTAAACATTAATTTCTATCCATTATCACCTTGAGAATATCGCCTAATTTTTATTAGCATTTCACTACCTTCTCATGTCAATATGGAAGGGGCATGATGATATAAGTGGTATCATTTTGTCCGGTCCATTACTTTCAAGTGAAAGTAGTTGTTTTGTCCTTTGGGGTTGATTGTTGGTCTTGGTGTTTCCATTTGTTCTTGGACTATTCTTTGAGTTGGGATGGTATAAAGGCGTATGATTTTTGGAACAAGAAATGTATGGGAAAAAGGTCATTACTAACCATTTTATTCTGAACATCTAGTTACCAAAGATTTGGGTTCATAAGTATTTTGGAGAAACTTATAGGAATTGGAAATATCATTTTCATGGGTGTATTCAAAGAGATGAGTGTGGAATGCATCTTAAAAATGACTTCCCACTGTAATTCATATTTTATTGAGTATAATGATTTTTTTAGTGTTGTGATTACGTTGATTGGTTAAAAATCTTGAAATTAATTTCAAATGTGCAAATATGAAATATAGATGGTTGTGATATTTTGAAAATGGATCAATTTTTAAAACATGGTAGATTTTTTTTCAAAATTTTGTAATATGGGAAATGTGAACATGTGGAACGCATGATTGAGGTAGTGGAAATGTAATTGAATTTCAAATGGTAACCCTTTTATTTTTGATGGAGTGACACTTATAGTTATTTTTGATTTGTTATAAATGGAACTATGTAGGCATCGTAGAGACCAACCAAAGGAGGCTGCTAAAAATGTGGTTGAACCTGATCCCCCGATGAAACAATATGTACTGCATAGTATAGTACAATATTTCCAAGCTGTGGATAAAGGGAATAAACCCGACAAGACAAAGCATGTGGATCATGTGGCTTAGTTTGAAAAGTTTAATCCACCCATATTTAGGTGTGATTTGGAGCTGGAAAGGGTAGAACTATGGTTGAACGAAATTAATATGATATTTGAATTATTTGGAACACCTGATGAGATGAATGTGAAACTAGTAACGTACATGATAGAAGATCTTTCCCTGTAATGGTGGAGTTGGTGGTCCAACCAAGAACAGAATGAGGGCTGTTAAAGGAGGGTTTTGACGAATTGTTTAATAAAAAATTCTACCCTCATAAGATCATAATTCAGAACACAATATAATTATTTATCATAAAACAATGGAAAATGTTGGTAAAGAAATATGAATGTATGTTCACTAACATAGTGGGTTTTTCACCCGAGGTGGAAGGCAGTACTTCCTTGAAGGTGTGTATTTTTTAAGCTGGATTGAGGAATAAATGTTTTTCTAAAATAGAGGCACTAAGTTTTAGAGATTACACATTAATGGGGAATAGAGAAATAGTAGTTGTATGAGGTGTCTCAAAGATATAGGAGGGTAAGAATGTGAATACCGAAGGGAAATAGTGGGAACTCCAATGATGGGTTCAAGAGGAAGAGGGACCCTTATTTCTAGGGTGGATGTATGGTTTAGAATCTGATGCCAGGATCTGTGAATCTTTCTCTAAATCCTTATATTAATATTTTTTTTCAATGTAACTATATGGGTCATGTTAAAAGTCATTAAATTGAACAACCACAATCATGTCAAAAATATAAGCAGATGTAACATCATTAGTGGTATTGTTATAATTATTCAAGGGAGGGTGTCCAAGACACCCATCATGGGTCACATACATCTTATGACTCAATGAGATAAAGGTCAAAAAATACCCCTCATTGTAAGATTAATGTTTTTCATGGTTATAGTAGGAACTCCACGAATCCTCAGTAGATAAATAACGAGTAGAGTTTGGAAACTAAGTAGCTGTTTGGAGATGATAAGGTTATGATGGATAACCAGTCAAGACTATATGCGGTGAGATGTATGGTTCTTTTACACTCTACTTGGATACAATAATTTTTTGATACAGGTTATTTGTATTCTTTAATTTCTTCCCATGTTGTTAGTTTTTTGGGTTTACATATGGAAATGACGCCTTCTATTTTTAAAAATCAAACTCCTCTGGGTAAAAGAGAGTATTGAGCCTTCATGTGTAGAGAATGTTGTTTATTTGTGGATGGGGTTTATTTGGTGAGGGATTTATCAGTTCCTGAGGTGGATTCTTATTAAGTAATCATAGGAAAATATTATTTGACAATTTTAAAGGTCCACATCGATGGTTATGTGTCAAAAGTTAGTTATATGAGGGATTATGGTGTCGAACATATCATTGGAGGTGAGAAGAATGAAAGGGTGGGTGTAAGGGATTTTTTGGCACTAGTTGTTGGAATGATCATGTATTATTTAGTTGATTTGTTGGCGGTATCAATGGATGGAATGCTGTAGAGAGTCTTTCCATTGGTGGTTGATTAGTTTTGGGATTTCTTTCCCGAAGAACACTCAGGGTTTCCACCCATGAGAGAAGTGAAGTTTACGATTGATCTTTTTCTCGGGACCAATCCTATGTCACATCCGTATTATTGAATAGAACCAAAATAATTGGTCAAGGGGAATTGTATGATGATCTTCATGAATCATGGTTCAGTAGTGTGCACGGTAATTTTCATGTAGAAGCTTGATGTGGATGGAAATATTTTATTACATTTACTGATAACTTTAGTAGGTATGGTTATATCTTGTTTATGAGGTATAAGACTAAATACTTTGAGAAGGTAAAAGTTTTAAATAATGGGGTTGATAATTATTTTACCAAGAATATAAATAATAGTTTATTATATTGATGTGATGAATATATAAACAAAGGCATTATTGAGTTTTTATTGGAGTATGGGATTTTATCTCAAATTACATCAGCTTATAACCCATATTAAAATGTTGTTAGTGAAAGAATGAACCATAACGTGTTAGGTGTGGTAAGGTCTATGTTGATTCAGGCACACATTCCATTGTCATTTTAGATATATGAATTCTATATGGAATTATAAAAACAAAATCGAGTACCAACTAAAATAGAAAATGGTATTCCCTTTGAGTTATAGAGTGGAATGAAACCAGTTTTTTCACATTTTTTATCATGGGTTTTTAATTGTTTGTTAAGGATAGATCAAGTAATAAACTATAATTTCAAGACATGAATTATATACCTAGAGGGAACCATATATAAATAAGAGGATACTACATACAAAACCATTTAGACAAGAAATTAATTATTTTAAGTCAACCCATTTTTTGAGAAGGATCACATCCTAAGGAAAGATAGTCAGAGTAAGATTTAATTAGATGAAGTTGACTCTAATAATACAAAATATTTGGTAAGGGGACTAATTACATAAGTCTAAGTGTAAGAATAAGTTTCTAAAAGACACATTCTTTATAGGTGATCATGAGAGGGGAAATAACTAGAGATTTAATTTTTTCTACTCAGTTATAATAGTGACTCGTTATTTGTTAACAATGATTGTCATATATCCTATAATAAGAAAATTAAAATTAAAAAACTATATGTTGGTAAGAAGCTATGAATTCTGATATGGATTCCATGTATCAGAACCAATGTTGGGTTCTGATCGATCCACTAGTTGATAGTGGATAAAGTGTTTATACAATGTCATGGAATTGAATATGATGAAGTATTTCCCCTAGAATCCTTGTTAAATCTATCATTATTTTGACTATATAGTAGCTTACTATGACTATGATATTTGGAAAATGGATTTAAGAACAATACTATTGAATTCAAACCTTTATTATGATGTTTATATGATTGAACCAAAATGGTTAGTAGAAGGAGCCTTCATTTTAGGGATTAATATCACGTGTGATAGATCTAAATGTCTACTCAGACTATTCCCAATTACATATATTGATCAGATACAAAGGGGATTCAATATAAAAATATATATGAGATGATTGGTTTTGGTGTCACATGGTATACATATTTCTATGAAAATGTGTTCCCAAAAAATTGGAAATAGAGATAATGATTAAGATCTCATACACTTCTATGAAAGGATCAATCATGAATTATATGTTTTGAATGTGGATTCATGTCGATTATTATTTTATAATGGTAGGAAAATATCAAGGATATCTTAATGATTAACATTGTAATAATATTGAGGATCTCCTTATGTATCTAAGGTGTACTAATTACTTATTTTGGATGTATGGAGGATACGATGAACCAATAATAATGGGTTATATAGATGATTATTTTCATATAAACCATATTTATCTAAATAAATAATTTACATATATCATTAGTATCAATATAAGATATGTGAGATAAAATAAATCAATGTGGTGAGTTTTTATTGATTCTATAGGGGAGTTTGTGTATATTGAGAAATCTAATGTGGCCACATAAGTAGTATAGATTTAATTTTTTTTCAAAGTAATGTTCCTATCATAGCTTAAAATATTAACTCTACATCAGTAGCTCCGTCTAAATATGTGAGTTCACAGTAGATGACATCAAGCATACATGAAAAGTCTCATCTCTTGGGGGGTTTTCTCAATGTGGTGGTTTTTGAGTAAGAAAAGAATAAAGGGAGGAAAACATTGTGACAACATTAATGAGGGCATCATATTCTAAGAAACATGATTAAAAACCTTGTAGGTTGTGTCATATATACATCCTCTTAAAGGTTCTAATTATGGAATTCAGTTTTGAAATCCATTTTACAAATATCCTAGTTGTGATAATCTCTTATGGTATGTAGGATTCCAATGTATTTAAACATGTAAATTGGAGAAAATAATTTATTATGGTGAATTCATTAATGTTTTCAAAACTCTTTAGCTAGTATCCATGATTTATATGTATTTAGTTTATCTTCTATCTCTCGTTTTCTCTGGAATAACCATTTAACCCCAACAAGAAATTTCATCGACTAGAATATAAACAATTAACTAATGTATGTTTTGAAACATGAAACGCATCTCCAAATTCTGTGATTCTTGCCCTTGTATAAACTCTGAGCTTTTTACTGCATCCTTTTAAGAGAGAGAAGCATCATTTTCAATAAATAATTAGACACCATCATTATTTACTAGAAACAATTGTCTCTCTATATCTTTTACCTCTTTTTTAACCATACACAGAACTTTTGTTTCAACAACATCTTCTTCCATGGGGACATTGGGAATCATTTATTATACCAGCTCTTATGTATCTTTAGTATCATCTTCATAAAGTCATTCTTGCTCTTACAATCCTCTCTACGGATCTACTCCCTCTAAATAATGATTTATTGTATTATGAAAAATATTTTATTGTCTAAAGGGTTGCATATAATGTATACACATGTTTCCTTGGGATACCCTTTAAAGATACGCTTCATTCCTTTGGATGATAGAATATTGTTTTAGCTAGAATTACCAAATTCCTCACAACCCCATGCATGATGATTTTAAAAAACAGATTTATTTTCAATTTATAACATGAATAGAATACCATTTTCCACTATATTTGGTACATAGATTATTAATAATAATGTTTTATTTAATTCATATTCCCAAAATCATAGTGGACGAATTTTATAAATCATCATGAACCATACTATGTGTAACAATGTATGGTTCCTCATTTCACTGACACTATTCTAGTGTATGTAACATTTTAGAGTGAGTTGATATAAAATATCATACTCCCATAGTATTTTGAATTTTTCTAGGTAAATATATTCACTACCTCAATAAAATCAATGTTTCATTATCTTTATATGAAGATGATTCTAAACCTCATTCTTGAACGCTTTGAATATTATAAGGATTCGTAATTATACCTTATAAAGTATATATAACCATATCGTTTCAATTATTCAATAAAAGTAATAAGGAATTAGTATCTACCTTAGGCTCTTACTTGAAATGTTTTACGCACATTAATGTGTAATATTTCTAGAATATATTTGGCCCTTTCACCTTGACCACCATATTGTGGTTTGATATTTTTTCCTTATAGATAATAATAAAATTTATCAAGAGGATTTATCTCAAAAGAGTCCAAAAAACCATCTTCATTGATATTTGTCTAACACATCTCATTTATGTATCTAATATGGTTATTCCACAACATTGTTTCATACGAGTCATGTGTATTAGTTTCATTAAAAATTTACAATATTTCTTTTTAATTTAATAAATTAATTTTTTTTCTTAATTTTTCCATAACATAACATATAAAATATTTATAAAATTGGAAATAGTTATTTTATAAGATGTAAATAAATCCATCCATATATAGTAAATAAACATAAAAATGTTCTTATCAACACTAGAAATGTAATACCAGTACTTTGAAACCAAATTAATCATGTTACAAATGTCTGATAGTAGTCTCCAATGGTGAGAGTAGCCAACCTCACTCCATTGGAAAACCAAAGATCCACCTCACCTCTTGAAAACATAAAAAAACTTAGTTATTATATTTTAATATAGATTTTATAACCAAATTCATTATCTAATACCCAGTTTGTGGATATATAATGATTACACACAATAATAAACACACCTGATGCTTGCCGAAAATTTTTATTATGAGTTTAATTTCTCTTCTAGTATCCCTATATTCCATATTTATAAAAAAATGTTCCATGTTTCATTATTTTCCTAAAAATATTATTCATATTAGAGGGATTTTCCTCTAGAGACATACACTAAGAATGAGGGTTTGTCCCCTTTTACATGTTCCACTTATTCTTATTCACCAAAAGGATAGTCTGGTTTTCACACTCTATGTCTTCTTTAACATTGAGATTACAATAAGAAATTATGATAGTCCTTATTTTTGTTTAAAATATTATAATTCAAAATATGACTAGATAATTTTATAAGAAGATATAAAAGATTGAGATTTTTACATATCCCATCAGGGATCTTAACACTGATTATATCCAAGTGTTCAATATATCCAATCATCTGGATTATATGTGTTCCAGTTAACACCTACTCTCTATGCTCATATATAAATAGTCAATTGGATATCTTATATCTCTTAAACATTTAATTCTCCTGATAGAGACCATAATAGTTAGAAACTATGTTATTTTCATCTATATTGTTATATTAAATAATTAATCATTGTAAATTATGGATAATATAAAACATTGAAATTCCATTGCATTATCCACATTTTTCAAATTTAGAGATACCTATTCCTTAATAACATCTTGTGAAAGAATTAATAAGTGGGTTTACAACATGTATAATATCTATTTTTTGAATAATATAATGTGAAAATTACTATACCATTCCTAGAAATCCACATAGGTGAGAAGGTTGTGCTTCTATAGTATGGATCATAGTTATATTTTTTGGTTCCTTTTTATTTTACATTTCTATAATTTAAAAGTTTGTAATTAGTACATTTTATTACAATAATAGATTAGTAAATTTTAAAATTAAATAAATTATACTTAATCTACCACATTTTTCAAACCATATGTCCCTTATAATCATATTTTGAATATATTTTAACTTAGATATTAAAATATAAATGTTCCATAACACATTCTCAAAATCCAAACAGATGCCTAATATGTTATTTAAAGGGTTTAGTTAAGAATATCTCTGTACTATATTTACTTGTAGTTCCTTCATTTATTAAGTGGAATTCCCGATCCTAAAATATTGTTTCACTATTTCATCACAAAATTACTCTTAGTTTCAATAATTTCTACTTAGTAAGGTAACTATAGATATAAACTGAGATAATTAAACCCAAAAAATCAATCTAAAATTACCATGATAATTAAAAGTAATGAAACATGGGTTCACCAACTGCATTGATCTATGGGGTCAATTTTATCCCATGTAGTGGAAGGATAAGCTGAATTAATAATTTTTAGTGAGATTTTTATAGTTATGTGTAAATCCCGTTTTACCCTATCAAATTCAATTTTAATATTAAGTGGATGTTACTTCTGTGATTACAAATGTTTGTTAAAATATTTACTCAAAATATGATTATATTTTATTCTATATTGCATGCTTATTAATTAGTTTACTTAGGAGATCTTGTAGCATTCATAATCATAAATAATCAAAAATAAAAAGGGAAAAAATAAAATAAAGGTTCCATAACCGTGAGGTTTTCTCATGGTTATTTCTTCTAGAAGATGATAAAATAACCCCCAACCCTAGGAGAAAACACCTCGAGTCAAAGCTTTGTTTATGTTGTAGTATTCTACTGTAACACATATGCATCACTGAGATTAGGCTCAACATTACTCATTAACTCAGACCACTAACACTCACTTGGGATATCCATCTATACATATGATTTCACTCCAAAATTGGTGAAGGGATATAATTTATTGAATAAAGGGGGTTCACATAAAAAACCACAGGTATTTAGGCCCATACAGAATAAAGATGAAGGGGTGACACACACACCATCAAAAATATTTTATTCATACAAATTAATGGAAACCAGTCACACACAATTTCTTGTCCAATATCATTATCATCCACACATCAAGAAACTAGTATACATTTTAAATGTTTTTATCAATTAGATTGATTCATTATTTCATTATGATAATGCTCCATGAATAAATATAACTAATTCAGTTTATATTAATTCCATCCTACCATCCATAACTAAAAATAGTATATAATTTCATAAAAAATTAATTTAATATAAAATTAATGCAGTTCCCAATTTTACATGGAGGAAACATTTTTGGTTCATCAAAACTATAACATGGAAATTAATTTTATATAATATTGTTAATCCTCTCCCATGTCGTGTAATAACAAAAGAAAAAATTAAGAAACACATAATCAACATGCATAAATATACATTCAATTCTTCTTTATGTAAAAATTAAAAACATTACCAAGATAAGACCTCACATCATTTACAAAATTACACAGTGTGTACTTATGTTTTTCCCATGTTTGTAGCACAAACTATAGTAACCAAAGCCTCTCATGAATAGATATTAAATATTTTTAGATTAATATTCATTAAATTACAAAGGAACATTCACACAGTACTAAGGACCATAACTTTTTAGTTCATTTTGAATCATATAACATAATCTTCATAATTCATGAAATGTGTACATTGTATCCTATATAAATTTTTCCCTTTAGTACTCCTACTTAAAACCCATTATTCATAACCTGGGAAAAGGAAACATAATAAATGGTGAGTTTAGATGCTCAGTAATGGTAAAAAAATAGATATTAATACAGAATCATATGAAAGTATTAGACAATTATAAGGGTATGTTATCAAGAACATAACTTATGATGTTCATACCCAACCTATAATAGATAATAAAAATGATTCATAGAATAAATAATGGTAGTTTATATGATAGGAATCATAATGAAAGCAATAAAAATGATCCATGAGAACATGAAATTGGAAGAAGACATAGACTTGTGGAATACACATAAGTATATAAAATATTATGTCAAGGCTAACCCCAAGACATTTATAACAAGTTAGGCTTAAAAGAAACAAAAATATACCTAAACCAGACTTAGGATAACTACCTGTGTACCCTCCTTTTCAGTGGATACCCATCCTAGGTTGGACAAACCTCCATCCCAGTGATATACCTTTCCTTATAGTGGAATTTTCACTCCGTATGACATCATGTTAGTCTAGGATCACACCCAAGAACGTCATAGTGGAAAATGCCTCTTACTGAACTGAGGCCACTCACCATTCCATTCCTCACTATCACATAAGATATATGTATTTACCCAATTCATTAGAGAGAGATATAGGTCCCACTCATATTTGGGTATAATGTAATCACATTACCTGATTATAACAAAACCACCGTCTAATAATGAAAATCGTAAATATGTATGAACAAGATAAAATTCATTCATAATATCACAACCAATTAAAAAAATGAGATTCATATACATTTCATCGCATCATAACATGTGGAAAATAGACAATTTTCATAATATATTCAACATTTCATCATCGAATAACCCTATGAAATGAATAAGGTTTCATAAGTGTTTTATCATGCTGTAGCTTATAGAAGAGAGATTGGTTTCATAAACATTATTTCATTATAAATATAAACCTTTTAGAGAATGTATAAGGATGGTATACAAGGGTTATATCCCTAGTACAGTATAAAAAATTTCAAAGGATGTCATGTTACATAGGGAATCATTTCAACATATCAATTGGAAAATCTTTGAAGGAAAATAACATTTCATTGAAAATATCATCTAAAAAAACATTTTCAAAATAAATTTATTTTCAAATAAAATTGAAAATATATACAGGGATATTAAAAAATCATTTAAAAGATTTTTTAAGGAAAATATATTTTATTCTTTGAAAAAAAAAATTTAAAACAAAAAACCTTCTTGAATTATTTTTTTAAATAACATTAAAACATATAAAGGAATAATTTAAGAAAATAATTGGCATGATTATGGAATGTTTTAACCACGTTATAAACAATAAAACATATATTTCTTTCACATTTTTTATAAACTCCAAATAGAAATTATTTGGAAGAAAACAAGAAGATTCCATTAAAAATATTTTTAATAAAATAAAACATGTGTAAAAATGTATTTTAAAAATCAATGGATAATAAAAAAATTAGAAACAGTTTTTTTAAAACATTATTTTAGAAGAAAATAGATTTCTAACCAATAAGATAAATAAAGTAAAATTTTCTTAAAAACATTTTCCCAATTATATTATGTAATAATGAGTGGGAAGTGAAACTATTACTTGAAAATATTATTATAAAATAGAGAATAAGAAAATTTATAAGATTCTATAGATATGGATAATAGTTTTTTATCATCATCAATATAATCATACACAATACTAATAAATGACTAGATTTTAATATAAGATCAATACCACATTTCTATCATTGAATCCTAATCCCCATGAAATAATAACATTAAATGTAACATAAAATATCATGAAAAGAAGAATATTTATGACATAACATGAAAAAGGTGAAGAACATACAACTCATGAAAGAGGATATGGGAATAACAAAACTTATTTCCCAAAAAAGGAAATTGAGATAAAAAAACCCTTATCAATTTGTAAACAATGGAATCACAAACCCTTTAAAAGAGTGATCCTCAAATGGTTTTTAAATCCCCATAATATTATGTATAATATTCATAAAATAAATACATGGGAAGTATATAAACCACATAAAATAAAAACAAGTTTAATATTTAATGTGTCTAGAAAAAATAGAATGTGAGATAAAAGTCCCTTACATTAAGATTTGAATTCTGTTGTACATGTTAAAACATCCTCTTATTCAGGTAACCTCCTAAATTTATAACCACAATCCATCCGAGGATTGATTTATGTCAAATAAAGAATTAAAAGATGATGGGAGGGAAGTTGATAAGTGATTTAGATAGAAATTATCCAATCCAAAATGGTTTGATGGTATAAAGAAGAAAAGAGATAAGGTGGCCATTTATTAGCGGGTGAGAGGACAGACATTGTATTTGTTAAAATAATTGAGTGCGACCATGTTAATAGTATGTCACAAGGATCAAAAATCTACCATTATAGAACCATATAGTTGTAATGGTTGAAATATTTCTATCCACTAGTTTTTAAACAAGTTTATTTTACATTTTTACCCTTATCATTTTTGTTTAACCCTTTTGAAAACTCATTTTTAACTTAACCAAAATAAATATTTTTTTATTATTTTCACTATTTATTTTGTTAAAAAAGTATGTTATCCTTATTAGACATTATAAATTATATTTATTCCAAATATGGAATCGATTTTTTTTAAAATAAATTCCTAGAATTGGAATATTTTAAATTAAAATTAATCCTAGAGACGGGATGGGAAAATAAGTTTATAAAGAGAAAATATTCATAACATTACTAAGTTTTTATGTGAAACTTAAATATGATATTGGTTCCAATGAAATTAATGTGACTAATGGATGTATAAGGGATAAAATTTAACTATAAATACAATTTAAAATATATTATAACATTATAAATAAATTAAATGAAAAGGATTTTTTAAACTAAAATTCATTATTTTTAACAATTCATTAAAAAAGAAACTTTTCAGAAATATCCCAAATATTCAACATAATATAATTATGATATTAATATTTCCATAATAATGTTTATTATTTTCATCTAAACTATATTAAATTATTAAAAATAAATTTTAATAAAGTGTGAAAATTGCGAGAAAAATATTTTTTATAAATATACAGTTTTAAACATAAAATTAGATTTATTCTTATCTATTTCCTAGATGAAAAATAAGATTAATGTTAATTTTTTTTAAATATATAAATATTTATTTCATTAATATCATTCACCAAAATTTATTCATTTATTATATTAAGTTAAAACACATGTCACAAACCAACCCAGTTCGACCCTGAACCAGTCTCCCGAGCCGGTCCGCAACATGTCCTGAGGGGCGTTTCCGATCCCCCCGGGATGACAACCAGTTCCGAGCATCAATGTTTACATGAGGGAACAATTTAATGCCATAAAAAAATCAAGACCATATAAATAAATAGAACAAACAAAGCATGAAGAAAAATGACAACTGAAACATAAATAAACAAAGAACTGATCCAGATACAAAGTACCACTAAAAAGAACAAAACTGGAAACAAGACCCTGCTACAATGATCTCTGTGTGATCCCTTGGTCACCTCCAACCAAAAGCCCAAAACTGCTCCCACGTGATCAGCCACTAAAAAAATCCTGAACAATATCTAAACCAGTAATTAAAATGGTAAAGGATAGGAATGAGCAGAAAACTGCTCAGTAGGGATGCCAAAAGTAAACCACTAAATCCAAGTGTTTCCTTACCCAAAGTTGTCCGATGACAAAAGTTTGGAAATACGATTATAAAAAAATAATGTTTTCCCGTTCAAACAAAATGAATCCTCTTTCCCACAATGAGGACCAACACACACCATATATTATTTCAAGAACAGTTAATCATTTTATAAATAAAAACAAACATGTGATATCAGGGTTGTTTAAAAGGGAGACATGTAAATAATACATGATGAAAATAAATTAGTGTAGAAGAAAAATAAATAAGCAATATGAGCTAAAAATAAACCAGTGAAACAGAAAATAAGCAAGCAATACAAGTTGTCACCATGGGTGATCCTGAACGCCCATAGACAACCCCTGGACGCACTCACTTCGGAACCACCTGCCGGGGTATGGTGAAGCCCTATAGTCTATAACCCACGAATCGCCCTCGCGACAAAATCAGCGGCAATTACACCTAGCCTCTATATCTACCAGGGGGCACCAACCCTTCTAATCGGGGCTGGTGAGCAACCGTCACTCTATAATCTATAAGATGCCCAGGAACCCAGGGTGGTTATAATAATACTGTGTAGGTAAGAAGGCCCTCACACACATGACTCATCTCACCGCACTTCCTTTCCTCAAACATGTATGCTTCCTATACATTCACCAATAATGGGTTACACTAGAAAGGAGCACCTCATATACATGTTCAATCATTCACATTAAAAAAGTGCCAAACGAGCTTTCACATCATGTTCATATCGAAGCTGTTTTCTAAAAAAACTGTTTAAGATTTACAACCGGGCACACACATTTATTCAGAATATCTTGCAAACACCACACTTACATTTTCAAAGGTAAATGGGCTCTCAAGTTCTAAACACAGACTCAGACACATCATAATTATCAAACATGATTTTACCCTTTTTTGACCCACACCAAAACATGTTTCAAACCGAATTACCAAACATTAAAGATCACATTATACAACCTGATTTCCAAAACACTTAAATAAACACATTGCAAAACCACATTTAAAATACTCTTAATACCACTCAAGTGGGCCAATATTATTTGAAAACTAAAATCCGTTTAGAAAACTAAACTTCCATGAAAACACCAATTACCATAAAACCCCAACTGGCCACTCACATTATTTATAGAACATAAAACAATCCATAAAAAATCATTAAACCCTTTCCAACACATTTTAACACAATTATTATGCTATACCAACATCAAACCATATGCACCCGAAATATTTTTTTGAAATCAAATGCACCCCAAGAAAACATTTTGAAGCCTTTCCCCAAAAATCACCACGTACCCACATTATTTTAAAAGAACACCAAATAAAACATTGAATTCATTAAACATTTACAAATTTTTTTTAACAAAATAACTAATTAATAACACAACCAGGCCTTGTTCATTAATAAACATTGATGTTACAACATAATAATGTTGATACATTTCATAAGGGACCATTTCCTTCTTAAATAAACATAAGCAATTCAAACAATCTTTTTAGGTATCATAAAGCAATGCAATTTACACTAAAACTGATTTAAAACCTATTTTTAAAAAATCAATTAAATTAAAAATTTCTACAATAATTTAATTAAGGGTGAAATAGAGCTATGAAACTATTTTATAAATTTCTTTAAAATTTCATGCATCAAAGGAAATACTTTAAGAAAGAAAAACATGGAAACACCTACTGAAGGCTCATTCAATTGGAATGGAACTTCAACTGGGAGGAGAATGACGCCCCACAGAAAAAACGCACACCCTGAAACCAAAGAAAACCCGAGATACACATTAACCCTAACATTTAGAGTTTATCCTACATGAAACCCCACATGAAAACCCTCAAAATTAAGTGAGGATAGAAGAATATGGAGAGGAGACTTACCAGATAGAACCGCCGGAGGGAGGAGAAGCTGCCGGAATAATTACTGGAGGGGAGGAGGGCATATGTGAAGAAGGGTAAGAGGAAGAGGGGCTGCGTTAGGGAAAAAAAGAGTTGAGCGTGATGAGGTATAAGGAGAGGGGTGAGAATAATTGGTAAAAATAAAGAGGGAATCAATGGGGGGAGAGGGTGGTGCATGGAGAGTGGTGTGAGGGAATAAAAAAATTAATAATATTAAAGGAGAGGGAGGGGTGGCGTGATGGATAAAAAGGAGGAAAGAGGCATGGAGGATAAAAGAGGGAAGTGGGATGTTTGATTGGAGAGAGGGGTGGAAAAAAGTGGGAGATAAAAAAATCAAGGTATTCATGAGGAAGGGTGGTGCGTGATGGTAATGGAAAATGGTGGTGTGTGATCGGAGAGAGGTATGAATGGATAGAGAGATTAAAAAAGGGGAGGAGAAATAAATGGGAGAGAGATGTGTGTGAGAGTGAGTATGAAAACTGTGGGTGAGGCGTGGAGGATAAAAAAGGGGATGATTAAAACCCATAAAAAATAAAATTAATAAAAATAACATATAAAAAAAGAGGTTGTTAAAAATAATAATAATTATAATAATAATGATAACAATAATATCAATTTAAATAGCAATAATAATAACAGTACTTTAATGACAATATTTATAGTAAATTATTTTTAAAAAAATTATCTAATCAAAATTCCATTAATTTTCATAATGATAATAATAATAATAACAATAAAAATAATCATAATAATAATCATAATTTTATTTATTTTATTTTAAATAATAATAAAATTAATAACAACCAAATAATAATTATATATACATGACTTTAAAGATAATAAGATCATTAAAATTTTTAATTAAAAAAACATTTTTATCTACACAACAATGTTATTATTATTATATCTTAAACATTAAATTTATTTCATTCTGAAAAAGTATTATTATATTATGTAATTTCTAACTGCAGGGGAATCTGGGCCGACCACACAGTTACCGCCAACCGTGTGGTGCCCGTGCACCGATCCGAAACTCACCAAAAACATCAAAGAGACCCGAGATAAAATCTGGGTGGAGGAATATTTCCGAGGGGTACTATAGCAGTACTGAAGCAGGACTGTAGAAGGATTATAGCATGACTATAGTAGGCACTATAGTAGCACTGTGCAGGCATTGTAGCAATACTGTGCAAGCACTGTAGTAGGCACTGTAGCAGTTAGAACTATTCATCCATCTGGGCCTTTGGGAAACCGGTTTGGTCCTAGTGTCCTGCAAGGATTTCGGGCCACCCATGGTCTTCGAGATAATTGATTCTCAAGGCCTTCGGGCCACCTTAGCGCCTTAGGGCCACCCCAAGGCCTTTGGGCCCCATGAATGCAGGCCCCAGACACACAATAAAAAAGGAGCAGCCCAAGAAGAGGATTCAGAGTAGGTGCACTCACCTAAGCAGAGCCAAATGGATTGTCAGAATGAGAGGGTATGGCTATTCCATTGGTACCAGCCTATGCTTGCACGAGAATCCTAGCCAAACGGTCATGCAATGGTGGAGAGCTACAATCATGATACAGATGCTGGAGAGGGGCCGTTTCTTGTAGATAGTCTGGTTTAATTCACTAAGACCTTCGGGTCATGTAATCTCCTTAGCCTAGGGGCCATGTAATCTATGAGCCTATTGTCCTTGTATGGTTTCTCCCTTATCTCTTGAAAGGGGGGTTACAAAAATAAATAAAAATGAAGGCCTTCGGGCCATTCATGCAGGAAAAAAATTAAACATGCACTATACCCGCACATTGACAAGACATACCAAATCCCAGAAATAATAAAATAAAATAATCCAGTTGAAAAAAACCAAAACTCATACCAATGCTAGACCAAAATTGTTGGAAAAGAAAAAAAAATGAGCCTCAAGCTGACTATTCAGTCTAAAAGTTACACCCGACCGACTCAAAGAAAAACCATATCACAGAACAAGGGTAGAACACAAGAGAGTTCTACCCAACAAAAAAATTCCATTGACGCATGAATTTAGAACTCAAACACACCACATCGAGGGGTTAACATGGGAACTCCCAACCAAACCTACCAACTTCTCCACATAAGTTGAATAGGACCGCTAAGACATAAACGGAAATCCACTGCAAGGCCACCCAGCATACTGGGGCACTAGAATAAGGAATTTCCTATAACAACTCCACCAGAACTAAGAATTCCCCACACTGATCTAAAACTCCCCAACACCTCACATCTCCAAAAAATAACAAAAAAAAGAACCAACCCACACAAGATCTAATATACTTTTGAGAAAAACTAACAATTCTGGAGGTTACATTCAGAAGAACACAACTACCATGATCACGAAAGGAAAATTTCATCGCACTTTCAACACAAAAGACGAAATTCCAATAGCAAGAAAATGAGAACAATGGAACCTTGAATATCTCTATTTCAAGGCTAATGATAATGAACCAATAAAAGGTCATAAATGCCTCTGACATGCTGATTGTGCGCGAGCTTCACCTCGAGACCTGAGGCTGGGGATCTGATGGCTGAAGCAACTTATGCCTCACATTCGGACACAAGAATCCCCCGATCAAAACTCCTTCCTCAAAGGACACTTCCCACAGAACTAACCCCGGTGACCCGAATGGCCACAACGATGACAAGTCTTAGGAAGGATGAGGACCGATGACTTGGAATTCTCGAACAAGATATATCGATGACACGCCCGAAGGAATCTTGACAAACTAGGTTCCAGGATCCCGAAGATAACCTCATAGGGAAGGTTCCACATGCACGAACTCCTCACCAGATAGGAATCCTTAAAAAATAAATCACCAACTACTCCCCAAACTCCAACGATGATAAGACAACCAACCTCCACTAGTCCCAAACGTAACCCTTAATGAATCCCAAAAAGACATGAACCTTTACAACCTAGGGAGTTCCCAAACTCCCAAGGACAAACTTTACTTCCCTCAAGTCATTTCCCCACCTCTTCCAGACATTCAACACCTCAAAGTGCGTTGACACTTAAAAGAACTGAAACTAGGACATCACTCAACGAGAACACTAGGGACCTTTCTGGGAAGCATACTTCGAACAACACAATAGACATAAAAAAAACTTTCCTCAAGCAAAAACACAATAAATAAAGAACACCCCAATCCAAGAAAACTGGACTAGAAGCCAATAAAATATATACAAAACCAAACCCCTCTTCCAAAATCACCATTTACATTTAAATTTTAGAACTATCTTATCCCATGATCATTTTTCAAATGCCAAAACCACTTTTCACTAACCAAAACTCCACTCAAGGAAAGACAATTTTCCAAAACCTTTATATATATTAAAATGCACCCAAGGAATCCTTTTGACCATCACATGTGTGTGCATCCATTTCCATCCACATCGTCCATAAACAAATTCCCCACACTCTTACCATACACACCCACACACATGTAATCTTCCATAATAACTACCAAAGGAAACATCCTTTCCTCATCAAAAACAAATCATTTACTAAAAAACATTAAATTTTAAAACTCCATTTACCAATTTAAAATCATTTTAGAGAAAACATTTTTATTTAAAAAAATCCACTTCCATTTCCAAAAGTACGGTTTCACCAACCAGAATGAAACCGAGTACAACATGAAAAGAACTATCAGAATAAAAAACTAGAGGTTACACCTAACCCAGCGACTTGGTAGTGAGCTACGCCCCAAGTAAGTGTCAACAACTAGGAGGAACTTAAGCAATGCACTCAGACTCCACACGGGTCACTACTCCATGTGAGGTCATAAAATGAAACTGGAATTCCTCAGTTGTCATCCATCAATCCAAAAACAAAGACACAAGACTCAAATCTCGGACTACACCTAGAAGATCAAGGTTCATAAAAAGAAAGGGTTCATCATGCCCTTCCCGCACCTACCTCTCGAGTCCCAACAGTCCTAATCTCCATATACCAGACACCCCAAATTACAAGAACCACCTCTGATGCCATATTGTCATGAACCAGCCCATATCGACCCTGAACCGGTCCCCCGAGCCGGTCCGCAACATGTCCCGATGGGTGTTCCCGATCCCCCTGGATGGAAACCAGTGCAGGGAATCAAAGTATACATGAGGGAACGATTTAAGCCTAGAAAATAAAATAAGGGCCATATAAATAAATAGAACAAACAGTGCATGCAGAAAAATGACAATTGAAACTTAGATAAACAATGAACTAATCCAGATACAAAGTACCACTAAAAAGAACAAAACCAGAAACAAGACCCCACTACAATGATCTCCGTGTGATCCCTTGGTCACCTCCAACCAAAAGCCCAAAACTACTTCTATCTGAGCAGCCACTAAAAAAATCATGAACAACATCTGAACCTGTAACTGAAATGGTAAAGGATATGCGTGAGAACAAAAATTATCAGTAGGGATGCCAAAAGTAAACCACTGAATCCAAATGTTTCCGTACCCAATGTTTTCCGATGACACAAGTTTGGAAATACAATTATAAAAAATAAGGTTTTCTCGTTCAAACAAAATAACACTTCTGTCCCACAATGAGGACCAACTCATGCCATATATTATTTCAAAAACAGTTTATCATTTTATTAATAAAAACAGACAAGTGACATTAGGGTTGTGTAAAAGGGAGATATGTAAATAATAAATGCTGAAAATAAATTAGTGTAGCCGAAAAATAAACCAGTAATACGAGCTAAAAATAAACCAGTTTAACAGAAAATAAGAAAGAAATACAAGTTGTAACCATGGGAGTTCCTGAATGTCCCTAGACAAACCCTGGATGCACTCGGTTCGGAACCACCTACCGACAAATGGTGAATCCCCATAGTCTATAACACATTCATCACCCTCGCGACAAAATCAGCGGCAAATCCCACCTGGCCTTTCTATCTACCAGGGTGCACCAACCCATCTAATCGGGGCTGGTGAGCAACCTTCACTCGATAATCTATAAGACGCCTAGGAACGCATGGGGGTTATAATAATACTGTGTAGGTAGGAAGGCCCTCACAAACGTGAGTCATCACACCGCACTTTCCTTCCTAAAAAACGGATTCTTCCTATACCTTCACCCATAAAGGGTTACACTAGACAAGAGTTCCCCATATATGTGTTCAATCATTCACATTAACAAAGTTCCAAACGGGCCATCACATCATGTTCATATCGAAACCATTTTTTAAAAAGAACTATTTAAGGTTTCCAACTAGGCACACACATTTATTCATAATATCTTGCAAGAACCACTCTTACATTTACAAAGTTAAATGGGCTCTCAAGTACTAAACACACACTCAGACACTTCACAATTATCAAACATAATTTTACCCTTTTCTGACCCACACCAAAACATGTTTCAAACCAATTTACCAAGATTTAAATATCATATTATAAACAATGATTTCCAAAACAATTAAAGAGACACATTGAAAACACACATTTAAAATAAACTTGAAACCACTCAAGTGGGCCAAATTTATTTGAAAACTAAAATCCATTTAAGAATATAAACTTCCATGAAAATACCAATTACCTTAAAACCCTAACTGGCCACTCAGATTATTTATAGAACATAAAAAACCCCATTAAAAAATCAGTAAACCCTTTCCAAAACATTTTAACACGATTAGTATCATATCCCAACATCAAACCATATGCACCTGAAATCCTCTTTTGAAATATAACACACACCAAGAAAACATTTTAAATCCATTCCCCAAAAATTACCACTTACCCACATTATTTTAAATGAAAGCCAAATAAACCATTGAATTCATGAAACCTTTACAAAAGTGTTTTAACACAATAACTATGTCATAACCAAACCGGACCAAGTTCATTAATAAAAAATGTCGTTGCAACATAATAAAGTTGATTCATTTCATAAGGGACCATTTCCTTCTTAAATAAACATAAGAAATTCAAACAATCTTTTTAGGTATCATTAAACTATGCAATTTACACTAAAACTAATTTAAAACATTTTTTTAACAAATCAATTGAATTCCAAATTTCTACAATAATTTAATTAAGGGTGACATAGAGCTGCGAAACTATTTAGTAAATTTATTTAATATTTCAAGCATCAAAGGAATGACTTTAAGAAAGAACAACTTGTAAACAACTACCCAAAGCTCATGAGATTGGAATGAAACTTCAACGGGAAGGATAATGACTCCCCACAGACAAAACTCACACCCTAAAACCAAATCAAAATCGAGATACACATTAACACTAACTTTTAGGGTTTGTCAAACAAGAAACACCACATGAAAACCCTCTATATTAAATGAGGAGATGAGAATATGGAGAGAAGACTTACTAGATGGAACCGCCGGAGGGAGGAGCAGCCGCTAGAAGAATCACCGGAGGGGAGGAGGGCGTGTGTGAGGTAGGTTAAGAGGAATAGGGACCACATGAGGGAAAATAAATAGTTGAGCGTGATGAGGTATAAGGAGAGGGGTGAGCATAATTAGTAAAAATAAAGAGGGAATAAATGGTGGGAGAGGGTAGTGCGTGGAGAGTGGTGTGAGGGATTAAAATAATAAGAAAATTAGTAATATTAAGGGAGAGGTAGGGGTGGCATGATGGATATAAATGAGGAAAGTGGAATGATGGATAAAAAGGTGGAACGAGGCGTGGAGGATAAAAGAGGGAAGGGGGATGTTTGATTGGAGAGATGGGTGAAACAAAAGTGGGAAATTAAAAAAAATAACGAAAGGTATTCATGGGTAAGGGTGGTGCATGATGGGAAAGGAAAAAAAGGTGGGGTGTGATTGTAGAGAGGTATGAGTGGATAGAGGGATTAAAAAAGGGGAGGAGAATTAAATGGGAGAGAGGTGTGCGTGAGAGTGAGTAGGGAGAGTGTGGGTGAGGCGTGGTGGATAAAAAAGGGGATGGTTAAAACCCATAAATAATAAAATTAGTAAAAATATCATATAAAAAAAGAGGATGTTAAAAATAATAATAATAATAATAATAATAATAATGATGATGATGATAATAATAACAATTTAAATAGAAATAATAGTAACAAAATTTTAATGACAATATTTATAATAATTTTTTTAAAAAACTTATCTAATCATAATTCCATTAATTTTCTTAATGATAATAATAATAATAACCAAAAAAATAACCATAATACTAATCATAATTTTATTCATTTTATTTTAAATAATAACAAAATTAATAACAACCAAATAATAATTATATTTACAACATTTTAATGATAATATAATCATTATCAATTTTAATTAAAAGAAATTTTTTATATATACAACAATTTTATTATTATTATATCTTAAACAATAAATTTATTTCATTCTGAAAAAGTATAATTATATTAAGTAATTGGTAACCGCATGGGAATTTGCGCCGACAGCAGAGTTACCACCTACCGTGCGGTGCCCGTGCACCGATCTGAAACTAACCAAAGACATCAAATATAAAAAACTAAATAAATTAAACATGTGTTAAACCCACACCTTGACAAGAGTTACCGAATCCAAGAAAAAATAAAATAATTTAATTTAATAGATCGGGGTGTTACAACACATTTCAATGTATAAAAAATGTTTTTTCATAAAATTTTTCCTTTGTTAGGAAAAGGTTCATATTTTCATTTATAATTATTTTTCCACTAAAGAATTCAAAAGATATACTTCATTAAACCAGAGATTTTTATAATTTATATAATATGATTCATTCCCACAATTCTAACAACTATGTGATAACTATCATATTAAATACTAATATTTTTATTGTATATCATGTTTCATTCAAACATGATGTTCTATGTGACACTAGATAAATTCGGTATTATATGTAAGACAATATAAACCTGGCGTTTCATGTATGTAATGCTAAAATCAGTATTTCATGTCACAAAAAATATGAAAAAGAATAAAATTTGTTTAAAATAATTTCATTTCCAAATATCATAGGGTGTTAAATTATACCCCACTTAAAATGAACATACCCCTTAAAATTCATCTCAACCATAAAGGTTCGACATTTGAAAATTACTTCTTATAAAGATACATATTTAAAATAAATAATAAAACATATTTTAAAAAGGGAAATGTTGAAAAGTAAAGGTTATACAATTTAACTCATAACTAGGTTTCCCCAATGGAGAACACAGGTGCGAATAGAATATTTTCTCTTCAAAGAAATGTGTAAATAATTATAGAGAGTTGTAAATATCACTAATAATATGATAGTGGAATATCCGTAGAAATGTAATGCCTAAAAGACCATAAACTAAATATGTGTGAAATAGTTCATTGAAATAATCATGAATGATGATGACATGACCACATTGTATTTCAATATCATTTTCCTATAGTTTAATAATTTTTATTAAAGGATATAATTACTTGATTTAATTATATTTAAAAATCATAATATCACACTTTGGTTTTTCCTTGTTCAATTTACATATACTCTCTTACTCCATGAAATGAAAGTGAATTTATTATGTCTTAAGCAATAAAATTTCATATGATCTATAAATTGAATAAAATTTTATTCTTTCTTTATTTACTTATCATAAAAACTAGATCTTTAACATAGGTTATCCAATATACATATATCTTCATATAGTGATTTAAAACATTAATCATTAAAACATCAAACCTGGTTAAACATAATCAATTCCACAAATAGTTAACCTTAAATCCCATAAAATATTCAAATTAATAAATAAAGATAGTAAATTTCTCAAAATATACTTAATATAAATCACAATATATCATACATAATATATTGATTATTATATACCAAAAATTTGATTCCATCGCCATATATTCTCTTCAAACTTGTTAATAACCTAAAATATCATAGAACTTAAATGAAAACAAGAATGTTTCCACATTCATTGAATAAAACCAAGTATTATTGAATATATTCCATAGATCCAATAATGTTGTAAAATAAATTGATGATAACATTAACCAAATTTTCAACAAATACATTATCAGTTTTTGATTTCAATAATATTATCCAATTTACTTTATCTATATCCATAATATCTTTATCCAAACTAAACACTATATTATCAACATTTGAAACAATTTTAGTGGTACATTTCCATAATCAAACTATAAAATTATCACTAAATTTTCTAATCCATTATCATCATAAATGATGTTCAATCAAATCCTTAATGAAAATCATATGTTTTACAATACATATATATTTCACTATTTATATAACATAATATTTAAATTCAAATACAAAAATACTTCATTCACCCCACTAACTTCTCAAAATATTAACTATGATTCATCATCTTATTAATTAAAATATATTTTCTTTTATATATCATTTGTAGCATATTTATTAACAGTAATATAACCCTCAATATTTCAACAATGGTAATTTTCTTCATGATATTTCCCCTAAAGAAATAAATTTTCATAATACCCATACCTTACAAATCTTATTCATTAAATAGTAAATAATATCTTATGGAGACCCTTATTCTACATCACAGTTTTAACTAAACTTATTATTTTCTCTTTTAAGTTACATTCTGTGTTTCCTTATCCATAATCAAAACAACTATTAATTCCTCTATGAAGTCCACTTAGGTGTTTCTTCCCATTATCAACACATTGGAAACTAAATATGCATTCCTCCATGGTATCTTCTACCTAAACTCTTAGCGTAATAATTCCTTCTATTAATTGGTGAGTCTAAGAGTTAGTTACGGTATACATAGGTAATGATGTTCCATTAAAACTAATTTGAAAAAATCACAACATCCTCTACACAATTCATCAAACCATTAGGATTCTCATTATAAAAGTTCCCGTAAAATTTAATGTTAACCCAATTCTTTCTAGTATGTGAAACTGACTAAATCAAAAGAAATATTTTGAGAAACACTAATTATAGTGGAAAACCACATCAATAGAAAGAAACACATATAGGATTCCTAAATCAAGAAACCTACATCTTTAATCTATGAAAACATAGATTTATCTATGGTTATTGATAGTCTTCTTAAATATAAATCATTTTTTATGGTTCTTAAATTATTTTTGATTTTCTAATTTATATCCCATGGACATGTGAGACTAGGTGTGCAGTGAGTCTCATTATCATGCACCGTTTACCGAAAAAATCTTTCTCAACACAATTTTTTTAGGCTTTTACCCATATTTACATCTATTATATATACACATCCTCTTGTAGTATCCATATAGGGATGTATTATACTATAACCCACTTTATCTATCCTTTATAAAAGTTCCAGGACATTTTCTTATACTTTGACTGATTATAGAAGTTATCCTTGGAGACATCCCTAGAAATATCTTTAAAAATATATATAGGGAGATCACTAATGATTTCTCATACATGTTTCCAAATTTTAACAAAACATTTCCATTAATACCAACTATAGAGACATAGGATTCTCATACATCAATATTATATCGTTTTATTTGAATTTTCATTAAATTACTCAAATAGAAACCTAAGGACCATAATAGTGTAGTGCACTTAGAAAATTGGTACAAAATATTCATAATTCTCAAAATATAATCAATTTTACCCTTAAATGTACTCCTAATTAGTTCACATACTCAAAAACTTTTCTTCATAACCTATGGGAAAGGGATTATAAGAAAGGGTGAGATCAAATTATCAATTATTGTAAACATAAGAGATATTGATCCATGATAATATTAAACCATTGGACAAGAATAAGGGTATGAAAGCATGAAAATAACATATTATGTTCACACCCAACATTTCATTTGTCATAAACATGATTTATGGAAATAATATTCGTAGTTCATAAGACATGAATCAAAAAGATATCAATGAACATGATCCATGTAAAAATAAAATTGGTATAAGACATAAATATTTTGAATACATATAATCATGAAAAATATTAAGTCAAGGCTTCCCACCAATACATTTATAACATGTTATTATTATGATAACCACCTATTTACCTACTTTAGGCATGGGATAACCAACCATGTACCTTTTTTAGCATCTACATCTCCTGGCTGGGACACACCACCATCCCCAATCACACCCCTTTCCTCAAAGTGGAATTGGGATTACTCCACAAACCATAATTTTATTCAAGGTTCACTCCCATGAACATAATAGAGGAAAAAATACCATACTTAACTGAGTTTACTCATTATTCTATCCCTATCTATCTCAAAAGATATAAATATTTACCCAATGAATTGGAGCGAGATATAGGCCCCACCGATCTTTGGTTGACCTATAACCATTTTCCTTTGTTATAACATAACCACAATCACATGATAAATATAATATATATGTGTTCTAAAAGATTATACAACATTCATAATATTCTATCCCGTGAAATTAAATGGGTTTCATAAACATTTCTTAATATCATAACCTATAGAGAAGAGACAAGTTTCATAATCATATCAACATGTCAGCATAGCATAACTTCTAAAAAGATGCGGGATACCTAAGAGTTATATCATTATATAACCCATGGAATAGTAACATGTTTCATACAAATACTATCATCATAATCATAACCCATTCATAGAAATAATAAGAATGGTATCCTTTGTTAATTTCCCCATTAAATCCTCTATTATTTCAACGTATGTCATCTTAGATAGAGATCTTTTTTCAAAGATAACATGAAACATTTCATAATTAACATAAAAATTCATTGAAAATTAATTTTTAAAACATATAAAATTTTAAAAATAATTTTCTTTTGAAAATAAAATTGAATAAATAGAAAGGAATCTTTTAAAATCATATCAAATATTTCCTGAGGAAAATATTATTTTTTTATAAAACACTTTTATAGATTTACAAAACATTTTGAAAATAGTTTTCATCAAAAATAAACTAGAAATTTAATAATGTAATATTCAAAAAAATAAAATTTCACTATGATGGAAATTTTCAAATCATGTCATACATGTCAACAAAAATTTCATTCCACCTTTTTTATAAAAGTGAAAATGGTATTATATGGAAAAAACATGAAGATTTCATTCAAATAATTTTTTTAATAAATGAAACATTGGTAAAATTTTATTTAAAAAATAATAGTAAAATAAAAATAAAATTGAAAATATTTTTACAAATCATATTTTTTGAAGAAAATGGATTTCTGATAGAAGTTAAAAATAATTTCAGATTTCATAAAAATAGTTTCTCAATTATGTTTAGTACCAAAGAGTGATAAAATAATAAAATTACTTATAAACATCATGAATAACAATTGTATTATAGAATTAATCAATTAATTTATAGATGGATAATAATATATTTTCATCAGAAACATAATGTTAAATAATCTCGATAAATTATTAGATTGTAACATATGTTCATTACAACATTGGAAACATTAAATCATAAGCCCCATGAATTATGAAAATTCAATGAAACACAAAATATAATGAAAATAAATATATTAATGATATAAAATGCCAATTGGGAAGTATATACACCTCAAATAATAAGATATGAACATAACACAACTTATGACATAAATATGCAAAAGTGAGACACTAAAATACCTTACCTATTTGTTAACTTCTAAACCATAAAACCCCTAAAAGAGAGATCCTAAAATGGATATCTAAATCCCTTTAATATTGATAGGGAAGAATCATAAAATACATTCATGGGAAGTTTATACACCACATAAAAGAAATTAGTGTTGAAAATGTCATGTTCCTCATTGAACTAAAAAGTGAGATGGGAATCGCTTACAATAAGTCTCCAATTCCATCGTACACTTTCAAAATTCCTCTTTTTTGGGTATCCTTTTTAGGGATTCACTAAAATTCATACGATGATTGTTTTATATACAAAATAAGGATTCTATTATGTGATGAGAGGCTGAAATTGATGTTTTCATGTCATGGCCAAACCAAAAGGATTTAAAATTCTGAAGAAAAAAAGGAGAGTGTGTGGCCTTTTATAAGAGGGGTAGAAGACACATTTGGTATTTTGGAAGGATAATTGAGTTATCCATAATTTTTAAAATTTCATAAGGGTCAATAATCGACCATTATTAATCAATAGATTTTTATTGCCAAAATATTTACTGAAAATAGTTTCTCGACAAATTTACAGATCATTTTTACCCTAATCATTTTAGTTTAATCCTTTAATAATCTCATGTTTACCTTAACCACGATAATTAATTTTTAATTTTCTCACAATATCATTTGGTAAAAATTTATGATTAACCAATCAGAAATTATCAATTATCATGATTCCAAATATGGAATAAATTTTTCAAAATCAATACATTTAATTGTAATTTTTTTACTTAGAATTAATCATAGAGACATGATAAGAATGTTTGTTTTTGTAGAGAAAATTTCATAATCAAACAATGGTTTTATATAAAAATTAAACCAAAAATTTATTTTAGTGACCTATATTTTATTAATGGATGTATAATTAAATTATTTTTAAAAAAAATTTAAACTATAACTTTATATTATAAATAAATTAAATAAAAAGTTGGATTTCAATTAAAATTTAGTATTTTTCATTATTCAATAAAAAATTAATCTCTTCATAAAAATACAAAATTGTCACCCTATTATAATTTTGATATTATTATTTTAAAAATAATGTTTTATTTTTAATATACATTATTTAACATTATTAAAAATTATAATTTTAAAATATGTGGACCAAAGTTGACAAAACTAATTTTTAGAAAAATATTATTATAAGAATTAAATTGGATTTATTCTTACCTACTGTCTAGAAATGACATAAAATGAATGATAAATATTTGAATTTATATATAATATATACATTTCATTGAAATTATTTAATAAAATAGATTCACTTATTTTATTGAGGTGAAATGTGTTTTTGTGTATAAAAATAGTTTTTTCCAAAAATGATTTCATTTATTTTTTTAAAAAATTATTTTAATTTATAATTAATTTGCCAAAAAATAATTAATTATTCATAAAGTTTAAACCATTTATTTTCATGTTTGTGTTAATCCTATTCACAGCCTCTATTCCATTTTCTATTTGATAACTATCTTGTTAAATACTATCATTTTAATAGTGTGTCACTTTTTGATTAAACTCGGTGTTCTGTGTAATGTAATATGAATTTGATATTGTTTATAACATAATAAAAAATAAGTGTTTCATGTAAAAAAATATAAACTTATTTTTTAAAAATTAATATTAAAAATATTACATACATTTTAAAATATATATATTTCACAAAATCTTATCGTTTTACACACGCCTTGTGTATAGTTTTGTTTCCTGTTGTAGACATGTTCAAGGTACATGGAATATATTGGGAATAGCCAGTGTGTAACCTATAATTTCATGTAATGTATGTCCCCATATCATGTATCAGATACATGGATCAATGGGAGACCATGTGTTCTCATCTATGAGAAGATAGTGACTACACTGTGTGTAAGATGATAACACGTCATATAGTTGTACATGGCATCTTCTAGTTTGTCTGGATCCACACACATATCCAATATATTCCAATCATTGATCCACATTTGTCTAATATGAACCAATATAGCATGATACAATGTGAAAATAAATCTAAAAGACATGTAATATTGGAGTACATGTGGTGTGCTATTTTTTCCTCCATGTATAGCCTCTGGATCCTTCAAATAAAAATCTAATCTTGATTATTCGTTTTTATAAATAATCAGTAATTGGATATGTCATTGAGAAAGATTAAAAGTAGATATGATTATTTTATATTATTAAAATGTATAATTTAAAGGTAAAATAAAAAGATAAATCATTAAATCATTAAATGAATTATAAATAATTATAAATTTAACAGTTTATTGCTCTAACACCGCCTATAGATTACTAGATCAGTGGATGAATCCTTTGAAGGTATGAAAAACTCAAATTTTATTCTTAAATCATGTGTAGTTATTTAATTACATGATTAAACCTTCATGAATAATGAAAACATAGAGAAATAGTCTACATCAATACACCATTACTAGGGTTTATTTACATTTCATTTATAATTAATTTATGGGAAGATATTGAATTAATATAACTTGTAATTACACATTCATTGATGATCTTATGGAGCATAATTAATTGAACTGTCATTAATATATATTATTTATGTTTACAATACCTCTTGTAGTGATCTAAACATACACCACATTATCTTATCAATGTATTAAATAAATGTGTGCTATCATGGATGATCGAGATCTCTTGCGTTTTTTGTGGTTGATCACATATGTATTATTCATGAATGGTAATTAAACCATGGAGTTATCAGAAATTATTTCATGAGGAGGAAGATTGATTTCACTCTAGGTAATTATCTAATCTCTCTATATATGTTGTTCACAAGAAAAGTGAATTTGAATATTAATATAGTTTGGTATTTATTATATCTAGTTTACAGTTGGAAAATATCACACCAAACCAAACCATCTATAATAATTTTAATAACCCCATGAATAGTAATAATAATGTTATTATTGATAATTTCATAAAATTTGTGATTAATTGTGAATATAAATAAATATCATTAATATTATTTAGACCATTAAAATCTGTCGTCATTTTCTTGTCAAAATTTACAGATCCTCGAATAATGGATATTTTATTACATAAATGAAAATGCATTATTCTATGCTAAATATAATAAACATAATACATATAATATTTTCCAAAAATGAAAACTAATATTTTTTATTATTTTTTAACTCCATTACTTTATAATTACTTTTTATTAAATTATGGAGATCAACCAAAACTAGTAAATATTATTTATTCCAACTTGTTAAATTCAATACATGAATTTAACTACAATTGTTGAAACATTTATTGTGTAACATTATAATCCACATACTTAGTGGCATTAGGCATAAACACATAAAGTCCAAGAATAATATCTAGAAATGTTTATGTACTTCAATAGGGAAAACTTTATAATTTAAGTAATTTACAACCACCAATGAATGTTTACCATATAATATTTTCATTTTATAAAAGTATCTCAAATCAATGAGGTTTCATGTTGATGTCATCAACCAATATGATCAATGTCTCTTTCTTGTAATTTTTTGATATGAACATTCCCATCGAACACCTTGTTCATGGATTTATTCAGGTCGTTTCATTCCAATCAATGGGATAGAGATATTATCTTTTATTAAGAGATAGAAGGGATAAATCCTTTACCCCATTATCCATTAATGGTATGTCATTAGAGAAAAACCCAAAATATCATATATCACCCTGAACATCTTTCACCTCCATTTTAATCAATATATTAATGTGCATGAGTCATGATATTCATAAATGGTAATCTTAATTTATAAGGATCAATACAAAATCTAGCATAATGGAACATCCAATGACACATAGAATTTTCGATTTTCTTTTGACGAGATTGTTATCATGACCTCTAATATTATAGATAAACAATGGAAAAACAATGATAAAGAATCTCAATGTCTTCTAATATTCCTACCCATAATAACATATATTTTCTTTATCCCATCAATCATTATTATCTTATTATATAACAAGGTTCATGAATAATATCATGGAAACTCAAGGTTCTCATCATAGTAGGGAACTTATATGACCTTTCAACATGACATATATTCTAAGGAAAATATCACATACAACATTCATGTATAAAAATTATCAATATGTGATAATCAAACAACATTAATAAGAAAAACATTTAATCAATTACTTAAGAAGTTGGTTCTAGTCCACCAACTCGAACAAGAACAACTCAGATGTCCAATATTACTAAAATTTCATTAAGGGGGAATGATATTTCTAGTGAATTGATATATCATAGTGGGAATAATTATAACATAATGAGAAATAAATACATTACATATAATATAAAAAATGATAATGTTTTTGTTTTACACAATATAAATGATCAGGGGATGGAGGTAATTAGATCAAGAATTTCCAAAATTAGTGGAAATACCTTGATCACACAAAAGTATTTATTGATAAAAGTGTGTGTCAAAATATTTTTATTTTGAGTCAGTTATATTACTTGAAACATGAGGTAATGTTCATAATGAAAACAATAACTATAAAAGATAGAACTGGAATACATGTATTTGAAGGACATTTAACTATGGGAATCATAAATATTATCAATGTAGGTGAAAATTGGTACATTTTTTCCAAATTGTTTGGTCCATATGAAAGTATGGTCTATTAGACAAAAGGGTCATTTTCAATTGAACTCTTTTAAAAAAATTATACTTAACATAGTAATTTTAACCTTTTGTGAAGAAAAATATTTACATAGTCATTTTATTAGTAGTTTAGATAATAGTGATCCCAAATCCACTCTTTACACTCTAAATCTGATAGTTCAAAACCCACTATTAAAAGTTACATGAATTTTTAATGGAATAAGAAAATTTTAAAAAAAAATTAACATTGGGTGGATGATCCAAAATTGTTCATTTAACACAATTTGGAGGTACAACCTCAAACCTTCCTTTTGAAGAGGATAAATAATGGCCAAATCACAACATGAACCGATACTTTTAATTATGATGGAACAAATAGAGACCTAAAATTTCAACATATACATAAAAAATGATGTCTCTTTTATATAGGTAGTATAACCAACACTAAGGATTTTAATTTTAATAAAAAAATAATCCAAAAAATAATGTATAAATAAAAATTAAAAAAAATTATTACAACATAATCCAATTCAATAAGAGAGCCAGATTGTCGATGAAAAAATGGTATATTTGATAGTAATGGTTTAGTAAAATGTAATCCCCTTGAGTGTGTTTCAATATTAATTAGAAAAGTGTGTAGTACAATAAATTATCTAAAATACTCGACATCTCTTATTATGAAACTATTTCTATCAAACTATATATATATATATATAGTTCCTCCCTGAATAATATCCTTTTAAATTGTATATGTACGCATATGTGTGATAAGTTTATTATTCTCATCCAGCCACACCATTCTATCTGAAAAATAATTAATAATTTCATAGTTGAGAGACGATATTATAATAAAAAATCCTATTAAACTAATATTTAAAAATCATTTTAAAATATAATATATCATTTAAAATTATCTTACTATTCAATATTAAATTCCTTGAAATACTCCTTAAAATGAAGGAAGACTAAATTGTCTAATTTCTAAAAATTTAAGTTTGAAACTATAAAATTTCTAAAAAAACATGAATATTTATACATTCTATATCACAATATGTTTAATTTAATTCAACCTAAAATACAATCATATTATTTTTTGGATACTTGAAATAATTAATTTTTAATTATAAAATGTTTTGTCTATTAGTCATAATAAAACTCATACTATTGTGGATTTTTCATCAATATGAGTTCATAAAAAAAATACAAATGTGGAGAATAAATCAAAAAACCATATCATCAATATTATTTTATCTATTGGGTAGTGAAATAATTAAGAAAAAATTATTGTATAATGTTGGAGGGAAAAAATAATAACTTTTTCATTATCAAATAAACTGATCAATGTGGCAGGGATAAACTCAATAATATCCCCATTTATGATAATAAAATAACTATAAATAGTTTACCCCTTTTTTAAATTTCATGAAAAGATAAATTTTAGTCAAAATAAATCCCTACTCATTGAAAATATGGAAATTTAAAAAAAATTCTTCAACAATAATGACAAAGAGAACTCTTCCAATAGTAATTAATATTTAATTATGATAACTCACATAAAAAAGATTATAAACTGAAATTGAACATGGTTATAACATATTTAGAGTATATTTTATAATTCAAAACATTAAATTGGATGAAAAAACATATTTAATATACCCTATATTTAATCACTAAAAACATAAATAAAAATTTAAAAATTAAACGGTAATAAGAAAACTATGTGGGTAAAAATTTTACACACTCCTTGATTTAAGATTATTTTCAATCCTTCGGGTAGTATATCCATCTAAACCAAGTGAGGAAATATAATACCAAATTATGTTGAAATTAAAAATGTACCTTATAATGTAACAATAACACCTCCAAAAAAATAATTTTAACTCCTAAATGATCTACAAAATTATATAAATAGATTTTTTAAGTGATAAATTTAAATTAATATCATTTAAACAAATTAGTGAATGAGAGAATGAATTTATTATTAATTATGTTCAAACTAAAACATCTTGAAACATAATAAAATATATTTATTTTAATTTTTATAAATTTTATTTTATACTCACAATATTCTATGGTCAAATATAATTTTCTCAAACTATGTGAAATCTGGTGGGTTTGTGGGGATATCATCTAGAAGTTAATTTGTTGAATCATATTGTAAAAAATTTCACAATTTTAAAATCATATAACAAATATTATCTTACATCCACTAGCTTTGATCTTGAATACATTAAACAACTCTATGAAATTGAAATATAAGATGAATTTTTACAATAAATGGGTAACTTATCAAATTAAACATCAAAGATGGGTATTTTTTATCCACGTGGATTTAAGAAAAAAACATGAAACAATAGTGTATTCATATTATATAGTAGAAAAAACAATATAATGATTTATTATAACTCCATGATACAATGGTTTTTATATAAAATTAAACAATATATTTTTCATTTTCAATCCTTTAGGAAACAAAAAAATTCCTAATATAAATTTCTGTTTAACTCAATATCATGTTTTTGAATAAAATAAAATAATGTTTAAGGAACTATTAATATATTTTATTATTCTTTTTAACTATTTTAAATGAATTTTATTAAGATTACTCTCAAATATTGTATAAATAAAAATTTAAAATATTAAATTAATCATTTAAGATGTTAAATTTAATAAACTACCAATCAATGTTCGAAAAAATTTCTATCCATAGATTCTCCAAACTCATAAGAATCCAATTGATATGATTTACTCATAAGAATGTTTAATATTTTATAATTATCTGGTCTAAATATCATAACAGGTTCATTATATTACTGAAATATATTTAGAAAAATATCATCCCATTTGAAAATTATTGAATATCTAAGGAAGAACTGCATAATGATTTAGCTGAGGAATACATGAAAAATCACCTAAATAGGTTTTTAACTAGGACCAAAAGATATTTTTGATCCCTATGAGCTGAAAAACTACTGTCTAGATTCCATTAACATTCTTTTTGAAAATTATTCCACCCCCTAAATTCAAATTACCTCTTACATATTACATGTTGACAATCTAAACTGACATATCCATGTATAAGATTCCCTTGAATAAATAAAAAATTTAATTAAAAAAATGAATAATCATTCATTTTAATGAAACGAAATATTAAAATTAATAACTAAACATCACATAATTAAATGCAACATACTCAATAAACATTTTCATGAAAAAATAAGGAAAAATGAAAACATTTGATTAAATTTTCTGATTCATAACCATCCACATATAAAATAAAACCATACCAGAATGGCAACTAGCCTCCCCTTCAAAACTCACTATCACACACCAAAACCCATACTATTTTTCATCAAATATCATGAAAAAATCCTAGAAGTGGTCCAATCCTAATAACATTAATTTAAACTTGAGAGCTTCATAAACTCATTGTTGTATCTAGTATGTGAGTTAAACATGTCTAGTAGGGTTTAAAAACATAATTTGTCTGATTTACAATGGAGAAAATTTCATAAATTCAATTTTTAATTATAAATATAAAATAAGTTTTTTTCACGAACATAATGGAAATAAAATAACATATAAAATTCATTTTTGTAAAATTAATCATTCTTATAGTATGTGGGGGGAAAATTATATCATCTTATTTAAACTCAATTATATTAATGAGAAAGGATCCCTTTTTAAATTCAAGAATATCATCACAAAAATTGTAAAATAATAACAGTTTCCATTCATAAATCAATTTTTAAAATATATAAAATTAAATATCCATAAAAAATGAATCAACTATAAGGATATATAAATAAATATATAAACCATGATATCAAGGGATAAAAACAAAAAAAAGGTAAAAAATTAATGGTTTTATATAATAAACTCGTGATTAATAGGATAAAAATAAGGAATGCATTTAAATTATCAAAATATTCATCAATAAGAAAGAAGATATATTTTTAAAGACCCTATCACTAGATTATTATAGACCTTCAATATAATCCATAATGTTATACCAACTCTAAATAATATTTCAACATCTAAATATTCCTATAGATTTATCTGAACTATAAAATAGAAAATGGGATCTCTCAAGATACTATAATCTACATAATCTACATAGATAGAACTCATCACATCTTACTATAAAAATTCCATATTCAGTGCACAATATGTACTAGGGATTCCACTCATCTATCTCAAATAAAAATTATTAATTTTTAAATCATATGTTAAGGATAACATGAGTAGAAAAACATGGCTGAAAATAAAAATAATTAGTAAACAACATATTAAATAAATAAAAAACTATCCTATAATACACTCAAGAAAAAATTCCCCATGTCCAATAATAAGTAATTAAAACATGTATAAAATAAATGGGGCACAATTGAGGGTCACAAATAATAAAAACAATCATATATATTTGTCCAAATTTTTCTTTATTTGAAGACACATATGTTGTGATAATCCTATATTCCATTTGAAAAGGTAATTTTAAACATTTATTTTCATAAAATTGATGTCCATTTTCCAAAACAAAATCATCTAGATACCATTGAATTAATAAAAACACTCATAAAATCAATTAAAATTTGAGGTTTCTCAAATTGGAAACCATTTGAGATCCCAACAACGTATTTCACTATAAACCACTCTTAAAAATCATTAATTTCATCTTTAGAACAAAACACAGTGGAAACCAACCCTCTATACTTTAAATTTCATTTAAAATATCCCAGAATAATATTTTTATAGACACATAAAATATATAAATTATGTATTTTGTGACTAAATCAAGGTAACCAATTGAAATTACTTCGATTATAAGTCTAAAACTTATTTAGATAATTTTATATTACAATTATGGGCCTTGTGTATAGATATAACTTGAATTAAATTGAAGTAAAAATTCATAAACATATCATGAAATTCCAAATATATGAAAAATGAAAAAATAATTTACCTCAATCAAAGAACGATCAATCATAAAGTTATATCCTTTGATTTAGAACATCCAAAAATTGATTGAATGACCATATTAAATCCAAAAATAATAAAACATTAAGGATTAGGAAACCATAAACATTACAGGTGACCAAGAAATCCCATAGGGTTTTCTTAAAGATATAAATATATGGTGAAAATTACAAAAGGGAAGAAACAATAAGAATATTTTAATTACCATGTTGTAAGACCTATAAATTCACCAATAATGCTGAAATTTCTTTTGGGTAAGGAAGGTAGGGTACCTAGGGTGAAAACAAGGATCAACCATTTATAATATAAACATAAAGGAAATCCAATAAAGTAAAACACACGGTGAAAAATATTGTTTGTGATCAGAAAAAACTTGTTAAAATAAATAGCAATAAGGTTCAACATAAAAATTATCCTTTTTCAAAGGTTGAAGAAAAAAAAATTTAAAAAATTTCATGAGATAGGTTTTCAGTCAATGTGATGGACGAATAAAATTACCAAATTGAGAAAAATAACACTTGGGAATTTGTTAGAAGACCAAAGAATTAAAAAAAATATGAAAATTAAAATGGTTTTATACAATAAAAACAATGAATATGTAAGGGTGATGATGTGTAAGTAATTATAGTTATAAAAAATATATTTCGTAATTTAAGGATTTAATGTAAGTGAAATGATATCACCTATCTCCAGATTTGAAAATATTTTTTTATTTAAATATATAGATGTGATGAGATGAATTAAAGTGTATCACATATACGTTAAATTTTTATTCCTAACATTATTGGCTAAAAATGAGGTCGATATTGAACAAACATATGTTATTTTTATCTATAAAGATAAAGACAAACTATGTTAGTTAAAAGTTGTTTCACACAGACTAAAGATAGAATTAAGGTCTTGGAAATCTTGATTATAATAGAACATAAAGAAAAAGGGATATTAAATGGATGGGATTGATCACATAATCTATGAAAATAATGGGAATTAAGAATATATCTTGGTTCTTGTATATCATATCATTATCATAACTAGAGTCAAAGATGAAAAATAATGAAAGTAGTTTACAAATTTATGTGGTATAAATAATAGATGTCTACAATTAATGTATTATCATTTTTCCTAGTCTTTTAGACCATTCATAAAATGATGTGACATTTATTTCCAAATCAAAATTTTCAAAGGCATTTCATAAAAAAATTAAAATGGTTGAAACAAAGATAATGAAAACTCCAAAGGTGACTTAAATGAATTTTCTAATGCATGAAGAATGAAAGGTGGTTTATATGTCTTTTTATAGAAAAATACATAGTAGTTTATCATTCAGACCAACCTCTAGATAATAAATTGTGTTTCTGAAAATTGGAGATAATTTTTATCAATGTGATTATAATGAGAATCATATATAAATTTTGAAAATAGTTATTTGATATATAAATGATATAGTGGACTTTGGATTTTTAATTATAAAAATAATAATAAAATCAATGTTTGGGATGTACTGATGAAATTTGGAAGGTTCTATGGATTAAAAAAATATACCTAAGTTGGTGTTTCCTATCTTTTAGAACATTTAATTTATGGCTAGAGAAAAGAATGATTTTCTCTATTTCAGTATGAAGGACGTCCGATATACAATAAATGCTATAGAAACATGATCATTCCATATATAAATATTATATATTTTTATTTAAATATTAAACACATAACATTACGATCCATGATATAATTTTAATTGTTTAGTTTATTTAGAGACAATATAAAAAAATATTATTTTTCTATATTCATTAGAATCCATCATAAATTTAATCAAACTTTTAACCCTTCTTGACATACCCATCATAAAACTATTCTTCATATCCTAGGGAAAGGAAACATAATAAAGCTTGAGATCATATGGTAAGAAAGGGTAAACATGGGGGATGTCAATTGATTATCATATGAAATAATTAGATAAGAATAAGGATATGAGTTGATGACTATAATGTAAAATGATAATAATAAATATGTCAAAAATCGTAAACATGAGTAATTTCACAATGTCTTAGGCCCACCCCATGGCCTTCGGGAGACATGAATGAGGATATATAAGTCAGAATACAAGGGACAAGGCTTCAGATGAGGATTCATGGCAGGCGCATTCACTAGATCAGAGCTAACCAGAATTGGAAGAATGAGAGGGTATGACTTTTCCATTAACACCAGGCCTGCGTAGCTTTGCATAGGATAGCTAGACGACCAGCCCTGTGAAGGAGGATTACTGATTTCCTGACATATGCAAGGGAGTAGTAGTTCCAAGTATTCTTGTCTAGGTGATTCCCTCTAGGACCTACAGGTTATGTAAATGTCTCTAAGACTTCAGGCCTTGTAAGGGTTCCACCCCATCGCTTGAAAGGTGGATTATCAAAAAAAAGGCATTAAAGACATTCCAATAGAGAAAACATTATAAATAAATTATTAGCCAAATTTTTATATCATAATAATTTTATAAAAGTTTTTTTCTATCATAGGTATAGAAACCACTTCATATTGCAAGTTTAACTACGGATACCACCAAATCAATTTGGATAAAGAATCAACACACATTTTCCAAGTAGAGTAGGAATCCCCACCTATTTTTCATAGTGAATGAAGAACCTCGACATATTTTAAATTATTATCTTATGAGTCATAATGATATAACCAATTGATTGGGGGAATAAATATTTGTAGGACCACCCATCAAATAAAAAAATCATACATATGTTATACAAGATAATATAAATTCATCATATCATCATAATATTTATCATCAAAAGAAAACAAGTTTCATAAAAATTTCATCATATTATCAAAGTATAAATTGTGGAAAATTTATTGATTTTTTTAAAATATTTTATTCATAATCATAATCCATATATAGAAATAATAAGTATAAAACTATAGGATCATATCCCCTATAAATTATAAGTAACTAAAAAATATTTTATCCTAGATGAAAAATATATTTAAAATGTCACTATAATATTTCTTAATAAAATTAACCTTTTCATTTTGAAACCATTTATCTAAAATACAAAAAAAATTAAAATATTCAAGGAAATATTTAATTTTAAAATTACCTTGGAGTCTTTTGAAATAGTAATTAAAGAATTTAGTGGTTATGGTAATATAAAATACCCTTCATGGAGTGTATGTGGAAAAACATTCCTACTATAAAATGTTTTAGAAAATGACTATAATATTCCTTTGAAAAAAATGAAAATAGTCAGAAATGGGAAAAATGAATTTTTATAATATTTTTTGAATAATCAAAATAATTTAAAAAAAAATTTAATCAAAAAATTTACTTGAAAAAAAAACACAACCAAATTGAAAAACATTGTTAGGTTTCCATAAAAGCATACTTTCAGTCTTTTGACCAAAAAAATGAGAAAACTGAATTGAAAAAATATATTTACAAAAAATAACCATAGTATAATAACCATTAAAATTATTTTTCATATAATTATCATAAATTATACTCAATATGAATTCAAGCATAAACAATCACAAATAAAATGGGATTGAGAAATAAATTCCTTTCATAATGACTTTCCTTTCATTATATGCATTCATAAATTCTATATATTAATTATATATTTATTATAAAAAGGTTTCTTAAACTATACTAATTAATTTCATGCCATATAACATTAAATTATAACATATGATCACTTTTTATTATAAATGATAATTAAAATCTTTGTTCTATGTGATAAAGACTTCATTTTTTATGCATGTTTTAGTTCAGAAGTTTGGGTCCTTGTACGTTGATAGTGGTTCCATCATATAAAAAATGCTAATCATGATATAAATACCATATATATTAAATATATATAAATATTTATCCATAAATTCTACATATAAAAAAAATACAAAGTTCATAGAGATGGTAGGCCATACATACACATGAACATTATTTTTACTTTTTGATAGATATAACAAGATAATGTTAAATAAAAAGTCACCTTTAAATAATAATTATTATGTCATATAGAAAATATATATTCATTAATTTTATCCTTATTTTCATTTATGTGAAGTGTTAATGAAAAAATAATCACATCACTTAGTGGAGGTGGTAGTTCATATGTATGGATTAGCAATGTTCTTATTTTCTAACATAGGGGAATAAAGTGATAAATGGTTATTACATCAACATAATAAAAAATTATTATATTTTATATAATAAACTAATTTTCTTATAATAAATTTTATATATTTTTAGGTTCTATATTAAGAACTATAATTGAAAATGTTCGGTTTAGAGTTATACCTTTTCTCTGAGAAGCCTTCTTTAACTTCACATCAACCCTGGAAAACATAGTATTTTTGATGGAAAAGAGGATCTAGTAATTTATTAAGAAATATAGAATGATATTTGTTCAATTATTTGACATTATATATTGATTATACATTGTCAATATTGAAGGATATGTGGTTCCCTTTTTTAATTGAGTGGAGTGGCACTCATGGAATTAAAGAAAGTATTAAATTTATATAAATTATTGTTTTTTGGAAAATTGATCCAAAATGATATAATAAAAATATATTATGATTATAAGTCTAAATACTAATATAAAATAAAATTGTAACAAGTTTTGTAAAAAACATTTCCCCTATATCTTGTTTGTAACCCCTACAAAACCCTTTGGACAATTACCGAAAAACAATTTTTTTAACTCATTAAGGGATAAATATTTAACCATAAATGTAAGTGTGAATCATTAATGAATAATGTATTATATATAAAAACATATCAAATAAAAATGGATAAATTTAATATTTTTTTGAATTTTAAATCACTTTATAATATATTATTTATCATAAAATATTATAAATGTAATTTTGGAGCTATTCATTTAATCATTTTTAGAACAATGAATGTTGAAAAATTATAATATAATCCTTTAAAACATAACTAATATATTATATAAACATATATAATTCATTATAAACTATAGATAAAAAAATAAAAATATCTTTTATTGTTTTCAAAATCATTTACTTTATTTTTCAACTCCATATACAAGCATTGTGTCGAACAAATGTAATAATTTTAGATAATTATGTCATACCTAAAAATTAAAAATAAATTAAAATTATTAAATAAATTAATTACTATATTAAAAATTATTTATATACTAAATTTCGTTCCTTTTATCCTTTTGTAAAAATTTTATAGGAATTAAATTCAAGAGTAACATTTTGTAATTATTTCTTTCTTAAATTAGAATAATGGTCCTAATCAAAGAAAAATGAAAAAGGTTTCCATATATTAAATTTTATAATAGAAATTACCGAAATAAATTAATCCAATAGGATAAATGAATGTGTTAGAAATTATTCGACACAATTCTAAAATGATCTTTATGCTCTTCCTAAATCATCAAATATATAAAAATATCATCTCTAAAAAATACTAAAAATGATCCATGTAATATTTAAATACATTATTACTTAAATACATGAGAATATAAGGTGAATTATTATGTCCATATAGAATCATTATATATTCCTAACACTTATTAACCGTTTGGAAGGCTATCGTGGGAATATCAGACTTCTTACACCTCAATTGATGTTATCTGGAACGAACGTTACTCTTGGATGAGTATTAATCTCTTAATAATTTATATAACAAATAATTAATTTGTGGTAGAGGATACATTTAATTTCTATTGATATTGTTTACTTCCTGATAGTCAATTCCATGATTCATTGACCCATCTATTGTCTTAAAAAATTAGGTTGAACCCAAAGTTGATGCATAGTGGAATATGAATCCCTTATCAAGATAATACTAGATTTTATTCCTCAACTATTGAAACTCAATTGGGAATATTATTCAATGTATATTTGATATAGGTTTATCACTAGGTTTGAGTTTTATTGAAATCTAAACATCATGATTTCGAGGAATGCTGGGGAACTCTTCTGGAAAGGTATAAAACAAACTCCTATAGAATAGCCATATCCGTAAAGATGAGTATCTTCATAAACATATGAGATAAATACCCTTAATATATATGAATTTAATTCCATATTCTATAAGTAATTTCTATTGCATGTTCATACTCATCATCAAATAGATAAATGAAAATAAGATCATTTTGAATATGGAAAGGGACTTCCTTTCTTATGAAATTGATATGGCCTCTGTATAATGAAATTCAATACCTAACTAGAATCACATAAATTTAATCTAATGGGTACATTCTAATATTTTAAAGAAGTATAGTCTCAGAAAATTCAATATGAGAGGGATAATAGACTTAAAAAACAACCATCATTCATTTATGATCTTTCCCATCTAACTCAAAATCCAATCATTGGGGTGGTAATTTGGTACCCTTAAAAAATCATTAGATATAAATGAGTTTGTATATCCATAATAAAATAATAAATTAGAAATTATAGAGTGTATTATATGTTTATCTTTCCCCACATCATTATCCTAACCCACTTCTATTGTCACTATCACATGATATTTCCCTTTATCTTTCTCCCAAAAGGGTTATTGATTCCAATAATCATCACAAATATTCACATTATAGATCTAGGTGGTTTCATTCATATAATCCTTGATTTTGAGGCATTGGAGTGTGGACAGTGTATTTTTTTTATTCTTTTCCAATATTTCATTAACCCTCATATTCATTTTCTTTCAACATTCATGGTCTTTATAACAAGACATTCCACATTTAAAGAACCCCTTATTCTACTCAATAAACACCATAAGGTTTTAATCCACATTACTAGAATGTATATGGCTATAATTTAACACCATGTTAGATTTATTATTCAATTCTCATGAGTTACAGTCTTTCTTTTCATATTAAAACAATGGAAATGATGTAAAAATCCAATTTCCCTTTCTACTTTGAGATTATATTGAATTAGTTTTTCATAGATACTAATGTATTTTATTTTTAACACCTTTCAGATACTTGGATTGATGAAAACTAATAATTTAATAATTGTTCATTTAGGTATGGAAAACAAACCAGCTGCATTCCTTTCAAGCCTTATAAAATATTCCTTATATATACCAATGACTTCATTATCCTTCTTCTTAAGATTATGTACCCCCATCCTGTTTGTTTACATAGAATATGAGGTGTTTACTTACTGAATAATATCCTCTCAAACATATACCATTCCATTCATTAATTTTATTCTATTTCCCTCATATTCCTAATTTCATTCAATCATTTATTTAATTCTCCTTCATAATGTTAAATGTTTAGGGGAATTTTCCTTGTATTGAGAATTGGAAGACATATAATATTTACTGATTAGTTATAATCTATCACTTTTCCACTAGTGGATTAGAAGACCCACTAAAATAAGGTGAATTTTCCTCAATAAAGACATAATATTACATATTTCCTTCCATTGATCATTTTGAAGTTCAACATGATTCATGGATTCAGAATGTTATGTGTGCTAACCATAAGATTTTAAATTCCATATCCCATAGAATATGTTTCCTTAGTTGTGAATTCATTAAGTTTGACATCACTATCATTGTTATCTTGATGTCTTATTATTATATCCATATAAAAAAGTGAAAAAAAAATGTGTAGGCATAAAAATATAATAATAAGAGTGGGATATCTTATAATCATGAAATGTCATTCGTAGTATGTCAAAATAATTGGTCCTTATTCTCAGTTGAAATATTCTTAGGCCTATCCTAGATTATCCATGATCATTACCAAAAAATTCATATTTTATCATAGAGTTAATATTATCCTTAGGGTTTACAAAAAATATTTCTAACCATTGTATATAATGATTCACTAAACCACACTCGGATACCATCTATAGTGACCTAATATTTCCATAAAAAAATATTACGTTATTTTAGATGAATATTTAAAAGTTAAAATTATGATCCATGCCATAACTATAAAGGTTTATTGTATTTGAACAGTTGATATAATAACATATTATTTAGGTAAATTATTAAATATATCTCACCAATTTATTATAAATTTTTACACTTATTGAAATACCCATCTTAAAACCTCTCTTAATAACCTAAAGAAAGTAAACAAAAATAAATGGTGTTTTTTAGTACTCAGTAAGAGTAAAAGTAGGAGATATCAATCAGTTATCATATGAAATCATTTGATAATAATAAGGTTGTGATATAATGAACATAATTAAAAATCTCATATCCAATATGTCAAGTATCATAAACATGATTAATTGTATAAATAATTTTTTCACAATACATGAATCATAATAGTGAGAAAACATCATAAATAAACCATGAACAATAATTTCATTTAATAATCATGTCACAAAAGTATAGCACCATCATTTGAATTGAAAATATTTTATATGTAAACGTGAACTTTTGAGACTATCAAATAATATTGGATTTGGCATCAAATATTGTTCTACATATAAGAATAGATCATGCATCATCAACTACTTCCCCCAATAGATCGAGATTCCAAACCCATTTCTCATGGAGGAGAAAGTACATCGACTTGTTTTACATAATTATATCTATATAAATAACTATTTAAGGAACACATTATTGGGATGTATAATTCTAGTACAACACATGACATAATTAAAATCATACATATGTTCACCAAAAGATTATAAACTATCAATCATATCATCATACCATAACCCATTAAAAGAAAATAGATTTCATAAACATTTAATTATTTCATCACAGTATAACCCATGGGAAATGAAATGTGTTTATAAACATCTTATTATTATCATCTAGATCCATAGAGATAAATAATGAGGATGGAATATCTTGATCATATACCTATTAAAGAAAAAGTTACAATAAATGATGGTATCATAGATGGAAGTTTTATTTAAATAATCACTGGAAATTTCTTAAAAAATAAACTTTTCATTTTTGAACCATTAATTTAAAAAAATAAAATAATTAATTAAAAAAATTATTCAATAAAAATCATAGAGTCTTTTAATATAGGCTTAAAAATATTGTTTTTTCAGAATGGATGTAAATTATGTTTATGTTGTGTGTGTTAAAACAGATATTTCTTTAAAAACAATGTAAGAAGTAATAAATTCAGATATAGAAAAAATATTCCATTAACAAATTTTCATAAAAATTAAAAAAATTGGATAAATAAATTTTAAAAATAATTGAAAAAAACATTATTGAAATAATTTTAATGAAAAATTAGAAATTGATGAAAAAAATTCTAAACCAAATATTAAAACAAGCTCATTTATCCTTCAAAAATTATTTCAGTGTCTTGATTTCATAATGTGATTAAAATTAACTGAGACCATGTATTCTCAAGAAATAACTATGGAATATGAAGTTTTTAAGGTTATTTAGGATTAGGATTATATAATTTTATCAATTCAAATTCAAACATAAAAATACTCAATATAATGGTATTGAGAAGTAATTTCCTTTTCTAAAATCTCATATTTCATTGTATACAATTGAACCTCATATATAATACATATGGATTTGTTATAAATATATTTTATATCCTGAATGATAAAAATCATACCATATGTTATTTTATTCTGATATATTATCACTAATTAATTAATAATTTGTTTTTGAAATCATTGTACCTTGTGGAAACTACATCATTCTTCTTGAAATATTTGTTCCACCAGACTTGGTCCTTGTACATCGATCATGTTTTCATCATATCAAGAATTTTAATCATTATATAAATACCATATATATTCATTATATATATAGATATATAGATATTAATCCCTAAAATGTAGATATTGAAAAATAAATTAATATATTCATGGTGATGGCAGGTTGAACATATGGATGAACATTATTTTTACTTTTCAACGAATGAAACAAAAGAAATGAAAATTATATGTTTCCTTTAATGAAACATTTATATCTTATATATCATATATATTCACTAATTATACCCTTATTATTCTTCATTTAAATCTAACATGAAAAGTGAATATCATCGCTTTGTGGTGGTGGCAGACCACACCTATTTGTGGGTGATGTTATAATTTTCAAACAGATAGGATGAATGACGATAATGGTTGTTACATAATAATAATAATAATTTAGTATATAAAAGATATTTAATTAATTATTTTATTATTGATACCATATATATAATAGATATACTGAGAAATAAAATTTAAAATGTGTTGCTAAGAGTTGCAACTCTTCATTGAAACCCCTTTATTATCATACACCTTAATTCATGGAAGGATGGTATTTTAGAAATAATAGAATCTCTAGTATGTGTTTAATGAATCTATTGTGATATTATAGAATTACTTTCTTGATAAAAAATACTCAATCAGTTTGAATAATGAAAGAGATGAGGTGCCATTTCATTTGTAAGGGGAGGGGCACTCTTTGAATTACAAAACATGCTAAATTAAAATAAATTAATTTTCTTGGGATATTTAATAAAATCAATAAAATTATAAGATAATTTTAAGATAATTTTAAATAAGTGAATCAAATAAAATTTTAGAATTTTTTTTATGTTTTTACCCTTCTCCCTTAATTTTTACCCCCACGTTAACCCTTTAGCCATTTACCAGAATATCAAAGTTTTCTTCTCATTAAGGGTTATAAGTGATACCATAAAAAATAAAAGTGAATCATAAGTTAACAATTTTTTATATTTTCAATCATTTATAATTCAAATGAATTAATATTACAATTTTATGAAATTAATATTATTTAATAAAATATTATTTTCTATAAAATATCATTAATTCTCTTTTTGGAACTGTTCATTTAATTTTACATTGGAAGAAACTTGAAAGTAGAGGAATTAGAATTTAAACCATTAAAAACCATCTATTATTTCATATTTATATATAATATTCATGGAAATGATAATTCTTTACAAAATTACTTAAATAGTTTTTAATATTATTTACATGATTTTTTTATTGCTTTCATAAGCACCGTTTTAGTGTTTCCTAACCATTTAAGTTTATAATTTCATCACTAAAATTTTTAAAAAAATTTACCATGATAAAAAAATTTATATTTCACATAAATAATTAGAACCAACACTATCCTCATTTTATCCTTATGTAATCATTTTAGAGATATTAAAGTCATAAGAGTGACATTTAGTATTTATTATATTCTTAAATTATTATAATGGTCATAATAAAATAAAAAAGGATCCAATAAGTAATATATTTTAAAATGTGATTTAAATGAATTAAATACATCCATATAATATGATAAATGAAAGTATTAGAGATATTTTACATCCTTACACAACGTTTTAACAAACTTTTATATATTTTACCCTTATTGAGGTGACAAATATTTATGAAAGTAACTATTCATAATGATTAATAATAAAAGGGAATTATTTACCAATTATTAATAGCATGATTGAGAATATGGTATCTATATTTCAATATCCAATTAATATAAGTGTAAGAATGTAATTTAAAATTAATATCAAAGAAGCGATGTAAACAAGTTTTCTAGAATTGTTTTCTTCAAATGTTTGAGATATTTTTTACCATAATAGAACACAAAATTAACATATATGACCTTATTTAGATTATTAATAATATAAATTAGCTAATATAAGTTTTAATTTATTTAAAATCAATATGGACCTTTTTAAATGCTTTAAATGAAATGAATTTTTTCAATAATAATCATTAATTTCATTATTCATCAAAAAATAATTCTTTCAAGAAAAATCAAAATTAAATTTACTCAACTATATTTTTTCATGATAATTTATATAATTATGTAAAATTTTAAAAAAAATTATAAATTTGGAAGGAAATATTCAATATATTTTCTCAGAAAAATCTATAAAAACTAATTTCAAGGAAAATGTATTTTAAAGTATATTATGACTTACCAATAATATATTTTATTTACATTAAACAATGTACACAATTTTTATAAATTTTCTTATTCCTATTAAGTATTCAAATTTAATGTCTATGTTTTAATAGTATACTATATTATTGTTCATTTAGACATTGGGTTGCATTTATCACATGTTATCGAAGAAATTAAATTTATTTAAAGGGAATTTTATCCTAAAACCTCATGGTGTGATATAAACTAAATTTTGAACCCAATTGATATGCATAAAAAACAACATGAATTTTTTTGATTTCAATTAGAATATAATGTTCCAATCTTGTGTGATAATTTAGGTGTTATAAATAAAATTAAAAATCCTATTCATCATTCTAGGAATAAACACTTCAGAAAAAAAATAAGATTTTTAAAATGTGAAGGTTTAGTCAAATGTTGTACGGTTGGAGTATATATCTACAAAACCTAAAGTATAATAAAGCCATAAAAAACTACATAATAAATATTTTCAATTCTGTCATTTTTCGCTTGGAGTCTAATATTCTTTATGTTGTATGGTGTGTGAGCCATAACATCTTTTTATGAAATCATGTTTTATGTTGTTTCCATATTCATATGATTCAATGATATATGATATCATATATTTTTATCATATTTTTCCATTTGATTATATATAACCCTCATTTTTATGAAACTGTGTTATTATTGTTGACTCGTTCATTATGTATCATTATCATTATTGTTCACCAGCTAGGATTTATAACACATCCTTTTTCTTTTAGTATGTCCCCAGTGTGCCCTATATAGTAATAGATGTTAAAAGGAGACTATGAGAACATTATCATGATTTAAATAAATGTTTTTTAGTTTATATTTATTTTTATTTTTATGTTTCTAATCTCCTCATTACATTAAGCCTTTATATTATTGGGTTTTCCTTTTGGGAACATTGCATTATAAATATTATTCGTATATGTATATGAGGATTAGGTTATTATATTTGGTTTTGAAAAAATGTGAAATTATTTTTGGGGAAAAGGTTAGTGATCCTATTAAGAAATAGGCCTTTAATAACCAAGTATTAATGATATAAATTCTCAATATGTGAGATACATGTTAGTTCTGAGTTATTCAGTCAATGTTTATAGTTTTACATTATATATTCTTATCAATTTGAATATTCTCCTCCAAAAATTTATTTTAAATTCAATAAATATTTTAAAATATATATATAAAGGTATTATTATTATCCATTCATAAATTCCAAATGTCTTCTCATATTATATTTCATATCATTAGTTTATATCAATCAAGGTCTATCGAAATATTCAAACATTACATCAAGACAAGGAGGATATGTTATCGATGAAAACACTAAGTAGTTAATTTTTTGAATACAAAGTATTAAAATATTCCCTGATAAATGTTTGTGTGGATAAACTCATAGAAATAATAATTATACACCATTGATAATAATTCAATGTTATACTATTCATGGATTGGTTGCCTCTTTATAGACACAATATCAACTACAGGGAGAGGGAAATCACATTCCAAATAAAAAATAAAACATTGATTATTTAAATTATTTTAGGATAATGATGAATATCCTTTATAAAATAATTCTCAAGAATATATATTTTTACTTTAAGAGAAATGATAACTCTCCCAGATAATAGATACAGATGAGAGTATCATCCTTGAAAATATTCAAATTATAAGTTAATTTAATGTTGTATGCTGAAAAATATTTTCTAATCCTTCCCCTTGATCAAGAACATTATATAAAAATTGTTCATATACTCATATCTCTACCTACATCAAGGATTAAATATATAATATCACCAATTGAACAAGAATAATTAATAAACAAACTTTTAGTCAATCTAGAGAGGGGTTCAATATACCCAGGTGCCTCTCCATGAGGTGTTCGAGTCCTATTTTTCAATAAGGATAATAGGGAAATGAATTTATTAATTTATTATGATGAAATCAAAAAGATGATGATAAATAAAAAGTATTACTTACCAAATATTGGTGACTTATTTGATCAGTTACATGGGCCCTAGTACATATCTAACATGGATATCCAATCAGGATATCAACAAATGATGGTTAAGGTGGAGGATATTTACTAAGTTGTATTTTATAAAATATATAGACAATATATGTTCATAATTATTCTATTTGTCTCATAAACGATCCAACCATTTTCAATTAATTGATTAATAAAATCCCTAGAAAATAACTTATCAAATTTATTTTAGTTTTTATAAATTATATACTCCTATAATCTAAAAATGGATAAACATGAGGATTATTTGAGTAATATGGTATATACTTTTAGAGAGGAGGAGTTAAATGGAAATTATTTTTTCTTTGTTTTTTAGATATATCAAGTAATATTCTTGGGGTATTTTAGCAGAATAAATGGAATATTTATGGATCCTTTGATGTTAGTAACTATTAAATAGTGTCCTAGACAAACTTCGAAAAGGAATATCCATAGTTTTCTCAAATTATCAGAGTATTGTAAAAATTTTGTGAGGAATATCTCACAACCTTAAAATCCACTAACCAAGTAAACTCAAATGTGATTACAATTTATTTGGACCAATAAATGTGAGTATATGGTCAAGGAGTTGATAAATATGAGAATCGCTACACTAGTACTCACAATACCCATTAGTGGGGAAGGATTTTTTATCTAAACTGTTGATTCATATATGGTATTTGCTTGGGTACTCATGTTAATTGATATAGTAATAGACTATTCCTCATGATATTAAAATGTCCATGAGAATATTTATCAAAGGTGTGATTTAGGGATAGAATCAAAAACATTTTACATAAAGATATTAAATAATTATCTCTATATATAAAGGTTTAATATATATATATATATATGATTCATAACAGAAAAATATATATATTCACATACAAGGAGATCAAAAATGTTCCAACAATGATGGTTACATATGATCCAGGATTAAATTTCATCAATTCACTACCTTCAAGGGAATATGAATAAAGTATAAGATTATCTAAGTGTAAATTAGTATACAACCTTATCCATGGTAAATAAATAGAATAATTAAATCATATTAGACATTAAAAGGTTCGAATTAGAATAAAAATTGAAAGAAATACATATTACCTTTCATAAAATATTACCCAACCATCCCTTATGATTAAGAATTTGGAATCTTATAGGGAGAATAAAAATATATAAAAAAATATTAGGTAATGAACTAGAGGAAATACTAAAACAAGTAACACCATCAGAACCCCCACCTTTCTTTATCCATTTAATTCTTCACATTTCTATAAATCAACCAAAATCCTCCCAAAGTCCGATATCCATTTTCCTGAGTTCTTCCCTCATCAAAAGTTCATTCCTATAGCCCATGAAGTGTATTAAAGGACGATATCTAAAGGATGTGGTGCCTCCTCACTTGAGATCTTTTATGTTATGATATATGTATATGTCCTCCAAATCTATTATATCAATATAAATATAATTACATAAAAATAAAATATTTATTTAAACGATATTATTTTAATTTAATAATTAATATCTAACTTCTTCTCATTTATACTAAAATGAAAATGTTGTGCATGATAAATTTTGTTCACCACTTGAATGGATGATGTGTTTCATTTCTTTCACCACCTTAATGGTTGGTTTTTAATAAAACATATTATGGATTAATGTGGATATAATAATGATATTATAATAATTTTTATATATTTTTATGTAAGAATAACAATAAAATCAATGAAATCAAATTATGTTCCTAATTATCTCTAAAACAACCAAAATAAAAAACCATTAAATGATAAACATTTCACTCAATAAACCAAGACTATTAGGGAATCATAATCGATATTTTGAACCAATAAATATTTTATAATAATAATTACTCCATATCTCTAAAATTCTAGTTTTATGGATTTATTTTACTAGAGAATCCATCATTACCATGAAACTGATGTGGCCTCATAACTATAAATGAAACATCCTTTAGATGACATGCACGAACATGATGACCATATATAATAATAAAAAAACTTGAAATATAAATATTTAATATAATAAACATGAAATACATTTGGAAAATAATTATATAACAAATTAAATTGATTAATCAAGAGATTACATGCACATACCATGAAATTTGAGAGTTGAGGTGAGGGAATTCCAAATCCAGACTTTTTTTCTTTTTTCTTTTTACTTTTATATCATTGAATTTATGTATCCCTACTTTTATAACATATACTTATTAAATATCATATTTATATGATCCATACATATATACATATTTTCATTTTTTAATAGGGATATAAATGATTTTTATATTTTCTAATCAATTACATAATTAATGAAAACTATACTAGGTAGAACATGTATAATTATTATTTAATTTCTTATACCACTCCATTATTTGTTTTAATCTTCAATTATTTCAATAAAAATTAATTATTTTATGGAAACAAAATCTGGTCCATTTTCATTTTATAAAAAATTCCATGTGATTTCCATCTATAATAGTTCCTTACTCATTACTTAAAACATAATTTAAGGGGTTACTTTCTAATCCTACTTCTCTAGTAATTTAATATAATTTTATATATAGATTATGTACATGTGATAGAAATATTACTCATCATTCAAATATGATCATCCAAAAAATATTAATTCCTTCTTCCCTTGCGAATTGTTTTGATATATTAGTATGTTATGATTTGAGACATGACTATATAATTCATTTCCTTTTAATTGATTTTTTATTCTAATGAATTATGTATTATTTATGTATTCAAATCACATATACTTGTACATAATATGAGGTCATAGGTTGGATGATAATTTTACAACCCCCACACATTGTATAATGTTTTCATATCATGAGAGTTCATTGTATAGTGAACCAAAAATTAACACAACAATTTATATTTTGTTATCATTATAGCGAGCCTTGAATTAACCATATAATGTCCTATTTTATGTTTTTTAATAATTATTATGATTTCATTTTGTTATTAATTATTCTTCATTATTCGAGGCCTCCATCTGATCATATATAATCATCCCGTTTTATATTATCAAGTTATAACTCTTGACACATATGTTATATAACGTTATTATTATTTTCCTTATTTTTATTTGTATCTCATTAATATTATTTATGATTGTCCACATGGTATCCAATTAATTAACTGATTTTTAATGTAATTTAGCTGACTAAAATAATTATGTTGTAATTTTTTTAAATTAATGATTTATGTATATAAGATCCCAAGTTTACAATGACTCTATATTTATGGGTTATTTTTTCTTGATATATATGTTAATGATCATGTAATATTACATTTATAAGACCTGGGTTGTTATATACCCTTATCCTTCATTTTTAAGCTTTACTAATCTTTTCTTGAATAGTGCATCTTTAAAAACATTATATATTATTTTTATGCTCCTCATAATATTATAATATTTTAAATTACCATATATATGGACACATTTATTAGGTCATATCATTTAGTATGATATAGAGATGTGATAAATTATGATTGCATTTACATCCATATAATTAGTCTTACCTTCTAAAAATATCATTATTCATTTATTTTTCTAACTAATATCTAAAATTATAGAAATATAGTCTCTCATATATTACAATGTGAACTCTAATACTCTTATGTATACAAGTAATGTTATACACATATACCCTTTGTAAGGAGTAATAACATCTCATAGGATTTATTTATTCTTATTTATCATAATGTAGATATTCCATTTACATCATTTCATCAAACTATTGACTGTTATATAATATTTTGTTACTCGTAAAAAATTTATAAAGGTTTTATATAAAACAATTATCTAATTAAATTCCAAAATTACATTATACATGAAATTTAATTTTTTATATATCAAACTATATGTTAAGTAGGCCATAAGTCTCATAATTATTATGTAAGATAATTTTATTTGTAAATTTTTAATGCTTCCTTCAATGAAATTCATAGATATATAATATATCCTATGTAGTCCATACCATTAAAATTTCATGCTTATATTGGATAAAAATATATTACATTTAATGTTAAATATATTATAAATCTTAGCAGGCATTGAGTACATGTCTAAATTTTTTATTTTAGAAAATATAATACATAAAATGTGATGTTTATAATTTTTTGAAACATTCATATGAGAATCTTCAGTATCCCATTTCAACCTTTTATCTTTAATAAATTTTATTCTTGTAGAAAATCATATTCTGTAATTAAAAATTTCAAAATTTCATGAATCACATTGAAATAATGTCAAATAATTATCAATCTATAATGTTTCAATTCTAAATACTTATAAAACAAGTAAATATAAATTAAAATTTTTAAATGTAATTCCACATCTCCAACATTTTATCTCCCTTACATACATCTTCATCCAACATTCATGTGTTATTAAAAAATATATAAAATAAAATTCACAAGATAAAACATTTCCATTGTTCATCAATCACATAGCCTCCTTTTCCCTTTTTCAGTCACAACTCTTGAGGTCATCAATTTCATGAATCTCACTTTTTCATTTATTAGACCCATCCATCACCAACTAACACATATTGTAAAATTCACATTATAATGGAATCCTTGATTATTAAAATAAATTATAATCACTATAACTTATTAGGATATTCAATTATATTTCCAATCATAATTAATTTCATACACACATTATTTCAATGAATCTAAAAAAACATCATAATACAATTTTTTGGAAATTTAATTAAGTAATAATTAAAATTAAGGAAATGAAAATATAAAACCCAATTTAACGTAACTAAAAATAAAAAATTATAAACAAATATTTATTATAATAAAAATTATAAAAATTTCATTCATAAAAATTAATATAATAATAATCCCACTAAGGGGTCGTGTGACAAAATCAATTAAGAATAGGGAACTCCTTACCTAAACTACATGCAATTTAAAGAATAATCTCCATCATTTTGTTATGCTATTACTACCACTGCTTCTCATATAATTATCAGTACTCTTAATTATATCTATTCAATAATTGTATATTCTTATATTGATATTTTACCCTTACATCAAACTCTACTATAATAAAGGATTACTATACTGCATAATATTTTTTTCAGTTATATGATAACATCACTTCATGTTGGGAAAATCTCACATGGTAGCTTTTCTATGTTTTTTATTAATTATATTTTTGAACAAATAGGTAGCAAATACCAGTTGTGGAGTTGGAGAATGGTTGTTAACTATGTATGTTAAAAAATATCCATGAAAAGTTAATGGATTCTCTGTAAGAGGTATTGAATATTTTATTTGCAAGGTGATGTCATATCCTAGTGTCTTTCACTTTTTTGGGGTCCAACGTTAGGGGAAGACTAAACCTTCACAAATGATGTATATCCATGAATTCCTCATGAAAATATAGAAAATGGATTAATATCATGAGTTTTTTTGTTTATTCATATCATTGCCATTTCTGAAAGTTTGTTGTTTCCTAAAGATGTGGAACATAATGAATAATGGTTGAGTCATGAAGGAAAGATGGTATGTTATACGATTACAAGAATCTTTGAAAATGGAAAACATTTCCCTAATAAACATAAAATATCTGGAGGTTCAAAAAGAATAATAGGGAGATTCATGAAAAGGACCTTGGGATATAGAAAGTGTCATGAATGGGATGAAATGTCTGTAAATTTAATGCTGACCCCCTCATTTGAATAAAGTAATACTTAACAAAATCTATAGGCTCTGAATTTAAGAATGTGGTTTATGGTGGATTTCTATTGCATGAAGGTTATGGATAGATAATTCTTTCAAGGAGAAATGCGGTTTGTGAAGGCTATATAGGATTCAAAAAAATTTGAGCATTGTGAATGTTTTCAGCATCACAAAATATTTATATTCTTAGTGAAATGAGTGATCTCCATTAAAGAGATGTTTATCACGAAAGCAGTGAGATTATTAATAGTGTTGAGATTTGAAAATTTGGTGATCTTCGTGAATGTAGTGAGCTTCATGAATGTTGGGATAATCATGAAAGAATGAAATTTTGATAATTATTTGGGATGTTTTTTAAAATTCTAGAAGAGGGTTTTTACACAAGTAAATATCATATGGTCATGAAGGTATTTCCTTGTGAATCTATGTTAAATTTTATACATCAACTGGATGAATGTGTAACATAATGATATAATAAATGTGGTGTAAAAAATATTTACTCAAGTGATCAAAATAATAATAATCTGAAGGAGAAGAGAGCATAGTATAGTCGAGAGAGTAGTTGTAACGACCCAAAATTTCATTAATGGAAAATCCCTCTTGATCCAGTTAAATGTTTCTTTATGTTTTTATAAGATGTCAACTTCTTTAGTTTTACGTTAAGATTTGTGACCGTTACTTTTATAGCCGTTGAACAGTGATCTTCTGGCTAGTTTAAATATAAGTCTTTAACGAACCAATTTTCTACTCAGACCAAGGAAGCGATGGCCTCATCCAGTAGAATTGCCCCTTACGAAGCCCATTTGTCAGAGCTCGGAAAGGAGGTGGCGTCTTTGGGCTTTTCCCTTGACCAAGCCCAAGCTGAGCTTCATCAAGTCAAGCTCGAACGTGATCGTCTACGGGAAAAATGGAAGTTGATAGAGATCACCACTCGAGCAATGTTATCCGAGCAACCCCAAGAGTCTGTCACCATCACACACCTTACCCTTAGGTATTATGCGGCTATTTTAAGGGGTTATGTAACAAATAACTAACACCATGTTGATGTACATTATTTTTTTATATAATAATGAATATAATTTCTAGTCATTTTTGATGCATTGTAATTAGTTTTTAAAGTACAAATGATGTTTTTAGTTATTATTTAATTAAGAATTATATTTTATTAAATTAAAGGATTTTTGAATTAAATAATATTTTAATAACATATTATTATTAATATTAAATTATTTTTTTTATTAAATATAAATGATCTTATAATTTTATGAATGCAATTAAAATTTTTATTAAGGTTTGAAAGCCATTTCTGTCAAAACCCGTGAATTTTTTTTATAAATGTCGGTTTTTATTTTAAAAGTGAAAATTCACATATTTAGAAAATTATTTAGATAAAATAAATATTATTTTTGGAATCAGGACGTCGAAATTATCCAACGGTGAATTTTTCATAATTTTCTGAGACAGTCAAATTTTTGGGTAAAAATTAAATACCATTTAAATATATAATGTGTTTTATGACATCATAATGACCCAATGGTGATGTAATAAAATACCATAATCCATATGTTCGGCCAATATATGTTTTATCATTAAAATATTGAGGTTTTGGGTTTGTTTGACTCACTTTTCAAAGCATTAATGGAGCCCTCAAGACTTATTCAACACTTTGCCTTTTTAAATCAATTTCCATGGGAGTGTGACTCACCTCCACATAAGCAACCCTAATTTTTTAATAAGTTCGGACTTTGGCCTTGTAAAATATTGTTTTCCTCTTTCCTTTTCCAGAAACCATGGGCAAATACCATGGGATGGTTTGTGGTTTGGATTATTTTAATATAAGGGGTCCCAAACCTAAATAATAAAGAATTCTCTCACCTTTCCTATATAAACCCACCCAAGCTCCCACTTCCTCCTCACTCAAAGCCCTTGAAGTTCGTCCAACCTCTTCCCTACTCTCTCTAGAATCCTCCCAAGGTGCCCCAAGCTCCCAAGAAGCCTCTCACAAGCCTCTCTCTAGGCTTTGGAAGCACACTTCCAAGTAAGGGTTTTTCTTCCTTTCTCATTTTTGTCAATTTTCTTTAAGTTGTATTGCCCTTTTAATTTCATTTATGAATGTTGGGGTATGGTTTCGCACCTCCCCCATACTTCCCTCTTATTGTTTGAATGATGGGAGAACCCTTTCTCTCTCATTAAATGCCTCCCATGTACACCCGTTACTATGCCGAAATTCCGAAAGGAACTTCTCTCTACTTTCTTTTACATTCAAGCAATACTTTTGTATCATGAATATAAATTCTATTTCTATTGTTGGGACATGTATATATATGATCTCCTTACTGTCCATTACATGTAAATATGATGAGGAACCCCTTTCTCTCTCATCAACCTTTTTTATGAATTCTTATGTCACGCCGTTACGCTGCCGAAATCGCACGAATTTTCTAAGCCAATGTCTTTGTGTAGTGAATACCATGCCCATTTCTCCATCAAGGGTATTCACCTTTATGCACATATACGTATTGATTGTAAAGTTTCATGTATGAATTCCACATTCCTTTATCGTGGAAGAAATGATTATGTTTTATGAATCCATGTTTTATGATCCATGTGGCACACTTATGCATGAAATGAAATGTTTAAGAAGGGTGCGCCCTGATAGCGCTCCAATGCATTGGGTAAAGTATAGTATCATGATACGTCATGTGCAATGAGTGTTGACTCATGCTAATTCAAGTGCAACGAGGGTTTACTCGTGCTTCAAGTGCAATGAGGGTTTACTCATGCTCCATGTGCAATGAGCCTTGGCTCATGCTAATTCAATGTTAAGTGTTGTTGCCACATTTCCATGTTATGATTATCATGCTTTATCACGCCTTTATGTTCATGTCTCTATTATGCTCTATTGATATGACTATTGCCTAACATGTATTGTACTCCTCATGTTATTCATTGTGTACTCCCTTACTGGGCTTTATAGCTCACCCTTTTTTTATGCATGTCCTCAGGTTATCCCATGCAATGCTAGGTACGAAGGAATGTAGTGGTCATGTAAAGGAAGTTTTCAATAAGGATGTTGTATTTCAAGTTTAAAGTTTTTATGTAATAATCCTAAGCCCCAAAGACACTAAACCTCTCGATCTTCTTTGTTGTATCAAGTGAAGTTTTATGTAATAAAGCATGTTTAAGTTGTAATAAAAATCAGGGTTGTCATAGTTGGTATCAGAGGATAGGTTTAGTTATTTTTGGGATTAGGAAACCCTAGTAAAGCCTTAGATACAAGACTAAGCATAATAAAAACATCCCTAAGTTTTGGTAAATACTAAGTAAGTGTTTTATCAAACAAATACATCCCTGTCTGGATACCAGCAGGTAGAGGCGGCTCTGGCACAGATGTATCCTAGGGGTAAAACCCGAAAACACCGCTTTGAGCTAGACTCGAACGGGAACTGGTGCACGACAACGGGCCTTGCTGCACTCTTGGTTACGACACTCCCGGGGGATATGTTTTGATAAATTCACAATCTTAGTATGAACCCTTATTAAGGGAAAAAAATTCCCCTAAGAATATATGTTAGAAGGAAGATCCTGAAAAGCCTGGATTGAATCCTATAGACTCATGAGTTAAAGAGATCAAAGTTTATTTATAAGTCATCAAATTTTGTCTTTGGATTACCCTCTATGTGTTACCCCTAACTTTCCTTTTATTCCAGCCAATGGCCGGTAAGAGGAGAACTCGGGCTAACAACCGTTGTGAAGATCAGTGTGATGATTGTACTAATGAGATGCCCAATCCGATGGGAGCGGGAATCGCGAACTTTGTCACGCTTCTCTCTCAGCTAACTCAAGTTTTGAATAGAAACACTGGTCAAGAGGAACGTTCAACCCCCCCTAAGAAAGAACAAGTCGCTATTGAAAGCTTCATGAGACAAAGGCCTCCTACTTTTAGTGGATCATCTGATCCCACGATCGCTGAACAATGGATCAACTCCATTGAGAAGATATTCTCCATCCTCCAATGCTCTGAAAAAGAGAAGGTTCTCCTGGCGGCTTATCGTATGGAGGGTGAAGCTGATCAATGGTGGACATTGATCAAAAATACGAAGCCTGAGGAGGAGATCGAGGCTTTGGAATGGAAGGTATTCCGGAAGATGTTTTTCGATAAATATTTTCCACGCACCCTCCGTCTTAAGATGGAAAGGGACTTCCTTTCCCTCAAGCAGAAAGATGAAGAATCTGTGGGAGCGTACGAGGCAAACTTCACAAGGCTTGCACGATACGCTTCCGGCTTTGTCGTTACCCCCGAATGCAAAGTTGACCGCTTCTTTGGTGGGCTGAAGCCTAGCTTGCGGAAAGCATTAGCGATCCGTGACTTTGACAGCTATGAGGAGATTGTCCGATGTGCCCTTAAGGTTGAAATGGAGATCGGAGAATCACAGGGGTATCATGGGGACAAGAAGCGGAAGGTGGACTTCAATGCTGGTGGTCCGATGGATAAATCCAACGGCGCTAAGAAATTCCAGCACCCCACTTGCCAAAAGTGTGGAAAGAAGCACCCTGGGAATTGCCTTAGGGGGACAAGAAAATGCTTCAAGTGTGGAAGAGAAGGGCACCTAGCTATTAACTGTCAGCAAGAAGGACCCGCGGCTGCGACGGAGGGGAGGAACGCTCTGTTCGAACCTCAACGCGTTGTTCAATGCTTCAAATGCAAAGAACCGGGTCATTTTGCGAATCAGTGCCCTAATCCAAGGGTTATCGGAGGCAATCAACAACCTCCAAGACAGCAAGGAAGAGCTTTTGCCATCACTTCTGCCGAAGTGAACCCCGACAACGAAGTGGTGACAGGTACGCTAGTTATTCATTCAAGAATAGCGAACGTACTTTTTGATTCAGGTTCTACGCATTCTTTTATATCTCAAAAGTTTAGTAGAATAATCCCTGCACCACCACAAATCATGGAAGTAAAGATGTCGGTGAGTACGGCAAATGGGGAAATCATTGCATCCCATGAGTATAAGTCCTCCCCTGTTATAATCTGTGGATTGAATTTCCCGGCGAACCTTGTCATACTCCCTTTGGTGGAATTTGATGCAATTCTTGGCATGGATTGGCTTTCCTTATATAGAGCCAACATAAATTGTCGGGAGAGGGAAATCACACTCCATAAGGAGAATCGACCCCCGATTCTTTACAAGTGTCAGGAGGAAGATGAATCTCCTTTAACTCCATCATCTCAAGCATGGATATTACTACCTTATGAGCACGCATATCTGGCTCAGATGATTGAGTCCAAGGAATAAACCACCCTTGAAGAAATGCCTATTGTGAGGGAATTCGCTGAAGTATTTCCCGAGGAACTTCCTGGTCTTCCTCCAAGAAGAGATGTTGAGTTCTCAATTGAACATATACCTGGGGCGCTACCAATATCCAAGACTCCATATAGAATGGTTGTGGTTGAGCTTGAAGAACTGAAGAAACAACTACAGGAGAATCTGGTTAAAGGGTTTATACGCCCAAGTGCATCACCATGGGGTGCACCAGTCCTCTTCGTCAAGAAGAAGGATGGGTCAATGCGGCTTTGCATCGATTATCGTGAACTTAACAAAATCACGATAAAGAACAAGTATCCTCTCCCAAGAATCGATGACTTGTTTGATCAGCTGCGTGGAGCACAATACTTCTCCAAGGTCGACTTGCGGTCGGGATATTATCAAGTAAGGGTGAAGAAGGAAGATATCCCCAAGACTGCTTTTCGTACAAGGTACGGGCACTATGAATTCATAGTAATGACTTTTGGACTCACCAATGCTCCAGCAATATTCATGGACTTGATGAATAGAGTCTTTAGAGATTACCTAGATAAATTTGTGGTAGTCTTTATAGATGATATTCTAATATACTCCAAAACCAAGGAGGACCATGAGGAGCATTTAAGAACTGTACTGGAGACTTTGTGCAAGGAGAAGCTCTATGCCAAGTACAGCAAGTGTGAGTTCTGGTTGAAGGAGGTCTCATTCTTGGGCCATATCATCACAAGCAATGGGATATCTGTGGACCCCTCCAAAACAGATGCAATTGAGGGATGGCCGAGGCCAACATCGGTAACTGATATCCGTAGCTTCTTGGGGTTAGCTGGATATTATCGACGATTTGTGAGAAACTTCTCACGATTGTCCAACCCTCTTACCAAGCTAACTCGAAAGGGAGTAAAGTTTGCTTGGAGTGATGAATGCGAAGAAAGCTTCAATGAGTTGAAAAGGAGGCTTATCACTGCACCTGTGCTCACTTTACCCACAAGTGGGGAGCTTTTTGTGGTATTCAGTGATGCTTCAAAGAAGGGCTTAGGATGTGTGCTGATGCAGAATGATAAAGTGATATCCTATGCCTCAAGACAGTTGAAAATCCATGATCAAAACTATCCAACGCATGATCTGGAGTTGGCGGCGGTGATCTTTGCCTTGAAAATCTGGCGGCATTATCTCTATGGAGAGAAATGTGAGATATATACGGACCACAAGAGTCTTAAATATATATTCACACAGAAAGAGCTTAATATGCGCCAGAGAAGATGGATAGAGCTCATAATGGATTATGACTGTTCAATACATTACCACCCTGGGAAGGCGAACAAGGTGGCGGATGCCCTAAGTAGAAAGGATCCAGCAATTCTATCAATGATGAGAATTGAGAAGGATCCAATCTTCTTAGACTTGATGAAGATGGAAGTGGGAATCATAAAGAAGGGAGCATCATCAATCGTTTCACAAATGATTTCTCAACCATCTCTTTTGGAATGGTTAAAGGATGCTCAAAAGGATGATGCGAGAATCCAAGAAAAAGTGGAAGCTATCAAAAAGGGAAAATCCTCAGAGTTTAATGTTAATGAAGAAGGAATTGTGCGGTTTGGGAAAAGACTATGTGTCCCATCAAGTTCGGAGCTGAAGAAGGAACTTTTGGATGATGCACATAGTTCAAATTTCTCTATTCACCCAGGGAGCACAAAGATGTATCGAGATCTCCGAGAAAACTTTTGGTGGGATAATATGAAGAAGGAGATCGCTGAATATACATCAAAGTGCCTGGTGTGTCAGAAAGTGAAGGCAGAGAGGCAAAAGTCTAAGGGGATGATGCAACCATTGCCCATACCAGAATGGAAATGGGAGAACATCACCATGGACTTCGTCACTGGACTTCCAAGGACATCCAAAAGCAACAATGCAATCTGGGTTATTGTGGATCGTCTTACAAAGACTGCACACTTCATTGCTATTCGAGAGGACTTCTCTTTGGATCAACTGGCACGGATATATATCAGGGAAGTGGTACGGTTGCATGGAGTACCACTATCTATTGTGTCGGACCGAGATCCAAGATTTACCTCTAAGTTTTGGAAGAGTCTTCATCATGCTCTGAATACTGAACTGAACTTCAGTACGGCCTATCATCCTCAAACTGATGGCCAATCCGAGCGGACTATCCAAACACTTGAGGATATGTTGAGAGCGTGCTCAATGGACTTTAAAGGAGGATGGGATCAGCATCTTCCTCTGGTTGAGTTCTCTTATAATAATAGTTTCCACTCAAGCATCCAAATGGCACCATATGAAGCCCTGTATGGGAAAAGGTGTAGAACACCGGCATGTTGGGATGAGGTCGGTGAACGTAAGCTGCTTGGACCAGAAATGGTCGAAGAAATGGTGGAGAAGGTGAAAACCATTCAGCAGCATATCAAGGCAGCCCAAAGTCGACAGAAGAGTTATGCAGATAATCGTCGACGAGACCTTGAGTTTAAAGTCGGAGACATGGTGTTTTTACGCATATCTCCGTGGAAGAAGGTCATGAGGTTTGGAAAGAAAGGGAAGTTAAGTCCAAGGTACATCGGCCCCTTCGAGATTCTTGATCGTGTTGGGGCTGTGGCCTATCGACTAGCACTTCCACCTACTATGGCCAAGGTGCATGATGTCTTCCATGTATCCCTCTTAAGGAAGTACATACCAGACCCTTCACATGTACTCTCTTCCGAGGTGGTACAATTAGAAGACGATCTTTCTTATGAGGAGCAACCAGTGAAGATCTTAGATCGTAGAGAAAAAGTTCTACGAAATAAGACAATGCCCCTCGTCAAGGTGTTGTGGAGAAACCACAAGTTTGAAGAAGCAACTTGGGAGTCGGAGGATATGATGAAGCTAAGTTACCCACATTTGTTTTAGTGAGGGAAAAGGAAAATTTCGAGGGCGAAATTTCTTAAGGGGGGAATGTTGTAACGACCCAAAATTTCATTAATGGAAAATCCCTCTTGATCCAGTTAAATGTTTCTTTATGTTTTTATAAGATGTCAACTTCTTTAGTTTTACGTTAAGATTTGTGACCGTTACTTTTATAGCCGTTGAACAGTGATCTTCTGGCTAGTTTAAATATAAGTCTTTAACGAACCAATTTTCTACTCAGACCAAGGAAGCGATGGCCTCATCCAGTAGAATTGCCCCTTACGAAGCCCATTTGTCAGAGCTAAGAAAGGAGGTGGCGTCTTTGGGCTTTGCCCTTGACCAAGCCCAAGCTGAGCTTCATCAAGTCAAGCTCGAACGTGATCGTCTACGGGAAAAATGGAAGTTGATAGAGATCACCACTCGAGCAATGTTATCCGAGCAACCCCAAGAGTCTGTCACCATCGCACACCTTACCCTTAGGTCTTATGCGGCTATTTTAAGGGGTTATGTAACAAATAACTAGCACCATGTTCATGTACATTATTTTTTTATATAATAATGAATATAATTTCTAGTCATTTTTGATGCATTGTAATTAGTTTTTAAAGTACAAATGATGTTTTTAGTTATTATTTAATTAAGAATTATATTTTATTAAATTAAAGGATTTTTGAATTAAATAATATTTTAATAAAATATTATTATTAATATTAAATTATTTTTTTTATTAAATATAAATGATCTTATAATTTTATGAATGCAATTAAAATTTTTATTAAGGTTTGAAAGCCATTTCTGTCAAAACCCGTGAATTTTTTTTATAAATGTCGGTTTTTATTTTAAAAGTGAAAATTCACATATTTAGAAAATTATTTAGATAAAATAAATATTATTTTTGGAATCAGGACGTCGAAATTATCCAACGGTGAATTTTTCATAATTTTCTGAGACAGTCAAATTTTTGGGTAAAAATTAAATACCATTTAAATATATAATGTGTTTTATGACATCATAATGACCCAATGGTGATGTAATAAAATACCATAATCCATATGTTCGGCCAATATATGTTTTATCATTAAAATAATGAGGTTTTGGGTTTGTTTGAATCACTTTTCAAAGCATTAATGGAGCCCTCAAGACTTATTCAACACTTTGCCTTTTTAAATCAATTTCCATGGGAGTGTGACTCACCTCCACATAAGCAACCCTAATTTTTTAATAAGTTCGGACTTTGGCCTTGTAAAATATTGTTTTCCTCTTTCCTTTTCCAGAAACCATGGGCAAATACCATGGGATGGTTTGTGGTTTGGATTATTTTAATATAAGGGGTCCCAAACCTAAATAATAAAGAATTCTCTCACCTTTCCTATATAAACCCACCCAAGCTCCCACTTCCTCCTCACTCAAAGCCCTTGATGTTCGTCCAACCTCTTCCCTACTCTCTCTAGAATCCTCCCAAGGTGCCCCAAGCTCCCAAGAAGCCTCTCACAAGCCTCTCTCTAGGCTTTGGAAGCACACTTCCAAGTAAGGGTTTTTCTTCCTTTCTCATTTTTGTCAATTTTCTTTAAGTTGTATTGCCCTTTTAATTTCATTTATGAATGTTGGGGTATGGTTTCGCACCTCCCCCATACTGCCCTCTTATTGTTTGAATGATGGGAGAACCCTTTCTCTCTCATTAAATGCCTCCCATGTACACCCGTTACTATGCCGAAATTCCGAAAGGAACTTCTCTCTACTTTCTTTTACATTCAAGCAATACTTTTGTATCATGAATCTAAATTCCATTTCTATTGTTGGGACATGTATATATATGATCTCCTTACTGTCCATTACATGTAAATATAATGAGGAACCCCTTTCTCTCTCATCAACCTTTTTTATGAATTCTTATGTCACGCCGTTACGCTGCCGAAATCACACCAATTTTCTAAGCCAATGTCTTTGTGTAGTGAATACCATGCCCATTTATCCATCAAGGGTATTCACCTTTATGCACATATACGTATTGATTGTAAAGTTTCATGTATGAATTCCACATTCCTTTATCGTGGAAGAAATGATTATGTTTTATGAATCCATGTTTTATGATCCATGTGGCACACTTATGCATGAAATGAAATGTTTAAGAAGGGTGCGCCCTGATAGCGCTCCAATGCATTGGGTAAAGTATAGTATCATGATACGTCATGTGCAATGAGTGTTGACTCATGCTAATTCAAGTGCAACGAGGGTTTACTCGTGCTTCAAGTGCAATGAGGGTTTACTCATGCTCCATGTGCAATGAGCCTTGGCTCATGCTAATTCAATGTTAAGTGTTGTTGCCACATTTCCATGTTATGATTATCATGCTTTATCACGCCTTTATGTTCATGTCTCTATTATGCTCTATTGATATGACTATTGCCTAACATGTATTGTACTCCTCATGTTATTCATTGTGTACTCCCTTACTGGGCTTTATAGCTCACCCTTTTTTTATGCATGTCCTCAGGTTATCCCATGCAATGCTAGGTACGAAGGAATGTAGTGGTCATGTAAAGGAAGTTTTCAATAAGGATGTTGTATTTCAAGTTTAAAGTTTTTATGTAATAATCCTAAGCCCCAAAGACACTAAACCTCTCGACCTTCTTTGTTGTATCAAGTGATGTTTTATGTAATAAAGCATGTTTAAGTTGTAATAAAAATCAGGGTTGTCATAGTAGTGTTCATCAAAATTGTGATTGGTTGTAAATAAAGAGGGATATGGTGTGAACTAATAAATTTGTAATATTATTTAGCTTTAGTGGATTAGTAAAATAAACAAATTTCATTTATATGATCCATAAATGTTGCATAGTGTGGGTGACCCAAGTAAAATTTGTTTGCCTTGATAATGCTTTCATTTTTTCTCAGACATTTTTATAAGAATCTTATATAAGAGCGTTATTTTAACGACGAAACAAGATTAAAAGGGGAAATATTTTTAATAAACAATACCCTATTCTACCCTAGGTGTATTTAAATTGGATGGGATAACTCTTAAATAAAAAATTAAATTTTAATGCCAAACATTAACTAATACCAAATACCCATACATTCTACATACCACTCTCCTTCTCTTGTAGATAAGGCACAACATTAGAACAATATTCACATAAAACCTCATCATCCCCACCCTCCATCACAATATATCTCTCCCATATCTAGGATTCATTATCTCATATGTATCCTATGAATATATAATTAAAAATTAAAAAAGGTAAATAAATTATATTATGTTAATTTAGAAATAAAAAAAAATACATAAGAATAATAATGTTCTATTGCCTCTAACCAACTTTCATCCCAATATTTCCATCAATGTATATTATATTATACAAATCAATCATCAAAATTAAAAGGTCAAAAAAAGGATATATGAATTTTTCATAAAATTTTTATTAATATATTTATATGAATATTACTAGATTCCAAATAACGATGTGGTATAATAAATGTGAGACTCACAACTCAATATGCGACATTCCATCTCCCCTGATTGTATCACTTTAAAAATCATATCATCCTGAATGTATCCATTATTCGGTATGTTTATAATCATATATAATCCTAGGTGGGTATATAATTAAGTGTATCATTAAAAAATGTGTCACCAAATATATTCATATATTCTATCTATAAATCTATCCTATAATAGTTATGTAATTTTGGAATGAAAGTTTTATAGATGTAATCCTCATGTGCCTCATAAATGGAGTGTCACATGATATCACCAACATAAAACCACAACCCCAAGAAAATATTTAATAATATAGTAAATTTTAAATTAAATAAAATTATATAAAATTCATTAATTATTTATGATTTATCCTGTTCTCATAAATACAACAACACAAAACTTAAGGAACATAATCCCATGAAAATTATGATGAAGAAAATAGATGCTTATAAGAGAACCATTCTGGCCAATGGGTACATATAAAAAACTAATAAAACAAAATAATTCCAATTATAATTCATAATGGAATTCAATATAAGAAAAATTTATTAAACTATATATTTAAACTAACATCCACTATTGTGGAAAAAAATAAATAGATTTATTCCACTATGGTGATCCAAAATATTTAATTACACATAGCATTGACTCCTCCTAGTAGCTAGTTTCATGAAAAAACCCTCACATAATAAAACATGGGGCTCATCATTAGGAAACTCATCTTTTCTCAAGATATGAATTGTCAATTCAAATTTCTATTAAGATATTTGAATGATATAATTGTTGTATTGTTTTTTATGGTAAAATGACTATAGGGGGTGAATAATCTCATTAAATATTTAAGAAAAAAACAATCAAACTGTATAAAATTTTAAACAATTGTTTTTTCTTGGATATTGAGTAGAGTTTCAGAAAAAGGTAAAACAGAAAAACATATATTTATAGATATTATGATAAAAAATATTATATTCAAATTATTTTATATCCTCTACTCTACAAGGAGAGAGGTTCCCACTATGATACTCACCTTAAAATGTGTTAGAACATTATTAAAGACTATACCTTTTGAACAACCTAGAGGCACAACCTAGTCTTTTTACCAGAGACCAACCTAGTCTATTATACCAGAAATTTGGTTAGGAGCCAACACTGAATTCCTCCTATGAATTGAAATAACCAGATATGGGAAAGAATTTTTTTTATGGAAAATTATAAACCATACACATAGGAATTAAAAACATAAGAAATAATGATCATGATAATAAAAATTTCATAAAACGTTGAAGATGATTAAAATGTTGTAGTTGTTTACGATCAATGATCATTGATCACATAAAAAAATAATGTCAACTATGGAGTCTTTCAGTGATAAAAAATAATATTGAAGTATCCTAAGATCATGAAAAATCTTGAGAGAAGTAGAAATGTCTAAGATGTATCACATGTGATCTCTATGAATGATCTGCATAGGTGTATGTTTGTATCATGAATCAATATCTCAAATCATTAATAATATATCATTGATGGAATGTCTAAGTCCATTTCCTACATGGCACTTATTAGTGCATAAAAATATAGTAATACTATTGTTACATATATTTTCTTCAATACACACATGAATAAAATATGATTATAATTGATAATTTTCACTTATTTATGCAATATTAATATAAAACATTTAAAATACTAAATAAAACAGTTGTATCCAATTTAAAATTACAAATCAACTAAAATAAAAATATAATCAATTAGATTATACATGCTGAAATAGATTTAGTAAAAGAAAACATCATATGCCTTTTAAATATGCATGTACAAATGTACATTAAATAATGTTACAACAAATATTAAAACTATACAACTTTATTTCAAAAATAAATATGAATAATTTTAATAAAATAAATTTTTTAAATAATAATTATTGAAAATAATAAATATAATTTTCGAAAAATAAAATTTTAACTAATGGTGAATTCTGATATACCATTGGGTTCCAATGGTGGCCAAACATAGAATTATTTATTATTCTAATTTTAAGAATAGAAAAAGGAATTTAATCAAACCTAAAAATTATTCCATGCATCATGGGAATAATAGACTTCATGGGAAGAATAAAAAATTACCTACCATTTGGTGTTTGATGATGACTCATGACTCACCAATGGAAATTTCCAGTGGTGAATCATGAAATATTGTTTGTTCTAATGGTGGCTGATTGAAAATAAATGTCAAGAAATAGAAATAATAAGAATTTTAGAAAAAAACATAAAAATTAATAAAATAACATCATATATAATGAGATACATCTTCCATAATTGAACAAAGAATAAAATATCTCATTTTAGAGGATAAAGAAATACATAATACATTTTTTGATAGGAAAGATAATATATCCATTCATGTTAAATGATAAAAAATTAAAACAGGTTATAACTACAACTGAAAACTAACAATGAAAAAAGATCTCGGTATAGATACTTCCAAGAAAACATAAAATAAGAATTAAAAAACAATAGTAAAAAAAGAATAAAACTATAATAGATTGATAGGAGATATATGGGATCCTTTTAGAATATGATGAATAACATGTTACGGGTTGTACGAAAAGGGGTAGACACCACTGTTGGGTAAGAAATAACATACATTTGATGTTCAATGGTGGGTAACATAAATCATTATTGATGTCCAATGGTGAGTAAATTAACTCACTGTTTATGTTAAATGGTGACTAAATTGAATCAAACTAGATATCCTATTGGCAGGTCATTAACCCATTATTGAGATCAAATGTTGTGTAAAATATCTCACTGTTGGTAATATTCCAATGGGGACTCAACACAAATTGTTGGGTTCTTCCAATAGAGACTTAGTCGGTCAACCAACAGAAACACCCTAAACCTGTAAAACATACCAATAAAGAATATTAACTAGTGATAACAGAATAAAATTACTCTTGAAAAAAGGTAATATAATTAAAATGGAAATAAGATCTCGAGAGAAATAAATATTAAATTTTACGATAGAGTCATGAAATAAGATTCATAAAGAAAAGATGAGATCGTAGTAGATACTTAAGGATTGAAGAAGATCATAATGAAATGTCTATGATATTTCTATTATCTATAGAGAAATACGTTATTGAAGATCAATCGGGGAAGATAACGGGCTAAGGAAGAAGTCATTTGAATATAGAGGAATGCAATTTTTAAAAACATAACATGTGGGATTTCTCAAAGATTGAATGGATGAATTTAAAATAAAAGAGATCTGCTGAATAAGATTTTGAAAATATTTTACAAGATGGACAATTACACTCAAAAGAGCACCCCTCATCGAAATAAATACATGGGATTTGAGTGGGATATCATCCAGCTTGGGCTAATCCATAGTTTAGAACAAAAAACAAACACAAACTGGGTCACGACACATAGGGTGACCTAGCCCAAACAAATCACCTGTTGGGATGCACATGGCGCCTTATAAACGGGATTCACATGCCTTCTAAATTAACTATATACAAAAGCCGCCATAGTCACTTTTTGGGGATTCTAAAGGTAGTCTTCCCACGATATTTACAACAATGAGTCAACTATGTGGTTGAGGGTCATCCCGGAGCCTCCCAAAATGGAAATATTATTTACATAAATAAAATAAATAAACATAAGTAAAAAATAATTATAACATGAAGTATCATTTAAAACATTTGATCAAATAAAATTATTAAAAAAACTTACATAACATTTCATATAACAATGTAATTGAAAAAATTATTAATTAAATAAAACACTTAAAAATTTAATAAGATGTTAAATGAGACTAACTTATCAAAACATTTTATCATTTAAAAAGTATTAAGTCACTTTAAATACTAACAATAATTAATATTAAATCAAATTAATACTAATTAATAAAATAATTATTAAAAACTATTAAAAGGTTAATGTAAAAATATATATACTCAGCATGGTTTTATGTAGAATAAAATAGATAAATATATATCAATATATTTCTTAGAAACATCATTAATAAATTTCTCAGTAGTATCATCAATTTCCAAAAGATTATTAATTTTAACATCACAAATTGTTTTAAAATCATTGATAGTTACATCATCCACCATTTCTACACCATTATCCCCTAATTACACATTTTTATACTCTATAAATATATATTTTCAAGTAAGAAATGTATTCATTTATGTTTCTTGAAAAAAATAAATCATTTACATCTCCATAGAACCATTTTAATTTTTAATAAACTTATTTTCTTGAGATTTTTTAACAAACTCCATCAATTTTAAAATCTACCAATGAAGCATAGAATTTTTTTAATAATAATTATGTGATTTATGTTCCAATATAAATCGTACATTTTCAATAATTTTATTATTATTTTTAATTTATTGAATTTTATGACATATAGGATTGTGAAACCATAAATTAAAATCAAAACAATTACTATTATTCAATGTTATATATTGTTTTCACAAATAATTCAACTCAATTATATCATCCTCAATTATATTATACATAAAATCAAATTCTCTAATATGGGTTCCTCCTAAATAGAAACCATAATTATTTTATTTTATTACTCAAAATATGTTTATGTATAAAATAAAAATCCACTAACAACATAGCCATTATAATATTTACCAAATTTTGATTGCGATACATTTAGTGGACATAAATGGATATCAATTTTATTTCAGTGATATAATATATAATTTTTTAGTGTTATAATAATTATTAAATTTATTTAATATGTATGGTCATGACCACATTTGACTTACAAGTTTTTTAACAAGAACACATGATTATGTTGGAAACATTTTGCAAGATATGTTGGGTTTTCTTGAATTTATTTTTGTGATAACCATGTTATATATATGATAAATAATTATAATATACCTATTTAGTAAAATATGGGAAAAATTCAGAAATTATGCCACTTGATATATAAATCATGACATTTCTTCACAATTGAGTAGAATATATGTGTCAGCTCTTTATCATTTGTTTTCTAAGAGATATCATTCACCTTCATCACTAAAACTAGGACAATATTGGTTAGAAAATTATTATTTATTAACTAAGAAAAATCTATATATAACCCATTTTCATCCATTTGATTATGTATTGAGTAAAATTATTATTGAAAATAGTAGGATCATGAATTTGATACTTTTATGAATTTTTTTTCTTCGATATAAATGGAGTATTTGATGGAAGAAATAATTTAAGATTGTTAGAAAACATGGGTTTATTCTATTGAAAAGTATAAAAACATTAATATCACCAATGCAATGTGTAAAAAACTTGGGACAATATGTATTCTATATAGATAACAAACCAAATGTTCAGAACCTACAAATGGACTAAATTTATGCTACTCATATTGCAAATTTCGGTTCTGAAATTACATCACATTTAGTTACACCACCACCTAGAATTAAATTTCTCTCGTAAATTTCATGGATTCAAATACACATAAATATCCATATTTCGATATTCTTGAATAAATTATCTTATATAGATAAGTGGTTCCTTCATCAACATCATAGGATGTACATTTACAGTATTATAAAAGAAAATATGATTATTTTCTATTATAGACTTCAAAAGAAAAAAATAATGAAAGACTTAATTGTTCCCTAAGAGGTTCTATGAAAAATGTTTGATTCAACTATTCAATATATTTCCCTGAATCAACATCACTTATTTTATTTAAAATTCCATTTTAAAAATATTAGATTAAATAAATTACACAAATAAAAAATTATTGTGAAAAAAAAATATTATATAATTTACGTTCAATAAAATAATACTGTAATAGTTATATTAGAACATATATTAAGTTTCCATTTTTAATGTCTTTGCATATTAATTATCTACATGTTAGATAACTATTTAAATATCCAGAATCCCAGATTATAATATGCCATAATTTCAATATCAAATAATATTCTGATATTGAATCAACCTATTATAGACCAAATTATTTCTTTCATAGATGATTACATGAAATATATTTCCTTCAAAAAAAATAGCTTAGGAATGTATAATATTTAACGTATAAAGTTAATAGACTTCGTAAAATATAATATAATACATATAGATTTTTGGAAAAATTTTAATTTTATAATATTTTCTTCAATGATATATGGCATAATTTATATATTTTAATAATTCATATAATTGAGATTACATAAATATAGAATTTTAATTGTCAATATACATTTATATTTTTTCAAAAAATGGCCTAAAAACCACATATACTAATTTTTGAAATTGTGATAGATTAGGGAAAAAACTATTTCACTCTAAATTATTGTAACAATGATTATTGAAAAAAAATATAATCTTCACCAAATCCAAATCCTAATATTGAAACTCCTATAATATATTAAATTTAACATTTTTGAGAACAACATTATTACAAGAACAAGTAATTTTTTCTTCTGAAATAAATTCTTAATTTGAAGATAAAAATGTAATAAATGCACCAACACTTTTAATTGAAGAATGAATAATATAAGAATCATGTGGAATTTTTATTAATATATCAAATAGCATTTTCATAACAAAAAATGTTGTCTCTTTTATTTTTTTATGATTTTTTAAAACAACTACATTATGTAGATTACAATATGTGGCATTCAATGTGTTTTAAGTAGCCCGATTTTATTTATTATGCATTAACTATTATTATAATTTATTTAAATAATATTTAAATATTTATGATTTTTTTAATAATTTGTTTACTCTTAATAAACTATATTATTTTTTTGGTAACATATCATATTTTAAATCATTATAATACTTTAATTTTTTTTAAAGAAAATTACATTTTTTTATTTTCTTGTGAAAATTTGTCTTTTTATAAATTTGAGTATTTTTTCATCTTATATAAATCTATGATTAAATTATCGATATTATATAAACGTATTAATTATTTCTAAATATTTTCAATTTCACTACTTATAATAGTTTGTTTATTTTTTATATTTTGTTTTATATATTTTAATATATTTTATAAATTTTATTATAATTTTTTACTCTTGTTCATATATATATAATTTTATTTAATAATAATAATAACAATAATACTAATAATTATTTCATATAAATTATATAATATTTCATTACTTTTATAATATATATTTTTTATTAATATATAAATAAATCTAAAATAATTTACTTAATATTTTTACAATTTTAATATTATAAATTTATTCAAAGTTTTTATTTCTAAATATATATTATATATTTTTATTTATAAAATCGTTTTTTTCATTTAAATAAATTTTATTATATTTTTTTATTTTAATATTATAATTTCTATTAATTTTTTATTCTTATTTTTTCTATATAGAAATTTAGATAATTAAAAAACTATTTACTAATTTTGTGCGCAAAATTTTAAATTAAATTTTTTATATATTTTTTCTTTAACACACTATGAAATATGTTATTTTTTCATTGCATTTTTTATATTTGAAATATATAAATAATTTCAAAAAAAATTACAAATTTTATAGCTTTCTTGGTGGAGTTTTTATTATTATTTTACTTTCTATATATTATTTTATATAATAATATTTACTATTATTATATTATTTATAAAATAGTTTTAGTAATGTTTACTTATATATTATTTTAGATTTTTTTTGAGAATAATTTCTATTTAATTATTATAAATAAATAATTTTATTGTAATTTATATCTTTCTATTAGTTAATATTTCCAACTATTTTACTTTAAATATATTTTATTAATATTTATTAGTTTGTTCGTTTAAGTATGTTTTATAACCCATAATAATAGTATAATTAATTACATATAATATAAATTACTTTTCATAGTTTCCTCATTATAGTATGTTATTAACATTTTTATACTTAAACCTTAATAAATTTCTCATGCATGGGAATTCCACCCAAATATGTGTGCCTTGTGTGGAATATTTATACTTACCCATGCAAGGGAATTGCACCCATATGTGTGTGCTATTTTATAGATAATGTATATTTAGGGGATTTGGAAAGAGGATGTGGAATTGGAGGATCTGATCATTGGTGTTATTCAATGGTGAATTTATTCTGACTTAATGGTAAGATATAATATGATAATGTGTTTCCATTTTCAATTATTCGGTTTATATATTATGCTATGATTTTTTACTATATTATTTTTCTCTTATTTTTAGTGGTTTCTATTGTTGTATTGTTATATAAATTTGGTATTCGACCTATGAATTTTATTTTATAGATAAGATATTTCATTTATAAATTATTTTTGGGTTTTTCTAGGATATAAAGATATGTTGTTTTATAACTCTTCATTAGTCTATAGACTTCCATTATTTATAGGATTCTTAGATCTAGTCTGTATCTTCTAGTCATTTTGAGTCGTTCTTATGGGGGAACAAATAGGTTGTCTACCAATCTAGTTGGTTCTTCGATGGGTCAAGTCATATAACTTTTGTCCCACATAAATATCATAGAGTTTCCTCTAACATCCATTAATTATTTCTTTTTTCATTACACATGTAAAATATTTAATTGAGAGTGATGAGAGTAACACATTGTGTGATCTTTCTTTATCCTCAATATACTTATTCTTATGTAATTTTTAGGTTATTCAAAATCTATGAATATGTACGCCATTTATGATGGTATCAATTACTTCCAACTTGTTTCAAGATTCTTGAAAACAATTTTCCCAAAAAAAATTGATCTAATCGAAGGGGTGAATTTGGTATTCTATCATTTTATTCTAGATAAAGATATTAGAGTGGTGTGTCCAATATTTAGATGTCCTGATATAGGATGAACTAAAGTTAAAAAACCAAATAATTTAATATTGGATGATAATAAATAAAAAAATTCCCCTTGATTGGTATATTAGAGATACTGTACGGATATAATCAATATTACAAATGTCCATTAGGATTTTTGGAACCACTGTGAATGGGAGGATGAATTATTGGTTGTCCTTTAAAAAAATCATAATTAAATTAAACCATGTAACATAATAATGTTTTATCCATAACAAATTTCAAAACACACAAGTGTGAAATAATATTAATGTAATTCAAGGTACACAACATTTATAAGTTTTGAACTTTGTGTGAGAACCTACAAACATTCAGTGATGATTCTCGTCACTGCATAGAAATTTATTAATTTTTAAAATCTGAATTAAACTTTTACACTACTCATATTAGAATACTTAAATCCTTTTATAGTAAATATTATACTGAATCTTTTTATTTTGAAATTTTTTTTCTTACAAAATAGATCATAATAATATTCACGACTATGTAATAAATCTCAAAAAATTTAATCAGAAAATCACTATCTGTTTTTATCTATTTAGTATGTGCATGTCAAGTCTTCCCTACCTCCGTCTACTGAACCTCCATCAAGTTCAACTCACTGAATTTTTTTTATATTTATAACCTATATCATGTTCGATTAAAAAAACATTTTTTACTCAAACCCTACTCATTTTACCTAAAAATTACTCTTTTTCATGTTTCTCTAAACTAGAAACTATTTTTGATACTCTGATCAAAGACTATGAATGATCACTCTTCTTTATCTAGAATAATAACCTACTGAGAAATTTATTTTGAAAATAATTCTTCAATAATTAATAATTTCATGTAGTTAATCAATGTTATGTACATTCATATTTTTCATCCCCTTTATATAAGAGATCCTAAAGTAAAAAAGGTATAAAAACTTTTGTACATTCCAATTCAACTAAATATTCTCTTCAAAATTATTGATACTTTTAAAGTATTCTGTAATCTTCTTGAACGTCAATAAATGAACCAATGATTCCAAGAATCACAAAAACATTCTTAACATCAGTTTTAAAAAACATATATAGTTTTTTATTATTATTTTAGATAATAAACTAATTGAAAACTAGAACCACATGATCACAATAAATAGATATACAAATACTTATGTAATGATTTTATGTATCAATTAAATATATTTTTGACTGATGACCTCATTAAGAAAATTTTAATTAATTCTCTCTGTCCAATATTCTTCATCCACTAGACACTTTTCAATGAATTTTTATAGATATTCATCCTCATATCAAACATTTTATTTAAAAACATCCCCAAAATTATTCTTTAATGAATTTTCTTCTAAGGAACCTGATCCATTGGAATTCAATCAATTATTCAGTTCATAACATCACTTCATTGAGATTCATACATATTGTAACAAAACATTACCAATAGAACATTGTACAAAAATTTATGTTTGTAAAATTTCAATATTTTCAATCTTTGTCTAGTGGACATTAGTTTGTTGAATATGGTTAACTAAATTATTGAAACTTTTAGATATTTATGCCACATGAAACATCTCTATCATGTTACCCACATAGATTTCCTTTAACCTATTATATTGACATAAATAATTGGTTTATCATACTCTTTTTATAAATATATACATGAATTCTTAGTTCTCATTTTTTAAAAATCATTTATTATGTATTTATTTTATCGTAATTAAAAAAATATTTCTTTTTATATATACATATAAAAAAAAGAAAATTTATTTCATGCCAATATTGGTATGGATATTTTATATAGTCTTCTATATATGATGGATTATGAAAAACTCAATCCAAAAATGTTGTTGTACATTTCGTCCCATTGACATTATATAAGTGCATCTCTATCTTATTTATCTAGTTCAGTAATCATCTTATAGTAACAAATTTATACAAAATTCCCCTTAAAAAACATTTTCCCTCAATCACATAATTTTCAGTAAAATTTTTCATATGATTTTGTGACACCTTCTTATAAATATTATTCTATAAATTTCAGTTATTGTGCTTTAAAAAAACAGCATCGATAGATCTATGTCCTATGAAATCTATCAATTAACAAATTTAATACCCAACCATTAAAACAACTTGGATAAAGATAATTTCAATGGTGTTAATAAAACTTATTATTATATTTTCATTATTTGAAATTGAACTAATGTTTCTTAACAAAGGTAAAGAAAATTCCTAACCATTATCAGCAACATCATGTCAAATATTTCATATGAAACTTCTAGTATTTTTTTATATCGTGTGTACTAAACTTATTATTATCAAAATAATGGTTAATAAAATTAAAATATATTTTTTAAAACATCTTAATGGATACTCCATATCCCCTTTGTATTTTTTAAAAATATTCTAAAAAAATATATAACAACCCATCTTTATTCACAAATCATATTTTAAAATACATTTTCCATCACATTTTCAACTTATATCATATTAAATACTTTGTGACAAAATTTATTAACACCACACTTCTATAAAATGTAATTTTTGTGATGGAATTACAACCCTTGTTGACAATAATTGTTTTTCCATGTTAAGATAAACAACACATCATTTTAATCACGTATTTATCAAAAAATATTTTTTTATCCCTTTCTAAGATAACCATGACTTCATATTAATTATAAAAATATTTTTACATATTTTTACAATGATGAAATCATTATCTCCGATATTTTCAAAAAATATAAATCACAGTGGGGATTCTCTCATAAAAAAGTTAGAAAGTCATTTTAGGATGTTTTATATGAAATTGATGCCTTAATTCCATAAAACATTCACATGGTATGAATTTTGTCAACCCATCATAAATTTGAAACTTTTTTGAAATAAAATCATCCATAAAAGCATTATCAATATCATTCTATTATATAATGTTATAATTTGTATTAATTTGTTTTGATATTGAGTATTGTACGTGGTTTTTGGAAAGATAAATGGAACTATGATTATCACAAATAATCTTAAGTGGGTTACAAACATTCACCCTCAAATTTTCTAGCTGAAAATTCATCCACATAACCTTTGTATAATTATTGATGGTACCAATATATTCTTCTTGAACTATACTCAATGTAACTAAAAATTTATTATTACTATTCCGACTGACTCAATATTCTATAAATAAAAAATTTCTCCTAATACTGAATTTCTATAATTGAAATATCCCTCCCAATAAGAATCTATATACCCAAGAAAATTTATATCTCTACTTCATTTATATAAAATACTATTAGAAGATATTACATTATCATATCTAATAATAATTTTAGTTTCTAACATGTGAGATTCTTTATGATCAATTTGATATCTGATATAAAAAGTGACATCATTAAAAATATATATGCACGAAGATGTAAGATAGAATATACATCCTATCAACTCTCCAAATTCATTCAGATTCATACTTTTCAATGCCTAATATTTAATCATATTCATGCTAATAAATATATGAGTATAAATTCGTTGGAATGTTCTTTGAAAACACCAGTAAGAACTACCTATAAGACTTATTATGTTATAGAAAAATATATCATTCCCTTTTTTATACTTATATGACTAGATATAAAGTTAATTCATTTATCAATGTTATTTAAATGTGTTTAATTTTTTCATTAGAAAAGTATTTAGAATATTTATCTTTATCCTCTAAGAAAATTATTTCATTATTATAAACAAAAAAATCAATGTGCCTTCATCCATGTCCTTGAAATATAAGTTTTTATCAATATTTCCACTAAAAAAATTTATTTTTTTAAGAAACGATAATGTTTTTAGTACCATGCTCCTAGAAATTTCTTCAACCATAAAAAATAATTCTTCAACAAAACCCATGGTTATATATTTATTAATTAAGAACCCAAAATGTTTCTCAATGTAAAATAATTAAAATATCTTTTCATTTAATAAATAATACTTCTCATTCATCTAATGAAATTTATGAAAATGATTTCCATCCACTACCTTCAACATTGTTATATTTTCCAATCATAAAAATGGGTAAATAATTTCTTCCAAATACTCACCATCCACTAGGGAATTAACATTGAAAACAAGACAACATTTTCTTATTGAAATTTTCACACTAACATTGAGATTATTTATGAACATGCATTTTTAAAAAAAAAATATTTTTTACTAATGGATGTGGAAGAAGTTCCAGATTGTTAGTTTTCTCAATTTTATCTAACTATTCATAAATTTATTCAACCCACTATTTGTATCTGACTACCTATGAGACTAAAAATTGTTCTAACTATGAAATTATTATCATATGGTTCTCTAATATCAGATTTCATCTAGCTTAAATAGGAGCTTTTGGATTTCTAATATTTTCTCAGATTTAGAATATTTATGTACCTTATGAAATATAAAAGAGTTTCTTTAAGTATCACTATATTATTAACATGTTTTTTGGAGTCATCATGTACCAATTATGGATCACATTACTCATCACGTTTTTATTCTAATTATAAGTCTATAATTTTTAATCCTTAAAAATTTAAACATCATTGTTTAAGGAAAATAAATTTTAAACAATATTCACATCATAAGAGTACAGTATGTTTTATATAAAAAACTAAAATTTTATAACTTTTATTTTGGAGGAATATCCTTTGAAGATTATTTCCTGGGCCTTGTCATTAAACATTACATGATTTTAAGTATTTATCACTATCATGATAAGATATCAAAAAATATTTACATATTTCACTGATGGATTTTTTTATAACATAGGATGTCAAAATTAATTTTGGATTCTAATAAAAAAACAAAATCTTTTATATACATGCGATGAAGTAATAACATATTCCCACAAGAATAATTTAAAATTATTTTATTCAGCTAGCATACTTCATCTAATTTCCACTATAATTCTATTTTTTATTTCTAGAACTCCATTTTTGAGGGATGAATGCGGAACTATATTGAAATTTGATTCCATATTTCTCAGAAAGCATTATAAAAAATTTATTATATAATAAATTTCATTTTCATTTTTCAACTTCAATATGTAAAATCTCATTTCTCTTTCAATATTTCTTCGTGAAAATCATCACCTTTCAAAAGCCTCTGATTTATCCATTATAAAGATTATTTTGGTCATCCGAATGAAGTTATCAATAAAAGTGATAAATTAAAAAATTCACATTATGTAGATTGATGTCTCACCCCCCCTCCCATTAATACCAAATTATATAATCTCAAGAGGTTTGGTAGATTGAAATTCATCTTTATTATCCCTTTTACCAATCATTTCCCCTTTCTAAAACATTATGAAAACAATATCCTTATTCCTCCTCTATTGTGGTAATTTCTTACAACTTCTTCCATAGAAATTGAGCTCATATATTTATCTACAATATTTCTACGTCATTTATGCCCAAAATTATTTTAATCCACATCAATCAAATAATATAATTTATAAACTTCATAGATTCAAAAAATGTTGTTAATAGTTTTTTCTTAGTTGGTCATAATTTTTCCACATTCCAAACTTCTTATGAAACAAGAATATTTCTTTAAGATAACATCCATTACATTATCACTATGTTTTTTTGTACTCATTTTTTCATGTTTGAGCCCATAAATATATATATATATATATATTTACTATATTTTAGTTTTTAAGGATCAGATTTTAGTTGTTCTTATTCCTTTGATTTTAAAGAATTATAATTTCCAAAAATAACTTCTTATCCTTCATGATTTTCAAAATATTTCATGATCTTTATATTAGCTATCATATTTTTGGAAATCCCTCACTTAAATATCCATTAATTATTCATTTTATAAGTATTATGAGTTGTCTAAATAACAAAATCTATTTCCTTGACATTCTTATTTCTAGTCCCCTTTTTATTTTATAGCATAAAAAGTTTATCTAGGAATAATATTCATACATTCATCAATAAATTGAATTAGTTCATAACATTTTGATAAAATTCATCCATGAATCTAAATGAATTTTTCATTTGAAATTATATATCATCTTGTTATTTTTACATTTTTTATTATTATTTATTATGAATATTTCTATTTTTATTCCATTTTTTATCCCCCATTGAGCATGAATATTTTTTGGGAGATGCATCTTGTTCCAATAGATATAATATTTTTTAACACAAAATTAATAGTTCCAACAAAAACTATTGAATCTATGTCTTTTGTAGAAGTAGGATATTTCCCAATAAAACATTTTCTGTGGTTCATAAATGTTTTCTTTTCTCAATTCCTCCTATCATGAGTAAATTTTACTACGACGGTTTTTTCCAACATTTATTTATGTGGTATATTTTCTATATCCTTTATCAACCCAACATTTATCAAAAACATTATCATTCTAATGGTCATAAAAATTATGTTAATTATTATATTTAGTGTGGGGATATTTTATCATATAATTGGAATGCGTTTTCTCATTATCTAAAGATATTTTAGATTTTATATATTAATCCTTGTTGAAAATTTCTCTAAAATTATTTACAATCCATTGAAACTCAATAAATATCAATTGGTGTTTAAAAATGTCATCTTATAAAATAATTTCTGACAGTTATCTTCCACCATCATCATTGGTTAAATAACTCTCAGTTTGAGCTTTATGATCACCTCAATATAATTATACTCATGTTTCAGGAACTGGTTACTTAAATCATTATTATTTACACTTTACTTCTTCCAAATTAAAATGACATTAATTATTTGTATGTTTTTGAAAAATATAAGAAATGCATTTTGATTTCAACTGATACACTAGATAAGGTTTTTCACTGTTTTCTTCACTACTAGGAGTATATTATTTTTTTCAAATTATCAATGAAATTTATAAATATAACTAGATTTGCATAATTTTTTGAACTATGATCAGTATATTTATACTCAACATTCATAATCAATATACTTATTTTGTTTCTTATTTATATTCTACTAATTCATGGAGAATACACATCTTCTATGTAATTTTTATTCGACTTCTCCAGACGATGATTTTCTTTAGAATTATCATAATGTTCTATAATTTTTTTCATTATGGAATTAATATAATAATTCTCAATTTCTCCATAGTGGAAGAATTTATATGGGGGGTTTCTTCCATGAATTCCACTTCCACTATGATATTTTTATGAAATACGAGACACTATATTTTTATTTATTTCTTCATATTTTATTGTCTTATGAATCAATATGTCCAATAATGTCATAATCATTACATTTTATCTTTATTATAAGTTAAATAAAAATTTCATCCTTACTATTATTTTTTATTGTTAGATATTTCCCCATCTCATACGAAAAAATAATTTTATGCAGCTCATCAACTGATTAATCATCTTTATATTCTAAATCTATGATTTTATAATCAATGATGTCAAATAAGATTCTAATAAGTTTGTTACGAAATTTAAAATATAAAAATAAATATATAAATACTCTAAAGTTGAAAAAACTCTAGTAACTTTGCGGAAGAACTCATCAATAGTTTATTCATCTTCTATTTTAATACCATTGAACAAACCTTAATAAATTTTTACTTTTTCATCCTTTACATAGGTGTTTCTATCAAATATACTCTTAGGTTTTCCCCATATTTTATTGGTTGTCTTTAACCCCATCACCATCATGAAAACGTTTTTTTGAAGGTTCCATAAGAATATAAATTTTATCTTTCTCATATACATGAATATTTATTTTTTTTAGAAAACATTATGTGTGAATTTCTCATTATGGGTGGAAACAAAACTGTAGATACATCAATCACTTCCACTCCAATTGAAAAAATAAGGAACCATTTTTATTTCATCCAAGATAATTATTTCCAATTAATTTTGGAATTCCTCTTTTGTTCAGTATTTTTAGACATTACATTATAAGAATATAATAGGGGAACCATTTCTGTGATACCAATTAAAGTACCTTAGGATAATTGGAACCACTAATAATGTTGGGATGAATTTGTGATTTTCATTTTAAAAAATTTATTTCACATTGAAATTAACCAAAAAAACATTTTATAGTTTTGTCCTTGTAAAATTATATAACAAAATCAAAAGGTTTCATTAATATGAAAATAATGTAATGCTTCAATGATTTACATGATTCATCTATTGTGTGATAACATACGTCAATTCTATGTTGACTCCCATCTATCAATGGAAATTCCATATTAATAAGAAGTGATGAGAACTTTTAACTAGATCTTATTAAACTTCTTCTACCAACTAATAAGAATTATTATGCTGACACCTATTAAGTTTCAATATTTTTGATTACAGAATACATCCAATAAAAATATTTCAATCATTATAACATACCCTAAATGTTCATCCCAAATTCCCAATAAGTTTTTCCCTATCCAATACATTTCTATTTGGTTCACCCTAACATTGTGTGATGAAACACCATCTTGTGAACCTTACTAAAAATGTGCCTCTTTTCTACCATTTATTATTTTCTATTAACATAATCATTACACCTCAAACTCTTTTAAGAAACTATATCAATTAATATATGTCATTTTCACTAAAATGAATATTGTATCTAATACTATGAACGAGGAATATATGTGCTAAATCTTATTCAACAAGAATAATTGAATTTATGGAATATTGGTTTGATGCTAATTATTTAGTGTTTCATCTATTTGTATGGATGAAAAATCATAGGTACATTCCTAATTTTCACCAAACATATATAGGTTCTCCCAAATTTTTAAAGGCATGAAACCAATTAACTTTCTAAATCAAATTAAATTCACTTGAATTTTTTTATGTATTGTGGAGTATTCTAGAATATTCATGAACCATGATGACGACTTCAAGGATTTCAACCATCATAAAACTTCCATAATTTAATTATTAAGGAACTTATATATTTTTTATCCATATATTCTAGATAAAAACCAAATTGAAAAATTAATAATCAGACTTAGGGCCTATAAATGAACTAATGTAAATCTAATAATTCTTAGTTTGGTATATGTTTTTCTGATGACATATTAAGGAACATTCCATCTAGTTTTGTATGTTCAAAATTCATACTCTATTGGACCATGTCGGATGACATCATTTAATAATTCAACCTCCTATCAAACTCTATACAAAATTAACTTCCCTTAAATGTTTTTCAAATGAATATTCATATGGAACATGTTTTTTCAATAGAATTGAACTATTATCCATCCTTCAGTATCATTATTTATAAAAACTCTCTATAGACCATCATAGATATTGTAACAGAATATTTTCAATTCAACATTATTAAAAATTTATATCCAAAAAACATAAAAATCCACTTTATTTGTTCAGTTCACATTAGTAATTGATGATTGTCAACAATATTATTTTAACTCATATATAATTATATTATATAATAATTATCTATCATGTTCCTTGTTTGGATTTCCTCCATTCATTTATACTAACATGAAACTTTGATTTCGTTCCCTCTTTGTTTACACAAATGAAAACATGAATTCTGAATTATAATGTTTGGAAAACTATAAATTTATATGTCTTTCATTATAATTGAATATATTTTACTTATATAAATACCCATATAAAACATAGAAAATGGATTCGTTGAAAATATATGTTTGGAACATATTTCTCATATTATATGTCTGGTGGATCATTTAAAACTCAATATGAAAAGTTTTTTCACATTTCTCCCTATAGAAATCAAAAAGTTGGATTTCAGAATAAATTCTTTAGTCTCATTATCTATATACAATAATAATGTTTTACTACATTTCCATTTATTAATTTATTCATCTGATCACCTTCCTTAAGGTAAACCCTGCTCAATGACTTTTTGAAACCATCATAAAAAGCTTTGTGTGTAAATTTCCATTTTGGTGCTTCCAAAAGACTAAATCTGAAACTATGTATCCAAAATAACCATATTCAATAAAAAATTGGATATCCTACATTTTAGAGCCTCTTGGATCGTGATAATTTCATTTCATTTGTAACTTTTGGAATTATGATATCATCATCTAACTTTATAAGAAAATTTCATAAAAAATCAAAGAAACTACCTGACCAGTTCTAGAAACATCATAACAAAACATTCATAACAATCTTCTAACAACATAATTATATATTTTTAATCAAATATTTTCTTAACAAATATTATATTAACAAAAATACAAAACATTGTTATGGAGACATCACAAAGTATATTCAATTACAAAAGAGTTACTACATTGATACATTAGAGTAATTTTGATAGGTTTTTCATTTATAGAATTTTAAAATCGAAAATATTAAATATTCATCAATATGATACAAATGAGTAAGAATGTAGAGTTTCTATAAGTCTAAATATTTTAACAAATGATAATGTTTATGAGGTGGTAGTATTGGACCATGTAGAGGGATGAATGTTTAGATTAGATGCATATTGACTTCTCCATATGATGACTGAAAAGTGGAGGATGCTGACTTTCAGAGGATATACTATAATATATGAATATTTTAAATCTAATTTATTAATGATTGAATGAATTTTTTAATAATTTTTTGACTCTTGAAAAAAAAGTGTTCATGTATTCCTCCCATGGATTAGGAATCACATACAAACAATGTGGAATTATTTGTTTGTTCATATTGAAGAATTTATCTAAATAATTGACATTAGAAATTCATGTCTATGATGTTTGGAGGATATAATTTCACTATAATAACATTGGTTATTATTATCTTTAATGTTGTGATATATTATTAACATATTCTAATCATATTACTTTTTTAATTATCTTTTCTAGATGTATTACTTTTGGGAGATAAAATGTCACATATATCCTATAAAATTGTATCGAAAAACTAAATTATAACATTTGATAAAAATAGACTCCCTCAATGGTGTTTTAGAGATCTATTTTGTAGAATTATGCTTCACATGAAAATATTGGATAATTCTAGTCAGTTTAATGTGGTCCCTCTAACATGTTTTATAATTTCATTAGATTTAACTATGTTAAGAAGTGGTATAATTGAATGAGTATAGCGTCTTGGTGGAGAAAGTAGACTACATAAATTTTAAATTCTAGAAGAAACATAAATGGTATAGTCTGTTACAAAATTAGTTTAATCATCCATTGACAGGTAAGAAACCCAAAGTGATGATGAAATAAGAATGTTAATAGATAGATATGAAAGAACAAGGGGTGATTTAAGTTTCATTATCTTATATTGTGGATTATATTATACTAAATGAAAACTCCTTTAACACATATTATAATTCAAATAAATATGTGTGAGATTCCACCAATTATGATCAGTATGTTTAAATTGTAGATGTTATTTCAAATCGGAATATCAGAAAGGAATCCAAGAAATGATCACAAAATGAAATCACCAGGATAAGCCTTTACTTTTAATCCTTCATGTTAAACATTTGATATTTTTACTTGATTCTGTATTAACATTCACTAATCCTTGATTTTTAGAATTTGATGGCTACTATAGTGATAAATTCTAGAGATAAGATTTATATGGTGTTTAAAAATGTTACTGTGTTTATTATGACATGTGAAAATCATTGAAATTATATTAGAGAATCTATTAAAAACTCAAATCAATTGGATGTTTGGGGAAATAATATATCATTAAAAAGGAAGAAAAATATTTACAAGGAGGAATTCATAGCCTGTGTATATCAACAAGAGATGGTATAATGTTTTGGAAATATAGGAAAAAATTCCATTTCAATAAATATTTTGATGAATGAGAAATTAAATCTAGAATGCATGCTTCTAGAAGATTATTTATCTCTCATGCGTTTGAAGATATGAGAGCTCTATAGTTTGGTATATCTAGTTCAATTGATTCTTTAGTAATAAAATTGAGATCATCATTTCACTCAATTTATAAAGGAAGGCTGTATAGAATTATACTTATACAAGTTTTAGAAACGTATGCCTTTTGGATGATTACAATATAGATATTATAAGATAGGGTGATGTCTCCATCTAGGAAAGAAAAACAAATTTCTATATTTTCAAGGATGGAAACATATACCTCGTAATGAAAAAACATAAATTTAGTTTGATAACTTGATGATATGAGTTTTTATATAGTATTTATGGATTGTTCTTGGATAATTATGTGTGTTTGTATAGTTCTTCCAAAAGGAGTTATGGATGAAACATTATACCTATAGGAGTATCTTAAGGTGAAATGAATTCTAAATAGATATCTTCTACAGTGTTATGGCATGACCATCTTGGTCACATGAGTGAGAAAGAAATAAACATCTTAGATGCTAAAAATGTTTTGAAGATTACAATCAGTGAATGCAAAACGTTACATGATTTTTTATTTTGGAATAATCTCATGATGTTAATCCAAAGAAAAATTATTACATCGATGAAATAGAAGACAGATTTGGTCCATAAATATGTATTGTTTCCAATGCATGTTTTTTATCATAGAGGATTGTTGTACTATATTACCTTCATCAGTTATGTACCATAGAAGGTGAGGCTTTTCATTCACATAAATATATATGGTTTATTAAAACATTTTATTTTTATTGGTTATCTTGTGGGAAATACATACTAGTAACAAATATATGATTTTGAAGTATAACAATGGTGGGGAGTATGGAAGTATGGTGTTTTGGGGGTTGTGTTATTAGAAGGGAATATAGTTTGAAAAAACTATACATGGTAATAAGGAACATAATTAATATAGATGGAATATTAATAATAAATAATTTGATAATGAAAGAATAATGTTATTTCTAATGGGATTACCCAAGAGGTTTTTTGTGGGAATGATTAATTGGTCAACTTACATATTCAACACTAGTCCTTCTTCACTATTATGGGAGGACATTTTGAAAGACTGTTGGTCTGAATGGAAGATAAAAATAACTCACCCATAAGTGTGCAGGTAACATGACTACATCCACATTGATACTAAGGAAAAAAGACAAGTCAGTGTCTATATATCTATCATGTTACTTTGAAGGGTGTGTTGGTGAAGAGTACGGTTTTTGACACATGGATAAAAAATCTAAGAAGGTTTTCAGAAGTCAAAATTGCATCTTCAATAAATCAATTTTGTGGAAATTTCTTAACCCAATGAAATGTAATAATGAGTTAAATGTAACATTATACTTTTTAGTTAAACTATGACAATTAATAAAATATACATATATTCAAAACAATTTGGGAAGGCTTTTTATTCTAGAAACATTTCACTATATACTGTTTTTTTAAATGTGGTGATGTTTTTATAGAGTGTCCATGCTAAGAAGGTATAAATATCTAAGACACGGTGGAATCTGAGGGAGGATATAAATATGATAATGATCTATATGAAGTATATCCCAAAGGTTATTAGCCTCTTGTTCAATTATGGAATTCATCTAGGATTATGCCTCAAGTACTGTGGTGTGAAAGAGATCCAAACTATTTTATACACATAGATGATGGAGAATCAAAGATCTAAAAATAACTATAAATATTATATATTAATATTATAAGGATTTATCCATGGGGCATTTTATTGATTCTTTAGATTTTTCCACATCATGGGATCTAATGGAAAGGACATCAAGAAAAACAATTCTTCATAATAATTTTTTTTATTTGATAATGGGAGGTGTGGATAGTAAATAATCATATAACAAAATGAAATTCGGAGAGGGTATTTGATAAATAGATGGTGTGGATTTTTTAGTGATCATTAATAAATTTGTTAAACACATGACTGTTCATATGATGCTAAACATGGTTTTAATTGAAGGAGTCTATCTAGAAAATCTAGTTGTCGGGATAATTTTCGATAGAAACATATATGAAAAAATTACATTGGTGAGTAGGAAAGATTTCTTTCGATAAAATGAACTTAAATATTTTGTATATAACGAAGAAGAGCCATTTTTTATTCATGTAGACATCATGGAAACAAAACCTAATGTTCAATTCATTTAAATAATAGTGGAAGTTAATATTGATAAATGAGGACCATTTATGTTAATTGATGGTTTTTGATTACCGAAACATTACCATAAAACCTATATATATTATTTTAATTATTATTTTCCATCTAGTAAATTAAAGGATAAGTGATCTACTGATTAGTTGTATCAATGTTTCTAAATTAAGGATCTCATTTTGTAAAACAAATATTTCTGGGATAGAGATCATAACAGACTTATGTTCTATAATATTATTCCTAAAATGTTTTCTCTATAATTTAAAGGTTGTTAAATGATTTTATATATGGAAGAAGAAAATATCACACTTATGTATGGATATTTTAATTTATCCAATAAGAATGTTCAACAAAATAATGATCTAGTAGAGTATATAGAAATATTTCCCAATATATTAGTAGTAAAAACCGTAGTCTATATCCTGGTATGTACTGTTATAGATGTTACGTAAGTAGGGGAAGTAGTAATTATTATTATATAGGATCTAAATAGAGTATAGTTGGAGGTGAAAAGTGGGTTATTTTCAACATAAATGGGTTTAAATGCTTATAACTGTTCTTTGGAACATATGAGTAATTTATGGGGATTATAGACCCAGACCTTGATAGGGATGTAGATATATAGATATGTATTATGTTTTATTTTATCAACTTGTGAGGGAATACTATAAAATAAGTATAAATATTCAATTAGTAGTATCACTTTTGATATAATAATTGAATTAAATTTCATTATTTTAATCTGAGATGAAATTGATATTCCAATTATGGATATTTGCGGATCTAAGAAGAATATATTACATTGGAATTTTATCTATGATTTTCAAAGTGTTGTCCACCTCTCAAATAATAAAATGTTTCATTCCAAGAAAAAACAATATAATTTTCATCACCACTTCAGCTGGATGTCGTTTGAGGATAAAGTAATTGTTATACCAAAGGTAGATGATGTTAAAAATCTTGTAGATATACTAATGAAGTTTTCATCTAGCATATTATAATTAATTTTTCCATCATTTATATTGGGATAACTAAAATAATAGTGGGGGGACCTTATATATATAATATAAATATTGAGATAGAAATAAGGTTTTATGGTTCTAAGGAATGTTTTGTTGTAAAAGCTAAAAATTATTCTCAAGTGGGTGATTTTTAGACTCAATACATGTAAAAATAATTTTATATCTTATTAGTAATATCTATGGGAAAGAGTTAATATGATATTATAACTTCTAGTGATGGATGCATATATAGGACTAGCATGTGAAATGTTGAAATATACTTAATTGGGATAACCAAATATTAGTATAACAAATAATGGTCTATGTGATGAAAGGTAATTTGATTTTTTTTTGTTGATTAGTCTTACTGACTAATTGTAGATACAAAATATTATTTGTGTAATAATATTTTATTTGATATGTGGGATTCCTTTTTATGGGTCATTTAGTTGTATGTTTTTTCCAAAACAATTACACAATTCTCTATATAGTCATAAATAAGAGTAAACTCATGGAGTTTCAAAAATAGGAATTGTGATCTTGATTTTGGATTTGAGAATGTGGGAGTCATTAACAAAGTGATGCGATAACCCTGGAGATTTAATCTATGTGGACTTATCCTCATGTATATTAGAAGTTGTTGGTGGCCAGTTTCACTTATAAGAATCTATTGTCTTAGTGGGGTTAAATCATTTATAGTGATGAATTATAGAAAATTATAATTCTCTTATAATTCATGAATAAAATTATTTCAACATGATTTCCATAGATTATGAATGACATTTTCACGGAGTTTATATGTTTCATCATACCCCGCACTTATAACAAAAGAGATAAAAGATATGGAAACAAAATCTTCTTTCATAGATGGAATATATTCCCATTAAACATTGAAACTTTTTCATAATTACCAAATTATAATATATCAATATATTTCCTCAATAAAAAATATTTGATTAATAAATAACAAACATATATCCTTACCAAAACCTATAGCGGCTAAAATAACAATTTTCTATGTAATTATTGATCTATGAGAGATTAAAATACCACTAATAGAGGGTGAATAAATATTTAACAAAATTATAGTTAGTGAATACAATCCTTAAGAGGAATGAAATGATTTTATGAGACTATGTGTTATAAAATTATAATTAAACCAGAGTTATTAAAAGGTTTACATAAAATTTTTATTGAGTACATGTTTCTGACATGAAATGTGAAATGTGTGACTAAATCATGGATGTTAATGATTGATGTTATGTATACATATAAATTTAAAATATTTTACATAATTTATAACATTTTTTTTCTAACATGTATTGTGTAAGAACATAGATCTTCATTTTAGGTATGGATCTTGATTTTAGGTGTTTTGAAAAAAAGTGGAGAATTTGGAAATATTATAAGTACATACCATGTACACTGGAGTACACATCGTGTGCACTGTTACCGCATCCATCCATGTCTTGGGTTGTAACTGCCGAGAAATAGCCTGTGGATTGATGTGGTGACCGCCTAAAGCGGGAACTGGTTGAGGCATGTACACAACATGTACAATAAAATAAAACACCATGTACTTTTCTTTTTATTTGATTAATCAAACTTGTGTCATGTCTATTCTCAATATTCATCTTCCTCTAACCTCATTTCACCAAAGATAGACTAAGAGAGACAATTCTTCTCTGATACACAGATCTGTCATCCCTTCTCTGAATCTAACACAGTCGGTTGTGTCAGAATCACCTCAGTGAGCTCTTCCTTCTTTGAGAGCCTCTCCTCCTGATTTCTCTTCTTTTGGGACAAATTAGAGGATTATTTTTTTAATGTTTTTTTAGATCTATGAAATTCTATGTCGATTAAAAGGCTGAGGTCAAACAATGTTGATCTTACCTTGTCGAGTTATGTGGTCTATTTTCTTTAGCGGATTTTCTTTGAGTTTATAAACCAAAATGTCGATTGCCTATGTTTCGAGTATTTCGGGTTAAGGGAATTGAACCCTGGTATATCTGCCTTAGATTAGTTTTAATATTTCATATTTTTCTTGTAGTATTATTTCAAATTTAATTTTAAAGTAACACCCATGGGTTTGTTTCCTTGTATGATGTTTAGGGTCATTTTTTCCTAGTTTCTTTTGAGGTAGACCTTGTTTCCTTGCCTTTCCTGATAAGATGGAACTGATTGTCTCATTATGCTTGTTAAATGCTTGTGATATTCTTTGGAACTATTTATCCATGTAGTAGTTGATATTAATTTGTGATTTTTGTTATCATATATGCATGATTGAATTACACAGGGTTGTGAGAACCTGGGGTAGTTATGCCACATAGGGGATTGACTGTGATGGCTCCCTCAGATTTTCAATGGTTACATTATGAGACCATATGGGGAATTGATGTTGAGTTCTTCCACAGATTATCAGATGTAATTTTTCCTATGAGACCACATGGGGTATTGACTAGGATAGCTCCCTCATAGTTTCTATAGTTATGTTACGATACCACAGGAAGAATTGACATTATGTGCTTCCCTTGAGAGTCTATAGTTTTTCTGAAATATCAGAGGGTGAATTGACTATGAGTGCTTCCTAAGAGTGTATTTTCCATTTATTTCATTATTTCACTAAAGGGGTTAGACAATGTGAGCTACCCAGAGGGTAAATATAAATATTTAATGTTTGTGTCACGTCTTCCAAGCCAAATCACAAGCATGGATTCATAATATTAGGTAGTCTTCTAAGATACATGTTTAAACCCATTGTGCTATTTTTAAGAGAGTTTCATGTAATATAGTTTTAAATTTTTTTCATGTAACAAGATCCATTTTCAATGAATAAATGATATTATTTTCAAAAAAATTAAAAGATATATAGAAATATCATTCCATATAATATCATATCCATTGATAGTACTGAAGTCTTTCTGAGAAATGATCCAAAGTATTCATTCATATTCTTTCATTAAATGGTTTTTATGGGATGATTTGTATGAAAACCTGTTTCTCATTCATGGGTTATATGTTTAGAAAACCCAATCCTCTTCGTTTTTTTATATAATTATAAAAACCACTTCTCATCAATGGTTTATGCCATGATAAATGTTTATGAAACCCACATACCTTCATGGTTTATTATAGGATTAAATGATTATTAAACATATATATCTTCCATTGGTTATTATTTTATTAAATTATTATGATACCCATTTAACTTTTAGGGTTATGATATGATCTATTTTCATGGGTCATTATACAATGAATGTTTTTTTATCTTCGAGATTATATATATATGATTTTATTATGAGATGGGTGAGACCTATACCTCCCTTCAATTAATTGGGTAATTATAAGTTTTATATGATAGATAGGGTACACTTATTTAATCTAAATATCCATTTTTTATTTTTATTTCATGGGTCTTATATATTTAAAATTACCTAATCGGTAAGTAATTTTGTCACCGTTTCCCTTTTTTGTGACACATGCCATGTTATACACCTATATTTATCCCTAATGTGTACATGATGTCTTAAAAATTTTATATCATAAATATCATCCCTTTAATGATGTTTTATTATTCATGTAGTTTAATTTTCATAAATGGATAGTATGGTGTTCTATTACTACGTGGTAAGATTTTATTAAAATTGCCGAATCGCTTTTGGAGATTGTTGATAATTATACCTCCTTTGATGAAATATTATGACCCATATATCAATAAAACTAATACATTTTAATCTCCTATTGTTATTCATGATATATTAATGTATTGGTACCATTTTTTTATTATTTTCTACATAATATAATTAAGTAAGTGTTTTAAAGAGAGCACAAATTTACCCTCTCTTTGGTTGGAAACTACTACCATTCATGACCATGTTTTCTTCAAAAAATAATTATTTATTTATATATTTTTATGTATTTAAAATTAATTGGATTTTAAAAAAACTAAATTTCTATTATAAATTTTTAATGAAAATGGATTTCAAAAATTTTTCATGATTTCAGTATAAGTTTTCAAAGTGTTTTCAAATAACTAACTTTCAAAAATGTTTTCATGAATTATTTTTATGTTTTCAATTTATTTTTAATGAAATGGATTAAAATGGTTTTAAATATTATTTAATAAGTTTTCAAGGATTTTTTTTTTCAAATTTTGTTCAATCCCTTTTTCTATTTTCTCAATTTATTTTCAAATAAAATGTGTTTAAAATGGTTTTATGTTTTATAAATCATTTATCAAATAAGAAAGGATATTTTAATCAAGAAATGTTTTAAAAATTATATATTTAAATTATTTTCCATCTAATATGTCATTTTTTGATGTCACTCATGAATTTATGGGATCTAAATGTTTCATCAATATTATTTCTATAAATGTTTTTTATGAAATGACATTTTTGAAAACTAGTTTCTCTTTTATGGGTTATATATTCATGAAACATGTTCCACTTCCATTGGTTATATTCTTATAAAACTCATTTCTCATCAATGGGTTATTTTATGATAAATGATTATGAAAACCGCCTCCTTTCACATGTTATATTATAATGAAAAGATTATGAAACCTTTATACTTATCATAGGTTGTGATATTTTTAAATGTTTGTGATACCCATTTCATTTCATGGGTTCTTATATGATCTCATTTTATGGGTAATGATATGAGGAATTTTTTTTCTCTTATGGTAAATATATGTATGATTTCATTATGATATTAGTGAAACCTATATCCCTATACATTTTGTTTGGTAATGATAAGTTGTATATTTTCTCAAAGGGAATAGTGGTTGTATCCCAATCCCAAAAACAATAAGGTACATAGGGTTTTTCTCATTCTTGAATGAAAGAGGGAACATGGGTTGTATCCCAAGTATAAAAATATGATGGCAAATGGGTTGTAGCATAATTTAGAATGAAATAGTGTTCAAGGGTTTTTTCCCAAGCCAAAAAACAATCAAGTACAATATTCATACCTCAATCCTAACTTTGTGTGAAGGTCTTAGTAGGTAGCTTTGACATATGATTTTCTATGTCTATGTGTATCCCAAAAATCCCATGTCTTATTCCAATATTATTAATTAACGGATAATTTTCTTTATTTTCTAATGATTCATGTCTTATGAAATTTCATGATTTATTCAATGATTCGTATTAATAATAAATATGATATAATGGGTATGATCTTGTAATGTTATGATCATGTCATAATACCCTTATGATCAGGTTTATTCTTAGATTTCTTCATTGTTTACCCCTACCGAGAATCTGATATAACATTGTTGATGTTTATTTTCCCATGTTATGATGATATGTATTAATAATAATTTGCCTACGAAGATTTCTATTCATGAAAAACCCAGTGGTATATAGTGTAGGTCACTTATCTACCAGTGATTATGTTTCCATGTTTCTAAAGGCAATAAACTAATATGGTCTTTGGGTGTCTATTTGTATATTGTTTTATGTATTATAAGAACATTATTTAATGTTAGTATATGAAAAGTGATTGTCTTTATAATCTTTATTATTCAATACATATTCATTAATACTTCCTCGTAATAATTTTATCATTGGTTACCCTATATAAGTGACGGGTTAAAGAAGTGAATTTTATTAAAGAATGATTGATTATGAAATGATTTAATGTTTATGAACTAGTAAATCATGCATTTATAACTATCGATGGATGTGGTCGGTGTTCAAATGCTGATATTTGGCCCTTTATAATGGATTCCTATAGAGATGACCCAACCATTACAATTATATATATTAAATCATTTTATAAAAATATTAAATAAATCTCACAATAACAAATGACCTAAAACTATAAAGGTTTTTTTTCCTTTGTATACTAGATAAACAATCATCTTATTTCATATAATGTCTCTAACATATCCAGGAAAATTATAATGTAGAACTTTTTATTGAAAACCCTACTTAAAGATTATCGTCATAATATAGGGAAAAGATAGCATAAGGAGGGGTGAATAGTTTTCAAAAAATGGTAAACATATGAAATATAAAATCAATGATCATATATGTTAATAAGATAAGTTATAGGGTATAATAACATGATCATAACATATGAAATTCTATCCAATCAGTCATATATCAGTAGTCATGAGTCTAGGCATAATACATTGTTATTACAAATTAAAGAATTCATAGGAGTATAGAAGCATACAAAATAAATCATGAGCCATAAAAAATATCATATGAATAATACATATGTTTGTGGAATACACATAAGCATCTAAAATCATTCCCTTATTCAATGTTCTCTTGAAAGACTATCATAGAGGACAAAGCCCTTAGTGGATTGAGTTCACCACTATTCCAAAATATACATAGTATGATATTGTGTCCATAGATATCAATAATAATACTCACATGTCAGAATATTAACATAGAAATTCAAAAAATTGTCCATGCATAATGTTTTTAGAATTGAAATAAGTAACTATATTCATTAATCAAGACTTGAATATTGTCATTTTCAATCATATCCCTATTTATCATCATCCTTTAATTAGATATTTTTATAACATTAACCAATTTATTATAGAGATATATCTTTCTCAATCAACTAATTTAATAATGAAAATAATTATTGATAATTCCAATAGATCGTAAAAAAATTCAACAATTCATCATATCATAACATGTAGAAATGAAACAAGTTTCATAGTTCCTTCACTATAGAATTATCAACTGAATGGAGATGACTAGTTTTTATGTAATCATCCTTATAAAATAATCATCATAATACATCTAGATATCAATAATGTAAATAGAGTAATAATATAATATCCCTAGTAAATTATAATAATACTTAAAGTATATTGACATAGATGAAAAATACCTTTAAAATCCTATTTAGAAATTTCATTGAAAAAATTGAATATATATTTTTCATTATTTATATTTTAAAAAAATAAATAAATTCAATCATTAGTAAAGTATTTTCTTTAAAATTAACAATTGTAACATGTAAATTACACTTCAAATAAAATAATGGTCATAACAGTTTCAATTGTTTTTCACGATATATACATTAAAAGTGAACATTGATTGCACTCTTTTTTTAAAATGTAAAAAGTTAGTCATAAAACAAACATTTTAAAATAGACATGATAATTAATTTTAAATAAATAAATATATAATAAAAATAATATTTCAATTAAAATAATGTATAGATAAAATCTTTCTTAAAATATTATTAAGAACATGGGCATGGATGAAAATGTTTATCGACCAAAGTGAAAATAAGAAAAATATTTTCTTCATCATTTTAAGTACCAAATAGTGGAAACATGTGATAATTCAAGAAAATTTCATAAATAATAATAGGTCAATGAAATATAGGGGTTTTAAAGGGTACGTTTCATATAATATCCATTAATTGGAATTTGACATAGACAATCCCAAAAGGAAATAACATTCAAACATAAACCCTTATAGGTTTGGTTACTCTTATATATAATCCTAATGAAAGAGATAAACATAAATGTATTATTGAATCTCTATAAAATCCATCAAAATAAAAATAAATTATATTCTTGTAAAAATATATACCCAACAGAAAATTAATAGGTTTTGAGTGTAACATATGCCTTATAGAAATAAAAGTATGATGAGAAATGGTTACACTAACTCTTGATTTTTATTTATACGTGTTAAGAAATAATATATTATAATTATAGATTTATTATATATATATATTAATAAAAATATTCATAAATATCATTTTATATGTAATTTCTTTATAAATTCTGATTACCCTTGTTTTAATAATTCATCCAAATAATTAAAAAATGGGGTAAAAATTTATATTTTTTTCCATATTTTATTATGTTTTATTTTTCCAATACCTTCACCAAGGTCATGTATTGTTCATTTAAATAATAATAATAATTTAATTATTATAATTTTAATTCAAAAAATATATATTTATAACCAATCATATAAATATTTGATTAAAAATGAATTACATCACTTCGTGGAGACAATAGTCAGTATGTATGCACTAGTGTTGTTTCCACTTTTCAATGGATAGAATAAAAGAAAGGGAAATAATATTTAGACTTTTAATAATCATATTTATTTCACAATTATTATATATAATTACTAAATACAACCATATTACCATCCTTTAAAATTATAAATGAAAAACTAATAACACAATTCCGTAAAGGTGGTAGTACAAACATACACGCACTGGATGTTATTAATTTTAATCATATTAGATATAGACAGAAATGGTTATAAAATTAACGTAAAATAATCTTATTATATAGAATATACATATAGAATCATATTAATATGGTTATTATTTATTTAATGTTGTCTTAAAAATAAATTAAAATTAATATGATTAGTGTGAATATTTAACTCTTCTTTGTGTATCCTATTTCAAGAATGCAACTTAAGGAATGATGGAATGGTTTTTTGGGACGAAAATATCTTAATGATATTGTATTGGTATGAAGGTATATTATCCGGGTTGTTATTTTTTTTAGATAAATATCTCATGTGATATGCAGAAGAGATGATAGAAGGTTTCCTTTTATAGTTGAGGGGAGTAGAACACTAGTAATTATTATGAATATTAAAATATTATAGTCATTATCATCAAAAATGGATCCCAATTGGATAAATATTAAATATGGGATGATATAGGATAAAAATAAATTTATCCTATAGGATTTAGACATGTTTTTAGAAACTTTTAACTATTAGCACTTTAGTATCAACCCTCTTTATCCATTTTCAACCCTTGGCATTGTAAAATGATATGTACTCTTTATGGATCAATAATTTGACTCATAAAGGGGAAGTGGATTAAAAGTTTAAAATGATTGATATGATATAAAACCTCCTTTTCAACTAAAAATATATGATTAGGAATATTTTATTTATTTTAATATAATGTTTAAGCATTAAATACAATTTAAGGTTGTTTTTCAATGATTCAAAAAACATGAAATTAAATATATCAATAAAAATTGAAATTTGAATAAAAACACTTAGACCATAATTATTGATTTATAATTATCCATAAAATTCATGAAACTCCACAAACCATCAAAACCATTTTACTTTTACTTTTTTATTTATAATTTGCTTTCTTGTTATACTCTTTCAAAAATCATTGTGGTGATGTTGTGTAAGATTTAATGGAAATTATACTATAATTAAAAACTAAAATGTTAATATAAAAAATTTATGTTATGTATTTTCAAAATAACCATTTTAAATCATTATTAAAATTTTTTTATCTATATGGAAAACATATTATATATATTAAAATAAAAATAGTAACATTGTTTAATTATCATGCACTTAAAATAATATAATGTTGTAATCAAAGGAATGTAGAAACAAAATTCCATATATTCATCGATAACAATATCTTGGTCAACATAAATTCATCATATTTAATAAAATCAATTGTTAATTTTATGTTAATAACTTATCCCATAGTTTTTATTTCAATTAATCCAGTTTCCCTTTAATGTAGTGATAAACTTCTATAATAGTTACTATTCATTGTGAAAAAATACACTAAACTATATTACCTAATATAAAAATTGTAGTATAAAATTTTTAACACATTTTTAGATATTCAATTTTCAAAATTATAAAAATTATTTTTATTAAATTATTAAAAAATGAAATGAAGAAAAGATTTTAAAAAAATGCTTATTTCGATCCTAAAAGTGAACATATAAAAAATACAATACTGATGATTCCTATGAAATTATCTAGGTTATATTTATTCAAAGGTATCCTTTTTTAATTTAAAACCATGTCCAATTTATAATGGGGATATTAAATTATTTTAATTAATGGAAAGAAATATTTATTTTGGAAAAATTGTCATTTTTTATTATTCACAAAGCAATCTATCTTTTCAAGAAAATAAAAATTCACCCATGATAATTTTGAAATTATAAAATCAAAAATAAAATAATTTTTATCAAATTATATTTATAAAATATATAAATTAATAATTTAAATTAAAATAAAACATATACATCAAAAAAAACATCTATTATAGAAAAAATGACTCATAATGTTAAAATTTTCTTATACAATATGATATCAATATTACCATTAATTTTTTTACTTATGTCATATAACATAATTGCTAAATATGTATTTGGAAATTTTTTATACAAAAAAATTAGCGAATGGACCCCTGTAGTCTCTAGATGGTGTATACTTATTTACATTGTCATATGATATAAGGAATTGTATCCCAAATGAACGAATGTTTTTGTAGTATTGGTAAACTATATTTATACTTGAAATTAGAATTATATTTTAATAAATAAAATAAAAAATAATTCTTATTTAGAATTTCATTATTCCCTCCTTAGCATATCCCTTTATATATATCACATGACACTTTCATATATCCTGGGAAAAATAAACATAAAAAATTGGTGAGTTAATATTCAACATTAGGATAAGCGTAAAACAAAATCTATAAATAAATAAGGAACAATAAATATGAAAAGGTAAGTACATTCCATTTGATCTCTAACTTGGGAATAATATGGAATGAAAAAATAATGATCAAATAATTCCATATCAATAATAAAATAAACATTAAAATTTAACCATGGATATTATAAATAATTAAATAATCACCCAGAATTTCAATAACTGAATTCGTAATGATGGAATGAATAATTATGGACATATGGAACATACTATTGAGTCCCTGTTCCATGAAATCTAATAATATCATATCTTTATACAAATATATCTTTAAAAATGGGTATGGCCATGAAAAAATCCAAACTAGTATGTCTCATGACACCTAACAATGCATCGAAGGGATATAGTAGGAATAACCTTTCACATCCTTAGTACATTGAATTAATCATATGAAATGTGTGAAACATAATAAATATAAACATTTATATTTAAAAAATAGCACTTGTGATTTTAACAATTACCCTAATCAAAACACATAATCATAAACCATCCAGAGTGCTATAAACTATTTCAAACTGGTAAATCCCTAGTAAAACGGACAATAAAAAATAAATAAAAATGATAAAAATGATATCAATAAATCATATCCCCATTTTAATATAATTTAAATCATTTATTTAGGTCATTGGTGAATATAGGTACTATAAAATAACCTCAAAACATTTCATGGAAAAAATAACCTTTTAATTTTGAATATCACCTTTTAAACTAAAGATAAGAAATTTTTTTGAAAATAAATTTTAGATCTTGTAATATAAATTTTAAAATATTTATTTGGCATGGATTAGGAATACTTTTTTCATGCCATAAATGTTAATATAATTATTCCTTTTATGTTTCGAGGAAAAGACAAATTGGAATTGTTTTAAAAAATATATAAAGATTCATATAAAAACATTTTTTAAAAAGTAATAATGTGTACAAATTATTTCAATAAATATATTTCTAAATATTAATAATATTTTTGAAAATGTTTTTAGATAAAATGTGTTTTGATGAAAAAGGGTTTCCGGCCAAAGAGAGAAATAATGTCAGATTCTATTAAAAACACTTTCTTAATCATTTAAAGTACTAATGAGTGATAAAATGTACTATTAATTGTAAAGTATCATGAATTATCATAAGTTAAAAAAATATATTAATTTTATGACGTAAATATTTAATAATTCCCACAAGAGATAAATAAACATAAATAATTCTGAATAATGGTTACATTGTTCAATAAACCCTTACCACTGTGGTAACTTATAAATTGTAAGACAAAAAAAAGAAATGATATAAAATGAAACATTAAATAACATAAAGTAAAATATATTAATTATATAACATATCAAAGGTTTAGTATATACACCACATAAAAGAAATAATTGGTGAATAAAAAATATGTCTCATGGAAGTAAAAGTGAGACGAGAATCTATTACAGAGTGTATGAATCATCACATATGTACATTATCTTCCTGAATAATAAAGTAATGTTAATTATTTATAATATTAATAACTTCCATAATTTTTATCATTCCATTTTTTAACTTTTTACAATATTATATATGATTAATAAATCAATTAACTTTATGTTGGATGTTTCGACGATATATAGATTATGTGTCAAAAATGACATTAGTAGGTCGACTATGGTCAAACAAATCATTGTTTAAGCATATCAATAATATTAATAATTTAATAATTATCATACTTATAGATAAGTTATACTTTTAAAGCAAAAAATGAATTATTTTTATAAAAACTAACTTTTTTATAATCATGGATACGATAGACCGGACGTACAGATGAGTAACATTTCCATTTATCAATGATCATTATGGAAAAACGTTGAGTAATAATATATATTTACAAAGTGATCATAAAAATATATAACATATTATTTCTTTATATATACCAATATATATCATTTATGTGATTTCGTGATGAAAAGACATTAACATCGCCTTGTGATGGAGGTAGTCCACACATATACAAACAACGTTATCATTTTTCATTACAGGAAAAAAATGATATATATTATCATTTAAGAATGGTAAATATGTCATTAATATCATAATTATTTCATTACTATCACAAATATTAATTTAATTTATCCTTATTACCTTCTATTTACATAAATAGTGAAAAAATTAATCACATTGCTTTGTGAGTTGGTAGTCCGCCATACACATGAAAGACATTATAATATCCCCTACACAATTAAATGTAAAACATGTATATGTAATATAATGACTATAGGGGTGTTATTATGTTATAAATATCATATATGTACTTCATATATCCATCATAATACTTAATGTTTAGTGATTTTAGCGAAAATATGTTATAGTGGTTCATGAGGCGGTAGTCCGTAGTAAAAAACGAGCGATGTTATCATTTCAAATATGATGAAAGAGGATATATATATATATATATATATATATATATATATATATATAATTTCCTTATCATTTTTACATATAAATATATGTTAAATAATTGTGTTATTTTATATGCATAAATTAATATTATTTTAGAGTGACTAAATAATAAATAATACATAAAACATATATTTAGGCATTATACCTCTTTTCGGACCACTTATTTAGGATCATACATAATGTAATACTCAGTTCTATTTCTAACCAAAACCTATCTTCTAGGATGATGGTATGTAATTTTTTTAGTTAATTGGATTGTTATACGGATATCCAAAATGGTTTGAAGGTGTAAATAAGAGAGGACAGAGGGTGGCCTTTTATAAGTGAGGTGAGTGGCACACATGTATGTTTTCAAATGAAAAATGTGTACCAATGATTTCACATTCAAAAAGGACAAAAAAGAGAATTATTGAGACTTGTAACACTACCTGGTATAAATATTACCACAAAATATATTTTATATAATTTATTAATGAATTTTTACAATTTTCTTTTTAGTATAATCCCCTAGTAAATCAGTTAATTTCTTAACTATAGTAAATAATTTTTAATGTTTTTAATATTTATTATAATAAAAATTTATGTTAAACTATTGTGATAATATACCTTATACTAATTAAAAATATTTAATAAATTTTTCAAAATATCATTTGTCGAACTAGAAAATATTCATTTAAAATTAATCCCTCAAATGCGAAGAGAATGTGGGTTTTCTAAGAGAAAATGTCACAAAGTTGACAATGTTTTCATATCAAAATTCAAAATGAAAATGATTAAAATATCCTAAATTTTATTAATGGATATATAATTGTACTAATTTTACTATAAAACCAATTTAAAATATAATTTTTCTTTATAAAAAATTTAAATGAAGATGAATTTTTTAATTAAAATTCAATAATTTTCACTATTCATCAAAAAATGAAATTTTTCATAAAAATATAAAAAATACACCTTAACTAATTTTTACACATATATTTCAAAATTTAATTTAATTTTGAAAAGAAATCATAAAACTGGTAAATTAATTATAAATTATGTTCTCGAAGCATGACTAAACCTCCCTTTAGAAAATTATAGTTTTTCAAAAAACCTTTTTTCAAATGGTTATAATTTTATCTCTAATTAATAAGAATCCATTTTATTTATTTGAAATATTTGTAAACCGTATAACTTTAATATTTTAGTTAGTACTATTCAATCCCACAAATTTAATGGTTGGGTTATAATAGTAATTACAAAATAATAATATAATAATATAGTATCAGGTGTCGTTCAAACACAGTCGTGTGGGCATTGGAAATTATTAAAGAGATTAAATTTATCTAAAAATAATTATGTCATAAATTGTTTGGATGCAATATTCTCTTATTATCATTGTGTTTTCTAGCATACATGGTATTCCTAATGATGTTCCTCTTTTAAAATCTTGGTGTGTAACATTTTACACTTCTTAAATAAATTGTGTCCTTGAAATTTAATTTGTATCTCAATAATCATAGGCTGAAATTTGAAAATACCATTCCTGAAATCCTACATCATGAGAAGGGTTATTCAAAAATTCTCTTGATAAGGGAGAAAAGGAAGGAAAAATTCATCTTTAATAATTTCAAAACATGGTTTCTATGTAGGAGAACATAGGTGGGATGTGAATATATGGTCATGGTAGAAAAACATAAATAATTGTAGATATATTTTGATATCATTGATCATAACAAATATGGTTATCCCATGAAAATTAAAGAGCACAGAAACATAAACATATAATAGGTGAAAGGACCATCATTTCATCAGAAATGAGGGAAATAGGAAAGCATTTTTGTTTCAATATTCTTTTCTAAGAGATGAGGAATTCTTTTAAAATCTAAAAATATAAAAAAATATAAATTCTTGATATATTTTTATTTTATAGAAACATCTTAATTTTTTATGATATTAGATTAAGTTTCCATTCATATATTACTCTAATAAATGAATATCAAAAAATGAATTTTTTTATTCATATGTCACTAAAATTAAATTTTAATAAATTTTCATATCTATAATAGTTTAACAATTCGTCCATCGTATCTTTTTAAAAAAATCATTATTAAGAGTTTTACATAACATCCATATTTAGGCTTCAATCCATTCTATAAATAGTTGACTATAAGGCTCATCCAAAATATGTCATACAAAATTTAAAATGAGGATCAAGAAATCAAAATTAAATTTATAAGACAATATAAATTGGTTTATAATGTCACATTAAAAATATTTAAATAACTTGATCTCCATAAAACCTTATTTAAATCATGAATTCATAAAAATATAAAATCTATGGATGTCAAATATATTCCATTAATCAATAGTTGCAGTATACTCTAGAAAGATGACATAAAACATAAAACATCTAACTAATTTTTTTGTCACCAAAACCATCCCATAAACATATCATTGTTATCCTAAAATTAGGAACATATTAAGGTATATACTATCTTTAAGATGAGTTTTAGAAAAGGTTAAACTTGTTACTAAATCAATTTTCTTTTTCATCGGTACTATTCCACATATTCTTTCAAATCCCTCAATAAATATACTAAAGTATAATAATTATACATTTCGTTGTTCCTATAACTTGAATATCATGGATAAAATGCTCCTATAACATAATTATTAAATCTAAAAACAAGAATATTAATCATTCCACTTCATTTGTAGAAATATAAAAAAAGTGATGTTGATCCCTTAATTGTTTTGAGGTGTATTACCTTTACACTTAGAGAACTCATTTTTATAGTGACATATCTCCTTACAGTGGAAGAATTCACATAGTCGGATTATTTATGTCCAATGATATCACATGAATTATAGAATTTTTAATCAAAATTATAGTAAACTCCCATAACATTGATGAAACAGTCGAGGATTTTATTTCCACTATTATCACATGTGTGTAAACCCTTCTTACCCTTATTTCCATTATAATTATTTTATTTCTTCCTCTTATTTTGTTACTTTCCATCAAAGCCATAATACCAGAAGAATTCATTTTATATCTTGAAAGATCCAATACATATGTCTTTATATGAAGGTAATATTTGGGAGGCTAGTTCCCTTTGAACGATTGGCTAGATCCGATCAATAAAATTTCAATTCTTAATCTTTGGACATTGTAAATTCATAGAGTTCCTAGTACTTCCACTAGGAACCATTTATATATGATGATAAACATTATATTACATTATAACATTATGAAACAGAATTTATAATCCCAAAACAACTTAATCAAATAACATAAGTTAAAAAAATTATATATATATATATATATGATATCATAATCCTAAGAATGGTTTTTTTGGGGATATATTTATTTTTAACTCCTTAATAATGGTTTCTAATGAAAACGTGTTTAATCCTAATCATATACCTTGGGTGTGTGAAACAAGGTGTGTAGTACGAACTATTGTCTTGCACCAGGTAATGATTGGGAAAAGAACAATATTATCTTTTTAAAATTATTACCCCTATATACATATTTTTTAGAACCATGTCAACTTTTAATATCTATAAAACGGATGTATTTTCTTGGAAAACCCTTATAATATCATCTTTACTAAACCTTAAGGATTTTATTCAATACTTATCCTTAAATACTATACTATTTTTATCTTCCATAATACATAGATTCTTAATACTGTTTCCAATGGTTCTATTAATCTCTTGCTAATGTCAACTATAGAGACTCAACTCCAGTATCCTGGATTTGGTGTCTAATTTGATACATTGGAATAAGATACAAGGAATCATATCCTGAAGGACCAAATATTTTCGTATTCTTGGTAAAATATACCCATACATGAAATTCAAATTATGTTTTAAAGAATAAAATTTAAAAAAATTATTTTATAATGTTATTATTACCCTTAGAATATTTCTACATATCAGTGAAAAAAAATTCCTTGTATCCTAGGTAAAAAAAACATATTAAGAGGCTAAGATCATATTCTTGGTAAGGGTAAGCATGCAGTTGAAGAAATTAATAAATAAGTCATGATAAATTTTTCATGCAAAACACATGGAATTTAGTCAATAACTTGAGGGTAATATGTAATGAATAAATGAAGATAAAAAATTCCACATAAATAATCAGATGAACCTAAAAACACAATAATCGATATTTTAACTAATCTAATAATCACATGTAATATCATGAACTAAACTCATAATGGTGAAATACATAATACTAGATATCTAAATCATATAATCGAGGCCTTGTTATGTGAAATATAATATTTTTTAGTCCTTGTGCCAAGATATCAACATCAATGGGTAACGACAAGGACATAACCCAATCTAGTTTGTCTCATGAGACCTAGAAATGTGTCAAGGGGGTATAGCGGATCTCACCAATAACTTACTAATATCAAATCATTCCTCATCTTAATGGGGTAAAATATACTCAACATAAAAAATTTTACTAAAAAACTGGAATATGAAATTTTTACAATTACCATAATAAACAAACATAATCATAAAAAAAAAGTAATTTGAATGGTAGGAAAAAGAAAAATACCATTTTTAAGAAATAATTAACCATACACAAAAAGATTAAGGATGATATAAATATAACATATCCTTATTGGATAATAAGTAAAAATAAGGGTTGATGTCATTAATTAATAAAAATATTATAAAAGAACCATAAAATCATTTTTGAATAAAATAAAATTTTAACTTTAGAAATCCATTTTTAAAAAAAAAATTAGAAAAACATTTTTAAAAAAAATTTCCTTTAAATTTTATTTCAAATAGGGTAAAATACTTTTTTAAACATTGATATTTCATGAAGGTGAAATTTTTCATTACTGTCTTACACATTATAACAAAGATTCCTTTCACATTTTTGGTAAAAGAAAAATGGAAATTATTTTGAAAAAAAATTGAATATTCCATTCAAAAAATATCAAAAATATAACATTTTGTAATAATAAATTTTTTAAATCATATTTAAAATCTTATTTTTAAAAAAAATAAAATGGGTTTTGACGAAAAAGGATTTCCAACTCAAGAGTGAAACAAATTCAGATTTTATTAAAAAAGTTCTAATTAATTTTATGTTCCAAGGAGTAAGAAATTGTACAATTATAAAAACATTTTCATGAATAATCTGAGTTTATGAATATATATTTATTTTAAAATATAGATATAAAATAATTCCATCAATGGAGACTTAAAAACAAATAATACTGAATAAGGATGATATTTTTAGATAAATCATTACCAATTTGGTGACATTTGAATCATAATCCCTATAAAATAAAAGAAATAAAATGAAACATTAAATACCATGATGTTAAATAGATTCAAGGTATAATATATCAAAAGGTAAGTAATAAAATTATACAAAGAAAATTAGTGGTGAATATGACATATGTATGATGGAAGTAAAAGTGAGATGAAAAACTATTTCCATGAATCCGACTCATCATGTACGTTCTTTATCTTCTTGAATGATAAAAGTATGTTAATTATATAAATTTTGATGAAAATTTAGAAATTTTATTATTAATTTTATTTCACATATTACAATTATATATACAATATATGTTAATTATTTAAATATTTAAGAACATTTATCAAGTTTATAATTAATTTTATTTAACTTATTAAAATGTTATATTTGATTACATAATAAATTGAGTTTACATTATATGTTTCGATGATATTTGGATTATCATTCAAAAATGAATTTGGTAGGTTTATAATGGTGAAATTGGAAATTATTTAAACATATACATAATAATATTCATGAAATAATTATCATACATAAATATCAATTATACTTGTAAAAAAAATCATAAAATATGGTTATAAAACATAAACTATGTTAAAATCATGCAGATAGTAGGTCATATATACACATGATTAATGATTACATTTTTTTATGATAATTATGGAAAGAAGTTAAGTAATATTTGTTATTTATATAATGATAATAATATTATATATACCATATTTCTTTGTTTAAATATACTTAAATATACCTTCCAAGTGGTTTGGTTATGAAAAGTGATTTGTATCACTTTGTGAAGGTGATAGTCCACATGTAACATCCCATGAAAATAATGAATATCACATTTTCATATTTGTTAATATTTTTTAATTTAATATTAATTCTACTTTAAATGGGACGCATTGTTCGATGGCATTCCCGTTATGCAACAATGGGTTTCTTTGAAATCTCACCTTGCACACTAATAATAGAATATTATTATTTTAAATGGTAGTTAACACCTAGCTATTGTATTGGTATAAATTAATATAACTAACATAAATTTTATAATATGTGTTTTTAAATGTTTTTGCATTCATCCATCAAATGTCATAGGATTAAAATGTAAGTGAATCTAATTTCAGCATAATTTGCTTTAAAAGGGTGATTTACCGCCTTTTGATGGTGAAACCTCATTAAATCTAGTTTTTGTCATTTTTATATATTTTATTTTAAAAAATATATATTTTCTTTTGATTTGGGACATCCAAATTTACTTTGGGTAAATTTTTGGCATTTTTTGATAAAGGTCATTTTTTAATGAATAGTGAAAAATAATATATTTTAATTCAAAAGTATCTTTTAATACAATTTCTTTATATGGATAGATTACATTTTTATTTGATTATAAAGATTATTTTGAATATATATTTATAATTTAATCCTATTTTGGACATTTTAATTAATTTTTCATTGAAATTGGACATAAACAAGTGTCACTCTTTGGATAGTTATTATTTCTTAAAAACACACTTTCTGTTTTGACAGCGGTAATTAATTTTAATTTAATTTTTGCCACTTGATGTATTTGAATTTCAAAAAATTGATTCCATTTTTGAAATTGGTAGGTCCAAATTGTGTAAATAGGTAAATTTTATTTTTTATACTTTTTAAATATTTACTTCACTAAATATTTTATTTACCATGATTAAAGGGTAAATAAATTAAATAAGGGTAAAATATAATATTATTATAATATTAAATTACCGAAACATGTTTCCTAATACAATTGGTTGATTCATATCTGACCATGGGCATCCATGGGTTGAATTTGGGACCCCATGGAGCCATATGGGAGTAACAATGATACTTTATATTGATTATTTTAAATTAAAGACAAAAATGACATAAACGAATATCCTTTAGTAAATAATTTTTTTCATGGGGTATGTAAGTTATCGTTTAGAATATAAATATTAATTGGAAATCTAAAACGATTTCCTTCATCATGGTAGTTGTTTTCTAATTTTTTTCAATCAAATAAATTATATTATTTATGACACAATAATGATGTAGTATTTACCGCATTAATAAATGATTTAAATAAATAAGATTATAAACATTAAAAAAATATCCAAATACTATCCAATTAATGTTAGATTATTTTATTTCTTCCATGAGTCATCTAAAATTGGTTTTTAATAAATATTCGACTTTTTGAAACCGAAGATGAGGTTATAATAGTATGATTCTATTAAACATTCTTAAAGAGCCCCACCTCTCCCTTATAAAAGGCTCTCACTTCTAATTCATTCCTCACACTTCTAAAGCCTTTGTATCATGCAAACTCCACTCGAATAATCTTTCAATGTCCCTATCTTCATCCTAGAATCCTTAATGTAGGAATAAAATACTTCATGAATCCTTTTTGTTTCAAACCAAAAGGATTTACCCGATTTAAAGGTAACATCTTCTCTTAAGTCCTTTTGATTTATTTTACTTCTACAACCCCATAAACTCTTTTTATTACCTTATTTTATAACTAAAACACTATAATAAATATACTAGGATTTTTCTATTATATGTATTAGAACTACAGATTCACACACCTCCATCTAATGGGTTGAGAACATAATGTTTCTGTTGATGGAAAACTAACGCCTCACAAAACGATGATTGTTCAATTAACTCCTACCACCACTCATGGTGGCCATTATGAAGACACTTCATTTATATATGATATAAATTATTTTTAATTTTTAATTCTTATGTAATTTTTATTTATATAATATCATTATGCTTTCCATAATGGGTAAACACGATAATTTAAGTTTAGGAAGTGCGGACTACCAGCCCCTCAAAGTGATATGACTCGTTAATACCATATGTGGATGTATAAAAGATGCAGTTAATGATATTATAAATTTTATTATACTATAACTATAACATACATATGTATCATTAAGTTTTAATTCTATTAAATATGAAATAGAAATCGAAGTAGCGTTCATGCGTACGTACGGCTTACCGTCTCCATGAACGGTGTATTTCACTTCTTATCTCCAAATGTTATGTACTAATATAAATACACGTATATACAGGATATATATGATATATCTTATATATCTGATATATATGATATATATTATATCTAAATATTTAATATCATTCTGGAGATAATGGAGTATTGACCACATGGACAAATTGTAATTATAACAAGTTCATTTTAACTAAAATTCAGAACATCGACAAAATGTCTGATATGAACTCAAATAATTAAAAAACTGTTACTGCATGGTAATAAGTGATATAAATGTAATAATAAACATAAAAAAAGTTCTTAATCAAGTATAAATTAACTTAAGTTTATTATTCAAGAAAAACAAGGAACATACGAGCCAAGTTGGACACGAGGTAAGGGATTTCTTCTCTCACTTTTAATTCTATGAGATTTCCATTGTTCACCACTTATTTATTTAATTTGGTGTATTTTTTTCTGTCATATTATATATATTATCATGATTTGATTTATATTCATGGTATCCTGTAATTCATTTTGAGGTTATTAACTTTTTCTCATACGACTCGATTGATTACAACGTGGTAAGGGTTTTTTCTTTCTTTCTCATTTTGACCAGTTTTCTTTATGTTCTTATGCCCCTTTAATTTCAATTATAAATTCTAGGGTATGTTTTCACACCTCTCCCATACTACCCTATTTATTTATTAATTAGTGGAGACCCATTTCTCTTTCATTAAATGCCCCTCATTTACACTGGTTACTATGCCAAAATTTAGAATGGAATTTCTCTCTCATCATTTATATTCAAGCAATTATTTTGTATCATGAATCTAAATTCCATTAAAATTGCTGGGACATGTATCTATATGACCCCCTTACTTTCTATGTCATGTATATATCATTATAAAACCATTTCTCTCTCATCAACCATTTTTATGAGTTCTTATGCCACGCCGTTATGCTGCCGAATTTGTGCCGCATTTTTTCGAGCCAAAGTCATTGGTTAGTGAATACCATGTCCATTTATATATCAAGGGAATTAACCGTTATGCACATTTAAGTATTGTTCAAAGAGTTTCAATAATTTACTCCACAGTCGTTTATCATGGAATAAATAATTATGTTAAATGATTCAATGTTTTATGATCTCTATTGCACACTTATGCATGAAATGAAATGTTTAACCAGGGTGCGCCCTGATAGTGCTCCAATGAATTATATAATGAATAGTATTATTATATGTTATGTGAGATTAGTGTTTAATCATTATAATACACATGAAATGAGGGTTTACTCGTGCTTCATGTGTAATGAGGGTTTACTCATGCTCTATGTGCAATGATCATTGGCTCATGATAATTCCATGCTAAGTGTTCTTTCCACATATCCATGTTATGATTATCATGGTTTATCATTCATTTAAGTTTATTCATCTGTTGTGCTCTATTTAAATGCCTATTGTCTAACATGTATTGTATTCCTCTTGTTATTCCATGTTTATTCCCTTATGGGGCATTATAGCTCAACCTTTTCTTATGCATCTCCACAGGTTGTCCCATGCAATGCTATGTATGAGGGAATGTAGTGGTCACGTAAAGGATGTTTTCAATAATGATTTTGTATTTAATGTTTTTATTTTTTATGTAATTATCTTAAGGTCCAAATACACTAAACCTATCGATCTTCTATATTGTATCAAGTGATGTTTATGTAATAAATCTTGTTTAAGTGTATAATAAAAAACAAGGTTATCATAGTTGGTATCAGAGGATAGGTTTAGTTATTTTTTGTATTAGGATTATAAAACCATAGTAAAGACTTAGAGACAAGAATAAGTATAATAAAAACATCCCTATGTTTTGTTGAGCATTGAGTAAGTGGTTTATCAAACAAATACATCTTTCTATAGATACGACCAGAACTATCATAATGTGTAGGGATGAAAATCAAAGGTATAAGAAACCCATTATAGTTAATACATGTTATGGTTATGTTTATTGTTTTTTAAAAAGTATAACATGTAGACCATGTGACAACCATTCGTGTCGGAAAAAGCTGTGGGAATCGAACCCACAACCAAATTGTGATTGGGTTTTATCGCCTACCACTGGCCTACGTGAAGTCCCTGGTTAGTATGAATTATTATTTTTGTTAAATGATTTTATGGATCATAAATAAGTTGATTTTGGGAACATATGTTTTTTTACAATGGATATCCTTAGTATAGGAAAATTATTTGGTGATTAAAAGATAATGGTTATTTTTGTAATATGTTTTCTCTTTTGGAATACTATATACATAAGGAAAATAAAATACTACAGGATTTCAATTGTGGTGGAATGGTTGATATTTTTATTTTATTAAAATCTGTGTATTTATTTTGGACATATGGTGATTCGGGTTATTTTTCTAAAATTATTAACCTACCATAGAGAATATTTGATTAGGATAATTACACATAATTATGAGACTTTATGAGTTGTCGATGTTATTTGGAGATAAATTTTAAGATTTATTGTGGAAGACTATGTTATTAAATCCTACTGAGTTTGGAGTTTCAATATTAGTTTGGATTATTTTGAAGAAATTTAAGGACAATTGTGTATTTAATGGTCTTTCTAGAACATTGTGTATTTTTTTGTTAAATTTTTGAGATTAATAGTGGTATATCTTTTTATAAAGGATTATCCTTTTTAGGGATTATATGATATTGTACTAACCATTAAGGTTTTAGATGATGTCTAAACACAAGGGAAATATATAGTTCCTCTTTTGTGGATTATGTGATTCTCTAGAAGATGATTCATGTGTCTTGATGAGAGCATGTATTTTTGAATGATCATTGTTTTGAGAAAAGATTAGTTTTTAGTATAAACTTATTAATAGAAGAAACTCTACATGAAGGTAAGTATATTTCCTTATGAATTTATTCTATGTAGTAAATGAATTATTCAAAATCATGAAGAGGAATGTAAAACAAAAACATTGTTGGTTTTAGTTTCCTAATATGTGTTCAAAGACCGTTTAACCCATCATAAGTTTGTGATTTTTTTGTGATTAACTTTCTCCTAATCATGTTTTCTATCATTCTCCATCAGAACATGACCGTTTGTTTTAACTTTCATATCCATGTTTTCCAACATGTAATATTAGTGTGGGTTAACACATGTTTCCTTTTTACTTATCTTTCTTTCTTTTAATGTGATAGTTTTACTGACTCTTTTTCGAATGTGGGACTTTCAATGAAGATTCCAAGACCAATTTTAAAATTACGAGGACAGATTTTTCAAAAGGGGGGAAGAATATAACATCCCATGAAAATAAAGAATATTACATTTTCATATTTTTTAATATTTGTGAATTAAATATTAATTCTACATTAATGGGGACTCTATGTTTGATGGCATACCCGTTATGTAACAATGGGTTTCTTTGAAATCTCATGTTGCATGTTAATAATATAATATTATTATTTTAAATGGTAGTTAACACCTAGCTATTGTATTGGAAAAAATTAATAGAACTAACTTAAAGATGATAATATATGTTTGTTCAATTTTTTACATTCACCGTATAACAGTCAAAGGCTAAAAATATAAATGATTCGAATTTTAAGCATAATATACATTAAAAGGATGATTTAACACATTTTGATGGATAACCCTCTTTAAATATTATTTTGGTCATTTTTAAATATTCTATTTGATAAAATAAAATTTTTATTTAGATTCAGGACATTAAAATTTACGTTGGGTAAAGTTTTGGTATTTTTCTGATAAAGTTCATTGTTTAGTCAATAGTAGAAAATATTGTATTTTAATTAAAAATTACCTTTTAATATAATTTATTTATATGGTTAGATTAACTTTTTAATTTGTTATGAAGTTTAATTATAATATATTTTTATCTGTTAATCTGATTTTGGACATTGGAATTAACTTCACTTTGAAATTGGATATAAACAAGTGTCAATATTTTGATAATTATTATTTGTTAAAAACTCATTTTTTGTTTCGACAGCTGGAATTAATTTTAAATTAATTTCTTCCACTTATTTGTTTTGAATTTTGAAAAATGGATTCCATATTTGGAATCAGTAGGTCTAAATTGTCTAAATAGGTAACATTTATTTTATCGATATTTAAATATTTACTTCAGTAAATATTTTATTTAACAAGATTAAAGGTTAAATATAGTAAATAAGGGTAACATATAATATTATAATAATATTAAATTAACCTAACATGAGTCCTAATACTATTGGTTGATACATATCCGACCATGGGAATCCTTGGGTTGAATTTGGGTCCCCATGGAGCCACATGAAAGTAATAACGACACTTTATATAACATAATTTAATGTAAAGACAAAAATGAGAAAAACAAATATCATTTTGTAAATAAATTTTTTCATTGGGTTATATAAGTTATCCTTTCGAATATAAATATTAATTGGAAAGATAAAAAGCTTTCCTACATCATGGAATCTTCTTTATAATTTTTTAACATCAAATAAATTAAATTATTTATGACACAATAATGTTGTATTATTTACCTCATTAATAAATGATTTAAACAAATTAGATTATAAATATTAAAAAAATATCCAAAACTGGTCCAATTCTTGTTGGATTTTTTTATTTCGACCCTGGTTTATATTAACATTGTTTTTAATGAATATTGGACATCTAGAAAACGATGATGAGGTTATGATAAAATAATTGTCTCAAACTTTCTAAAAGAGCCACTCCTCTCCCTTATAAAAAACCTGTCACTTTTAACTCATTCCTTACACTTATAAAGCCTTTGTATCATGAAACCTCAGCTCCAATACGCTCCCACGATCCATCTATTCATCCTAGAATCCTTAAATTTGGCAAAAAACACTTCTAGAAACTATTTTGATTCAAACCAAAGGGCGTTACCTGATTTAATGGTAACGTATTCTCTTAAGTTTTTTTGTTTTATTTTACTTCTCCAAACCCCTAAACTATTTTTTATTATTTTATTTTATAAAAAAACAAGTATCATCAATATAATAGGATGTTTTAATGAGATTTATTTGAACTACACTTGCACACACCCCTATCTAATGTGTAAAAAACCTAATGTTTCTGTGGATGGCAAACTAACGTCTCACGAAACGATGATTGTTCAATTAACTCCTACCACCTCTCATTGTGGCCATTATGATGGTATTTTATTTATATATGATGTATATTATCTTTATTGTTTTGTTATGCTTATTTATTTTTCATTTATAGCATACCTTTATGGTTTCTATAATTGGTAAGCGTGATAATATCATTTTGGGAAGTGCGGACTATCGCCCCCTCAAAGTGATATGACTCATTAATGCCTTAGGTGGATGCATAAACAATGTAGTTAATGATATTCTATAATATATTATACTGTAATTATAATATACCTATGTATCATTATGTTTTCATTCCATTAAATATTAACTAGAAATGAAAGTAGCATTCATGCGTACATACGGCTTACCATCTCCATGAACGGTGCATTTCATTTATTATCTCAAAATTTTATTTAATAATATAAATACAAGTATATACTGGATATATATTATATATATGATATCTAAAAAATTAATATAAATATGTAGATAATGGAGTATTGACCTCATGGGAAAATTTTAATTATATCGAGTTCATTTTATGTCAAATTCTGAACATCGACAAAATGCCGGATATGAACTCAAATAATTAACTAATTGTTATTTCAAGGTATTAAGTGATATAAATTTAATAATAAACATTAATAAGGTTATTATTCAAGTATAAAAAAACTTTTTTTTATTATTCAGGAAGAACAAGGAACGTACGAGTCAATTTGGACACAAGGTAAGGCATTTCTTATCTCACTTTTAATTCCGTGATATTTCCATTGTTTACCACTTATTTATTCCACGTGGTGAATTATGTACTTCCATTTGATATATATTATCATGATTATATTTATATTCTTGGTATTCTGTAATTCAGTTGGTGGTTATTAACTTTTTCTCATACGACTCGATTGATTACAATGTGGTAATGATTTTTTCATCCTTTCTCATTTTTGTCTAATTTTATTTAAATTGTTATACCCTTTTAATTTCAATAATAAATGTTGTGGTATGGTTTCACACCTTCCCCATAATTTCCATTTTTTGTTTTAATTATGGGAGACCCCTTTCTCTCTCATTAAATTCCTCCCATGTACACCCATTACTATGTCGAAATTCTGAAAGGAATTTCTCTCTCCTCATTTACATTCAAGCAATTATTTTGTACAATGAATCTAAATTACATTACTATTGTTGGAAAATTTATCTATATTAACCCCTTACTATCTATGTCATGTAAATATTATGATAATCCAATTTATATCTCATCAAAAACTTTTATGAGTTCTTATGTCACACTGTTATGCTGCCGAAATTGCACTGCATTTTTTTCAAGCCAAAGTCATTTTGTAGTGAATACCATGTCCATTTATCTATCAAGGGTATTCACCATTATTCACATTTACATATATTATAAAAAGTTTCATGTATGTATTCCACATTCATTTATCATGTAAAAAATAATTATGTTTAATGATTCAATGTTTTATGATCCATGTGGCACACTTATGGATGAAATGAAATGTTTGAGAAGGGTGCGCCCTAATTGCGCTCCAATGCATTGGGTTAAGTATAGTATCATGATAAGTTATGTGAAATGGGTGTTTAATCATCCCAATACAATTGCAACGAGGGTTTACTTATACTTCATGTGCAATGAGGTTTTAACCATGCTCTATGTGCAATGAGCCTTGGCTCATGCTAATTCCATGTTAAGTGTCGCTTTCTCATTTCCATGTTTTGATTATCATGCTTTATAATGACTTTAAGTTTAGCCTTCCATTTTTCTCTATTTAGATGCCTATTTTCTAACATGTATTGTATTCCTCATGTTATTCCTTTTTTATTCCCTTACTGGGCTTTATAGATCACCCTTTTCTTCTATATCTCCAGATGTTTTCGCATGCAATGCTAAGTATTAGGGAATGCAGTGGTCATGTAAAGAGAGTTTTCAATAAGGATGTTGAATTTCATGTTTTTAGTTGTTATTTAATGATCCAAATCCCGAATTACACTAAACCTCTCGGTCTTCTATGCTCTATCAAGTGATGTTTATGTAATAAATCATGTATAATTGTGTAATAAAAAGCAGGGTTGTCATACAACACATACAAGAATGACATTATCATTTTTCAGTATATTAATGAAAATGATATATATATATAATACAATTTAATAATGATAAATATATCATTAATATCATAATTATTACATTTATATCACAAATATTCATTTTCATTTTCTTCATTACCTTCTATGTAAATAATTAGTGAACAAATAATCATATCGCTTTGTGAGGCGGTAGTCTGCCGTACAAACAAGAAACATTTTTGCATCCTCTTAGAAATAAAAAATAAATAGTGGTATATAATATATAATGACTCCATAGGTATAATTATGTTATATATATCATGTATATTATTTATATACATCATTATAAATAACTGAGAGAGGGATTTGTGGAAAACATGTTGCATTAGTTCACGAGGCGTTAGTCCTTCACACACATGAGCGACATTTCCATTTTACATTTAATGGAATAAAAGATGGATATAGGTTATTAACATAACATAATAACATCATAGTATATGGATATAGTAATTTTACTTCTTCTTGGACTACCACTTTAGAATTATACGTAATGAATTCCTAAAATAGATTTCGGACAAATATAAGACTTCTAAGATGAGGGTAGGAATGTTGGGATGTGACATGGATATCTATTTTCTAATGAAAAATGGTTTTAAGTTGTGCATAATATATGATACTTGGTGGCCTTTTATATGTCATGTGACTGGAACACTTGTATGTTTTTAGAAGAAAAATGTGTTCTCATGTTTTTTATATTCCAAAATGGTGTAAAATGGAGTATTATCAATAAATAGACAATATAAGGTTGAAATAAGTCTATAAAATATATTATAGATATGATTTTATCTTATTTTGACCATTATATATTTTTTTCACCCCTACAAAACTATCAATTACATTAATTGTGGTAAATAATTTTTTCAGTTTTTACTATTCATTATGGTAAAAATTAATATGACCATATTAGATAATATAAATTATTTGGATTCAAACCTTTTAATTAATTTTCCCAAATTATATTCACATAAGTGGAAAATATTAATTTAAAATTACTCATGTATATATAATGAGAAATTGTAATTTCAAATAGAAACTTTTCATATGTTTACATAGTTTTTATATCAAAATTAAATATGAAAATTCTTCAAGTGATAAATAATGAAATAATATATATATAATTTAAAGTATTATAATTTTAAAAAAATTAAAAAAACATTAACTTATAAATAATTTAAATAAAAATATGGTTTTCAATAAAATTTCATATTTATCAGTATTCATGGAAAAAATAAATTTTCAAAAATTTTCCACAAATTAACCCTAATATAATATTTAAATTTATATTTTAAAAATGAATATTATTTTCTAGAATTAATTTTTTTAATTTTTTAGAAATCAATAATAAATAATGTGCACAAATCACAACTAAATTTCCTTTTTGAAAATTATAGTTTTTAAAAAAAATGTTTCATTTTCATTCAAATGGTTTTAATTTTATCTCTAATCAATAGATATAATTTTACTTTATTTTAAATATGTCTATACCATATAATTTCATTAATTTAGTTATAACTATTCATACCCTCAAATTTAATAGTTATTTTATAATGTTATTGTTTATATAATAATATTTTATTTGAGCATCGTGTTTCGTTCAATCATTTTGTTGCGTGAATTGAAAGTTATTAAAGATATTGAATTTATTTAAAAACAATATGTCACAATGTCTCAAGATGTTATATTATCTTCTAATCTTGGTTTTTAATTTTACACATGTATTCAAACATGATGTTCCACTTAAAATTTTAGGGTGTTACAAATTTTATATTGTGGTTTCTCTAATTCATACTCACCAATCCATTGACTAGGTTATAATGATCATATTTAAAGAAAAATATTTCTATTTTATATCATAGTTTAAATAATATTAGTGGTTAATGAATCAAATTATATTTAACATATCAAAAAATTTAAAGTTACAATATTCTAAAATTCAAATGTGTTACAATCTACCATTCTTATAAAAATTATTTCCTCAAAATTTCAATCTCGTGTTTAATAGAAAAAGTTTTAAAAAATTAAAAATCAATTAAAATGAGTAGATAATAAATGTGAATAATTTGTAAGAAATACATTTAAATAGACATGAATAACATTTAATTTTGAACATGAAAATAATGTCAATGTTAAGATGATGAAACATATAATTCCGTAACTGTTTTTTAAGCCACATGTTTATTATAAAACACATAATTTTTAACATTTTTCATGAAGAATACCTTGATAACTATGTTATATTTTCCACATAAGTCTTTGTTGATTTATCTTCCTCTTGATTGAGTTTTAGGAATTCTTTTACCATCAATATGGAAAATGTGGTAGAATATAATTACATAAATTATTTACAGAATTTAATCCTTAGGTTTTATTTAAATCAGTCTTCCACCTCTGATTTATGTAATATAATAACAACTATAATGAATTTTTTGTACATGATGCACTAAAATTATCTTTTAACAATTAATGGGATCCCCAAAATGATGAAAAGTCATTTCTCCTATTTATTGATATTTACTAAAATCAAAATGTATAGCATAATATAAAATAGAATATATAATCCTCCATACAGGGATATATTAATATTATCTAAAAACCACAAAAACTACACCGAAATATTAATTTCAATCACTCTATAAACAATTAATCACAAAACAATTCAAATTTATTTCTGAACGACTTCAAAACCCAAAATTAAAAATAATTTTTCAAATATTATTCAAAAATCCAACATAACATTTATTTATAAACAACCTTAATAACTCAAAATGTTGTGTATTAAAAACGTATATCCCCGAATAATATCATCCAAAAATATCACCCTATCGGAAAATTAATTTTAATGGTTATAAATACCATTTATTTTAGGCTTCCAAAAGTGTACAAAACAATTGAAACAATTTTAACATAAAATCCCTCACTATCCAACTACATTCCATTCAACATAATCCAATAATGATCGCAAAATAGAAAAACATTATTCCTAAAATCACAATTTAAACTGAAGTGTCACATATATCTCAATTATTTATCCAAACTCATTAAATTATTAATAAATTACTCCCATAAAATATATATTATGTGGGGTATCATTACCATTAAATATATTATCATATATAAACTTATTAATCATTAAATTATATCATAACTCTCAAAACCCTTTATAGAGACAAATAAATTATTCAATATTCATGATAAATTTTTAACAAGGATTTTCATTCTTACTTGTTAATTATTCAATATTATAATATGAATGACGAATCAGGTCTTATGATTCATCAATAATTATTTTAATCTAGCTTCATAATTTTATCATAAGAAATAATTTATACTATTCAAGTATTCCATGCAGTTTCATCATTTTCATCCATAAACCACTATTATAATGAACCTTCCAATACCCTTCTTGAAAATTCACCAATGAATGAATTTACTTCAATCCATTTCATAAAAGGAACATTTTATTTTTCCAGAAAAATTTATTATTCTATTCCCTTCATTTCTATAAATAAAACATCTTATTATTCATTAGATAAATTTTTCTGGGTACATCTATCCTCATTTATAACATAATGATAATTTAATATTCCTTCATACATGGTCTTTGTCACCTTCACTCCCATGAAAATCTATTTTTATCATATTAGGTGTGTCATAAAAATCACCTAGGTTCATTTTGTTAATCAAAAATCTAGATAACCAGTTAGGAATAACAGTAATATTTTCCACTCTAACTTCTATGCTGATTGGTTTCTCATTTGGAAAACATCAACATTGATCTTTAAACCCATTTATAACTTCGTTACATGTTTCAATCATTTATATAAACCAATAATACTAGTGTCAGTATCATCCAACATTAATCGGAGAAAGAAATCATATGATTATGGGAATCATTTTATTGATTTCCAAAATTGTGAAACATTCTTTTAATGCATTACAACTTATGTTTATCTCATATTAGAGGGGATTATCATTATTTCTCGAAGATTCTATCCCCCCATTCATAATATTGATTCATAAAATGGATTTGAAATAACTAGAGAATATTAAATTGGAGTATCAAACCAAGAGTGTAGTTAGGCCTCTTTTTTGGCCACTTGGTGGAGGTGTGGTTGTTACCCAACCAGTAGTTTTTAGGGTTATTAACCATAAGTGAATATATGATATATCCTACAATAAATAGTTTACATATATAAAATGAATTTCATTTATAGGAAGCCACACAATCTCAACATTACCACAACATCAATATTTTATCATTTACCTAATCATATCCCAGTTATTTTATTCAATTTTTTCAAATAATTATCTTCAATTATAACTAAAATATAATTTTATATTGTTTATTAAGGTTTTATTACATGGAATGGGTTTCAATCATCATGTTACCATTTACCTTTTCTTCAAAACTCCCAATGGTTCCCCTATATGTAGTTGGGTATGGACCTACATTCGAAAGTCCAGCGGTCCTCTAGATTTTTTTGGCTTAGAGACCCTTAGGGATTCGCATTGGTCAAGGGGATGGTAGGTCAGGCTCATCGTACCCTTTTGGGGGGAATTGATTTCTACTATGGGACTCTCTTATTGATTTTGGATATGTTTGTGAAATCCTTCCCAGACCCTGAAATGGGAATGGATACCCCTATGTTAACGACTTGATTATGAACATGCATCGATATGGATTATTGTGCATATATCATGGGTTCTCTATTAGACTTTTATTTAAATAACATTTAATAGAAGCTAAATCTACTCAGGAAAACTTGACTTTATTGATGTTCAAGGTCATTTTTGGCGTCCTGAGGATGGGATTGAACCTCTATAAGGCATCCTACGTATCCTATTTAGAATGATATCAAAAACCACATAGTTCATTTGACATATTTTAAAGTCGTATTACTGGACCCATCCATGTAGTTTAACATCATAGGGTAATGAAGTGAATATCATGCTCAGGCCTCGATGAGGTGTCCTACATATCCTATTTATAAATGGAATTAGAGTTCTTGTAGTTTCTATTATGGGTGTCTATGTCGTGAGGGGTAAGGAAACAGAGACCAAAGGAAGGACTTATATATATAAGAACTCCCAGGATTACTTCATTGGGGATATGGATCTCTGAGAAGAGGTGGGATATAATCCATCTTATAGTACCAAGATGAAGATCTTGTGTTTGGGGGATTATCATCAAGACATTAGTACAATCCCCACTAACATCAATTCCAACATGAGCCATGCTCGCTGTGAGAAAAAATAGATAGTGGTAGATTCGACACGTTGCATGAGAGAATATCTTCTTGGGGCTCACACATTAAAGTTTATCATAAAGAGTAAACCTTACCCATACCATAAAAGATATGGTATGGGGATTGGGCCTTAAGGATACTTACTACATATCCTGAATATGGAGGGAATCATAGTTATTGTAGTTCATATCGACCTTAGCCTACTGATAGGCTAATGATGGGGACCATGCTTGGAGAAATTATGGAGATCTCCAAGTCGCTAGGGTCTTATACTGAAATTGTTTCCCTATCAGTGGGGAAATATTATATCATGTTGATTACCATGTATTACACACTAGTGTTTCTCGTGATTAGTTCACTCATGTCATGCTACTGGTCGGCGATTACACTTTAGGGATGCCTGATGGGTATGTTTGTATCATATTGTTGGTCGAGGATTACCATCTAACATTTCATGATTGGTATTCTCATTAGTTGGGGTTTATAATCTCATGTTTCCTGATTGGTATCATGTCGTACATTACACTATGAGGCTGGACGATTGGTATCATGTCGAGGCTTACACTCTATGTTTTCCCATGATTGGTCCACTCATTCTCTATCCTCTAGTGTATTAGATAGAGGTAGTCTGAGAGAATAAAATTACTGGGGTTTCATTAAGGCAAGATTACGTCTCATCAAGGACACTTCCTTAATATAAGGAGAATCAGGTTGAGGATTCAAAGCCAAGGTCCACATGGAATGAGGCTGAGTAGGTCGGCCATAAATAGTGGACATGTCATAAGGGCTATGTATGAATTGTATTGGACATCTACTGTGAAATTCCTCATTGTTCACCCAATATGTTGGGGAATCAATATAGAATTATAAACACCAATGAGGTTGGATTTCTGATCCAATGCCTTGCTATTTATGTTTTGACATTGGTGTATAAAGCATGTCTAAGATGCTTCGCATGACCAAAGTGGACAATTCTGTAGTATCGCACCAGATCAACAAAATTGTATCAGGTGTCATTGCCTGAGTGGAGCATTCATGTAAATAGATATTCTCATGACTATGTGAACATGTCAGGGGTGCATCTCATATGTAGGTGAAAATATCCTATGTGTCATCTGTGTCTAACTATCTTTTCCAAGATACATTTGCATTATCAAAGTGGACATGCCCGGGGGAATGCGCATGATCAAAGTGTACATGTCTAGGGGCTTTCTTACTGTTGAATGGATTGTCTTGAGTGTCTCCTTGGGGAACATGTTCAAGGTTTCATGCATGACCTGGCGTACAAGTCATGCTGAATTTTAATGTGGTCTTGCGGAGATACACTGGGGTCATGTTGCGTGTATTTTATTAACCTTAAACACCACTCACCTCCCTTATTTCGATCTCCTTAACTGTATTTTACGATGGCATATGATCCTAAGACATGGAATAGGAAATATACATGAATTTAAATTAATTTTTGGATGTTTCTGCACATGAACATTATGGGTCACATAGAGGGTACACAATCATATCATGGACATGTTTGTTTTCTTATCCTTAGGGTACCATGTGGTTTTCTGGGCCCTCCCAGGGACTTCCATGTGGTGAGGCAGACATGTATGGGGTCCTGTCCTTAGGAAATCACATGTTAGTATGGACATGTATGCGGAAAATCGCATGATCAATCTTATGTGTCAATGACTTCGTTGCACAACCAAAGTTTGTTTTCATAGGATGTCATCGCATGATCAAGCGAGCAACTTTGAGGTTCCTCAAATGACTAGTGTGACTTATCCTTGGGTAATATCATGACCATGGGGACATGTAAAAATGGTTTATTTGAGATCAATCTGATTCACATTGGATTCTGTGGACATGCACAGAGGTTTCATAATAATGTTGTGTGCATGGAAATGGGTCCCTTGGTGCATAATGTAAATGGGTTTAACATGTATTATTAGGTGTTCCTTGTAACGCCCTGACCCCAATTTTCCAGAGTCTATGCATTATTACATAACATTGGTATGATCACCAAAATGATCAAGTCTCCAATGACCGATTAGTTTAGTAGCCTTAGAATAACTAGATACATTCATAAAGTTTACATTACATCATAATGTGAAAACTACTACAACAACATCTTGTCTTAATATCCCCTCATATTATCCCTACAGTTAATCCATAAATTACTTCTTCACATCCTGGTAAAAATAAAACATTGAAAGGGGTGAGCTCAGATGCTCATTAAGGATAACAATATAGCAGAAACATTCATAAATAACCATAATCATTTAAGGCAATGTATAGCTAAAACAAAATCCTTTTAAACTTGAGCTTCAGTATAATATGGAAAAGATAAAATGAAATAATGCCATTTACTTTTTCACATGAATATTATACTTGTCTAATAATCACATGAAATATCAATAACCACTTTCATATTGATGGAATTCATAATGCCAGACTATCGTAACCACGTAGCCAAGGCCTCGTGCCAAGACTAAAAATAAGATTTTGTCAAGGCCTCATGCCAAGACAGTAGTTTGTCTCATGAGACCTACCGATGCATCAAGGTGCTATAGAGGGCTCCACCCATCACTTATTAAGTCCAATGCATTCTCACATGAACAGGTTTCAACATAACATAAACATTTGTATTAAAACTAGCATATGAAATGTCAATACTATCACCATAAACCATGAATGGTAAAAAAATAACACATCCACAGTCAAACAAATAAAAAAACCTTCGATATAATATGTAAGTTTTGTATCATAATAAATCAACTTCATATAAGGTTAAAATCCATCAATGTGTGTTGACATAGATGAAATCAAATATATTTGAGAGAAATATCTATTTTTTTTGAAATCATTTAAAAGTCAAATAATTATAAAATAAAACATTTACTTTGAAAATATCCTTATAAGATTTTAAGGGAAGCTTCAAAGATTTTATAACGGTGTAAAATATCCACACATGTCGTATAAGTTAAAAAAATACATTCTTACCTTAATTCTGTCGAAAAGGTTAAAAGGGACCTTGTTTAAAAAATGACGGAAAGATTCTTTTATAAACCACTTATAAAATGTAAAACAAGGGTATAAATTACTTTAACCCATATTCTTTAAAATAGAAAAAAAAAATTGAAATACATTTTTAAGAAACATGGATGTGGATGATAAAGAGGTCCCAGTAGATAATTACTTATAAACAACCTTAGATAATGAAGAGATTTTGAAATAACCCTTACCTTGTAATTTTACATAGTCAATGGTATGTTAAACTTGTATATAATAGTTAAATTTTTTTATTAAATTATACAAGAACCATATACATAATTATGATATCATATATGATCTTCTAATAATGCTCTGTTAATAATACTTTAGTATTATCGTAGTTTCGTGTGTTAACTTACTCGTTTTCTTTTATATGTTTTGTTACATAAGTTGTGTTTGTTATGGATAGGTTGTATCTTATTAATATCAATAATGGGATAAAGATCTTAAATATTACTTTGAATCGTCAAATGATAATTAGTCTGGAATGGATACAGTGGGCAATGAATCTCATCGCGTTCGTGGAGACGGTAGTCAATATGTATGCACAAGTGACAATAACATTATTTTGATATTAAAGTAATATATAATTGGATAGTATATCATATATAAAGAATCATTATAATGTTATATTTATTATTTACATGAATTACAAATCATTATTATACTCATCCAAATGATAATGTTTTGAATAACAATTACACCACGACGTGGAGACGGTAAGTCGTACGTACGCACGTATGGTGACATGTCATTAAAAGGATGGATAGAATACTGAATATGGTTGTAACATGTTAATAATAACATTATAGTATATATAAGATACTGGATTAAATATTTTATAATAGTAAAAAACAAATAAAGAAGATGTTGAAGAAGAAATGAACTTGAAAAAGGGTTGTGAAAACATTACCTCTTCTTCGGGTTATTCCTTTTGATTTGATCAAAAGGGCTCCATAGGATGGCATTAAGATCAATATAAGGCCTCTTGGTTGAATTGAGGGACGTTTAGAGAGTATTTGGGTAGGTTTTTTCCGAGACAATAGGCTTTGAATGTGTGAATTAGTGAGAAGGGTGAGTGCCCTTTTATAAGAGGGGTGAAGGGAACCTTTGGAAAAGCTAGAAATATTATTTTATAATAAATTCATATTCGGTTTATAATGGATCCAAAGTGGATTATTTAAATTTTAAGGTGGGGATGGGTAGAAAAAAACTCAACCAATAGAATTTAGATAGGTTTGGGTCATTATATTAACCTTGTCCTTTTGTTTTTACTCTTAGTTAATTGGTTTGACAGTTACCATGTCACTTTGTATTTTTATATTATATAGTTAATAAACATACTATATACCTCCAAAAGTCCCCCAAGTGGTCCATTATTGATAAAACGATGATGATATAAGTCTCTTGGATGATCCTTATATTTTTAAGAATTGAATATAAATTAATAATATAATATTTGTTTTAAAAACTCTTTTATGTTAATTTTGACAATATTGTGTATTTTGTTTTTGATAAATTCATAATAAAATTATGAATTCGATCAAAATTTATATAAACAATAAAAATATGTCATAGTAACCAAGAAAATTATTTTAATTTAAAAAAATTCTCAAATTACTTTTATTTCGGTATTTATAATATCAATTATCTTAATCTATCATTAATACGGTAATTGCTGCATCATCATTGTGTCATAAATAAATTATATTATATAATGTATAAAAATTATACATAAAATACCATTATGTAGGAAATCCATTTAGCTTTCTAATAAATATTTATAGTCAAAATTATAACATATATATACCTATGTAAAATTTTTTTTCTAAAAGATATATTCTTATGTCATTTTTGGATTTACTTTAACTTAATTAATATAAAGTGTCCCTATCACCTACAAGTGGCTCCAAGGGGTCCCCAATTATACCCAAAGATTCCCATGGTAGGAAATGTATCCACCAATAATGTTAGTACACGTTTTAGGGTAATTTATTATTATTATAATATTAATATTTATCCTTATTTAACGGATTTACCCTTTAACCATGGTAAATAAAATATTTATAGAAATAATTTTTGAAAATGTCTAAAAATGAAATTTACCTATCTACACAATTTTGACATCCTGATTCCAAATATGGAATCCATTTTTCCAAATTCAAAACACAGAAGTGGTAGAAATTAATTCCCGCTGTCAAAACAAAAAGCGTGTTTTTAAGAAATAATAACTATCAAAAGATTGATATTTGTTTATGTCCGGTTTAACTGTGAAATTATGTCTAATGAAAAAAATTGTATTAAATGGGGAAAATATATACTAAATATAATTTAAAACCACTCAAATTCATAATTTATCACTATTAATTATTTCTATTTAAAAATATTCTTTTAATAAAAATTTAATAATTTTCACTATTCATCAAAATATAAAAGTTATCCGAAAAGTACCAAAATTTCTTCCTTTGATAATTTTGATATTCCGAATCCAAAAATGAATTTCATTTTGAATGATAAAATGTATAAAATTTCATAAAGTTGGTATTACTATTCATAACGGCTACTTTGATTGGTCGCGGCGTGTTAGATTCTCGATGTTGCGTACAACACACGCTACTGTATTATTCAAAGAGAAGCATACCGTTGAAGCATGGGGTGTTACATTCTCCCCTCCTTCAAATAATTTATTCATAGAAATTTATATAATATTACTACATAAAAATTCTTAGGTGGTTCTTCATCATAAGCTCCTCGGGTTCCCACGTTGCCTCTTCCATTTTATGGTTTCTTCATAGAACTTTTACCAGACGAGTCATCCGGTTTCTCAACACTTTTTCTCTCGTATCGAGAATCCTGATGAGCTCTTCGCAATAAGAGATATCGGGTTCCAGTTCTAATTCTTCATAGGTGAGTACATGTGTTGGGTCAGGTATGTAGTTTTTCAACAGTGATACGTGGAACACATCGTGAACTTTGGAGAGATTTGGCGGCATTTCCAAACGATAAGCTACAGCCCCAATTCGTTCCAGAATTTCGAAAGGACCAATGTACCTGGGACTCAATTTATCTCTCTTTCCAAAATGTATAACTCCCTTACAAAGAGATAGCTTCAATAAAACATGATCTCCCACCTCAAATTCCAAATCCTTTCTTCGGTTTTCAGCATAGCTCTTCTGCCCACATTGAGATGCATTGATTTGGTTTTGGATTAACTTCATCTTTTCCATCATTTCCACCACCAGTTCTGGGCCTATAAGTTTTCTTTCACCAATGTCATCACAAAAGGTTAGTGTGCGACATCTCTTTCTGTATAACACTTCATATAGTGCCATCCGAAAACTTGAATGGAAGCTATTTTTATAGGAAAATTCTACCAGAAGTAAATATTGATCCCATATACCCTGAAAGTCAAGTGAGAAAGATCTCAACATGACTTCTAAGGTTTGAATAGTCTGTTCCGATTGTCCATCTGTAGAGGGTGGTAAGCAGTGCTCAAATGAAGTTCAGTATCCAAGGCCTTCTGAAGAATCTTCCAGAATCCCAAATTAAAATAAGGATCTCGATCTGAAACAATCGATAGGGGTACTCCATTATGTCTCACAACCTCATTAATATATTGTCATGCTAGACGTTAAAGTGATAAATCTTCCCTTATAGAAATAATATGTGCTGAAGTGGTAAGACGATCAACAATGAGCTATATTGCATCATTCATTCTAGGAGTCTTCGGTGGTCTCATGACAATGTCCGTAGTGATATTATCCCATTTCTACTCAGGTATGGGAATAGGTTGCATGAATTTTTCAGGCTCTTGCCTTCCAGCTTTCGCTTGTTGACAAACCATAAATCTTCAAAAAAAAATCAGCAATCTCCCTCTTCATCTTGTCCCACCAAAAATGTTCCTTTAAATCTCTATACATTTTGGTGCTCCCAGGGTGTATACAGATATTGGAATTATGAGCATCGTCTAACAATATCCTTTTTAAATCAGGTATATCGGGAACACAAAGTCTCTTCCCGAATTTCAAAATTCCTTCTTCATACACAATGTCTCTCAATCTCCCATAATTCACAGCTTTAATATTCTTTCAAAATTTATCATCATCAGTCTGAGAACTCTTAATCCTTTAAAGTAAAGATGGTTTGGCAACCATTTGAAAAAGCACTGATGTTTCACCTTCCATGGTTATTCCCATGTCCATCTTCACTAGATCCATGAAAATTGGATCCCTTTCAATTCATATATTGTTCAAAACTCCATGATCTTTTCTACTCAAAGCATATTCCACATTATTTTCCTTCCCCGGATGCTAGTGTATTGTACAATCATAATCCATGAGTAATTCAAGCTATTTACTTTGCCTCATCTTGAGTTCTTTTTGTGAGAAAATATACTTCAAACTCCTATGATCATAATAAATCTCACATTTTCACCATAGAGGTAGTGTCTCCATATCATCAATGCAAAGATCACAGCTTCTAACTTGAGATCTTGAGTAGGATAGTTTTTCTCATTGATTTTCAACTATCGTGATGCATAGGCAATAACCCTATCATTTTGCAAAAGGACACAACCATGTCCTTTCTTCGATTCATCACTATAAATAATGAACCCATCATTCCCCGATGGTTGATTCAATATAGGAGCATTGACTAATCTTCTTTTCAGTTATTCAAAACATTCTTCACGCTCTTTTGTACAATCAAATTTAACCCCTTTACGTGTGAGCTTTGTTAATGGGTTAGCCAATCAAGAAAAATTCTGGATGGAACGTCGATAATAACCTGCTAAACTAATAAAACGGTGTACCTCAGTTATACTCGTAGTTGCTGGCCATTCATGGATTGCCTTATTGTTAGATGGATCAACAGAGATTCCATCTTTAGAGAAAATATGGCCATGAAAAGAAATCTCATGATGCCAGAAATCACATTTGCTAAACTTCTCATATAATTCATGTCTTCTCAGAGTCTTCAGGATAATGCGCAAGTGATTTTCATGATCTTCGTAGATTTTAGAGTATACCAAGATATCATCAATAAATACCACCAAACAATCATCGAGATATTCCTTGAAAACACTATTCAATAGATCCATGAATACAAAGGGTTCATTAGTCATCCCAAGAGGCATTACTGTAAACTCGTAATGCCCATACCTGGTTCGAAATGATGTCTTTAGAATGTCTTCCTTCTTCACACACAACTGATGGTATCCAGATCGAAGGTCAATCTTTGAATAGTATTGATCTCCAGGTAGTTGGTCAAATAAATCATCAATGTGAGGTAGGGGATACTTGTTCATTGTTGTTATAGCATTGATCTCCCTGTAGTCGATACATAACCTCATAGATCCATCTTTCTTTTTAACAAAAAGAACAGGGGATCCCCATGGAGAAACACTAGGGAGAATAAATCCCTTATTACTCAATTCCTATAGTTGATTCATTAGTTCCACTAATTATACATTGTCCATTCTATAAGGGGTCTTCGATATAGGCTTTGATCCAGGAATTTAATCAATGAAAAACATAACCTCTCATTCTGGAGGATATACATGTAAATCTTCTGGAAACACATCTACATATTCTCTCATAATAGGTACATCCTCTATTTGGGCATTACTTTCCTCACCCACAGTTATTTCATTCTCTTCCTCCTTGATAATTGAATTTAGTTGAGTTACTGGGGGTAGATCTAGATAAGAATTAGGTGGTGATGATTCTGCTCTAAAAATAAGTTGTTTTTTATCATCATCATCAAAAATCGTAACCTCCTTCCTCTTACAATAAATCATCGCATCATGGTTCGAAATCCAATCCGTAATGAGGATTATATGAAACTCAATCACAAGTATGACAATGAGATCAGTGGATAAAGAACAATTATTTGCTCTAATGGGGGCAGATTCAAAAAACATTATTGCAATGATACTTCCCTTTGGAGTTTTAACTGACAACTCCTTTGTCAAATCAAATTGGAAATATATAATATTCTTATAAAACTGGGAAGATATGAAAAAATGTAATGATCCAGAATCAAATAAATCATTTTCTAAACATGAGAAACCATTAAATTACCTGCCACCACGTCTTTCGGAGCATCTACATCAGCAGTAGTGATAGCATAAGCTTGGCCTTGATCCCTTGGCCTTTTCTGAGGCTTTTTCCCCTGACACTTAGGACATTCATTTGCATAATGTCCCATCTCTAAAAAATTATAACATTCCACATTGAAAGAAACTCTCTTTCCCTTGCAATCATGATCTTGGTGGCCTTTTTCACCACACTTGTAATAGACTCTCATTCCTTTTAAGCAAGTACTAGGGTGTTTCTTCCCATATTTACTGCAGGATTGATTTTCAAAATTTCCCTTCATCCCCTTATTTCCACTTCCAGATTGATCAGCATATCTCTTCTTCTCTTGCTTTTCTTTAATTTTATAAGACATATAGAATTATTTTTCTGTTTTGATAGCACATGAGACAATGTCTTCCTACGACAAGAAGGATTGTAAGGCTAATTCTCGATGAAGAAATGGTTTTAACCCATCAAAGAAACGATCAATCTTACTTCTTGGGTTACATATCTAATCTCCAGCATACCTTCCTAACCTTTTAAAGTTAGGCTCATACTTTGCGACATTCTCATCATCCTTTTGCTTCAGACTCAGAAATTTCCTTTCCATATCTGCTCGATAGTCATGAGAAAAGTATTTTTCTAAAAACAGATCTTTGAACTCCCTCCAATCAATATTTTCAACCTCATCATATTCCTTCATTTTTTGAATCAATGTCCACCATTGATCAGCATCTCCAGTGACATAGTGAACTTCCATGATTACTTTTTCCCTTTCAGTACTCCCCAAAGCCTGAAATATTTTCTCTAGGGAACTTTTCCATTGCTCAACTACCAATGGATTTGTACTCCCATTGAATGTTGGTGGTTGTTGCCTCATTAAGCGATCTAACATTGATCCTCCACGTTGTGGATCAGGGTTCTCTATACGGGTAATGTTTTTATTCATAACCTGATTGAGTTGTCCCAGTAAGGTGACAAGCTGATCAGCCCCAGTTACATCACCAGCTCCACTATAATTATCTTGAGCCAGAGGGAAATCCCTACATGGAGTGTGTGAATTGATACGATTTCCATTTCTTCCACTAGGTTCCATTTATAAACAATGGTATAAACTAGATCAGTTTATGAATCAAAATACATAATTCCATACTTGTAAAACACTTAACATAAATTGAACAGTTTATGGATATAATCCATAATCATAAAAATGTTTTCCTTGAGGACGTATATACTCATACCCCCGTCATAATGGTTCATAAAGAAAATGAGAATTATCATAACCATATCCCCTGGAGTGTCGTAACCAAGAGTGAAGTAAGGCCCGTTATCGTGCACCAGTTCCCATTCGAGTCTAGCTCAATGCGGTGTTTTCGGGTTTTACCCCTAGGTACATCTGTGCTAGAGCTGCCTCTACCAGCTTGTATCCAGACATGGAAGTATTTCTCAGAAAACACACAAAATCTCTACAATACCAAAATTCTAGTATTTTCTTCTATACTAATCCTCAATTTCCATATTAGGTATAGGTTCTCTAATCAATGTTTATCTAAATCTAGCTTCCAAGGTTTGTACTATACTTTCTCTGATACCAACTCTAACGCCCCGACCCCAGTTTCCTAGAGTTGGTGCATTACTAAAAAACATTGGCCTGATCACAAGACATATCATGTCTCGAAATACCGATTAGTTTAGTATCCTTGGAATAACTAGATACATTCATAAAGTTTACATTACATCATAAAGTGAAAACTACTACAGAAACATCTTTTCTTCATATACCCACATATTATCCCTACAGGTCATTCATAAATTACTTCTTCATATCCTGGGAAAAATAAAACATTGAAAGGGGTGAGCTCAGATGCTTAGTAAGAATAATAATATAGTTGAAACATTCATAAATAAGCATAATCATTTAAGCCAATGTATAGCTTAAACAAAAGCCTTTTAACCATGAACTTCAGCATAATATGGCAAATATAAAATGAAATAATTCCATTTACATATTCACATGGATATTATAATAGTCGAATAATAACATGCAATATCAATAACCACTTTCATATTGATGGAATGCATAATGCCAGAATATCATAACCACATAGCCAATGCCTCATGCCAAGACTACAAATATTATTTTGTCAAGGCCTCGTGCCAAGACACTAGTTTGTCCCATTAGACCTACCAATGCATCGAGGAGCTATATCGGGCTCCACCTGTCACTTATTAAGTCCAATGCATTCCTCATATGAACAGGATTCAACATAACATAAAAATTTGTATTAAAAATAGCATACGAAATGCCAATACTTTCACCATAAACCATGAATGGTATAAAAATAACACATCCACAGTCACACATATCACAAATCCTTCAATAAAATATTGATGTTTTGTATCATAATAAATCATCTTCAAATAAGCTTAAAATCCATCGAAGGATGTCGACATAGATGAAATCAAAACTATTTAAGAGAAATATCTAATTTTTTTGAAATCATTTAAAAGTCACATAAATAAAACATACAACATTTTCATTGAAAATATCCTTATAAGATATTAAGTGAAGCTTCTATGAATTTATAACAGCGGAAATTATCTGCACCTGCCGTATAAGTTAAAAAAAGACATTCTTACCTTAATTCTGTCGAAAAGGTTAAAAAGGACTTTGTTTGGAAAAAGACGAAAAGATTCCTTTATAAACCTCTTATAAAAAGTCAAACAAGGGTATAAATGACTTTTAACCATATTCTCTAAAATAGAAAGAATTTTTTGAAATCCATTTTTATGAAAAATGGATGTGGATGATAAAGAGGTCCCAGTAGATAATTACGTATAAACAACCTCGGATAATGAAGAGATTGTGAAATAACCCTTACCTTGTAATTTTCCTTAGTATATGGTATTTTAACCTCTTGTATAATAGTTAAAACATTGTTATTAAATTATACAATAACCATATACATAATTATGATTTCATTTATTATCTTCTAATAATGCTTTGTTAATAATACTTTAGTATTATCGTCATTTCGGGTGTTAACTTACTCGTTCTCTTTTATATGTTTTATTACATAAGTCATGTTTATTATGGATAGTTTGTATATTATTCATATCCAGAATGATGTAAAGTTCTTAAAAATTACTTTTAATCATCAAATGATAATTATCCTTGAATGGATACTATGGTTAATGAATCTCATCTCATTCGTGGAGACGGTAGTCCGTACGTACGCACGAGCGACAATATCATTCTTTTGATATTAAAATAATATATAATTGGATATTATACCATATATACAGAATCATTATCATGTTATATTAATTATTCACATTAATTACACATCATTATTATACCAATCCAAATAATATTATTTTGAATAACAATTACACCACGACGTGGAGACGGTAAGCCGTACGTACTCACATATGGTGAAATTTCATTTAAAGGATGGATAGGTTACTGAATATGGTTGTACCATGTTTATAATAACATCATAGTATATATAAGATACTAAAATTAGTATTTTAGAATGGTAAAAACAATGAATGAATAAGTTGAAGAAGAAATGAACTTGAAAAAGGGTGGTGAAAACATAACCTCTTCTTTAGGTTCTTCCTTTTGATTTGATAAAAATGGCTCCATAGGTTGGATTTATGATCAAACTAAGGCCTATAAGTTGAATTTAGAGAAGTTAAGAGAGTATTTGGGAAGGTTTTGGCCGAGCCAAAAGGATTTGAAGGTGTGAATTAAGGAGAAGGGGGAGTGCCCTTTTATAAGATGGGTGAGGGGCACCTTTGGAAAAGCTAGAAATATTATTTTATAATAAATTTATATTCGGTTTATAATGGATGAAAAGTGGATTATTTAATGGTTATGGTGGGGATGGGTAGAAAACCACTCAACCAATATAATTTCTACAGGTTTGGGTCATTATATTAACCTTATCTTTTAGTTTTAACTCTTAGTTAATTAGTTTGACACATACCATGTCACTTTGTATTTTTATATTATATAGTTAATAATCATTCTATATACCTCCATGAGACCCCCAATTGGTCCAATAATAATACACCTATCATGATATAAGTCTCTTGTCTGAACATTAGATTTTTAGGAATTGAATGTAAATTAATAATATAATATTTGTTTTAAAAACTCTTTTATGTAAATTTTGACACTATTGGGTATTTTGTTTTTGATAAATTCATAAAACCATTATTAATTAGAATTAAATTTATATAAACAATCCTAATATTTCCTAGTAACCTATAAAATTATTTTAATTTATTAAAAGTCTCAAATTACATTTATTTTGGTATTTATAATATCAATTATCTTAATCTTTCATTAATACGGTAATTACTACATCATCATTATGTCATAAATAAATTAAATTAAATAATTTCTAAAAATTATAAATAAAATACCATTATGTAGGAAATAGTAGTAGCTTTCTAATGAATATTTATAGTCGAAATTATAACATATATAACCCTGTGTAAAGAATTTTTTCCAAAAAGATATATGCTTATATCATTTTTGTATTTACTTTAACTTAATTAATATAAAGTGTCCCTATCACCTACAAGTGGATCCATGGGGTTCCAAAATCAACCCAAAGATTCCCATAGTCATACATGTATCCAAAAATAAGGTTAGGACACATTTTAGGGTAATTTAATATTATTATAATATTATTTGTTACCCTTATTTACTGGATTTACCCTTTAACCATAGAAAATAAAATATTTACAGAAGTAATTATTCAAAATGTCTAAAAATGAAAGTTACCTATTTACCAAATTTGGACATCCTGATTCCAAATATGGAATCCATTTTTCCAAATTCAAAACATTGAAGTGGCAGAAATTAATTTAAAATTAATTCCCGCTGTCAAAACAAAAATTGTGTTTTTAAGAAATAATAACTATCAAAAGATTGATACTTGTTTATGTTCGGTTTAACTGTGAAATTATGTTCAATGACCAAAATTATATTAAATCGTAAAAATATATTCTAAATATACTTTAAATCCACTCAAATTCATAATTTATAATAATTAATTATTTCGATTAAAAAATTTGTTTTTAATAAAACTTTAATAATTTTCACTATTCATCAAAATATAAAAGTTATCCTAAAAGTACCAAAATTTCATATGAGGATAATTTCAATATTCCAAATCCAAAAATGAAGTCCATTTTGAATGATAAAATGTATAGAATTTCAAAAAATGTGTATTACTATTCATAATGGCTATATTGATTGGTCGTGGTGTGTTAGAATCTCGAAATTGCGTACAACACACGCTATTGTATTATTCAATGAGAAGCATACCATGGAAGCATGGGGTGTTACAATACTAGACTGAACAAGCAGGTGAGGGACACCCTATTTAAAGGGGTTGCATGATGATTTTCCACCCACGCGATCTCATGCTTCCCATTGTAGTCTTGTGATCGGCCCAAGGGAGATACATGAAGGTTATATATCAAACCCTTCACCTGCATGGGTGGGGATATGTGCTTCAAGGAGAAGGATTTATGGCACATGGCACTCAAACCCTTACTATTGGTATCCATGTTAGGGGAGTGTGTGGGGATCCTCCACATTAAGGTGGCCAAATCTAAGGCCACATGCAAGCATCGCGATCCATGTGACGGTTCTTTTGTGATTTATAACAAGGCTTGAGATAGGTCATGTAGACATGCATTGGGGGCTTATGCATGGATTGAAAGATGAAGAGTATGTATGTGGGTTTCTTCACACACTATGGGAATGCTTGAAAGGCACTCTTCAAGGAGGCATTCGGATCGTATGACCTCATGGGGAAAGAAGAAAGAAATATAAGGCATTAAAAAAATTAAACAACACGTTTAAAGGTGATATTTGGTGAAAACTTAAACGGATCTACCTTCGGGCAGAAACCGCAGAAGCTTCGGTTGATTTCACTATCCACAGATGTCATTCACCGGCTCAGCATGTCGAGATCTTCAAAACGGTACCCCTCTTGAATTCCATCTATCTCTATTTCTCGATCTACATTTTCAACCATAGGAAATGTCCAAGGAGGATAACACAAGAGGCGTGCGAATGGAGGAGGGGGAAATAAGAAGAAGGAAAAGAGAAAAACAAAAATAAAGAAAAGAAAAAGGGGCCCAGGCCGGCCCTGGTGCCTGAATCGAGTTTATGACTCTTCTAGGCTTAACATTCCATTCTAAACTCAACAGAATAGGTGAAATCTCAATCCAAAACTCTATTTAAATATTATCACCAAATGAACCAGTGTGAATAATTTAATATTTAATTTAATATTATTAAATATAAAAAATTTCACTAAAATTTTAATAGCACTGATTTCCACCAAACTCTTGTTCTAGGGTAAACACCCTATTATAGGACCAACAGAGTGATTTATTCAAGATGAAATGGTAGGGTAAAAATACTATTTTACCCCTCACCTACACCCAATAACTAAAATTCATATTTCTACTCATATCTCCAGTTTGAAAAAACACGGGTCTTTATAAACTCCCCATTATAAACCTTCTCGTCCTCGAGAAGCTGGGTGAAAGGACCAAAAACCATGCTCTCTACTCGATCAACTACACAATGAAGCTATTCGTGCTATCCAATGACCAGCCTCATAATGTTAACAACTACCTCCTACAAGGAAGACATTAAACTACGATCAATTTGGTACTCGCCAATGGAATACCCTTATCGTCGTCTTAAAAGCAAACTCTGAGCTCAAAATACCACTATATGGATTTCCTTTTACCCCTCCCAGAGCGCAACCACAATAAGATCCCTCTTCAATAGGGAACAAAATTAAGAAAGCAAAAGGAGCTCAGTGTTGAGCTAATGATATCTTAACATACTGAAGACAAATTAAGATAGCGCATGATCATCTCTTACAAGAGTACACTAATATTTCACCGAAGGCGTTTCCATCTCCCTCCGATCCATGCTATCATCCTGACATAACCTGACCATGATTCTAGCATGGGTCAACCATCTCTCACATATGTTACCCAATAATTGAATAGTCATCAACATATAATGATTCAAGTCCAAACAAAAGGTCTCTAGGCCCTGAACGTATCCCTACAGAACAAGCCTTACTACCGGGTCCCAAGGTCTGACCACCTAGCCCAAATGATATAAAACCTCTCAAAAAAACGAAATGATCTTAATGACCAATGTGTGTCCAAGCTGAAAAACATGACCTATGAGGGCCCTGATCATCTTTGAGCATCCTCATAATGAACCTCTTCTTGGATGTCACAACCAGAGATGAAGAGAATAGTTGAACTAACTCTCATCGGGTATCCGTATACGAAAATACACCAAGGAGGTCTAGTTCACAATGAAAATTGTGTTATCTTTCGACATCATACTCATCGATCTGACTAGATAATAATGTACCCATGAAACAACACAAAAAGGGGGTAAAACAGAATGGAATCATGTTCCATATTGGCCTATTAGGGTCACTACACCACATGTGAATGAGAACTGAGTAGTCAACCTCTTAACAAAAAATCCCCATCATAGACCCACATAACCTAAAATATGTGTAAAATATATGTGTAATAAGACCCCAAGGTCGTATCTATTAGTAAAAACACACACTAGTAAGCCAACATGCCATGAATCCTACTTCCCTAGTATGATACATGAGACGACTCTTCCCTTTTCTGAACCAGCTTAAAATTCCATCTATAGCCTCTTACCGATGGACAAGAGCCAGAGATCGATAATAAATCAAAACACCCCCACAAAATGTGCTTTACTCAATGAGAAAATTATATACAACTATAACATCACAAAATCAAAACAACAATACCAACCCTATAAACCATATCTTCTTAACAGAACAAGTCTTCTCGACGCACCAGTTGGATATCCATCATATGTTCTAACACATTCCTAATAATCTTGTCTTCCATATCCAAAATAGTAAATACCAAGAAAAGAAAACACCTCTGACAGCACTTTGTAACATCCCAAACTGGAAGCCAGTAAACCGGTGCTCCGAGTAGGTTCACCACAAGGCCTCAAGTGTGCCTCCACATACGCCAGAGGCAGCTACCTAGCAGAGTGGGCCTCAGAGGTGATAGTGGAGAGACTATTCCCTCATATTAGAGAAAGAAAACAGATGAAATAACTAAGTATCATACACATCAGAAAGTAAACAGAGGGCGGAAGCAATAAACAATTCAAATTGAACAAATTGTCATAGTAAAATGCTAGAAAAGACTGAACAGCTATGAAAAACAATACAACCCTGGTCACCCACTGGTTCGACCAGACAAATAAAAGTACAAAAGAAAACTAAAAGTAAAATTATAGGGCTATAATACTAACACCGAGCCAACCCACATACCCGATCCCTAGAAAAAGTCAAACTACACCATCCCGATCAGTAGAACCAGTCGAGCAGCTCCGCTCAATCATGAAACACTGGGCCTCAGCCATATCCAACATTAAACTCTTGCTAAACCAAAAAATAAAACATAATGTCTACACATGAACTTAGGTGCATGTGTAGGGGTGATAAATATTCCCAGTAGGGAACCCTGATAAGAAACCTATAACTTTTTTGTCTAAGGAGTATGTGACAACAACATGATCAGCCTAGCTAGAACACAATAGAATATAATTAAACCAAATGTGAAAACACACATGAACCCATGGTATGTAATCCCTGTCAATTGGGTAAGTTCCGCCGTGGATGTTCATATGTATATACGTACACATTTATAGTCCCATACCAATACACATATACAGAAATATGAATATTAATGAGTATGTGAATCAAATAACAAGAAACCACAACAACAGTCGATCCATGCGTCTGTAAGCCCGATCGTCTGGACATCCTATGCAAGGGAATTTATTTGGACCTTGTGGAACTCAAGTTGTGTACCATTAAGTTGATCTTTGGGTCCGTAATCCCATAGAAATGTAACATCTTCATCCAACATCGGAATTATATATCTGAGCAAGCTACGTCACCATAGAGGGATACTCATCATACACTTGGGATCACCCCTACTCGCCTCCAATCACTAAATCGGATACCATATACCGAAAATCAATCTTATAAGGAAGGATACCATATACTGATAGTCAAACCTATAAATGTTCTCTGGTCGGAAAACACGGAACATAAACCCATGATTCCAACTGAGACTCGAAAAAACACACCCACAAGAATATCCAAACCATGCCCTCATGCATATGAGAACCTGATCAGGCATAGTAAAACCCACCCGTAGGCATATGAGAAACTACCTACATACATATCATAACCTCACCCGCAAGCATATCTGAACCTCACCCGAAGTCATATCACAATCTCGCCTGTAGTCATATCATTCAACCCATGATTCCATCCAAGGCATTCCGACTACAAGATTCCAAGTAGCACTCAAGTAATAAATGTAAACATGTAAGTCTAAAATGAAAAATACTAGGAAGAACCTCTGAACATCCCAAAAAAATATAAAAAGTAACCTCACGTCAATCTCAACAACCACAAACTTGGAATCACCTCTAGTAAATATTTCTTACATAGTAAAACGAAGTCAGAGATAAAAAATGAGTGAGGGTGACATGAATGCCCAACCCCACAATATATCTACATCCCCATGGGATTTCATGTATGGCATTGCTTCTAGGTGACACCCTAACACCATCTCTACCCAATCCTGATGAAACAACATAGGTCCAGTCAAACAATGGGAACTCACTAGGTCCCTCAAAGTTAAACACTGAGGAGGTATCCTACTTAGAATCCTCCTGGTAAACATGAGCAAAGGCATCCTAAACATAATCCTTAATAAAAAGTTATGGAGGAATCCTATATAGGATCCTAGAACAAAGAACAACGTAGGAATCTTATAACAGAGATCCTGTCAAAGTAAAACAGGATAGAGATCCTCCAAGGGACTCCCTAGGTCATCATAGAAGCAAAGTTATCCCTCAAGGGATCCTTGGAAACATCCGATGTCATGACCTCATTGGCCAAAAGGTCACATATCACAAGGGAAATATAATCAAAAGAATATGTCATGGTAGATAGCTCACATCTAACCTCATATCAAAGGTCTCAACTATGTTGGTCTGTACACCCAACATATCATATGCCAAGTCTCACTCTCAGGTAACAACTGAACTCAATAACTAGAAGAAGAAACCCTCAATATATATTTAAACTCTTAAAACACCATTTAAATGACCTATAAATTCCTATAGGATTCCTACAATGTGATGTACACAGAAAAACACTTAGAATGGGCTACTCACACGCCCAAAATGATCAATCGGTGGAAATATACTATTCACCATAATGATCTTGAGTGGGTACCACACCTGATATCAGTTTTCAGCACCTGAAATCCACTTCAAAATTTACTCCTTCAAATTAGGGTTGCAATTCCACTAACGGTGGGTCAAACAAACATCATACGCATAAGATACATCAGATTCAATAATAGCCAAATAAAAAAAATTAAAATATTATTATTATTTTGGATGTTTCATAAAACTAAGCGTATATCCCAGAAAAAAATGGTCTCCAACTGGCCTCAAAATGTTCTCCACAACTCAAGGGTATTTTTTCCATAGATGGAACACAAAACGGACCAATGTATTTCAAGTTACAGGAGTTTAATGAATCCCCAAATGAAAACAGGCTAGAAGAAGTACATGGCATGTAATCTAGAGTACAAGAGGTATGCATGTGTAGAAGTACACAACATGTATGTTACTATACACTAAATTTAATATTCAAAAAATTTCATCCCAATTTCATTTTCTCCTGGACACATCCCCATGTGCCACTACATGACGTGTTCTCCCAGTACACGACATGTACTCCTTAAAAACTATTATTTCTTGTTCTTTTTGCACACTGCCGGAGACACGACCACCACCACATGGCATGTCCTCAAAGTACACAGTGTGTACTTAAGAAAACTATTTCTCCCTCAAATGGGATGAACACACAGCGTGCTCCCCTGGAACAAATGCTGTGTAATCTAGGTTTACCGATGGGAAATCCCTCAGATCACCCGAAACCCCTATTTTCTCCCCCAAAACAATAGATCGAGCTTCATGGAGCCACAAGAAAGAGATATAAGGTCTTAAAAACATAGAACAACATTTTTCAAAGAGATATATGGTAAAAACATAAAATTCCCTTCCTTTGGGTGGAAACCACCGAAGCATTGATTGATTTCACCATCCCTGAATGTTGCACGCTGCCTTAGTGCATCGAGAGTTTCGAAATGATACCCCTCCTGACATCCACATATCTTTATTTCTCAATATCCATTTTCACCAACTAGACACAGCCAAGAAGTATCACAATATAGGTGTGCACATGGAGGAGAATGAATTAAGAAGAAGGAAAAGGAATGAAGAAAAAGAAAAGAAAAAGGGGCACGGGCCAGTCCCAGCACCCGACTCATGTTTATGCCCCACCTAGGCTAAACTCCCCATTCCGGACTCAAAAGTTCATAAAGAATATCAATTTGATGCTCCTTTTAAAATTTATCACTGAATGAACATGTGTGAATAATTTAATATTTAATCTAATAATGTTACATATTAAATATTCCCCTAAAATTTGAATAGCTCAGATTTACACCAAACTCCCTTAATAGAGAAAAAACCCTATTCACGGACCAAAAGAGTGGTCATAAAAATTATTTGAGATCAAATGGTAAGGGGAAATTTCTATTTTACACCTAACCAACATCTAATAATAATGATTCATATTTATGCTCCAAACTACAGTCCAAAAAAACCCTGGTCCTTACCGACTCCGCACCATAAACCTTCTCATCCCCAAGAATCCTACTGAATGGACCAAAAACCATAGTCCCTACACAATAATCTACACAACGATGATATTTTGGATATCCAAAGACTATCCTTGTAGCATTAACAACTACCACCTACATGAAATACATTAAACTATGACCGATCTGGTACTCCCCACCATAAGAATACCCTTATCGCCATCATAAAAGAAATCTCTGAGCTCAAAATCTCATGAAAACACATAAGTTTAACAAAACTGAGAAAAATAGCCCTTGAACGGCCAATGGTGCACTGCCCACCATATGGATTTCCTTACGCTGTTCCTAGAGCGAAACCAAAAAAGGTTCCCTCCTCAATAGGGAAAACATTAAGAAAGAAAAAGGACCTTGGTTTAGGGCCAAAGCTCTATCAGAATACTCAACATGAATCAACATAATGCAAGATCTTATCTTACACGTGTGCACTAAGATTTCACCGATGGAGTTTACATCACCCTCTGAGCCACGCTATCATCCTATAAAATCCTAACCCGGATTCAAGCATGGGTCAACAATATCTCACACAGGTTTCCCAAGAATAGAATAGACAACGAATTACAAGGGTTCGAGTCAAAACCAAGGGTCTCTAGGTCTTGAACCTATCCCTAAAGAACAAGCCTGACAACCGGGTAACAAGGTCTAACCACCTAGCCCAAAAGATATAGAACCTCTCAAAAGAAGGTAATGATCTCAACAACCTACGTGGGTCAAATGTGAAAAACATGGCCTATAAGGGCACTAATCCTCTCTGAGCATCCATAGAAGGAACTACTGCGTAGAGGTGACAACCAAAGGAAAAGAGAAGAGCTGAACTGACACTCATTGGGTATTCTTATATGGAAATACCCTAAGGAGGTCCAATTCACAAGAAAAGCCTTCGTATCTATCGGCATCGTACTCAGTGATCTGACTAGATAACCACATTACCGAGAACCAACACCCAAAAAGAGGTTAAACATAATGGAATCATATTCCATATTGACCTAATTAGGATACTACAACACCTATGTAAAAGAACCGAGTGATCATCCTCTCAAAAAAATGCCTCAATGCAGATCCAGAAAACCTGCAATCAGAGTAAAATGTATGTGTATGCAGACCCAAAGGTCACAATCAACAGTGAAAAACACACTATAACGCCAATATGTTGTGAATCCTACTTTCCTAGTATGATGCATTATTTGCCTCTTTCCTTTTCCGACCAAGAATCAAAATCCATATCTAGCCTCTTACCGATGGCCAAGATCAAGAGATCCATTGTAACTTAAAACCCCCACACAACATGTGCTTCTCTCAAGGTGAAAATCAAATACAACTGTAACATTGAAAAATCAGAAAAGAAATCCCAACACAAGAAACCATGACTTCTTACCCAAACAAGTATTCTCGATGCACCAATCTGATATCCATTATAGGATTCAACAGATTCCTAATACTCATGTCTATCGTATCCCATATAGTAAAGACCAAGAAAATAATACTCCTATAATATCACTTTGTAACATCCCAACCCAGACACCACTAAACCAGTGCTCTGACCCAGTTCACCACAAGGCTTTATGAGAGCATCCCTGTACACCAGAGGCTACCAACTAGCAGCGAGGGCCTAGGAGGTGATAGTGGGGAAATTATTCCCTCATATATGAGTAAGAAAACAACATTAACAACTAAGTATAATACACAATGATAAGTAATCAATGTTCATAAGCAATAATCAACTGAAATAAAACAAGTTTTAATAGTGAAATTTTTTAAAACCTTGAGCATTTGTGCAAAACAATACAACACTGGTCACCCAATAGGCCAACCATATCGATACATGTAAAAAGGAAACTGAAATTAAAAGTACATGTCTCTAATACTAACTTCGAGCAAACCCACATACCCAATCTCTAAACAAAGTCGAACTGTAATAGCCTAATCAGTAGAACCACTCAAGCGTCTCCGCTCGATCATGCAGTACTGGGACTCAGCCCTATCCACCATGAAACTCATGTTCAACCTAAAAAGCACACATAATGTCTACACAATCACTGAGGGTCATGTGTAGGGGTGAGAAATAAAATTAGAAGGGAACCCAGATAAGAAACCTATAATTGTGCTGTTAAAAGTGTATTAAACTACAATGTTCTCATCCTAGCTGGAACACAATATAAGATAAGTAAACCTAACATGCAACCATAGTCAAACCCAGGGTCTGTAATTCCTGTCAATGGGGTATGTTCCACCATGGATTTTCATATCGATATACATACACATTTATAGTCCCATATCTCTAGATATATACATAAATAAAAATATTCATGATTATGAGTGTCAAATAACAAGAAACCACAACTTCATTCGATCCTTGGGTCCATAAGCCCGAACACCTGGACATCCTGTGCAAGGGCATTGAGTTTGAAGTCATTTCACTCAAGCTGTGTACCATTAAGTCGATCTCTAGGTCCGTAATCCCATCGATATGTACATGCTTCGGCCAATACCAGAATTATATCTCTTAGAATGCTACGTCACCACAGGGGGATACTCTTCTTACAATTGGGATCACGCGTACTCACCTCCAATCACTAAATAGGATATTATATACCAATATTCAATCTCATAAGAAAGGATACCGTATATTGATGGTCAATCCTATAAAAGGTTACTGGTCAAAAAACACGGAGTGTAAGCCCATGAATCCAACTGAGGCTCAGAAAACCTCACCCACATGCATATCAAAACCACACCCTTAGGCATATGAGAACCCACCTACATGAAAAGTAGAACCTACTAGTAGGCATATCAGAACCCTCCCACAAACATATCATAACCTCACTCATAGGGACGTCAAAATCGTTCCTACAAGCATATCACGACCTCACTCGCAGGCATATCATTCAGCCAATGAGTCCATTCAAAGCATTCATACTAAGGGAATCCAAGTATCACTCAATGGTGTAAAAGTAAACATGTAAGGATCAATGAACAGATACTAGGAAGAACCTATGGACATCCCAACAATATATAGAAAGTCACCTCATGTCAGTATCAACATCTACCAACCAGGAATCACCTCTAGTAAACACTACAGGATCAGAAAAACTTAGTCATATATAATAAAATTACTAAGGGTGGCCCGAACGCTGAACCTAACACTACATCCATAGCCCCATGGGCTTGAATGTTTTTCAGGGGTTCTAGGTGACACCTGGACACCATCTATACCCAATACCAATGTAACAACTCATGGTTAGTCAACCAACAGGCACCCACTAGGATCCTCAACATCAAACACTGAGGAGGAATCCTACTCCGAATCCTCCTGGTAATCACGAGCGAAGGAATCCTAAACAGGATACTTAATGAAAAATAAGGGTGGAATCCTACACCGGATCCTCAAACAATGAACAATAGAGGCATCCTATTACATGGATCCACTCAAATAAAAACAAAATAGAGATACTCCATGGGACTCCTTAGGTCAGTACACAAGCAACAACTTCCCTTAGGGGATCCTTGGAATAATCTGATCTCACGGACTCATAGGCCAGAAGGGCACATCCCAAAAGAGAAATTTAAACCAAAGCATAGGTCATGGGTGATAGCTCACAACTCATCTCAGATCAGAGTTCTCAACTAAGTTGGTATGTACAACCAACCTATTATATGCTAAGTCTCACTCTCATGTGTCAACTGAAATCAATAAGTAGAATAAGAACCCCTCCATTTATATATAAACTCTCAAAACACCATTTATATCACATATAAATGTCTATAGTATTCCACCATTGCGATCTACATAGAAAAACACTCAAGATGGACTACTCACACGCCCAAAATGATCAATCAGTGAAAAAGGTACTTTTCACCATAACGATCCCGAGTCATGCCCACACATGATCTTGGTTTTCAGAACCAAAAATCAGTACTTAAATTTACTCCTTTAAATCTAGGTCTCAACTCAATAATGGTGGGTCAAATGGACATCAGATATAGAAGATACGTCTAATTATGTAACATCCAAATCTTAATAATTTAAATATTATTATTATTTTGGACGTTTCATACCACTGAGCTTCAAGACCAAAACAAAAAGCTCCAAAACTGGCCTCAAAATGTTATTGTGAAATTAGGGGTCATGTATACATAGACATCATGTGAAATGGACCGCTGGATGGCATGTTACTGGGGTTTAAAGAACCCCTGGATGAAAACATGTTGGAAGAAGTACCTGGCATGTATTCTGGAGTATATGGGGTCTACCTTTTTAGTAGTACAGAGAATATATGTTACTGAACATAGAGTGTACTATTCAAAAAATGTCATTCCATGTTAATTTTCACCCAGACACATGCCAATGTTCCTCTACATGGCATGTAATCCCAGTATACGGTGTGTACTCCTTAAAAACTACTATTTTGTGTCCTTTTTGCATGCAACTGGACACCCGGCCACCACCACACGGCCTGTACTAAAAGTACATGGAATGTACTTAGGAAAACTTATTCATACACAAATTGGAATAACACACGGCGTGTTGCCTTGGAATACATTCCGTGTAATCTGGGATTCCCGACAGGAAATCTCTCAGATCGCCTGAAACCCCCATTTTCGCGCCCAAAACAACCGATCAAAGATTATGGGGCCATAAGAAATCAATATGTGTCTTTAAAAACGTAATTTTTTTAAAGGATATCTATGGTAAAATATTAAATATCCCTACATTCTGGAAGAAACCTCTGAAGCTTCAGTTGATTTCACCATCAACGGATGTCGCACGCCGACTCGGCACGTTGAGAGATTCGAAAGGGTACCCCTATTGACATCCATATATCCCTATTTCTCAATATCCCTTTTCACTTAGATGAAACTTCCAAGGTGGAGAACACAATAGGTGTGCACATAGAGTATGAAATAAGAATAAGGAAAAGAAAAGAAGAAAAAGAAAGAAAAGAAAACAGGGCCTAGGCCAACCCCACCGCTCGACTCGAGGTTATGCCTCACCAAGGATGAACTACCCATTATGGACTCAAAGGCGCAGAAAAAATCTCAATCCGAAGAACTGTTTAAAATTTATCTCCAAAAAATCAAAATGAATTATTTAATATTTTATTTAATAATATTAAATATTGTATATTCTGCTAAAATTTGAACAACTCATATTTCCACAAAACATTTTCTCTAGGGTAGAAACCCTATTTTGGGACCAACGAAGTGGTTAGAAAAATTATTCGAGATCAAATGGTAGGGTAAAAATACAATTTTACCCCTCACAAGCATCCAACAACAAAAATCTAAATTTCCACTCAAAAACATAGTCTAGAAAAACACAGGTCATTACAGGAATCAAGTCATATGTACTTCTGAAATATATCACTCTACATATCAAACTCATACATATGAACATATGTTCAATGATATGGAACTCTATTATGAATTCCCTTATATATGTATAACTCATATGTAAGAGGGGAAATGTCATTATCTTGTGATAAAATCCATAGTGGAGAACCATGTCTTAGTAGAGATATTGATAAGATCATGCACTATGTCCATCCTTCATGTGTAATATCAAATTGATCCGATTTCCGGGATTTGAGTTCTTGACTTCCAACAGGTTGCCTTTTTTAGGATAGTTCATGAATATCCATCATCATTAAATCCTTCATTGATTCTACTACCCCAGTAGTCTTGAGATTTCCCGGTTTATGAGTATAATTTGGACATGGAATCTTTCTTGAAGGGGAAATGCTCTTAATGTTTCCTACGTAAAGGGACTTAGTGAGCATATCTTGATATCTTCTAAAGACATATATGGGTCCCTAAAAGCTTTGTATCTTTCCTATTTTCTTTTTCCATAACATTTTCGCATGCATCGTATGTGGGAAGACATAGTGGGCATATAAATTAACTTTTTCTTAGGCCTCATTTTTACAAGTTTTTGACCCGACAAGTTCTATGCCTTTTCATTTTAAAGATACTCAATATTGACTGGATCCCAGAAAGTATATTTCCTGTGAGTGGTAACATGATTTTTTACCATGATTCCTTTATCAAGGTATAACCTAAGAGATCATTATGTCTCTAGGTTTTTAAGGGTATTTCCTGATAGACCATCATTTTTTATAGTTTATTGCCTTCTATATCGGACAATTGTGATGCCATGTAGTTTAAAGTCTTATCGTCGGTAATTTTGGTGTGCCATGTATTTTAAATTCATACCGCTTGGAATTTGGTGTTCCATTTAGATTAATGACTTAACTCTAGGACTTCGGTGTACCACGTAGATTAAATTCCTACCATGATGAATTTTATGGAATATGGGGCTGCAAAACCAAGGGTGACTCAAAACACTATGCGGTGCTAAGATCTACTGTGGTGTTTCCAGGGAACACAAGGATTTTAGTTCCATTTATTTCAAGGATGATATGTCTTTAATAGCAGGTCTAAATCAATTATTCATCGATAACATGAAAAATAAAATCTTATTTCCACTTTTTTCAAGGGATATGAAAGATTCATGGGGTGGAAATGGTTTAGGATGAAACACTATAGATATTAGGCCTATATGTATTGTTGTAATGTGGGTGATGTAAGTCACAATCCAAAATATGGAGTTGAGTGATAGGTAATGGGGTATACATTCTAGGTTTGTCCCTTAACACTATTGGGGTGTTAGTTTCTACTATAGTGTCGTTTAGGATCACAAGGATTAGGAGGCCCTTTATAACGGGATAAGATGTTCCCGATTGGTGGGTCTGAGCCCTTGCATCAATAGCTTATCAAAAAGGAGTGATCTCCATTCCTTTCTAGGGGCTGAAAAATATTTATGAAGTCTCAAACATCAAGATTATGAAGATGGATATGGAATGAAGTCTATCCATGAAGGGTTTTTTCACCCTATGGAAACATAGATCATCATTAGAAACATGAGCCATACATCTTTCAGTTTTGAATCATGAGGTGCGAGCCAAAAAAATGTTCAAGAATGACGAGCCACATTCTATCCTTGAGAATGGGTACAAAACAAGGCAATGCAATGCTGAGGATTTCGAATCCACCTGGATAGTCTGATATGGATACTTTAAATTATAGACCAAAAAAAGTCTCAGGTCATGAGGATGATATATGATAGTCATTGTTCGGTAACCTATAACAAAATGGGTTGATGTATTCCACATAGGTGACTTTAGGCTCGCATGAAAAAGAAATCCGGTTACATTGGCCAAGATTTCAATGGTTGTTGGGTCTAATCCCTTGCATTAAAAACATGTCCATGTAGAGAGATATCATTTCCTCTTCTGGGGAAATGAATGGTTTGTGCTGGTCTGAGACATTTTAGGTCATGAAGTGGGATATATGGAAAATGTAAGATCCATGAAAGGATCGAGTACCCTAAAAGTTATGCCACCACTTTTCAAACATATTATCATTATGAGAAGATGTGAAAAACCATTGATCTTATTTTTTTCTAGGATAGGGGGTCTAGAAAGCATATATTGTATTTCAATATGGACATAGAATAGACCCTATGAGCTTTATGCCTTATCTATTTATGCCGTAAATTTATCCTAAACACTAAAAATCATGATTTTAATGGGCATAGACTCAACTTTTGATCATGTCTCCATTTGTAGGATTTCGACCTAACATGTTTGTGTCTCTTTTGTTAACAGTTTAATGTGTTGTGATTTGGACCATTATGTGCTAGAGTTTTAGGTTGTACAACTTTGACCCAGGTGTGATTAGTTTTAGGTCATTCCACTTGGAACCCATGTGGGGGAATATACACAAGAGGTTTATTAGGATACCTAGGGTGAAGAGTACTCCAACATCCTTCTGAGAAGGTGGTAGAGACATTGTAAATCCTGAATCAAGGTACTTAGGTCATGAGGTAGGATACAAGATGATTATTATAGGGGTAACCTATAACACAATGGGGTGTTGTGTTCCACTTTAATGATTTTTGGCTCACATGAATCTGAAATCACTTTACACAAGGACACAATATCTCTAGTTCGTGGGTTTGAGCCCTCACATAATTATCATTGCCAAGTGGAGAAATCAATTTTCCTCTTTAGGGGTTGTGGAATGTTTTTGAAGACATTAGATGCTTGAGACATGAAGTGTGGGATAGGTTATGGTTCTTAAAAATATTATGGAAGCAATCTATTCACTGGTTGGATATGTTAAGGCTCTTATGGTTCTTTGATAAATATGGTTGATGGATGTTGACCTATATCATTTATCTCCATGTAGTGGGATGTGCTTCTATGACTCTTATTGTCTTACGGTGATGACATATACAGTTTAACGTCCTACGGTAAGGATGAGGGAGAGTCGAAGTGAATTAATAGGAATGTATAAGGTCTATGATATATCTATATTGAATCCTATGGGGGTTTATTATATATCCTAGTTGGTTGGGAATCAAAGTACACAATGTTATTAGAGGACCGTGCATTTTAACATCATGTGGGGATGATGAATGTTTCGGAACAGTTCATTGCAATATGACTAGGACAACAAAGTTATTATGCCCCGAATAATAACATGCATGGTGTGGTAAATTACACCTAACATGAATTAGTCAAAGTATGTCCACATCACACAATCTTTATTTCTGGAGGTGACATGGGATAAGAGGGAAAAAGGATATGGAATGATTTGTGGTGCATGGAGATGGACCTGAATAAAAAATTTATAGGTGTTCATATGTATCCTGTGATGGCAGGAATAAAGAAACATATAGTTATTCATATTCCATTCAGTTTAATGTCATGTGGAGATGATTAAGGTAGAACTGATGTGAATGAGGGAAATAGAGACTCACACCATGCCATACATCCCTGAAGGGGACATAGGTAAAGTGTCCAAGAATGGTCAAAGGGCCTAGGGCTTGACCCAAGGAAAAAAGCACATGCATTCCTACATATACCATGAGGATGTTAATCAAGAAATATATAGTTCATGATATTCCATGTACTTTAACATCATGCAGGGAGGATAAAGGTCACCATACAATAATTGGATGGATTCCACAAGTGCATGCAATTTTATGTCATGAAGTACAGACTTTGGATCACCTGACGTGACAGGAAGACAATCTATTGGTTGGTCCAAAAAAAGGATTTCATGAATCATTAAATATCTAATTAAAAATGATAATCACTACTCACATAGTTCATGAAATGTTGGTAGTAGGATACAGACACTAGTCATGGTGTTCATCTCAAACGAGGTCCACAAGAGATTATAGTTTCTTGTTGTGTAGGTAAAATTGATCATGTAGTTTAACATCTTGCGGTGAGGACTCATGACATCCCATTTATATCCCAATATTTAGGGTTATAATGGGTTCATCCTAAGCATTCGCAACCTTTTTTGTATAGGGAAACCCTTGTCTAAATTCCTAATCCCACATGAGATATTCTCGGTGTGGGAAATAAGGAATGACAAGGACCCCTCCCATTATATAGAGGGGTGGAGAATATGATGGGATTATATTATGTTATGTGGTGGATTGGAAAAGGAAAAATATCAAGGTGCCCCTATGTATCTCATAAGGATGGGAATAAATCCATACATTCTCCTAGAGTTAACGTGCAGTTTAACGTCAAGAGGAGAGAACATTTCCACACAGTTTATTATCATGTTCTAGACATTCCATGAATTTTAATGTCATGAGTAAAGGACATTTCACCATGGTTTAAAATAATGTTGTGAGAAAATACATATATAGTATAGGGTCATGTGGACTATACCAAAAGTTGGAAATCCAAATGTGGAGATGCGTTGTGGGGTGTCATGAAGCAACCCATAGTGAAACATGAATCAATCAACACATTGTTCTAGGAAAGTATATACTCTACACAATTATTGACCATATGTATAGGTGGGAATTACCTCGTGTTTATAGATTCATCTCAACCTAGGATTGGTGATCTAGTCATCAATACATTTCTTGTATAGATAAGAATCAAGCAACATGTAGTTATTGAAGGCCCGACTTTTTAACATCATGCAGTAAGTTCATATTTCCATTATGTTTAATATCATTAATTATGGAAAATATATGTCCTTTATTTTAAAGTATTTCTATGAGGACATATGATTCATAAAGTTTAATGTCATGTCATCTAGACATGGGTCATGTTAATTATTTGGATAGTATCTTATGTAAAGGATCTTGGGAAACACTTTTATATAATGCATGAGTCTCAGAATCATTGAATTCTGTCAATCCTAACGATACTGAGGCCCCCAACTGATGCTTTATGAAAAATATGTTTTCCATCATATTCTGAAGACGATGGTGGTAAGGGAAATAGTCATCATAGAATACCAACCCTACCTCATGCAATTTTTTAATTATTGGGAGTATCATAAAACTACTTTCCATGGCACAGTAAAAATATTTAGAGATGTGATTTGTTCGGAAAGAATAGGCTTTGTTCCATACTTCATCGAGATATGTTCATTTCTCCCTAGGAGGTTAGTGACTCATTCTCTATCACACAATCGGTTCTCCGTACGTAGAATGATCAGGTCCTTGGAGTGGGTATTCAGGTGATGGAAGTTTTAGTATCCCCATGCTTATCAACTATTGAAGCTGTATTTAAAGGAAAATAAATATTCCATGGTATTCCTAGGACGCCAATGGTTGGGGCTATAATCATCATAGTTTACCAACCATGCCTCATTCTGCATCCTCACTATTGGGAGTCTCATCAAACCTTTCTCTATGTAATAATTGAAATACCTTGAAACATGTTTGGAATGAAAGTAATATACATTTCTCTGCCTATATTCCAGATAGGGGTGACTAGAAAACTTCTTCTGTATGCCTTGTATGTCTCCATTGTTGTGGATATATGGATGGGTCTGGAGTCTAGGATATAGATTCTTAGTCTTTATTGATCTATTAACAGGTGTTGGATATTTTAGTGTCTTAGATTATTAACATACATCCCATTGATTTGAAGGACATAATTTTATTGTATGTTTATGGTAACACTTGATTTTGGATGGCTTTTATAATACACCATGAGTAAAGGTGGAAAATATAGAAAATACCCTAGCACTACGGGTTACGGTGAGGTGGAGCATTGTTTGGATTCCCCCAGATGAGGGGATGTAAAATATGATAATTCCCCCATACTGTGGGCTAAGGAACTTCACTTCAAGGTGTGATTCTATTAGTGGTAATAGGATAAACATCCACAATTGGATATCATAAGAGTATTCTCACAGTTGTCTCCTGGAGATCCCTATTCTCTAGTTGGAGTGGAGTGATATGTTCATCAACAGAGATGACCTCGTCATCCTCAAGGGGCTAGTGGGTGGGAGCTATTATAACACCATTTACTCTATTGATGGAATACTGAGAGGATTATGATGGGGGTCCTGATGTGGATCCCAAGGACAGAATCCACTAATTCCACTATCCATACAATCCATTATCCTTACCTTTTGGTATACTAGAAGGGTTGGTAACACCTTCTGTAGATACCTGATAGATACCATTGAACCTTTATGATATTGTTCTAGTGGTAGGAGGTATGAAAGACTATTTTGAAACATATTACTATAGGATGGAATAATTTCACCCTTCACAAGCATACTCACACGAGTCTAGTGGGGAGTCTCCAGATTCGACTGATATCGTATTGACCGAAACATAAGCAAGCTTGGGCTCCCCATCGATGGAGTATCTCATTTGATAGGTTGGTTCCAAATATATCATTTGAGGGGTCAGTTCCCAATATACTATTTTTTTATTGGTTCCCATGATACTGTTTAAGGGGTTGCTTCCCATGATAGTGTCTATGGGATGGTTCCCCTAATATCGATTGAGGGGGTGCCCATGATATCATTTGAGGGGTCAGATCCCATGAGTCCTTTTGGGGGTCGGTGAACATGATACTGTTTTAGGATCAGGTTCCCATGATACCATTTGGGGGGTTTGTGACCATGACGAAGATGATACCATGGTAAAATATGGAAAATCTACCCATATCCCTATAGATAGAGGTGTTCGTTAGGATTCTACAGTTACTACGGCTAACTAAGGTGAAGCTGAAGTCTATTATCAGGTAGTGATTTGGTATTGATCATGGGACACCATTGGGATGAACAGGTGGACCTTAGTTAGGATGGAAGTAGTGGTTGTATGAGCCTACTATGGATCTTAATTTTCTATATTCCCCATGTGGGATCTCTTACTGAGTTCTCCGTCTCGGATAGTTAGTGAAAGCATAACATCCTTCATAGATCCTTGATGGATCATGGCCTCACATTGGTGATAATGATTACAATGCATGGGATCTCTCCAGATAAGTTCTTGGGTGATTCACCTATCATGTTGACCATCTTCATATACCTCCCTTTCATAAGGAAGGTATATGTCACTACCTTCTAGTGATAGGTTCCCATAGTAGTTGAATGTGGTGACTAAGGCCAATTTCTCATCTGTGGCCTATCATGGGAAAGAAAATCAGTGATAATCCATCATTCAATGGATTTAATAAATCAATCATGTAGTCGTGATGGAGTATATTATGTGATATTACCAACCATGAAATTCACCAATCAATGGTATAAGCAGTGTGTTGTGGAAAATGTATGTTATGGCATCAGGATCAAAGCTGGTTGTCCAGTGATCTTAGAACATATAAGAAAAATAGATGATTTTGTGATGATTGAAAGGAACATTGAGAATTAATTAATGGAGGAAGAAAAGACACATTATTAGTGTTTCATCACATATAAGAGGACATGATCAATTAATAACTCTCACAGTTAAAGGATAAACATGTAATTTCTCCTTTATAATGCAAGGTTTGGCATGGTTAAGAGAATCATGTTGGGTTTGATGTTTTTTGTGAAATAAGCACAACAAAAAATAGATTTATGAATATTAGGTAAACCTATCCTTATTACTCATGAAATGAATGAAACATTTAAATGATTCACATCAGGTTCAACATTTTGTTTCATCAGGTTTTATGGCATGGAATGGGTTTCTTATATCACTTTACCATTGTCACATTTCCCTAAACCTCTGAATGGTTCCCCCATTTGTATCTAGGTATATACCTTCTTTCCAAAGGTTATTCTCTATCTGTGTTTTCAGGCCTAGTGGCCCTTGGGGAATCGCATTGGTCGAGAGGATGGGTGGTCAATCTAATCGCGCCATTTTGGTGGGAATTGTTGCCCGCTCTGGGACTCTCTTATCGATTTAGGATTTGTTCTTGAAATACTTCCTAGAACCTGATATTGGGATTTTTAACCCAATGTCAATGAAATTATTTTTGACATTTATTGATATGGATTAACATGCATATATCATGGGATATATACTTCTCTCATATTTTAATATGATTCTTTGTATCATATATCTAATTGAGAACTCTAGCATTTATTGACTTCCAGGGTCATGGTTGATGTTCGGGGTATAATATAAAACCCTTACAAGGTGTCTTATATATCCAATGAAGATAGGAATCCAATCCCACATTGTTGTTTTGACATATTATAATTTCATATGACTGGACCCATCCATGTTGTTTAACATCATTCGATAATGATACGAATATCATGCTTAGACCCCTATGAGGTGTCCTAGATATCCTATTTAACATAGGAATCAGAGCCCATGTAGTTCCTTTTTGGGTTTATGTTTCATGAGGGGTACAACAATAGAGACCGAAGGTTGGACATATTCATATAAGACTACCATGGATTGCTTCATTGGTGATATGGCTCTTTGAACAGCGGTGGGATATAATCTGTATTATATTCTATAGGTGATGATCCCGTGTTGGGGGGATTCTCATAATTCCATTAGTACAATCACTACTGACGTCTATGCCCACATGAGATATTCTCATTTTAATAAACAAGAGATATCAGTAGATTGGACACGTTTCATGAGAGTATATCTACACGGGGTTTACAACTTAATGTTTTTCATTGAGAGGAATGATTTCCCATCTCATGGAAGATATGGTATAGAAATTGTTATATAAGGAGGCATTCTATGTATTTTGGATATGGTGGGAATCAGGGCTCTCATAGTTCTTATTAACATTAGCCTACTGATAGGATAATGTATTTGATCATGCTTAGAGACATTATGGAGATCTCCAAGAATATAAGAGATTATACTAAAATGGATACCATATCTGCGGGGACATATTATATAATGTTGATGACTAGGGATTACACTCTTATGTTTCTTGTGATTTGTTCACTAATTCTATGTGGTTGATCCTGGATTACACTCTAGGGCTGTTCGATTGGTATTTTCATATCGTATCCATGTTCGAGGCTTACACTCTAAGGTTTCTGATTGGGGTGCTCATTGGTCGAGGCTTAAACATGACGTATTCCTGATTGGTATCATGTCAGGGATTAGACTCTGAGGTTTCCCAGTTGGAATCATGTCTGGGCTTACACTCTGAGGCTACCCATTATTGGTTCACTCATTCTCTATCCTCTTGCATATTAGAGATAGGTTTGACTTACAACATTAAATTAATGTGGTTGCATGAATACATGATCCCAGATCATCAGGTGCACATCCTTCATAGAAATGTAATGTTAATGAGTAATCATATCCGGGGTCCACATGACATGAGCTTGAGTGTCTATGTCATAAATAGTGGACATGTACTAAGGGATTTTCTTAATATGTATTGTCCATCTTTTGGGAACGTATTTATTGTTCGTCTGATATGTTGGAGAATTAATCATACATAGTAGACACATAAAAGGGTGGATGACTAATCCATAATCATTCTCTAGATGTCTTCTCATGGGAGAAGCACACATGGGTGATATGTTTCACATGACCAAAGTGGATAGGTATGGGGTCCCACACAAGATCAAATGAGTTTTCTCGGATGTCTTTACCTGAGTGAATCAGTCATGTCAATGGTGCTTCACGTGACTAGGTGGATATGTCAATAGTAACGCAAATGTCTAGGTGGACATGTCCCAGGAGTCGAGCATGACCAACTGTCTTGTCCCATATGGCATTTCCTAATCAAGAATGGCATTTCTGAGGGATTGTGCACGATTGAAGGGCACATGTCTGGGGGCTTGTGCATGACCGACTGGCTTGTCTCAGGAGTCTTCGCATAATCAAGGTGAACATGTCTGATGTGTCTTGCTTGACTAGGTGGACATGTTAAAGTATGTTTTCTAGAGTTCTTATAGAATTTTGTTATGTGTGTTTTGTGTTTATTATTTCACTAACAAACACCACTAATCTCACTCATTTTTGATATCCTTCTATTTATTTTACGATTTATTAGGATCCCATGACTTTGTATGAGAAATATACATGCTTTTCACGTGATTTTTGGCATATTCTTCACGTGACCAATATGGGTCACATTGAGGGTACACAATCATATAATGGAAAAGTATGTCTACTTGTCCTTAGGGTACCAAAGGGTTATCTAGTTGCTCCCGGCGATTTCCATGTAGTGAGGCAGACATGAATGGGGCCCCATCCTTGGGCTATAATTTGTCTATATGGACATGTCTTGGATAATTGCATGATAATTCTAATGTTTCACTAACTCATATTAACAATATATTTTTTGTATTAGGATGTCTTCATGTCATTGAGGTGGGTAGCTTCGAGGTGACTCACATGACCGGTGCGATTTGTCCTTGGGTTATCTCTTGACCATGCATACACAGCCAAAGGGTAGTCACATGATCAATCTGAATCATCTAAGGCTTTTTTGTGATCAACATGGCATATAAACGGTTATCTAAGGAAACCATGAGGTCATAAAAGGGTCTCACAGTTGTTCTTATGGTCTTTTTCTCATTCAATTGTCACAAGTGCATATCCAAAATGATTATTCCTTAAATTTTATGGGAGGCATGTTATCCTGAGTGGTAATGTTGAAGGAGCACACCGTGTAGATTTCATGAAAGGTGAGATCTTGTCTATAAACTCATGAGTTTACTAAGGGGATGTCTATATGACACCCCATTCTTTCATGAACTCGATATGGTATCACGTTGGAGTTTTTAGACATGCACATAGTCTTCTTAATAATGTCTCGATCATGGAAATAGGCCCCTTGTTGAAAATGGGAAAGGGTTTCCCATGGATTCTAAAGTGTGCCAAGGCCACACACACATGGGAGGGGAACCATATCTAAAGTGGTCACCTAATGCTTCTCCACCCCCATTATTGCATTCGTGAAATTGTAGTCTTATGATCGGCCCGAGGGAGATGCATGAAGGTTTGATATAAAAACCTTCACATGCATGGGTGATGGTATGTGGTTCGTGGTAAGGGGTGCATGGTTTGTGGGTCGTGTACTCATATTACATGTATCCATGTTTGGGGAGCCAATAGGGATCCTCCACGTTGAGGTGACAATCTCTATGTCCACATGCAAGGGTCAATATCCATAAAATTGATTTTGTGTGATCACGGATAGGGCATGGGATATGGTCTGTGGACATGTTTTAGGGAATGTATGCACACATCCCAAGATTAAGGGTCTACATGCGGGTTCCTTCCCACACATAGGGAATACTTTCATGGAACTCTTCATGATTTTCAGTGGATCATGTGACCTAAATGGGGTATCATGGCTAGCTTCATGCATATCCACAGAGGTTGTATATAGAAGCCCTAGAAATCATGGGGTGATTCATGATTGGGAGTGTATGACCTACTGGTCTCATGTACTCACTATATATGTGGATAGAGTGTTAGTGGAGATCATTCACATCAGTATGGACATTTCTAAGGCTGAATGTATAGTGGATAGGGTCTTGAGACATGTCTTTTGATCATGAGACATAGAATGCATATTGAGGCCTTCACATGCATGGGTATGGAGAGCATTCACAACATGATCACATGATCAATCAGAAAAGTACGAGATCTTCAAATCGATCACACGATGGACTCCTTGATCCTAAGTGGTTTTTCTTACCGATTCTACATGTGTTGGAGAAGTTGTATATGTGGCACTAAAGGAGTATAGCATGGAAACATATATGTGGGTGCATGAGGCTGTCATGGGTGAAAAATACCCAAATCAGGGGTTACCTGTTTTGGGCTTTCAAGTCCAGAGATAGAATTTCATGTGACCACAAGTTTGCAAAACTGAGAGGCCTTCCTACTCATGAAACTCACATGTATCCAAAAATGGGTCTGGTGATAGATTAGTACATAATGATAAGGACTTGTGGGAGGAATTTTCTAGCCGAGATGCTCAGGTATTGTGGGATTTGTGAAGTCAGCACAGGACAAGGACACTCTCGGTATTCACAAGATCAAGGTTTATATCTTCACTAGTGAATATATATTGGAACCAATATGGGTGAATCATGTATTCCATCTCTCACATTGCATGAGGATCCATAGATCATACGATCACGTGATCTAAGGGGAGGCCTTGTGGGAGGCCCCATGACCATTTATAGGTGTCAGATAGGAAGTCACATGATCATATAAGAATCACATGATTGGTTCTTTTGATGATATGTGATTGTTGATTCCTATGAGAGGGGTCCCTTTAATTGCCTAGAAGAATTCCTTGAAGGTGGATGTTGGTGCCTTTGTCATTTGGTGTTCCCTGTTTTTTCAGATCTCTTCCCCTCTCACCCTTTTTTTCCATGAGTTTTTCGAGAGGCTAAGGGGGTTATATATATCGCATGAGGCTAAGGGTGGTGCCGCTTTTCAAGGAATGAGGGACATGTTCACATGGAATCACGTGTCTAGGGAAATTATGAAATAATATGGATGAAAAAATTGGATAAGGAAGGGGATTGTGGTTATAAAATGACTTGCAATGCCCTTGGGTTGTCCTTTCCTCAGTCCCATGATCTAGGGTGATCATGAGATGACATGCGGGTTTGTCTAGATGTGTGTGCAGAAGGCTATTAAGGATCATAGAGGCCTCTCTCTGGTTTCCCCAGTTTGGTAACAATATCAGAGAATGATCGTGTGATGGCCTTGCACATTGTTGTGGACTTTCAAGGGAGACCAATCAATCTCACTCTTTGGATCTTGTGAGAACTACCTTAGACCCACAATGACATCAGAAAAATTATTGAAGGCATGTAAGTGATGATAAGGAAGTAACATGTGTGCCTCGGAGTATCAAAACAGTGATGTCGGAGGTTGAAGATGAGGTTTATGTGGTGCAAGGGGTTTATCTAGATTCGAAATCAGTATCTACAAGATTGAGCGGATGAACAGGATCAAAAAATGGTGATATCTGACAGCACAGATCTTTAGTGGCTTGATCAGATGACCCTGATTTGATTCCACGTAAAAACTCTGCATCCCACATTGAATTATCATACCTCTCTCCATTTATATAATAAAAATATCTTTTCAGTGCATGCTTACATGTGTTCACACCTTGGGTGTCAGAACCAATGATGTTATTTTTCAGAAATGGAGCATGGTTTGTGTTTTTTTTTCAATACTCTCATGGCTGATAAAGAAAATTTCAAGGAAAGGGATCATAAAATTCAAGCCCCAAGTATTATTGAATGTGGCTTATTTCCAAGTGTTTGAAATTTTTTTTCCCATTTTTGGAAAATGGAATGCATTGTAAAAAGATTTTTTTCATGAAGGCCTTAAGAAAATTTGTAAAAGGCATAAGTTTCACACTGTTGGGATTCATTTCTTGTGTTTTGTGATGCATTAAATATTTATAATGGTGTGATATATAGTTATGATAACCATCTTGAATGACAACAATATTTAGAGAATTGTAGTGTTGTGAGGGGTTAGATAGAGAGAATAAAAAAACATTAAATTTTAGTGGTTCTTTGAGAAGGGAAGATTGTTTCAAATACATTTTTGACTGATCCGGAAAAGTCACTGGATGCGGTGGAGCTTCGCGATTGGCTATGCCTATAAATAAGAGGCTACCCTATTTATTTATTACGAAATTTATTCAGATAAAATCCAAAATCACACTATTTTCATGATGCCAGGGGTGCACTATGAAACTGGGATACTATGTGAGGTTGAACATCATGAAAAGACTATTATAGTCTTAACTGAAGTCATTGATTCTATGTATTTAGTGCTTTATGAAGATGGGTTGTTCTACATTGGCTCAGTGGGATTTGGGAAGGAAAGTTGTTCTATGAAGGATGTGTTCTTCACAATGGTTGGTCATTCTACAAAGGTGAAGGATCTTTACAAACTAGTGGGATTTGAAAACTACTGATCATTGAAAAGGTGTGAGATCTGTGAAGGAGTGAGAATCACAAAGGGGCTTCTTAAGGAAGATTTGAGAAATTATGTTTCTTAATATTAGGTTTAAGTGGACAAATCTTTCAGATTTCATTAGTTTAGGACATTGATTAAATTAGTGTCTCATACTGGATAGAGACAAAGACATAAATTTCAATATATTAATGTGACCATCCAGATGATAAATTCAGTTAGACTTATTTCAAGGCAGTGAGCTAGGGGTGGTCAATAAAAGCATTTTGAGGGACGCAATGAGATATCCCTGAATTCTGGAAAAGGCAGTGTTCCTAGCACATAGTTATTGTTACCATTCTTTTTTATTCCACATATAGTGAATATTAATGGACTTTGGTATGATCGAAACACTATCATTGTATTCTCCTTGGATGTAGTCCTTAGTGGTGAACCAAGTAAAAGTGTTTTTTCATCTCTTTGCATGTCAATGTTGGATTTTAGATCATTTCCATCATACATGTTTTAAAAGATTATACAATTTCCGGAACAAGATAAATCACTTTTAATGAAATATTTGACACCTTGATTCACCCATCCCCTCTCAGGGTGTCCCTATGTCCTACATTGGACACTATACACGGGCATTTCCAGATCCTTGTGAGAGCTATGCTTCCCCACCGGCCCACTAGTTGGCTTGGGATGACTCCCATGGGCATGGTTGTCCTAGTAACGCATGGCCTTTGGTTGGATTTTCCCAACAGGCCGGTGGGTAAACCATATTTTCTGGCTAGTGGTGGTATCAAACTCTAAAATAAGAAAAACGTAATTATTAGTTGAAGGTTGGGTCCATGATATGTTTCCTTAAACCATAGGAATTCATGTTTTATCTCCTCCAAATATTAACTCATTGGAATGGATCTTGGATCTTTGGTGGCAATGCCAGACATGCACAAATAACGGTGTCAGTAGATACATACTGAGGCAACCTAAGGATTATATAAATAAAAATAATCTAATTTTAGTGAAGCATTCAAATAATATCAAAATAACACACACCCTATAATAGTAAAGGATAAATGTCTTTGGATACTATATATATAATCATCATATTACATAAAATATAATAATCATCTCACACAAATTTCTCCTCACATAGTTACCTTCTTAGACATACCCTAGTCAAAAACATTCTTCCTGACTAAGGGATAAAAAATAAGAAAGGGTGGGGTCGAATTCTTTATATGGGAAACAATATTACATATCAATCAATAATAATAAGTGTGAAAAATATAAAAATAATTATTTAATAAAATTATAATAATTATTAATAACTAATAAATCAAACATTACTAATCAAGATTCATGGAATAAGACTTTTCCATAACAATATTAATAAGTCATAAGTTTTTCAAGTCATCAATATTCAATCATGATTAATGAAAGCATATCAAAATTTTTAGAAATAAGTCTATAGAATACCCATTAATATATTAAATAATATTATTAGTTGTGGTTTAATTATAATACTATTATAGTTTACATATCCCCTTATTAGATTGGGATAAATAACCATTACATAACATAATTAATACTATCATGTGATCATAGCTAGTAAAAATCATGCACACACTTCACTATATGAACATAAATACTTTCATTCATTTCCATGAATAATCTTATGATCATGTCTAGAAGAAACTGTACTCACACATCAATATGCAAACATAGTTATTTGTGATCATGTCTAGGATTATCTTAATAATCTTATAAGATATCTATATCACATTAACCAATGTATAAGAATTATATATAATTCCATTACTAGAAATCTTATAATTATAATAAAATATAAGTGTTACACATTAATATAAAATCATTCATTAATTCATCACAGTATAACACATTGAAATGAAGCTAGTTTCATAAGGATTTCAATATCACATAATTAACCCCGGAGAAGTGAAAAAGTGTCATATAATCATTCTTAAAACAATATCATCATTATCCACATAGAGAAATAAATTGGATGGCATCATCATATAATATTTCTAATGAAGGATAACATTTTTAAAAATAATATTTTCATAGATGAAAAATACATTTAAAAATATATTTTGATCATTTCATTGAAATCATGGAAAATATCCACATCATTTTCTACATTAAAAACCAAAAATTTCTCAAATGATGGAAAAAATATTTTCTTTTAGAATAACCATAGAATCTTGTAATGGAATAATCAAATTAAATAGAAAACATGATGGCGTGAAAACTCGTTTAGGTTGAATAAGTTAAAAGAGAATGTTTTTAACAAGTTTTTAAACATAAAAAGAAATTTGTATATAATAATTTTAAAAATACCCCTTATAATAAATTTTAAAGAAATAAATATTAATAAAAATAAAATTTCCTAGAAATTTATGTATAGATAAAATTTTATTTCATCATTTTAAAGAAAATGGAGAGGGATGAAAATTTTCTTTAACCAAAGTGGAAATAATTTTTGATTTTTCTAAAATCATTTTCTTAATAATTTTTCGTAACAAATACATTAAAATGGTGGTAATAAATTAAAATTATTGAAATAATAATTTTCTAATAAAATATATGGTATTTTAAAAAATAGAATCATATAATTACCTTTTTATAATTTTATTGTTGATAATCCCAAAAATAAATGAGATTGTAACAAAAAAACGTAGAGGTTTGGAAACCCATGAATAAAAACCTTATGATATAAAGAAACGTTTTTGGATTTTTAAATATCCATCATTTTCTTAAAAATAACCATAAATTAAATTCATGTGTATTATATACCCTACATAAAGGAAACAAGTTGTAAATATGGCATATCTCTTAAAGAAATAAAAGTGAGATGAGAAACCCATAACTGAAGTACATTAACATTCACACATATTCAATCCCACTAAATAATAAATATATTTTTATTATAATTAAATTTCAAACATATATTCATTCATATATTACTATATATAATTCCATTATAACATCTAATTAACATTTGATCAACAATTTTTAATTAAAAAGAAAATTACAGTGGATACTAATTCATTTTCTATGGATGTTTTGGTTACATGGTTCAATTGGCTTTACCTTGGATATATTTTTATAATATATATTATCCTAATAAAATCATAATTATAAAATTTATTCATCATATACACTTCTTTATCCATTAATATAACGAAGTGATGAAAAATGAGTTACTTCGGTTCTTAGATATATAAGTCCTTTCATACACATGAGTGATATTTTAAATTTGATATGGATATAAAAAAATGGTAAATAATAATTAAAATTTAATTAATAATAAATACATCATAAATATCTTATAGATTCATTTAATTTATCCTTATGACCATCCAAAAAAAATTTAAATGAAAGTTTGAATCACATTTCTTCATGGATGTGGTAGTCCACGTGTATGCATGAGCAACATTATAATTTTATAGCATATTTCATGAAAATAAAAATGGTTTAAAAATTAACATAAAATATATTACTATACTAAATACACTGACTCCATCATTTTTATTTTGTTATAAGACATTCATAGGAGGTTTAAGAAGAAAGAAACTTGAAAACTTTTGGTAAGAACATATAGCTCTTATCCAGATATCCTCCTTTGAAAATGACCTTATAGAATCATATGTTTGTCTTGTGGGAGTAATAGATCCTCAATTTTATGGATAATGATTATGGGAGAGTTTTTTGGTAGATTTTGGTTGAATTAAAGGTACATGTGGTGTGGATAATAGTGGAGTAGAGGGTCCCTTTTATATGTGAGGAGAGTGGAACAATTGTAATTATTAAAATATTAAATAATAATAAAGTCACTGTCAGGGGAAAGTGCCTCAACTTAGACCATGTTATAATATTTGTGGGAATAAGATAAAAATACCATCATCTAATAAGATTTTGAGATATTTTAGATCATTTTAACCGAATGTTATTTAGTATAGACACTTTTTAACACTTTTCAATGTGTACCATAAAAACATGATGTAAGATCCCATGTTTTAATTTGAGGAATAAATTTTTTTTTTATTTTTTTAACTCATTTTTACCGTTCTTTTGTTTATATTGTGTTCATGGATGTTTTGATGGTGCATGGGGCTTGTTTAGAGCCCGAAGGCCTGTAATTTTGGAAAAGGGAGCTGAAACACATGGTTAGTAGAAACTGTGCGACCTAATATACACTTTTTCGAGTAATCATGTAGAATTTGATTGAGGAAAGTATAAGGACATGATATTTAGGGAATTCATACCACCATTGGTGTGAACCCATGCTAGAGCTCTTCATTTTTGTCAGATACATAACGCACGGTCGATATACATGTTTTCTAACTAAGATAAGGGCACACCGTTGGCACCCAAATTGGCCAATCGTGCATCCAAACTATGAGACCCAGTGTTTTTGGATAAAATGACCAAAATTACTTTAATAATATTTATAACATAAATATGTTTTCTTCTTCCTCTTATGGTAAGATCTATTGCATTAGAAGATCTATGGAATCACAATTCATTGTCTTGGTGCCCGTTTCCATATCCAGACTTAGATTAATATAACATTTGACTCATTAGATCTACACCAGTATGTTATTAATTAATCTTCTTTCATTATTAATTTTTCTTTTTTATTTATGGAGTTAAATATATAAAATCTAATACGTCCTACTTATAGGGTTTTCATATATTCATCATTTTTCTCTTGATCCGGTCTGAATCAGAGTTTTATATCTGATGAGTTTTCTACCATTTATATATGATATGATGTTTATATATTTTACATTATGTTTTTTGTTTAAAATGTTGTGTTTACATTGTTACACGCACTAGAGTTTTCAAAATTCCATTAAAATTAATTGAATGTCATGATATAATTTTTTGACCTTTTTAGGTTTTCCACCTAGGAAATTCTTGATTGATGGAGGCTATTGTCCACAAACAAGTCCACATATAGGGTCTATCTTAGTATCAAACCTATGTTAAACCACACTGTTATGTGTGTGAGAGATAGAAAATTTTAGTGGGAATCTTATTGAGAATTAAATGGATGTTTCGGGGATATGAGAACCTTGTTTACTTATTCATTCAAAAATGAAAGTAATGAATTGGATTGAATTGATATGATAATGTTGTTTCCTCCATTAAATTTAATGAAATATTATTTAAATGGATTATATCGAATTTTTAAATGATTTGGAGTAACTCATTGGTTTTTATTAATTAATGAATTGGTTGATGAAATAATAATGGTAGTGGATAAATTGTACGAGCTCCTTTAATCCATATTCAATTAGATGGAAGAGACATTTCTACTCCATGGATTTAGTTTACAATAGTAGATTCCTTGGGCCTGTTTAATCCTTATATCCCAATTCAATATGATTCTATGTGCCTTGCTACACCTTGGAACCACCTTTCTTTGACTCACATAACACATTATCTATTAATATGATCCTAGGACTCCACCAAGGTCATTATAGTGTTTCCATCGAGATGATCCTAGGACTTGATGAGGATTTGTTGGCCTTATGTACCTAGGATTTTTTCTTTCATGGTATGACACTAGATTAAATCACATGGATATTGTGGATTTCATACTTTTGATGACACGATGAGTCTAATTTTGGTATTTTTCTATTCGTACAGATAGCCCTAGTATGGGTATCTGTTTACATTTTTTCGGGAAGAATGTATCAAACATTCTTATTTATGATTTATCATTATCATTTTTTATGGGATATTCATTGTTGTTTACATGGATCTATGTTTGGTTAGATAGGAATGCATTTTTATTTATAAATTTACTTTTATAAAGGTCACACCGATGATATATTACGAACCGATTATATTTATATTTCATAGACCAGAATTATTAGAGAAATTGTTGGTGCTGGCCTACTGAGTATTATTTCACCCCTTATTTAGGATATGCTTTGGTCCCTAGATAGACATCATGGATGTAGTTAGGGACCCAGAAACGTACCCACTATTCGATGCTTGAATTTATCTGTTCTTATGAGCATATGGCATATGACCGAGCTATTCGCATGATACTAAAAGGAGATAATTCCAATTTTTTCTCTTTTTTAATTTTGATACATGTAAATCACTATATTCATGTGTAACTATTTTCCTAATTTGTATACACATTAAATGATCATCATATTGTATATGAATTCTTTTAGTATTCTTTATTTATTACAACCTTGGATTTTTATCTTCTATTTGGATGATTTTATTCTTTGACTATTGATTGATATGTTTATAATATTGTGTTACACTCTAAAATTAGTGACTAGTCTTCCCATAAACACATCATATTCCAACCCTGATAGTCAGAAGACTTTGACATAGGGGGAGGCACACTTTTTTCCATGTGACCCATCTGATTGGGGCACAGATTAGTGCCTCTGGGGACAGGATTTTATAAAGTTATACGAGAGCATGTTTTCTTTTATAGATTTAATATTTTGAGACAATAGATTGTATATTATGAAATTATTTGAATTTGGTACTGATTTGGGCCAGGGAGTAGCTAACCCATGTATAGGAAAAGGACAAATTTTATATAGTGAAGCATTTTATTTTTTATTTTTCATTTTACATTTGTTTTGATTCAACTATTGGGTGTTGAAATTTAGGCTTTATGTTTTCTATGATTATATATTTTTATACATTACATGATTATATCATGGTATTTCATATCATGCGTTAGTTTTGGGATCAGTTAGAATTCACATGCCATGCATTATTCCATCTTATATAGGATTTATTTCATGATTGTATGAAACTTTATTGGGGTTCCTTGAGTGATATACTTCTTATTTTGTAAATGATTTTTTACGGAATTTGGAAACAAAATTATTACTCATAGTGCCTTATGTGACCAAAATAGTGTTTTTCTGTATCAGATACAACAGACACCCTAAGCATCCAATTATGGTACAATGAGTCATGGACCATTAATCGGATGTAATGGAACATGTTATGGTATGGATTAAGTTGATTCTTCATTTTCAATAATGAGGTGTATGGGGCATTATGAATTAGAGATACTGGAAAATTTGGTTCAACCATTTAAAAAGAATTGTTAAATGAATATGAATTAAAATGAAATTAAATTTTTGGAAATAGATAACTTGAGCTAAACCTATCATTAGGGTTGGATGTAGGAAGTTCCTCTGATTTTTTTATTATTTTTAATGTTTACCGACAAATGGATTTAAGAGAAGGTATAAAGGTATGACTTTTTTATATGATGGACTATACCTATACTACACTTTGAAACTATGATATTCTTATTATCCATATTTTTTGGAGCCATGTGTTTGTCATTTTAGAGACATTCCACCATGATGAGCTCAAGTCGTACGTTGGGAGGGTTGAAATGACCATGCTCCGGAGTTGGTGGTCCAAGGGATTCCAGTATACCATATTATAGTTCCACTTATGGAACCAGTTATTATACTAGATATAGATAGTGAGGAATAGTTTTGTGAGATTTTTTTGTGATCTATTAAGACCAATTAGAGATCCCTTTAGCCTACTTCATCTATTGGAGAGCTAACACATGTGTTCTCGTTGCACCTTCCACCAACGTTTTGAAGGGATATAGCTCTACTTGAATCTAAGTTGTGGATTGATGATATCATTTCTATTTTCAATAATATATAGATAATTCCTGAGAGGATAGTAAAGCTCGCAACTTATATGATTCAGGGAGAAGCTAAACACCGGTTGTATGATTTCAACCAGTCTACTGTGCGATATATAGTCTCCAGGTATTTCCAAACTAGTATTTACTGTGGCTTATTTCTTGATAATCTGAGAGCTAAAAGAGCCAGTCAGTTTAGGTTTCTGGAGTAGGGTGTAACGACTGTTATAGATTACATGGCATGATTTATATATCATTGTCATTTTGAGATGATTTAACTTATTAATGAGCCATCGTGGGATATATTCTTTGAGGAATATCTCAATCATGTCATTTGATCATAGGTAATCATGATTCACCTGAAAACTATTACTTATATAGTGAATCAATACATTATTACTAAACAAAACATTAGGGAAGTTGGGGGGCACAATGTAGGGTAGTTTAGCCTCTCAACCCAATGGTTCAATGACTTCGAGGAGGAAGTTTGTTTTGAGGTTTCTGTTGAGGGGAGTACCAGACATGCCATTAGTGCTGGTAGTTCTATATTCAGTGTGGAAGATGGGGAAATATAAGTGATTAGTGAGTTTGATACCCCATCAAGTGACAAGATTATGGTAAAATGGGATACAAATAACATTTTTGTAGGACCTTCAATCCTGGATTCAATGGATGGGGATAGACACTGACTCCAGGTTCAGAAGTAGGATTCACATCTCCACGCTAGGATAGGTGTTGGAGTAGTGTAGGCCATTCAGGTTGATGTGGTGTTCATGTTTGAGGAAGCCAGGCACTAGTGGTACCTATATATCAGAGTAGAACTTCTATGATAGTGAGGTTGGTTAATAGGGATATGGTTCATTCCTTATATATCATGTATAACATATCCCACAGGATAAGAACATCATTCCATCTATAGTGACAGTCATGATCTTAGTAGCCTCTACTCTAATATTTTCTTTTTTAGATATAGGTAAATCTCATATATTTATATTTATACCTATTGTGGATAGCCTATTGATTTGTGCCCATTTTTATTATTTCATTATAAATTTGGATATACCGTTGGGAATCAGAACAAAGGGTTTACACTACTGTAGGGAGTGGCCCCTTGAGATAGGTGTCACTTATATGGTATCTTTTTTTCCTCCAGATGATAGGGTTTATATCACAATCGGAATCTATTATCTAGTATCTTATAATAAAGATATCGATTACCATCACCATAGGATGACCTTTATATCACCAAATGGAATATTTATTATTCCAAAGGGTGAATTAGATGTCCATGACTGGTTATCTGTACCAATGAATCTAGGAGTGAGAGGGATGATATCCTAAATTTCTAGTTTATATATGGATGATTCGGGAATGTGTTAGGAGGAATTTTCTTATAGTGGTTGATTGATTTTTAGATGTTTTCATAGATACCACATAATAGAGAGGTTGAGTTCTCGATCAACCTGGTTCCAGTAGCTATACTAGTATCCATTCCTCATTATAGGTAGCTAATATGGAGTTTCAGGAGCTCAAGAGGTAGTTAGAGGACTTTGAATCAAAGGGGTTTATACAAAACAATACTTTTCTATGGGGTTCGTTGGATATTTTTGTAAATAAGGCAGATGGAAACCTCATGATATGTGTGGATTACTAGGTATTGAACTAGATTACAATTAAGAAATGATATCCATTAACCCAAAATGATGACAACTTTCAATGTCTCCACGGATCATGTGTTTTATAAATGATATATTTTATGTCAAGTTGTCACCCTTTTCATATTCAACATGTAGATGTACCTCATACATATTTTCATAGTGAGTATGATCTATATTATTATCTAGTTCATTCATTCGGTCTCATGAATGTGGTAGTAGTTTCTCTATAACCGACAAAGAGGGTTTTCCATCCTTATATGCATTCATTTATGGTGGTATTCATGGGCTATATCATAGTGTATTCTCTTAAAAGACCCGACCATGCCAAAAATCTTGAGATAATTTTAGATACAGTACAATAGAATAATTTATATGATAATATCACAAACACTCATAGATTGAATGATTCATTTCGGATGTCATATTATCTAAGAGTTAGGAGAATCCATTATCCCATAAGTGAAAATTGTAGTTTCTTGAGAGTAGCCGAAGAATGTATTCTATAAAAGGATTTTTCATATGGATGGATAGATATTACATACATTTTATACAGGAATTATCATGAAAATAACCACCTCTTATGAGTTTTTCTATGAAGAGAATATAGTTTTTATGGATAGATACTGATGAGAAGATATTTCAAGATCGGAAAGGGAGACTGAATGTAGTGTCAGTCTTGATTCTTCTAGAGCTGGAAGAAGCTACATTGTGTATTTTGAGGCATCACGTATCAAGGTATGATATGTTATAATACAGGAGGAGGGAGTCATGGAACATAGGGCTCATCCTTGGGATTCACAAGAGAATAACTACCAGACTGAAGATATTTATATATTTATTATGGTACATGCCTTTCGTTGTTGGATGCATTACTTTCTAGAAGATAATTTTTGTGGTTTTCATGGACCAAAAAAGACTCATGTATATATTTAAAATGTGTTAATTATATATGAGTTAATGATGTTGCGTATAGTACCTATAGTATTTGAATTTTAGATTTCCAATATGCCTTGTAAAGGAAATTCGGTTATTGATACCGTAATTAAGAGGACTCTAATACAACCAGTTCAGGAGGCTTGTAACATGTGGAAACTTATGGGATTATTCTTAGAGGTTAACTAAAAGGTTTAGGATTTAAAAGACAAGAATTTACTCTCATCCTTTGTAGTGACATCCACTCTTTTGAATATAGTAAGGATGATACAGTTATCTTATATTTAGGGCCTAATTCTATGGGAGAGTGTTGCAGGTGAGGAACTACCTCTAGGTTGGACTATTATAGAGGATGAAATTTTGGGTGGTCATGGTCTTTTTTGGGTTCTATCAGACATACTTTAGGTTCTTGTTTGGGAGTTTCATGCCTCAGTATGGGAAGTAGATCATGGAGTTACCAAGATGTATCATGACAAGGGACAGTAATACTTGTGGTTGGGGATGAAATGGGAGGTAACTTATGTGGTTATAAGGTATGTTTCCAATCAACGGGTGAAGATAGAAAAAAGTGACAATATAGAATTTTACAATAGTAATCTATTCCAAAGATGAAATGGAAAGATGTTGTGATGGATTTCATGATCAGATTTCTGAGGTCAACACGAGGTAGTAATGTTATATGGGTTTTTTGGACAAGATCATAGGGGTTGATTATTTCCTACAAATGAAGGAAACCTTATTATTATATGAACATGAAAGACATTATATCTATTATATATTGTGACATCATTGGATTCATAATAATTTTTTATCAGATAGGGATGTATGGTTTACATATCATTTTTTTGGAAGAGTTTTTGTAGGGAATTGGGTTCATAGGTACTTCTGAGCATAGTATACCACCCTTAGACTGATGTCTCATGAAATTTCACTATAAAATTATAGAGGTAATTCATAGATGTTCATAGTTAATTTAAGGGGATATTTAGAGAAGAACATACTCTTATTTGAGTTTCCATACAAGAATAGCTATTTGATGATGATAGAGATGGAACTTTATGAGGCTGTGTACAATAGGCCATGTCAATCTCCACTGTTCTATTTCGAGGAATTTTGGATTGATTTACTCAGACCTCTTCATAGTTAGGAAACTTTAGATCATGTACAGTTGATTCGTAAATGGATGTCCACAATATAGTCTAGAATAAATTCATACACAAATCTTCATTGAAGACCTCTGGGGTTCGATAATAGGGATTTGTTCCTTTTACATATCTCATAAAGTCTAGGAAATTAATGGATCATGAGATTGGGTAATCTTTCATATCAATATGTTATTCCATTCAAAATTATAGAGGGATTTGGTTTGGTAGAATATTGGTTGAAGTTACCTCATAGATATTTATCCATGCCCAAAATCATCTATATATCTCATCTGTTCTGTTATCACTTAGACCCATATCACCATTTTCATCCAGATGAGGTTGAGCTAAATAAATTTATCCATTGAAAAACATATTATTAGTATTGTTTATAGGATAACGAAGGTTATCTAAGGCTAGATAATTCATCTAGTATGGGTTTGGTGGAAGCATGGTCATCTATAGGATGAGGCTTTTGAGTGGGAGGAAGATATAAGTTCTCATTTGCTGGATTTATTCATAGTCAATTAGGGACAACCCTTGTAAGGGTAATTTGGGATCAAATTTATTTTATGGCGGAGTATAATAAAATATTAGGTTTTCTTATGAGGTAAGAGTCTTGTTATTTATAGTTTAAATCCTTGTTTTTGAAATTTTTTAGTTTATATTGAGTTCACAAAAGTTTTGATGGTTTCTAAGGCTTGTTTAGAGATTGGATGCCTTGTTATTTGAAAAGGAAGATGGTCAAACCATTAGTAGAAATTGTGAGACCCATGCTATATGATTATGAGTAATCATGCAGGGATATAATGATGGGTAACAGATAGACACAACATTTGATGAAATCATTCCTCAAATAGAACAAACACATGCATGATCCCTGTAGTTTTTGATATAGGATTAATGCATGGTTAGCACATGGTTTGCCAAACAGTATTCCATGATTGTGTAAGGTTCCCCTTATGTTAGATAGGGGAACAAGGATGGGGTATTGTTTTCCAACTGGATAGTGAAACTGTGAAACCCAATGATTTGGTTAAATGAAAAAAAATTCTTTTAAAATCCTTATAACAGAAATTTATTTTTTCTTCCTCTGGTGGAGAGACCACTCATGTTACGAGATCTATTGACTCTCAATTGATTGTCTTGCCTCCCATTTCTCTATTTAAACTCAGAATAAAATATAATCTAACTATTTAGATCAGTTCCACTGTGTTTTTTTGTTCGTCATGTGTTATTATTCACTTCTATTTATATCAACAGCATTATTTAGTTTCAAGCTAATATTCCATATTTCCATGATTTTAGAATGTTCTTTGTTTTTTCTTGATCTGAAGCAAATAATAGGTTTATATTAGATTATTTTTGTACCATGTGTATACAGTAGGTGGTCTACATCTTTTACCTTATGGTTTGGTGGTTTATTACTCATCTTTACACTGTAAAACAAGTTGTAATTTCTTGTGTTGACCTAAAATTAATTAAATTTCTTGATATAATTGTTGGGACTTATTTAAAAAGCCCACCTAGTATATTTGTTATTTTTAGTTCTTGTTATATCCAACCTAGGAAATACATGTGGTATAACTTTTTATGTATCTTATGTTATAACACCCTGTTGTGTGTGTCTGAGATCACTGATTTTAGTGGGATACCTAATGAGAACTTAATGTATTTTTAAGTGTTTAGGAACCTAGTTTACATATTTAATTGTAAATGAAAGGAATGAATTTAATTTAATTAATAGGAGAAGGTTTTTACATCATTTTCATGTGATGGTATTTGTTTTAAATATATTATATGGAATTGATAAATGAGTTAGATGAACTCATTAGTTGTGAATAATTAATTAATTTTTTATGAAATGAAATAGGTAGTTGATTCATTGGATGAGCTCTTTGGATCCTGATTCCATGACATTCCATTGAAATTTATACTCTAGGAATATTTTTTGTATTAGTGGATGTCATTGACCTATTTACTCCTTTGATCCTAATTATGTAGGATACCACTGGCCTTACTTCCCCTTGGATCCAAATTTATTGGAATTGAATTGGACATGCTATGTTAATATGCTCCATTGACTCCACCCAAGTCTTTACCGAGTTTCCATTGAGATTCTCCTGGGATTCGATGAGGGTGCCTCTGTCTTTTATACCTGGGATCAGACTCTTTGTGGTCTGAAACAATATTACACAGCGTGGACACTGTCGATGTTATGCTTTTTATTACCCATCGAGGCTAATGTGGATATGTTTATATGCTTACAAATAGCTTAGGATTGGGTATCCATTTATAGTTGTTAGACTGGAAATTATCACACAATATTATTAATGATTTATTAGTGAATTTTTTATGGGATCATGATAGTTTCTTACAGGGAGCCATGATTTCCAGTAAATTATTAAATTTTTATTTGGCACTTTACATTTATTATTGTTATACCCATGATATATTTCACACTTCTTCTATTTATATTTCACATAATGGACTTTTTATAGACACCATGGGTGTTAGGAAATGGTGTGTTATATCACACCCTATTTAGTCTTTTATTGGGTCCATGTATGGACTTCATGGATGTGGGTAGGGACTAGGAAAATCACCTATTGTTCTACTCTTGTATTGATACGTTATTAGGAGCAGTGGAGACAAAGACCATATATACTCAAGATCCTAGCTGGAGATAGCTCGATTTTTTTGTTTTGGTACTTATGATACATGTATAGAATTGGATTCATGTATACATGTTTTCCAGTTTTTTAGGGGCATTACATGATCATGATGTTGTATATGACTGATTATGGAATTATTTATTTATTATTGCTTGGTATGTTTATCTTATGTATGTCCAATTATTTTATCTGTATCAGTTATAAGATTGTTATGATTATTACCATTGTGCCACACTTTTACATGAGGTCATAGTCTTCCCACATACACACCCAATGCCCTCGCTTCTAGTTGGTAGCCTCTGGCATATAGCAAGGGGCCCATGAGGCCATGTGACCCACTAGCCCGAGACATTGTTTATTGGCTCCTATTCTGGGATGTTAAACATGATAAATTGTATTTAATGGTGATTAATTTTATTCAAAAAGTTAAAGTGTATCATAAGTGTGTAATGGTTGATATGATAAATGGTTAGCCATTATATTGATTGAAGTTAGCATTTTAATGATCCTTAATTCATTTTAAAATAATTTTTTACATTAAATAAAATTTAAAGTCTTTTCACAAACAATTGAAATCTATTTTCTTTGAACATAAATATACAATAATTGAATACAAATGTAAAAACATACACCATCACTAAAAAATTATAAATTTCCATTTAGTTATTTGGAAAAACATAATTTATAAAAAACATACTAATTTTAATTTTTTTAAAAATATTTAATTTAGTTTTTATACAGCTTACACAAGCACTACATCAATATTACATAAGTACTAAAGATAATTATACAATAACTAAAAAATAAAAATAAATTAATATCATAAAAAATATTCATTTTTAAAATAAATATTTTAGCAATTCATAACAACAATTTATTCCTATGGAAACATATTTCAAATATTAAAATAAATAGAGGTGAATTTTTAAATATAAATTAATTAAAATAATAAGAATGTTTTAATCAATAGAAAGTGGGGCCAAAATTCCATATATTTAAATATTGTATGTTTATAGTTGAAATACACCTATAAAATTAAAAGTGTCTATTTTATTTTCGGATCTTGATATATATTTCTTCATCATGTTGGACAAATTTTACACTCTAACATTGTAATAAATTTTTTATTGTGGTAATTTTTCATTGTGACTAAAATTGAAATAGACCATATTAACTAATTTAAAAAATTTAATCTAAAAATTGAAAACAATATTTAAGATGAAATTTACAATTATGGCTTAAAGTACATTTTAAAAAAGTTTATAAAATGCAATTACAAATAATTTTTTATAAATATCATTTTGAGAAATAAAATGAATTTATAAAATAATAAAAAATAATAGTGATTTATATAGAATTAATATGTTAATGATTCTCCAAATTGGTCATATATTACTCTAGAATCAAATTAAAAATATAATGAAACCATATAAATATTTTATTTGAATACAAGTATGTTTTTTTTAAAATTGATAGTTTTCACTATACAATCAAAAAACATTATTTTTATAAATATTACAAAAAGTAACTGTAAGATAATTTTTCTATTCTAAAATAATAAATGAAATTATTATTTTTCAAGTTAAGATTTCAATTTTAGATATTTTTCCTTTTAATGAAAATAAAATATATACACCAAAACTACGTTAATAGAAAATTTATCCTTTTAATCCAGAATTAATCATAACCATATTTGATTTCATTCTTATCATTCAAATTTATGAAATTATTTACTAGTATAAAATCCAAAATTTTGTTTTAGTAAAAATTTTCTTCATAAATTTTCTAACATGGTTACTCCTATTCATACCCACTTATCAAACTACTAGTTTATAATGTTCATATAAAAATAATAATATTTCTATAGCATATCGTTGCACATATAAGCCTAGTATTACTTACATAACAATGTATCCAACACAAAAATATTATTTCATATAAAATATTATAAAGTATCATGTTGTTAAATTAATGTTTCCATAATAAATGAGTCAAAACCCACATAGTTTACCATTTTAAAATGGGACATATAATACCATTTATGGTCATGTGAGAAGGGCCATTAAAATTCATTTTAATTTTTTTAGTCATTTCCAATAGGATGTATAAGATTAAATCTTATAGAGGGATCCTATATAACATAGTTTATAAGGCTCTAATACCATGTAGTTTGGGTTTTTCAATTTATGGTCATCTGAGGGGTCTTTTCCATGTAGTTTCTTGTCATCCTATAAAAATATTTTAATATGAATTTTAAAGTCATGTAGTTTGTAATACTTGGAAAAATGTGCCTAAAATGGTTTTTGTGGGGATTTATATTGGGGGACCTTTATGCTCCATTATTCTTATTGATAATGAAATAGAATAGGGTATATTCGATTATTCAATTTAGGAATGGTATCCCACCTAGAATATGAATCATATAATGATGCGTTTCCTATAAGTAATATGACTCTATTGGGAAAGGTTTATAAAAGGAAATATGGCCAATTTATGGATTATTTTATTATAGGAAACATGAACTATTTATGTATTCCTTTAATCATAAACATGGGTTGCCAAAAGGTGTTGACATCTGATGGTTTTATGCATAGTGGGAGAATCCATGGAAGTTATGACCAACTTTGAATTTAATCTTAAATCACATGTAATCATTTCACTACTTGATCATGAGATCATGTCGAATGAAAAATGTAGATTAATAGACTATAGTAATATACAATAACTGAAGGGATAGTGTTTTCAAATGTATTTTATAAATAATTTATAAGAAGATAATGAAAACCTCAAATTCTAATTATTATTTGAATGATGATTTGATGGATAATATTTCATCAAACTATCTTTATTATTTATTATTCAAGTATAGAATTCATCTAGTGATGATTCATATATTCACCAAAATCTCTGATCAATGTCGTCAAATCATTGTGTTCTAGTAGTATTGATCCTAATTTATTGTGTTGTTAATGCTTGACCACAACAATTATATTTTCAAATATGGATTACTTCGGGTTCTCTTTTTAAAACTATATAGTGATAGAAGGGAGAGATATTTATTGAATAATAAATATCCCTCAAGCTAAATTTATTAAGATATATCTCTAGATATATTTAAAGAAATATATATATGTATATATATCTATATACATTTATATATATATCTATCTACATATATCTCTAGATATCTCTCTTATCCATTGTACTCAACCAAAAAATCACTTTAGAAATGTGGTATATTGAAACAACACAAACTTTATGAATAATATTGATTTTTTGAAAAAGTGTCTTATGTTATTTTGTACTCAACAAAAATATATCTCTTTAATAGTAAAGTGGGTATAATTTGAAATGTGACCATTGGGATTTGTCCATTATATTATCATTGGTCAATATTACCATTGGTTAATATAACCATTGGAAACTTTACTATTAATAGTGATTTTAATGTTATAATTATTTTTTATAAGTAAAAATGTCAAAATAAAAATAATGCAGAAAGAAGAGTCAATGTCCACATCCAGTAGAGTCGTGTCACATGAATCCCTTTTTTTCAGAACATGGGAGGGAGGTAGTGTTACTGGAAATCACTCTTGACTAAGCCCAAGACAAGCTTAAAAATTTAAATCTTGTATGAAATCGCCTAAAATAGATGTTCAAGTTAGTGGAAATTACCACACGTGTGATGTTTTCTGAGCCACTGCAAAAATAATCACCATCAGACACCACACCCTTTAGTCATATAATGGTGTTATAAAGCGTTATGTTTCATCACCTTAATTACTTAATGTAGAATCCCTTTGTATAAATATACTTGTTATTCCATCATTTATGTTTTGAGAATATTTTTTCTTAAAAATATGGTGAATTTTATAAATGGATTTCTCGGACAGAAGTTGTACATTCTAGAAAAGAAATAATTATTATTATAAACTAACATATTATGAATAATGTCTATTTTAATTAAATAGTATGATTTAGACACTCTTATTTAAATTTCAATGATAAAAAATTTAATTTTTTAATGTATCAAAAATATTACTATGCAATTTCTATCTGCAATTAATTTTAATAATTAATGTTTTTTATATTTAAAATGTAAATTTATCATATTTAAAAAATATTTATGATAAAATAAAAATAATTTTTTAAATCATCATGTCGAACTTAAATTAGGTTGAATTTGTTTGAATTTCATAATATATTTTCTTTTTATGTCAATAGTAAAAATACAGTTTTTGAGTTGTCAATAGGATTAATTAAATCATAATGATGTATTATTTTATAAAACATTTTGTCGAATCTTTCAGATCAAAATAAAAGAATAAGTGTCCCAAGTGGCCAATATAAATGGAGAATATCATGGGAAATTCCATGGTTTTGCAAACACCACTACCAAGGTGTCCATGGAAATCAACAAAAAAATCCCTTACTTTTTTTATAAATACCAACCAATTTCTCCATTATATTCTATTAGTGATTCATAATCCACGATGATCTCATCATTTTACCTCCCAAGGGGTCCTTCCAAGGTTCCCACATGCACCCAAGGTCCCAATAATTTAGTTTTAGGATTTAATCTTCATGGTAAGGGAAATAAAAATATCTATTCTTCATTTCAAGTTCCTTTCATATGTGGTATATCATTCAAATATCCTTACTATTTTTTTTATTTCCAATTTTTTATCCAATTACTATATAAATAGAATTCTATTAATGGGATACCCTTTTCCCCTCTCTTTTTCATGTTTTCTAAAACCATATTTCATACCTGTTATGCTACTGAATTTTATTCTCAACATTTCTCTCTTTTTCACAAGATTTTTTTATTTTTTTATGTTTATACACAATCCTATTTCTATTCATGGGGAATTCACTGAGATGTAAAAGGGATTTATATGATTTTGGAATCGAAATACATAAAACCCTAATTCACATTAAAGGGGTTATAGAGGACATAATGTTCATGTTTTTTAGCACTCTTTAAAATGCCATGATTTTGATTTTAAACCTGTTTATTTTATTCTCCATGAGTTATTTGTGAGATGTATGATTTTGATCAATGTGGTTCACCTAAAAATTGAATCATATTAAGGGTACCCCCGGATATCTCTCCAATGCATTGTGTTAATTATTTAATCTCTAGAGATGACATTTTTTTATGATACCTTAGTGATCAATGTTGGTAATTTTTAGGATACCTCAATGACAAACCTTAGTGATATAGTTATGAAAGTATAAAAGAATATTTGTATCCAAATTTACATTTTATGATTCATGTTATTTTATTTATGATATTACTCATATTCTCATTTTCATTCCATAATGATATTATTCATTTTCAAATTTAATTTTCTCAAGATTTCATCTAAACGGTTTCCCTTACATTCCCCTTACTGAGCCTTACACCCATCCTTTCCTTTTATGTTTTTCCCCAGGTTATTAGATTTATTAATTTTACTTAGTGTGTACCTATGAGGAATCCATTCATTTTTATTAAAATAATGTTTTATGTTTTCTGGTACAGTGTTCCTTATTTCAATGAAACTAATCTTTACAAGAAATTATTTTTTGTATAATAAAATGAATGTTTATTTATGAAAAAGGTGGGATTCTATAGTTGGTATCAAATGATGATTAATTTATTTGAAGAAATATGGATTAAAAAAATTAGAAATAACCCTGTTAAAACATTTGTATATAGAAAATCATCATGGTATTTTGGTGAAATATTAAGTGGTTTATGAGGAAAACATCCCTATATATATAGATAGAAGTGGATCTTGATTCAGTACAGATGTACCTATGCATAAAAAATCTGACAAGGTGTGACATGCCTAAAATGGGGTAACTAGCTGCACGATAACATTTCATGTTTTACTACTGGTTTGACACTCCTTGGGGATATGTTTGATTAAGGACAAACTTTTTATTAACCATTATGAAGGAGTTATAGAAAATATAATTGTTGGTAAAGGATAACATTTTTATGCTAGATTATTGAATACATGAAAATATTTTACAATTATAAGCTTATTAAATGAAATACAATTCTCACTATGGTATTATTATTTATGAAAATGGTGGTAAATTAGAGAAACCATGTAAACAGTGAGGTTAATGGACTAGGAACATACAGCCTTCCGATGGAAGCTGGAATGGAAAACTCCATGAGAATGATGAATCCACTAACTCGAGTTATGTGAAATAACATGAATCAAGCTGAGATATTGGATTCACCATGAATGGATCAACTTTCTATTGATTCCATTATGTATCAACAACAACCTCATTTTTATGGATCTACTGACCCATTGATTTCTGAATAGTGGATAACCGTCATAGAAAGTATCTTTTTTGTACTGTATTGTTCCGAACTGGAGAATATCACCCTGGCTATGTACCTCCTAGTGGGATAATCTGGTTTTTGGTGTAAAGTGGTAAAAAAAATCCATGAGGGGATATTGAAGCTATGGAGTGGGAAGAGTTCATGGGATCCTTTTTTAAAAACTATTTCTGTCATTAAATTTAAACAAAATGGATAAGGAATTCCTATAGGTTAAATAGTTGGAAAATGAATCTTATAGAATCTATGAGACAAACTTCACAATACCTTCCCATTACACAACTAGCTTTGTCATTGACCCTAATGGGAAGGTTGGTAGATTCTTCAGTGGAATAAGAACTCATCTACGAAATTCTCTATTCAACTGAGACTGCGACAGTAGTGAGGAGATCATGAGGAGTGATATGAATGTTGATTTATAGTTTGGAGGGATGAGATGGGCTCATTTATCAAATGAAAAGAAGATATTTTTGGAGGAAAACATGGGGGATGGTTTGATTAAGGAAGAGAATAAAATCACATGAAACATTCCACATGAAACAGATGTGGGAAGAAGCATTTAGGGAACTGCTTTCTCAGGAGTAGGAAATGTTACAGGTGTAGAAGCGATAGCCATATTTTTCAAAACTGTCACAGTGAGGTGAAGCCTCAATTTCTAAACACTAATGAAAAATGGAAAATGGTTTAGTCACTACCTAAATTCTAATGCTTCAAGTGTGGAAAACTCATGAACTATTATAATCCCTGTCCAAATAATAAGATAATGTAGGGAAATTACCATAAACCTCAGCAAAGTCCACGATATCATGATCATGCTTTTGATTTCATGAAAATTGAAATTGAATCTCCAAATTATGTGGTGGATGGTAATCTCATTTATTTATAAAAACAAGAAACTAATTTTTTTTATTATGGTTCAACCCATTCATTTACTTCCTCCTTGTTTACAAATAAGAACGGATCAATAACTAAATTGATAGAAGTAGAACAATCAGTCAAGACTCCTAGAGGGATTATCCAAACATACACATTGTATAGAAACTATATTATTCACATTGGTGAGAATAATATCTTCATAAATCGATTACTCATTCCGATGATGGAATTCTACATTATACAAGGGATGTATTATTTCTCAAAGTATAATGCTATGATCAACAGATGAAGCAATGAAATATATGTAGTCTTTAAAGGACATCCTATAGTTCTTTAATTTAGATATATCTTGACCTGATACTTTTCTAGAATCAACACCCATAGCTTCTTTACCAAAATTAAAAGTGAAGATTAAGAATGAAATCAATGAATACAAATTTAGAATATACCTATAGTTCATGAATAAAATTATGTATTTCTTGAGGAGTTACAAGGAACTCCACCATAAAGAGTGGCATAGTTTTCCATTAAACTCATGCTTAGATCCAAGACAATATCAAAGACCCCATTTAGAATGGAATGTGTTTAGTTAGATAACATATGAAACAAATCCAAGATATTTGGGATAATAGGGTTCCTCATACAAGTATGTATCATTATATAGCACCTATTCTCTTTGTGAAGAATAAATATAGATCAATGTGGTTATGCATTGGTTATAGATAACTTGACATGACCACAATGAAGAAAAAGTACCCTCCTCCAAGAATTGTTGATTTATTTGACCAGCTTTATGGGGTTCAATTATTCCCAAAGATTAATATTCAATCTGGTTATCATAAATTGATGGTGAAAAAAGAAGATATTCACAAGACCACCACTTGGTCATGATATAGTAATTATGAGTTTTCTGTTATTCCATTCGTCTTGACTAATTATCCTTCTATTTTTATGTATTTTATGAATATAGTATTTACGTACTATCTTGATAACATTATTATAGATTTCATTGATGATATTTTGATATATTCCAAAATTGAATAGGATTATGAGGATCGTCTAAGGGTCATATCACAAATTCTATTGAAGGAGATACTATTTGGAAAGTTCTTAAAATGTAATTTTTTGATACAATAATTTTCACTCTTGGGAAACATTGTAACAAGTGAAGGAATCGTAGTTGATCCTTCCAAGAAAAAGGTTCTAGAGAAGTGGCCTCATCCTAATATAGTAATTGATATTTTTATTTTCCTTTGTTTAGAAGGATATTATATGATTTTTTTGAAAAAAAATCACAACTTTCTAATCCACTAAACAAATTAACTAAAAAACTGGTTAAGTACATCTTGAAAGAGGGGGTGTGAGGAAAGTTTCGAAGAGCTGAAGAAGAGATTGGTTGCTGTACCAATGTTAGCTCTACCCTCTATCATAAAATGATTCATTTTTTTACTAATGTATCATTGAAATGTATTGGGTGCATCTTCCTGAAACATTACAAGGTGATTGCATATTCATCTCGATATTTGAAGCCTCACGAGAAGAACTATCATATGCATAACCTAGATTTGGATGCAGTTATTTTTTCTCTGAATATATGGAGGCACTATCTTTATGGGGAGAAATATGACATATACACATACCATCATGGTTTGAAGTATATTTTCACATAAAAATAATTAAACATGAGACCAAGGAGATGGTTGGACATATTAAAGACTATAACAATTCATTTCATTTTCACCCTAGAAGAGAAAATAAATCCACTAATTCAATATGTAGGAAAGACCATGTTGTGCTATAAATGATGATGACTCAAGTATGTCCTTTGACCAATTACCTACTAAATATAGAAATGGGAATCGTAAGGGAAGGTACATCATCAACACTATCCTAAATGATTTCTCAACCATCATTACTTGATAATTTAATGAAATATCAAAGATAATATCTTTAATTAATGAATAAGTTAGAGTCTTTGAATAATTGGAATCTTTTTAAGTTCAATATTGATAAAGAATGTGTACATAAATATTGTACAAGGCAAGTTGTACCCTATATTCTATAAATAAAGAATGATCATATGGATAGAACTAATAAATTGAATTTCTCTACTAATCCTAAAATCACAAAAATTCATAGGTACCATTAATGATATTTATTGGTGGGATAACATGAAAAGAGATATCTCAATATACACTACAAGGTACATAGGGTGTCTACAAGTGAAGGCAGAGAGACAACTTCCTAAAGGTGTATTACAACCACTACCCATACTCGCATGGAAGTGGGTAAATATCACTATGGACATTATCACTGGTATCTGGAAAACACCCCAAGGAAACAATATGATGTTGGTTATAATGAATTTTCTCACCAAGACTATCCATTTTATAGCAATTAGGGATGATTTTTCCCTTGACCAACTTTCCATGATTTACATAAAGAATGTGGTAAGGATATATGAGATACCTCTCTCTATATTATCTTATCATTATCAAATGTTCAAATAAGAATTTTGTAGAAGTATTCAACATGATATGATTATCTAATTGAATTTTAGTACGGCTTATCACCCACAAAATTATGGTCAATCAGAAAGGACTATTCAGAAACTCAAGGACATGCTAAGAACATGCTTACTATAATTTATTGCTTAATGGTATCAACATCTCCCATTATTTTACTTCTCATACAACAACAACATACATTGATTATACAAATGACACCCTAAGAATATATATATGGGATGTGATGTAGAGCTACTACATGTTGGGACATAGTTGGTGAGAGAGAGTTTCTTGGGCCTGATCTTTTACAATAGATGACAGAAAAAGTTTGTTCCATCGATGAACACATAATGGATGCTCAGGTATTTTAGAATATCAATTCTAAAAACCATCTAAAGGACATTGAGTTTGATATTAGTGAAAATGTGTTACTTAGAATTTCACCTTGGATGAGAGTAATGTGGTTTGAGAAGAAAGGAAATCACATTCCCTAGTATATTGTAGCATATGAAATCATTGATCACATTGGAGAAGTGGCTAATAGTCTTGCACTTCCTCCAAATCTAACTCAAATTAATTATGTATTACACATATCTATTTTTAGGAAGTACATACCTAACCCTTCACATGTATTGAATTATGAAGTGGAACAATTGGAAAATGAACTCTCTTTTGAGGAGCATCCACTTGATATCCTAAACTTTAGAGATAGTGTTATGCAAAATAAGACTATCTACCTCATTAATGTAGTTTAGAGGAACCATAAATATGAAGACCCCACATGGGGACCATGGGAGAAAATGAGGCAGAAGTGCCCACACATTTTCATATCCAAGGGAAAGATATGAAATTTTGGGGATGGAATTTCGTAATGGGGGAATAATGTAATGACCTAATCTTTTTGAAAAATATTTATCATTTGAATTTTTTTATATTATTTTTCACTCAACATAAATATATATCTTTAATATTGAATTGAGTTTAATTTGAAATGAAATCATTGAGGTTTGACCATTATATGATTGTTGGTCAATTATGACTATTGGTTAATTATGATTGTTGATCTATATGACCATTTGAAATTATACTCTTAGTAATTATTTTAATGTTATAATTATTGTTATAAGTAGTAATATAAAAGGAATATTATTGCCGAAAAAAAATTCAATGACCTCATCAAGTAGTGTCATGTAATATGAATCCCATATATCAGAACCCGGGAGGTAGATAGTTCTATTGGCCTTATATTTTGATCAAAATAAAGATGAACTTCAATGTGGTAATCATGAATGAAGTCTCCTATAAGAGAAGTTTATTTTAGTGTAAATTACCACTTAGTTGACGTTATATGATACAAGCTAAGAATCCATCACCATCGTACATCTCACCCTTAGGCTGTATGAAGGTGTTATAAGGGGTTATGTTTCAAGGCCTTTGTTACATACTTTATAATATTTTTTTATAAATATGATTTTTATTCCATTACTTCTATTTTGAGAATAGTTTTTCTTAAAAATATGTTGAATTTGATGAATTGGATTTTTGGAAAGAAATTTTACATTGTTGAAAATATTCAATTCCTAAATTAAAAAAATATATTATGAATAATGTTTATTTTAATGTAATTTATGATTTAGACACTCATATTTCAATTTAAATGAAAAAAATAATTTTATATTTTTTAGGTGTTACAAATTTTACTATGAATTTCACTATGAATTTTCTACTAGATATTTTTCTTAATAAATAGTTATATTTATATTTCAAAGATAATTTTTTCATATTTAAATTTTTTTTTGATAAAATGAAAATCATTTTTGAAGCCAACATTTCTAAATTAGGATGGGGTTAATTTATTATAATTTTATATTTTATTTTGATTTTCGATAACTTGTAAAAATAGAATTTTTAATTTTTTGGTATGTTTAATGACATAATAATGATATATTATGTAACGGAAATTTACTGTAGACTCTTTTGAATTTAAATAACATAATAGGTTTCCTGGGTGGCCAATACCATGGGAATATACCATGGTAAAGCCAATAGTTTTTCAAATACCACTACAGAGGTGACCAAGGTAATCAATAAAAAATATATCACTTTTTTTATAAATACCCAGTAATTTATTCATTATCCTTCATCAAATATTCATACTATATGAATACATTATATTTTTAACACCATATAAGTCCGCCCAAGGATTTATCGAGCCCAAAGGTCCCAATCATCGAGTATTATTAGTTACTCTTCAAGGTAAGGGAAATCTCAATTTCTCTTTTCCTTACATGTTCCCTTCCTATGTTGTATATTTATAAAATTTCCTTACAATGTTCTTATGTTAATTTTGTTATAGAACATTACATTATTAGTATTGTTTTATGAATGGGATTCCCTTTTCCCCATTTTTGTTAATGTTTTCTAAAACCATGTTTCGTACATATTTTTCTACCGAATATTGTTCTAAAAATCTATCTCTTTTTCTCATGAAATTATTTTATTTTATTTATGTGAATACCCAACCCTCTTTTTATTTTAGGGGTATCCAAAAATATGTAAAAAACAATTTATCTAATTCTGTAATTTACATACATAAAACCCCATTCACATTTTTTTGTTTATAAATGACATAATGATCATATTTTTAATATTATTTTAAAACACTATGATTTTGATACGAAACAAATATATTTTATTATATACGGGTTATTTATGAGATTTTTTGGTTATGATCTATGTGAATAGAATGAAAATTAATACATATTATGGGATCACCCTAATATTTTTCCAATGCATTGGGAAAAAACTAATCTCTATATATGACATGTTTTACGATACCTTAGTGAATAACATTGATAATTTTTATGACATCTTGGCGAAAAAACATCATGATCTGATTATGAATGTGTAAAAAAATGTTGTAGAAAAATTTCCATGTTATGATTCATATTATTTTATTTAATATGTTCCTCATATTTTTATTTTAATTCCATAATGATATTCTTTATATTCTTATTGAATTTCTTCAAGATGACATGTAAATTGTTTCCCTTGTTTTCCCTTACAAAGACTTATGAACACCAATTCATTTGGTGTGTGCCCCCAAGTTATTATACGAATTAAATATAACTATGTTGATATTGTGAATAATCCATTCAAATGCATTAAAATCGTGTATTTTTGTTTTCATGTATAATTTACATTATTTCCTTAAAACTAAACTTAATAAGATCTTATGTTTTATAAAATGTAATGAAAGTTTATGGATGAAAAAAGTGGAATGGATTATATATTTTTATATAATTAGATATAACTATACATTAATTATTATAGGTATGTGTTTGAAAATTTTCACACAATGCCTCAAACATTTATAATATTCTTAATCAACTCCATTTCCTTCAATAATAATAATAATAATATTAATCAATTGAAATGTGCATCACATTGAAATATAAATAAATTTCAATTATTTCTAATTTGACTATTAAAATATTATTTCATTCTCTCAAAAACATTTATCAAACCTCAAGTAATGACTATTTTATTAAATAAATTTCATTTCATTCTTTGTATGATAAATATAATAAATATTATATTCTCTAAACAAGAAAAGAAATTATTATTTATTATTTTACTCACTTTTTACATTCAAATTACATGATATTAACTTATTGTGATGAATAAAACCTAATTAATAATTATTTATTCTAACATATTAAATTAAATACATGAATTTAACTATGATTTTGGATACACATAGAGTGTGACCCTCTAGGACTCCTTCTTAGTGGCATTAGGCATAACCGAATAACTTCTAAGGTTAGTGTCTAGAAATAGACCAAGAAACCATAGAGAAATATTTTATTTCACAGTGATAAAAAAGTATTATGAACACATATTGTGTAATATAGTACTTGTAGTGTGATAAATCTCATCAAACAGGGTGCATGCTAGTTTCATCAACCAATATAATTCATTTATATTTCACTAGCTTTCAAAAAATGATCTCACCCACTGAACATTAGGGCCATAGATATATACAAGAATCTCTATGAAAACAAATGGCCTAAGATATCATCTTTAGTTATTGGATAGAAGGTATAAATACTTTCACACAATATTCATAATATAATATTACTCATGATACACCTGATATAACCTACATGGTCACAAAAATATTTCCTTAAGGTTTTCATTAATACATATAATTGTGTGTGTCTTGATATCCATTAATGATAATCATAATGCATATGGATCAATAAAAAATTCCATATATAATAATATATAATGACACATAGAAATGTTAATTTATAATTTGATGGGTCTGTTCTCATAACCTCCAATATTTGAGAATACCATGGGAGAACACTATGATATGGTGTCTCAGTGTAGTAAGAGGCTCATACCCATAATAGCATGTATCTTCAGTGTCCCATCAGACAATATGATCCATATATAGAACAAGATTCAAAAATAATTTAAAGGAACCTCTAGGTTCTCATTATAATAGGTAACTTCTACACCCTTTCATTGTGACATATATTCTTATGAAATTATCACATACAAATATAAAAAAAATAAAAAAAATAACTTGATAAGAAATCGTAAATAAAACATTTAATAATGTATTAAATAGGTTTTTTCTAGGGCACCAACTCCAACTTTCACTAGAGCTAACATACAATATCATTGAATCCATAATCATTCACATGAAACTCATGCCTATGCTGAGATAAAGCCTTGCTCAAGTGGTATTCCATTTTCCCTCTATATATACTATGATCATTATAACATCACCTTATTTAGAAAAATATCTCCTGATATTAAACATCTGATGTATGTGTTTTATCATTTGGTATATCCTTGGTTCCTTAGAGAGATCCATCGTAATAGTATTATCATAGTAATCTGTGGTATTTTCTTCACTTATAGGATCCACATCCAACTATTGGAAAACATTATGAATCCAAACTCATTCCTTAGCTATATCCAAAGTCCTGATATACTCAAACTCCACTATAGAATCTATAACAACTGGATGCATTGAACTCTTCTAGATCATACCTCCTCTTTAGATAAAAAATATCTATCCATACAATAACTTTATATCATTATAATCATTACAAAATCTATTATCCACATAAATCTGGATTACTATCTCATTTTCTCCTCCATACACAAGGATCATATCCTTAGTTATCCTCAGATACTTAATTATATTCTTGACATTGCTCCAATGTAGGTCTCCTGTATTGGCTCAATATCTACCTAAAATTCTCAAAGTATAAAAAAAGCCTCATACATCAAATGGCCTATATTATAGATATTATCCCTGCATTTTATGGGTTATTACTCATTCTCTCTATTTATTATTGTGTATGAGGACATATTTTCATAGAAATATATATAAAATGAGACATTGGAACCAATCCCTTCTTGGATTGTTCTATATTTATTCTTTTCAGTGTCTGCTATATGTATGTACTCTGACATAGCCCAGGAAACCACTTATATCTATCTAGTATTATCTCAATCCCTAAATTGTAGGTCTCCTCACGAAATTACGTCATGGAGGAAAAGGTGATCATCCATTCATTAAAATTTTATATGGCCAGTATATTATTTCCAATTAGTAATATGTCATAAACACATTCTACAAAGAAAATAACCATACTCCCACTTATTTACTTGTAAACACATAGATCACATTAGTTATTAATGAAACAATTTTTTTTAAGGATCCACAAAATAAAATGATCCATGAACTAGATTATCCATTTAATCTATATAAGGATATCTACAAATTATATACATTTTTTTGAATTTTTTGGAGTCACAAACACATCAATTTAGGTCATATAAACATCCTCTTGATGGTACCCATTAAATAATGCATTATTTTCATCCAATTTTTTAATCTCATATTCAGGGAAATCTATTATGGAAAATAAAATTTCGATTTATCTAAACATGGAATTTGGGGATAATGTTTCATCATAATCAATTACATAAAATTTTATAAACCCTTTATAGTATCTATGATTTATTGGTATTAAAATTAAATTCAACTTCCATCTTTCTCATGAATAACCATATAAACCTAATTCATTTTTAACAAATTAGTGGATCGATCAAAAATAAAACATTTTTTTCGAAACATGTAATCTATCTAAGAATTCATAGATTCTTTCTATCTTCAATATTTTGATCTCTTTACTATCTCCTTGTAGGAAATAGTATCATAATAGTGAAACAAAAATTATTCACTATCATCAATGACTAAAAAAACATAACCCTCATATTCATAGACCTCTCTAGCACAACTACGTAGAAATTTTGTTTCAGGAACATTTATTTCAATGGTGATGTGTGGAATCAGTTATTTTACCAACGATTTGTATCTTGTAAATCAGCTTAACCGAATTCAATATTTCTCCCACTATCCTCTATGAGATGTTCTCCTTCTCAATAAAAAATAGTCTTTCTTAAAATAGATAATTTCTCATCACAATGGTGGAATAGATAGTATCCCCTTGTTTCCATAGCATAATAATTATATATAAACATCATGAATTTTGGTGATAGTTTATTACTTGACCTATCACTACTAAAAAATAAACATCTACCATGGACCTATAGCCACGGTTTATATCCTAGAGCCACAATTATAATACTGAGTCTATAGGTCTCTTTTTTGTGGCCTATAGCCATGATTTTCAAAATTATGGCTATATCCCACAACTCTAGCCAATGTAACATGACCTATAGCCACAGTTTTTAAAACCATGGCTATATACCATTTTTTTAAGACCTATAGCAACGGTTTTCAAAAATTATGGCTATAGGGTCCCAATGCTACCATGGGAAACAAATTCCCGCATAATTGTAGGTGGAAAGGCTTACTACAATGGTTTTTTGGATATTGCCAAATTTTTTATTAATATATATATCATAATATATACATATAAACATGAAGAATTTGACGATGTAGTGGTGAGTGTCGCAGTTTTGTAAACGGGGGTTGTAGGGATTGAAACTCGGGGGGAACATTTTTTATTTAGGCTATTTCCTCGGTTTTCCATGGCAATATCCATGGTTAAAACCATGGAAATAGATTCCTATCGCCCCGGATTAAACTGTGGCTATAAGGAAACTGCCACCATGGTGAATTTTGAGGCATATTTCCATCGTTTTCAAAACTATGGCACTGGGAATCTACTGTCACTATTAAAACTTTGGCAATAATTCAAGACCTATTGCCACGATGATAGAGGCCATGGTTGGCCAAAATCATGGCCATATCCTACAACCATGGATTTGGGGCCTATTTCTATAGTTGTGAACCGTGGCAATAAGACTTCTTCTAGTTGGGCATCCTTAACATATTCCTCACATCCCCAAGCATGAACATTTAAAAAAACATGTTTTTTACACTCCACAACTCAATGGGAATATTATTTTCCACTTTGTATGATATTCAGTTCAGTGTGTATAATGTCATGTGTAATGAATATCCCCAATAGGATAATGGAAAAAATCCATGACTGATCATAATCTCTACCATGTAAAATAAGTTACAGTTCCTCCTTTTACAAACACCATTCCTCTTTAGCATTTAAGGTGGGGTGATTTGGTATAAAATACCATAAACACATAGAAAGTTGATAAAGTATGGGTTACAATATTCACTACATTGATCCATCCATTGTTTCTTTTTCTTCGTATAAAGATAATTCAGAACTTAATTCCTAAAAATATTGAACTTCCCAAATGATTTGGGATTATACCTCATTAAGTATATGTAATTGTGCATGTTTAGGTCAAGTGTAAAAGTAATAATGTTTGAGTATCCACCTCTAGACTCTACTTGAAATATTATACACACATCAGCATGTACTAATTCTAAACTCTCTATGGTCCTTTCACCATAGCCACAAAATGGTTGTTTTGTAAATTTACCATGTAGAACACTTTGACATTTTCAAGTCTCTTAAGCTCAAAAGTTTCTAAATAACCATCTTGATATATATTCTTCAGAAGCTTCTATTTTACATGATCGTGTTTGTGATTCCATAAAATTGTTTTATACGATATATGTATATTTGTTTTTTTTCAATTTTTAATATTTGTTTTTTGTAATTTAGTATATAAAGACCATTGATCAACTATGACATACCATAATATATGCTATATTTATAAAATAGAAACCATTGTTTCCAATTATGAAAATAAAACTATTTATATCAAAATAAGAAATGGATATTATATTATTAGTAACACTAGGTACATATTAATAATTATATAAATCCAAAATCGTTTTTTAGCAATGTGATATAGTTCTATCCAACAGATAGAGAAACCATCCTTACTCAATTGGTATCCATATATCCACCTCAATTCGGTAAAATTTTGAAATATATTTGGTACCTATATTTGGATATAAATCTGACCAAAAAGGGAAGTATCTAATACACATCTTGTAGATATGGAATGATTACACTCAATAATGAACACACATGAAGGTTACACTTTCTTCCTTGGATGGGTGCAATTAATCTTCCATTTTCCCTTCTTGTGACATGAAAAGAATATAATTTCATGTTCCATTACATACATCTATATCTTCTTCTTCAAATAAAGATGGTTCTTGGGATCCTTAGAGTTGGAATGACCCTTTAGTTCATTTTTGTTATTCTAACTCTTGTTATTCTGTTTAAAGAATTTTTTTTCCATTACTTGTTTCTTTATCGACTTGTATAGTAGGTGTAATACATTTTGAAAGTGTCTTATTGTTATTTCTCATATTATAATTAAAAAAAATTAGTCTATGTTCTTGGTAGTGAGGAATAAATGTGATCTATAAATACATCATTAGGGATCTTAAAACAAAAGATGTCTAGGGGATCTATGTATCCAACCATCATGACCACATGAGCCTAAATTGGTGATGACTATCTAAATATACATGTGATTAATGCATTGATATCTCATGTATATATAATATATATATATATATATATATCTTGATTGAAATTCTTGAGGTCAAGAATGATGTTATTCCCATCCATATCTATATATCTCATTAAAGGATTATTTAATATGAAGAGTAACATGAAACATTAGAATTACACAGAATTTCCCACATGATTCAAATATAGAGACACTTATTCCTCCTTAGCCTCTTTGTAAATGGATTATGACATAAGGGATTCAGTACATACAATTTCAATTCATGGTGAATTATAATGTACCATCACCTATACAATTCCTAGAAATTTATGTTTTTGATAAGGTTATCTCTATAAAATATGGATATCCATTATCATTTTAATGTCATTTTGTTTTTCATTCCTACAAATTAAGATCATATAATTAGAACTTTTTTAGATTACCAAAATATATTAACTTATTTAAAATGAATTACATTCCATTAGTCTGACACTATTTTTTGAAAAATAATATCCATTTCCATTAGTATTTTAATATCTTATAACTTAGGTGTGCTAGTGGAATTGATCTATCTTCCCAATCTCATAACATAAACAAGGGCACATTAAGCTACATTAAGGGTTTTAGGTAGGCATAACATTGTGACTACATTAACTCGTAGTTCCCTGATCTGGTAAGTGGACTCCCCAGTCCTGAATTATTGATTAAATGATTTCATAATCACATTAATCTTAGTTAATAAAAGTAATTCCCGGTCATTCAAATCTTGATATAAACTAGTTTAATTCAACTCAAAACTCAACAATTAAAGTATCCATGATAATGGAAAACATCCCATATTGGGTTAGTCAATAACTTTTAACTATGATGTCATGTTTACATAAGTAGTGGAAGTAAATACCAAATTATTATATTTTTTGTTGTATTTTCTGCCCATTATGCATAAAGACCAATTTACCTTTACATTATTTTTTAATATGGAGTGAATTTTACTTTTGTGATTAACGATTTTTGGTAAAAATATTTACATAATCTGGTTATATTTTATTCCATCTAGAATACTTGTTAACTTGTTTATTAGGTGATCTCCTAGAATTCAAAAAAATAAACAAATAACTATAGAACTGATAAAAATAAACTATAGGTGGAATGATCATGAGATTCCATGATGGTCATTTATGTGATATATGATAAAATAATCCTTGAACCTAGGGGAAAACAACCTTGAATCATTATGTTTTTCATCTTATAGTATTCCTCTTTTTCTCTTATGTATCACTTTTTTTGGTTTTTCCTCAGTTCGAGTACTTAAACCATCTCCACTCATCTGGGATCTCCCTACATATATAATTAGTTTCTCACACATAGGTGAGGGGTTCCAATTGATTGGATAAAGGGGGATAAGATTAAATAAATTATGGGAACACAATCCCTTAAATAATAAGTTAGGGGGATAATTCTCAAGATTTCATTTTAATGTAATTAAAATAAACCAATCACATACAAATGTCTGGTCTAATCTTTTCATTATCCACACATCAACATGTAGTGATTATACATTTTGAATCTTGTTATCTATTACATTGATTCATTCTTTATGTAGAACAATGAACCACGAATTAATCTAATTAATTATGTATTTCCAAATTTCATACAAGCATCCTTAACTTATCATCATCTATAATTTTAAAGAAAATTACTCTCATTTAAAATTAATTATGTATACAAGGGTATTTGGAGGAAAACTCACGTGTTCATAAAAATTTTATATTGGAAATTAATTTAATATAAAATTTTCTATACTATTGAATAGAATATATTGTTGAAAAATGAAACTTAGAAAACATAATAATCTAGTTTAATTATAAATTTAATAATTATTTTTTTGAAAATTTGGGAACTATATAAGAAGAAAACTATACTGCATGTACTTGTATTTTTCCTCTGTCAACATCATTTCAGTCCACATGACATGTATCTAATACACAACACACATTGGAAATTCCATGTACTATCCATATAAATAATCATTTCTAATCATTAATTAATTACCAATTATTTTATCTATAATGAAGAAAAAAAGAGACAAAATGGTATATTATGAGAGTGAATTATTATATGTAAAAAAACATACAATAAATCAATGATTAATAATTATTTATAAATTAAAATTATGATTACTCTAATTCCCTTTTAAGGTTTTGGGAATAGGGTATGTTTCATTAGATTGTATGTCTAACTTGGAGTTTAGTTTTAAATCATGTGTAATCATTTTTTTCTTGATCATGTGAAAATGTACAAGAAGAATAATACACTAACAGACTACATTAATATGATAGAATCACAGGAGATGATATTCAAATATAATTTATAATTAAATTATATGAAGAAAAATAATTACCTCAACTTGTAATTTTTCTTTTATTGATTATCAGATGGAATAGATTTTTTACACAATCAATGAACTATAGGATTCAAGTATATATTACCTCTAGTGTTAATCCAAACACACACTAAAATATATAATCAACACAATCAAATAGATGAGTTCTATCACATTTCATCAAGATCACCTAAGTTTTCTATGGTTTATAAAAATAAATTTCTTATCGAAGAGGGATAACTCCAGTTTCTCTCTCAATGACTAGAGAGATATATAAGAATGTTCTATTTATATAACTCTACATATTTCTCTAGATATATCGATTTATATTTATCTGTATATTTATCAATCTAGATATATCTCTCTATATATCTCAATATATATTTATAAAAAAATATCTTAAGAAATATCTATTGATATCAATTTAGACATATCTTTCTAAATATATATATATATCCCTTATTTGTTATGAACACCCAAAAATCAGCTTTAAGAAATTGATATATTTTGATATAATAGAATATAATATCATATATATAATGGAAAGTTTAGGGTTGGAAAATTGCACACGAAACCTTAATCATTTTTAATATTCTTAATTGACCCCATGTCCATTATTAATAAAAATATTATTATTAATCACTTCAAAATCACAACACATTAAGAATATAAATAAATATCAGTTGTTTTTAATTAGATCATTAAAGTCATTCTCATTTCCCTCATCAACATTAATTGATATTCTAATAAAGAATATTTAATCAAATAAATGCCACTGCATTATTTCTATGATAATCATAATAAATATTGTATTCTCCATACATGAAAACTAAAATATGTTATTTATTAGTTTACTCACATTAGTTTTTCAAATAACGTGTGATACGGTTTTGGAGATCAACTGGTCTTGAATAAATATTATATATTCTAAATTATTAAATTAATTATTTTAATTTAACTACAATTGTAGACACACATAGTATGTGATACCTTAGGCATCCTTCATAGTAGAATTAGCCATAGCCACCTAAATTACAAGGTTAGAATCTAGAAACACGCCATGGAAACCATAAATAAAGGAGTTATTATTGAAATTACATCAAACCTCCTATGAATGATAACCATTTAATATAATCCATTTATCATTACATCACTAATCAAGTTGTTTTCTTCCTAGTGTCATCAACCTATATACTTGATTAATTTTTATTTTACTTTTTGTAACTGAAATCACCCACTAAACACCATAGAAAATGATTTATGTAGGTATAATTATTACATAATGGTCCTATGATTTCAACATCCATGATAAGGAAAAATGGATAAATCCTTTCTTGCATTGTTTATTAATATATTATCACCCGTGATGCACCCTACATACCCTACCAACCTTTGAACATATGTCATCACAGTTTTCATTTATACATAAATGTGCATGATTCATGATATCCATTAATGATAATATTATTATATATGGATATATACACATTTTTTCATATAGGAATATCCAATGACACCTATAAATATGTATTTACTATTTAATGGATTTGTTCTCGTAACGTCATATCTTGGATATTACCAAGGAAGAATAGCATGAGAAGTGATATCAATGTATTATGGGACCTCTACCCATATTAGCCTATATGACATGTGTACCATTAGAAAATATCATCAATCCATAGAAAATAATTTTTGAATAATGTTGGGATACCACTAGGTTCTCATTACAGTGGGGAGATACTAAAACATTTTAGTGTTACATATATTCGTAGGAAATTATCATATATAAATATCATGAAGATAAATAATACTAACGTGACAATAAAACTTCATTAAAACATGTCTTCGTGTACTAAATAGGTTGGTTCTATGGAACCAAATCCATCATCATCCACCTCCTTCCCATTGGTAAAAATACTAGGAAATATGAGTAGACTCATGGATAATATATCACAATGAGTAAGGAGTTGGGTATTATAAAAAATAGGAGTCCAATATGTTTCTTAGAAGTAGGATGGTTATGTGTGGAACATACACATATTATTCTTAAATATGTTTATTCTATAATATTACTCAAATAAAGGCATGTATTGGGAATTACCTTATATTGGAGGCCCATGAAATGTATATTTCTCATTAAGAGGAACAAAGAGGTTCATTGGTGTGTGGGATAACTAAATATTTCATATAGGGGAACCAAGAGGACTAGAATGAGTCATAAGAGGTTTCTCCAGTATCCCTTATGTAGCACCACAATATTTTATAGATATTTCAACCAAAATAAACCATCTTTTTTATAGATTTCTTTACACAAAAGCCTCAATCTAAATTAACAATGAAATAGTAATGCTTTATAACCTTTATAATAAATTAGAATATGTAAATATTAATAAACACATAATGAGAAAACATTAAGGATTTAAATTATGTAAATTTATTGACTAATTCATATTAAAAAATGCTAAATGTTTCGCAAAGTCATTTTATGCTTCAAAAATATGCTTTCTTAAAAAATTTAATTTATTTCATTTTGTGCATGGATATTATAATTATATCCAATTTTTTATGGAAATAAATAGTAAATTAATTTATATAATTTTTTAATAATTAGTTCAACATTATCTTAGAATTAATTTTTTGGATATTTCTGAAGAAATTGTAATTATTAAACGAATACTAAAAATACTTATCTTTGAAAAACTATCAATTCATTTCATTAAATAAAGTATTTATAAAAGTAACATTATGTTTTTAATTTAATCATAAATTAACATAAATCTCTTTTAATTAGAAATAATATAATTAATTTTGTAAAAAACATCATTATAATGTTTTTTAGTATAAGTTCAATTTTCAGACTGAGAACACATTTTTCTCGAAAACATTTTCATTATAGATATGTGTTTTTTATCTTATTAAAATAGATTAATATAAATATTAAATTTTTTAAGAAAATTAATAAAATAAATTAAAATTAAAATATTTTAAAATTAGTTTTATGATTTTTACAATGCATGGAATGGATGTAATTTCAGTTTTATTCTTAAAACTTCATTTCTCTAAAATATATTTTCATTATGTAATGTGCACATAATTAAAATTAAATTATAATTAATATATAAATTTAATCAAGTAAAACATACTGAATATTTTAAATCCTCATAATTAATATAAGTTAATAGGGTCATCTCAATGTTTTTCTTAATGAATAGTAAAAATTGTAAACTTCTGTTACCATGGTTAATGTTACAAGAGGTCAACTGGGTGGGGGGTTAATATTAGATATTAAGGTAGTGATTCCAACTATTGATATCCAATTATTATATTTTAAAGATATATTAATATTATTCTATCCAACCATTTAATTAATTTTCATGTTGAGAAACTTTCTCATGAAATTGACCATATATTATTGAAATCTTTGAAGAAATTCCATGTGTGTCTCAACCTCAAATATAAAAGAGAACATGTTTTACTTCATTATTCACATATATTTAACCACATATCTCAACAAATACCTAATAAAAACATTAATATAATCCTTCACTTCATCCTTGTGCTTCTTGTATTCTCCTAAGACCAATCATTCAAGGCTTAAGATGCCAGCCAAAGGTGGTCTCCTAAAAAAGGTATAAATATTAACAGAAGTATTTAAATTATATCTCATGTTAAGCTTCCTATAAAACATTTATATACATAATAATATGACTTATATAGTATCATAAATATAATAATATTTTATTATGAGGATATCATAATTATTTCCCACCACATCTCTATCAAATGGGAAATGAGTGTATCTCTTGTGTGTGCGTGTGAACAACAACCTCAATGTAGTTATATGATTCATTTTTAAAACCATATTTCATTGATAGTTATTATGTTATAATTAATATATATATATATATATATTATTTATAATATGATAATGATTCTGGAGTGGTGAATTATTATTTTCCATTATTTCATTCTATCCTTCAAAAAATCGAACTATCACTCATGTGTAAATACATACTATCATGTCCACATAGTGATATAATTAATTTTTCATCACTGATTTATAAAAATGGTTATAAATTTTTATATAATCAATATTAAATATATTTATATCATGAAAATTATTATTCATATCATTTAACCATGATCAAAGTGCAAGGGCCAAAACTGTCAACCAAAAAACATTCATGAAAAATGAAACGACTAACACGATAAATAATGGATTTAGTAATTAAATCTAAAATAAATGTATGTTTAAATGTTTTAAGTATAACATATATTTTATTATAAGTATTAATAGGGTTTTTTATATTTATCATAAATTTTAATTTTTTATATACGAGGTCAGACCGCTATGAAGAAATTCAGACATGAGATTAGGGTTCTTCGTCTCAATACTATTTAGTTGAGACATGTTTCATATTACAGCCCTATTTTTGTTTATGATGTTTATATAATAAAATTTTGATGTTTTATATAATTAATATATTTATATCGACGGTAATAAATTTATAATTGGAATTTATTTACTTTATGTGACTTCTGACTCAAAAGTTAGAAAATCAGTAAGGGTTTTATGTTACAACCTCATTTTATATTGGGAATGTTTATGCTTAAATTTATGATAATTAAATTATATAATCTATCTATAAAATATATTATGAATTTTATTACACTATATTTATATATATATAGTACATTTTTTCCTTTCATTTTAATCCCTTTATGTAATCAAGAGACTGAACGAATATTTTTTAATTAAAACTTACTTTATTTCTCTCTTGGGAAAGGACTCTTGTTCTTAAACACTGATAATTGATTTCAAATGTTTTAAAAAAATTACCTTTAACCAATGATTTTATAAGGTCATTTTTATTTTTATTTTTATTTCAATAAAAATATTTAAAATAATATTTTTTTTAGAATGATGTACCTTTTACATTTTATCAAAAATGTGAATGAAATTTTGGTTATAAAACACACCACATGATTGAATTTTCCTTTTATAAATACTTACCTTTTCTTTTAATATTTCTTTATGATTATTCATGGATATTTCAAATGAATATATTTTCCATAATTTATTTTAAATTGTTAGATTATAAATTAGTTATTTCAAAATGAAAAGGGTATTTTATTCAATAAATATTTTGGTGATATTTTGACAGTATTTGTATCTATCACAACATCCATTAATAATTCATATTCATAACTAGGTATATGATAAAATTTTACCATATTTATTCTTTTCCTGGATGTTTTTTGATTATTATGATGGAATATTGATCTAACCCATTTTCTTTTCTAGGTATTAATCCTTGATTTAATGACAAATATTTTAATAATGATTGGGAATAAATATGAATGCATTATGATTATAGGACAACTAGTTCTATTATAAACCTACAACTAATTTGTTAATGATTATTTTTTAATGTCCACTAATAGTATATTTTATGTCATCCTGCAAATAAAATATGTTTTAATTGAGATTATACCAATCCAAAATGTAATTATATGAGAGGTTATCAAAAGCCCAATGTAGGTAAATGGGTAGTTCATGAAACCCTAATATGTGATTAATGTAATGGTGGTAATCCTTGATTCCATATTTATTTGATTATGAATATGCTACACTTTATGTATCACTTTTATGGAATGATCATATGCAAATTTTGTTTCTCTCATTACTATTGTAATTTTATTCCTTATTCATCTATTATGTACTACTAATATTGGATCTATGAATCATGGTTATATGAGTTATTGGATAAAAATTTCAATTGTTAAGATCATGTTCTCAAACCCATATTCAATTTTTGTGATTATAAATGATCATTTACTGATATGTAATTTTTTTCATTATGTATAATATTTGCTCACCCATTTTTATATAACCTTTTCTCTATGAAATAAAGAACAATTTTAGATATGATATGTATAAAGAGAATTATTGTAATGAAGAACAAAGTGGGATACAATGTAGATATTTTATGTACCATTGTTTTAGGTATCCATGTTTCTAAATACATTTAACCATTAAGGTTTTAGATAATATCATAATGATACATAATTAATATTCCTCTAAAATGATGTAAAATTTATGTATATATTGTTTGGGTGTATATAGTTGGCATCAAATCAAGTTTTAGTAATTTTTGGAATCATGAATGAGAAGAATCTTATGAAATCCTTAGGATAATCATCAGTATAAGAGAACTATAAGGAACCATATTTTTAAAAATGTAATTTCTCTTATGATAATATAATTGTACCATATTTAGTTATATAATATTATATATTTCACACACACCACATGATAAAAACAAATAAATTAATTAAACTAATTTAAAAATTACATTTTTAGAATGAATATGGGAATAATAATTTAATGTATTATAATTAGAAAAAATAGAAAATAAGATTACAATAATTGGAAAATTTTAATTTTTTCAATCCCCAAGAATAATCTCAATTATGAACAACTTTTAAGAAAGGAAATATAATATTTGTAATTAAATATTCATTTTCAAAATAAAAAAATACCATTATGAAAAAATGAATGTGAGTAAATAATGAACGAAATATTAGGTATATATATTAATTATGGAGATCAGATTCCTCATATAAATCTAGTAATTAGAATAGTAATTTCACCATTGGAGTAGAAATATTTCTATTTTAAATACTAACATGTCAATAAGAATACTTTATTACATATTTCTGTATAATTTAATAATTATCTTATAAATTGATAATACGACATATTTATATCATGTTACAAGTAAATTAATGTTTCAAATGACAAAAATGATTGTATAATTTTGGTAAAATATATATTTTTATTTTCTTTATAATAAAATACAATGGATTAAAAGATATTTGTTTATTCTAAAATGCATTTAAAAATTAATATTAACTTAAAATATTATGATAATATAATTTTATGGGACAATAATTAATTTTTCAAAGGCATTGAAAATTAATGATGATAATATAATTAGTATGTTTCAAATAAATGAGTATTATATTTAAAAAATAAATATATTATATTATGAAAATAATTTCAATAAAATTGATTTGATTTTCTAATCCACACATTAAAAAAATTAGTTTTAATATTTTGTATCTTTATAAAATAGATTAATTTTTTGTGATTAATGAATTATGGAAAAATATGTTACCTAACAGTATAAGATAAATACATGATGTTTTGAGTCATGAATGATGTAATAAATCATTGGTTCTAAATCATATACACCATTTGTTTTATATAGTCACAATATGCATATATATTGGTTTTCTTGATCGAAACTAATAAACTAATGGTACTAAAATTAAAAAGCACCACTCTCCCCCTTGTAAATACCACCCTCACCAACAGTTATCCAAAAAACATTAATGTCTTGAATCTACATAAATTTATACCCAATTACCTTATCAATTCACTTCCCCATTTCCTAGTGAAATTTTTATCATCCAAATTCTAATATAATGATCCTAAATGGGCACCCTAAAAGTAGACGACCAAAGGGGGAGGTAAACACTATAGTAAATGTATTTGAATATTATTATTCATTTAACTCCACTATATAATATCCGTACACCTATAAATAGTAACCTAAGTATCATATAAATATTTTTATGTTATCATTATAGTTTAATATTCATATTATACCCTCCCTTATTTCTTTTATAAAATGATATCAATTTTGGAAATATGGTTCTCTTACCGCCTCAATGTACAATGTGCTATATTTTTCTCCACCTCTATCAATCTAGGTTATAAATAAAATATTTTTTTAAACAATAATTATAATAAGTATATTGTTAATAATTTAATGTTATATATCATTTTATTAATAATATAATTATATAAAATTTTTCTAGTTCATAACAGTTGATAAAACAGCCAAAATGAACTAACAAAACAACATATACTTTTTTCAAAGTGAATCATACCTATTTTAGAAAAGAAATACATTTGGGACCATTGTGTTTTTTTTAGAAAATGAGTACCCTTTCATTTCCATTATACTATTTCAGACATGTTTGACGAGAACATTAATAGTTATCCATAATTGATCCAACCCTAGAACCATGAAATGAATGCCCCCAGAATATTGAAATAAAATTGTATATCTCATTGAACTAGTTTTTAATGAAAATAATAAAAATATATTAAATAAAATATTGATATAAATATTTTTGAATTTAGTAATTAATAAATATAATTTTATTATAATGGAAATTAAGTGAAAGTGTAGTATGATTTTCCAACCTATGAAAAGGGATATCTCCGAACCAACTTATTTTACTTGGGATATGATGTTTTTCCATCAAAATAACTTTATCTAACTATTAATTGTTATATACTACTTGAAAATTATATATGTTTTTCTCTTAAATATATACCAAGAATATCATCCCTTTTATTTTTGGGGTAATATACACTCTAGGTTAATTTCTCAAAATTGTTCTTCAAAATAAGACCCAACTAAGGGATATTTTATATCCCTTAACGCTTTTTGTAATACTATATATATGTTTGTATTACCATTAATTATATTAATAATTATTGGATATTATTTGTGAAAAACTTAATGTCATCGTATGGTTTTCAAAGAAAATAAAATATTTATTCATTCTTTAAAATTTGTAGCTGGTTCCTTAAACCAGAGTTTTTAATTTTCATTTCTAGAGAAATTTATTTAATAATTTCACTATATTTATTATAAAATAAAAACCATATTTTGAGTCATATTATTAAGAATTTAGATATAACCATCCAAAATATTTAATTCCTTCTTCTCTTTTTAGTTTTTATGAAATATAATTTTATTGTGATATGAAACAAAATTATAAAAACCATTTCATTTAGCAATGAAAAGCGGAATCGCGGCCCGCGGGATTTGCGGGTATGGGGCGGATGTGGGGCGGGGCGGGCCTAAAAAATTTGACCGTTTAGAGTGTGGGCCAATGCGTGTTGAGCCCGCGCGGGTGCGGGTTAATGTGGGTTGAGCCCGCGCGGGTGCGGGCTTGCCCGCGGGCTCGATTTAAAAAAATATATATTATTTTTACAATATTTGTTTCTTTAACATTTAATTTTTTTAATAAAAAAAACATGGTTAAACGGTGACATATGATTTCTCAACGGAATGATCAAATTAATTCACCATTTATTCACATGTGAATTTTAAATAGGTCTATTTATTGTTTTAATATGATATTATATTATTTATATAGTAATTATTAACCATATTCATAGTGTGTCAACACATCCCTTGAAAAATGGAACTCATCACCCCTGCACATGGTTTCAATTCTATAAGAGTTATTATAATCATAATATTTCTTAGTTCGATTTTATTTTGTTATTATTTAATTTTATTTTGTTATTAAGAGAATTGGATAGAATCTCGTGAAAACACTAATAAATTTCTCTGAAACTGGTCATTACCATGAGAGACTTCATTCATTCAAGTTTAGTTGTTCACATCACCACACAACCAACATTATCATTCATCGCCCATCACAGATCACTCACCTACATTCTATCACAATAATTCACCACCACATCAGCATTACCACATGCCACCATTAACCGACAAAAAAATGTTCTATCACTTCCTTTAAAACTCTAGTTATTGTTAATTCATACTTCTCCCCACAAATACCTTTAAGAATGATAAAAAATACAATATTTAAATGATTATAAATAGTATTATTTTGTAAATGTATGTAAGCTCGCGGGCAACCCGCGGGCAACCCGCGGGTTTATGCGGGGCGGGGCAGATTTGAAATTTTTTTTCGCATTATATGCGGGTTTTTGTGGACAAAACCGTGCGAGCTCAAACCCATGCGGGCTTCACCCGCCCCACCCCGACCCGCCCATTTCGCTTTACTAATTTCATTCCATCAGTGCTTTTTATTTTGATTACTTAAATATGAATTCAATTTGTGGCACACATAGTCATGTACATATTATGATGGGTGAACCCAAATAGTTATCCATTTCATTAGGTAATATTTATGTCTCATAAGATGACATGTATGAGATTAGGTAGTAAACTTAATCATTGATGAGAATATGTACATCATGTGAGGTTGTCTTGGAAGTTTGTCGCGACTTATACTTATGTCATGTTATGTGATTATGGTACTTCACTATGTTGATATGATATTATGATTCCATGTTATTTATGTTACACTCCAATATTATTATTCAAAAGCCTTTTCTTATATGATGTCATCATATTTCTTTTGAATCATATGAAATCATTCTTTATCATGTTAATTCCATTATTAAGTTTTGTGGCTCACGATTTTTTTCTATGTATTCCCTAGTTTGTCCTATGAATGTTTTTGAGATAAAAGGTATTTTGGATCTCATAATGGAGTTTAAAATAATTTTAATTTATTCTATTTTCATCATTATGTTTAGGTACCTTTTCTTCCAATGATTTGAGGCCTTTGGATCCTTGGTTTTTATTTAATAGATACATATATATCAAAAATCATGTAACAATATGTGTAAAATTATTGAGACAATATATATTATTCTAGAGAAAAGTTATAGGTACTTTTTTGGATTAGTAAAAGAGTGAATTATTTTAAAACCAAAGGATAACTCTATACATTAAGAAATATACATAAATTTTGTTCAAGTATTGAACTGGTGGTTTCCAATAAATTATATCACTCTCTAGATACTAAATGTGGATACAGATTTGGCCCCATTATACCTAGGGTTAATAAACATGAAAGGGTGGATTGGTTATTAACTTTGTCACCACCTGGTGTATGAAAAAAAGGCATTGTTTCAAACTTATTTTTAAAATCCTGGTTGCTATTATTTGAAAAAATGACACTATTTACAACCCATTATCAATGTAAAAAATAAATTTTTATATCAGAAAAACTAACTATAAAATTACCATGTATGACATTGATTGAAACTAAAAGACTCATATGTTTGGATTTATTTTTAATATTTATGTTTTTACTTATAAGTTCAAATTCTCTATTTTTACATAATTTTGAGTTTCTGTGTTCTCATATAATGTTTTATTATTCTTAATAATGATAAATAAGAGGAACCATAGAACTAAGTAACCTAATAGGAAATGTGATAATTTACATAATGATATGCCAAACATTATTAGGGTGGAAGATAATAAAATCATTGAATTAATGGCTCAGCTGACTAATGTTATGAATTAAAACATGAATTGTGGGGAACATCCTCCTTCCCTAATGAATGATCAAGTTGTGGTCAAACATTTACTTGAAAAATTCCTCAAAACATTAGTGGGTCTTCTGATCCCACCATCACAAAAACATTACTAACATTATTGAAAATATATTCTATATCCTCCAATGATTAGTACAAGATAAATATTAATTTTCCATTTAAATTATGAATGGGGAGTTGATTAGTGGTGGACACTGATCATGGAAACTAAGAAAAAAAATAAGAAATTCATTCCATGGAATTATAATGATTCAAGAAAACAATTTTCAATAAATATTTTACTTGAACTCATTATCAAAAAAGGGGATGGGAGTTCCATAGACTGAAGAAGAAGAAATATAATATTATTAGGGTGTTTGAGTAAAGATTCACAATGTTTTAAAAATATTCCTCAATATTTTCATTAAACACAAAAATTAAGGTGGATAAATTATTTAGTGGGTTAATGCTAAGTCAATGAAAATTTTTAGAGATTCAAGAAATTAAAAACTATGAATAGTTTTTTGTCGTTACCTTGAGGGTGAGATTAATATTAGTGAATCTCGATGGTCTCATAGGGTGGTAGATAAAAAGAATAAAATGATGTATAGTTTAGGAATATTGAAGGATAAATCCAAAGGGGTAAATAAAACTCAATTTCTGTCGAGTCGAATGTGTGGGAAGAAGTATCTTGAAAACTCTATCAAGGGAACTGAGAGAGGTTTCAAGTGTTAAAAACAACCGAATAAGTCTAATAAAATATAAATAGAGATAAAGAAACCCACTAAAATGATCAATAAATAAAAGTATTAGAACAAAAATCAACCTATAGTACCATGTTTCAAATGAAAATAACATGCACATTGTACATGACAATGTCTTAGTACAGTGGTTTTTAGATATAATTGATGAAAACAACCTCCAATGTCTAACAAGAAAGGAAGGGAATATGTTATCACTACCATTATGGTATATACAAATAAAACTTTAATGAAAGGTATTTTGGTTATCCATTCAAGACTAGATAACATACTTTTTTATTATTATTATGCACATTCTTTTATACCTTTCAGGTGTATTATAACTATTCAAACACAACCCCATAATATTGGGGTTGAGATATCTGCAAGAATAAATAATGGAAAAATGTATATCCTATGTTTTCCTCTCCTATATAGTGAATGTTTATAGATTGTACCTACAAGAAAATCTTTTCATACATAAATTAGTAATATTTGATGTTATATTGGGAATGGATTGGTTTTCCTTATATAAATACATCATTAACTTTCACGAGAGGGTGATTGATATTCATATACCATGTCATCCACTAATTCTATACAAGTGAAAGGAGGTGGATTATTCTTATTTTAAATACTCTTATAGTGTTTCATTATTATTCCCTTATGATAAAACATATATTTCTATAATTATTGAGACCAATGATAGAATATTTATTTAAGGAATTCCCAATGTGTGAGATTATAATGATGAATACTCTAATGATATTCATGTTCTTCCTCTTAACAGGTAGGAAGAACTCTCAATTAATTTTATGAAGGCATATCTACCCATATCCAAGACTCCCTATATAATGTCAACCATTGACTTGAAAACAATATAAAAGACATTATAATTGAATTGGGATAAGGGGTTTATATGCCTAAGTGCTTCCCCATGTGCTTCACCTCCTCTTCATCACAAAGAACGATGGGTCGATGCACCTATGCATTGATTATGGTTGACTCAAAAAATAATGATAAAGAAAAGGTATCCCTTACTTTGTATAGATTACTTATTTAGAAAACTATCTGAAGACTAGTATTTCTCCAAGATAGACCTTAGGTCAGGATATAATCAATTATAAGTGAAAAATGATGATATTCACAAGACTTTCTTTTTAATAATGTTTGGACACTATTATTTAATAGTGATACCATTTGGACCCAATGATTCTCAAAAAATATTTATCGACAAAATGAATAGAGTCTTTAGATATTACCTTGAAAAGTTTATTTTAGTAATTATAACTGATATTTTGATATACTCCAAAAAGTATGGGGGAGCATGAGGAGTATTAAAATATTTTTCTAAAGATATTGTTAAAGGAGAATCTATATAGAAAGTAAAAAAAATGGGAGTTCTATATTGAGGAAGTTTCATTCATGGGACATGTTGTCTCCAATGGATATTTGTATACCCTTCCAAGACAAAGAAAATATATTAGTGTCCCAATCAAACATTTGTAATAAATATCCATAATTACATTGGACTATATGGGTAATACTGATTATTTTTTAAAAACTTCCCAAAATTTTAAAACCCGCTAACCGAGATGAATCAGAAGGGTCTAAATTATTTTTATGGACTATTAAATACTAAAATAACTTCATGGAATTGAAAAAAGGTTTATCACAATTTCATTTCTCCCTCTACAATCAATTAGGGAATATTTTATAATATACAAAATTGTTTCAAATAAGGGTGTGGGTAGTTTACTAATGCACAATGATAATGTAATAGCCCACATCTTAGTGTAATTGAATTTTAATGATAAAAAAATACCCAATTCATGATATTAAGTTGGTTGTATTGATCTCTGCATTGAAAATTTAGCGACACTATCATTATAGGGATAAGTGAAAAATATATAAAGATTTTTATAGAATCAAATATATATTCATATAGAAGGAACCTAATACACAACAAAGAAGATAGTTAGATATTATCAAGAAATATGAATTTGAAATCCACTACCATAATAGGAAATAAAATATTGTGGAAGATTCACTATCATGAAGGGATATAGAATCCTTATTATTTATGAGAATTGAGAAGGATCTAGTCTTCTTAGACATTAAATTGATGTACATGAATATCTTAAAGGATGGAACATCACTATTACTTTCTCAAATGATTTCATATCCATTTTTTATGGAGATCATAATGTATTCTCAAAGAGATGATGTGGAAATAAAAAAATGAGGTGGATGCTATAAAAAATGGGAAATACATTGATTTTAAAATTTCTGAAGAATGGGCTGTAATATTTTGGCCACAACTTTGTGTACCATAAAATCCTGAGATAAATAATGTGTCGTTGAATGATGCACATAGAATGGACTTCTCTATCCACCCCATGATAATTAAACTGCTTTGAGGTATATGAGAGAACTACTGATGGGATAATATAAGAAAGTAATTCATATAATATACAAAAAAAATAGTATATAGATTGGTTAAGGGTAAAAATAAAATTTCCAATGGGATGATGTAACCATTACCCATACATGTATGGAAATTGGGAAGAATAGCTATGGAATTTGTAACTGGTCCCCCAAATAAATCGAAAAGAAAAATTTCTATGCAGGTTATGGGGGACCATCTTACAAATAATGATAATTTAATTATAATTAAATAGTAATTATAACTTAATAAAATTTCAAGGATATATATTAGAGGATTAGAGAGGCTTCATAGAGCACCACTATTTGTTATATCTGATTGAGATCTATGATTTACCTATAAATTATGGAAAAATATCCAACAAGATATAAATATTAAATTGAAATTTTTTACAGTATATCACTCAAAATCTAATGTACAATCTGAGTGGACTATACAGAAACATGAAGACATGTTGATATCATGCTGTATTAACCTCAGAGGATAGGATCAATATCTGCCCCTGGGTACTTCTCCTAAAATAATATATTTCACTCAAGAATGAAAATGAATTCATATGAATTCTCTTATGGGATGAGATGTAGAACAAATTTTTGAATGTATGAAGTTAGATAAGACATGCTATTAGGTTCTAGAATGGTTGATGAAATGGTAGAAACAAACAAGACCATTCAGTAGCACATCAGGTTTAATCAAAGATGATAGAATATCTATACGGATAATCATCGAAGTGAACTAAATATTGAGGCAATAGATAATGTGTTTTTACACTCATAACCATGTAAGAGATTCATGATATTTGTTAAGAATATAATGATAGGGCCCAAGTACATCAGCCTCTTTGAGATTCATAGTTACATCAATGTTTTTTCTTATCAAATAGAACTCCCATCGACCATTTCTCAAGTACATGATGTATTCCGTGTATCTGTCTTTAGGATGTATATACTAGATTCATCACATATACTTAATTCATAGGTGGTATAGATAGAAATTTACCTCTCTTGTGATGAGTAACCTGTGAATTTCTTGGACTATAAGGATAATTCTCTACACAATAAGAAAACCTACTAAGTCAACGTACTACGGTGAAACAATAAGTGTGATGTAATGACTTGAGAATTTAAGGAAGTGATGATGTTGAAGTACCCTTTCAAATTTTCACCACATTATATTTAAAAATTAGGTTCACATTTTTAGGGGGGTGGGAGAATGTAACGAACTATAATGTTATCAATGGGATTTCCCATGTGAATATATAATTATGACATATTTAGTAATATAATATTATAAAATGTACACACACACCAAGATAAATCCCACTACATTTTATTATATTAAGTTACAATTTTCAACTATTGAAAAAATATATACATATTAAATTAGTATATAATAATGGGGAAAAAATATAATATAAGATAACAATTATATGAAATTTTGGATCTTCTCGATCCATGAGAATAATCGTACTTACGAACTACACAGTAAAAATGTAGAAGAGTATTAGTATTATAATATACATTATTAAAATGAATATTTATGTATAAAATCAAGATAAAATATATTATAATGGAGAATAAAATAAATATAATGTGTTTTTATATAAATTTGGGTACCCATATGACCATTACAAATCCAACCATTGGAATAGTAATCGGACCAATGAAATAGTTATCAGGCCATTGGAATAGAAATATAACTATTAGGAATAGATACCCAACAATTAGAATAGTAACCTCACCTAGGGAAATATAAAATAATATTTAGGTATCATATAAAATGAGAATAAGATATATTTATATCACGATTCAAGTAAATATATATTTTAAATGATAAAAAGGTGTTTATATTTTTGTAAAAAAGAAAGGTTTGTTTATATTTTTATAATGATTATATCGATTTAAAAGAAATTTTAGTCTCGTAAATTAGTTTTATAAGTTATTTTTTTTATTATTATTATGATAATATAATTTTATGATACCATATGAAATTTATCAAATGGCCTAAAAGTTGATCATATTATTAAATTTTTTTTTAAACAGTGATTGATTCATTTAAAACTACTTTTATTCATAAAATTATTTCATTAAAGTGGTTTTAAAAGTTTTTTATATAAACATAAAAAATGGTTATCTTAATTTTTTTATTTTTCTAGAATAGTATATTTATTTGAATAGTTAAATACAACAACATAAAAAAATTTACATTATATGCTATATATATATATATATTTGAGTTATATATGATTTAAGAACCCATTAATTCTCTCTAAAGTTTATAATTTAATGTATATATTCTATATATTCATCACTATTGGTAGTCTTCACCCAAAATAATAAACTAATGATTATAATAATAATAAAAAACACACCATTCCTCACCTTATAAATACAAACCCATACCACCCCTTCTCCTCTAAACCTATAAGACAAGGATATTGAAAATTTTATACTAAATTTCCTTATTGATACTCTTCCACATATCATAGTTCTTCTTATCTCATCCAAATAACATTCCAAGGAGACCTAAAGGGGTAGCCTAAAACGAGACAACAAAAGTAATAGGTAAACTCTAAATTGGATATCTTTTAATTTTATTCTTATTATACCACCCAAATATGATTACAAATAACATAAATAGTAACATAACTATACCAAATATTCTTATATTATATTAGTTTATTTTAATATCCATCTTATACCCTACCTTATATTGTTTTAAAAATGAATAAGTTGTTAAAAATATGGTTAGATTACCATGTCCATTAACAACATACATCATTTTTCTATACCACCTTCAAGGATGGTTAAAAGAACAATATTATTGCTAAATATGATTATAATAAGTATATTAGAACTTATTTAAATTTCTATAACGTTTTACCAATCATTCAATTACATAAAATTGATTCAGTTTATGATGGTCAGTAAAATGACTCAAATTAACAAACCACATAATGTTATCATTTTACTAACTTAATCATCCCAATTTACTAAAAAGTATGTTTGATTCCATTTAAATTTTTTTAAGGAAATGAATGACATTTAATTGTAATTTGAAATTTTTATCCTTATTTTATATTAATATCAATAATTATCCATACGTGATCTAACCTTGGAACCATAAAATTCACACCATTTTAATGATGAAATTAAACATTATATATCATTAAAATGGTTATAAATGAACATAATAAATTTATATTAAGTACATTATGGAAGGAAATTGTTTTGAAATTAAGTAATCAAAAAATATAATTTCATTATCCATGATGTGAAGTTAAATTGCATAAACAATATAGATCCTAATTTAAGGGATATCTCTAAACCATGTTGCTTTCATTAGTTATGATAATTCTATATCTAACTCAAATTATCCCTTTATTGGGTTTTAGGGATTGATTATAGATTCTTTATGTATGTATCTTACATATGTACCTATCTTTTTATCTCTTACCTTGATGGTTTAATGCATGCATTAAGTTCATTTTTAAAATTTGTTATTGAAAATAAAACACAAATAAATGGAAAATTTCTATAACATAACAATTTTTTATAAAAACATCTCAATATATTTATTCTAATTAATTTTTTAAATCAGTAATAATGTTTTTAGGGACAAAAAGTCTATTTTACCTCTATTTACAAAAAACCAAATTTATTATTTCATCAATGTCTTTAATTGATTTTATAAGGTCCCAACCTTATAACATTACATAATTTAGAATTAAATGAATAATTCACATTGAGGATCATTTTAGGTTTAGATTTTTAGGTAATTAGTCATAACAATTACATTACAACTTGAATATTATATGTAGATTCTACTACTCAGTATCAATTTTTTCATAAAATAAAAACACATAAAAATAAATAAGTCTAGTTCCATGTTTTAGATAGAATGACCACTCCATGATCCCATATTTGACCCAATTTAACTTTATGTTCGGTGGAAAACATTTAAAAAACATGGGGTGAGCATAAAAATCTCATTAAGGGTTTTAAAATAAAGAAAGAAAAAATCAGCTCATCAATAAATAAAAATTAAATGAAACCATATTTTTCAATCATAACATACCTTATGAAATCATATGATTTATGAATAACACACACAAATCATAAATCACAAAGGTTACTTATGTATTCCACATCACACTTACATTGTATCTACCATAGCTACGTAGGGATTTACACTTGGAATACCCATCACAGAATGTTCCCTAAATCTCTTAGGAGAAACATCACGTTTACCTCCATCACATTACCCAAGGTTTATCACGAAACCACCCATATATGTAAACAATGCCTAATAACTATAACACATGTACAAAGAAATATAACATTTCCACATTCCAATATATCAAATCAAGATATTGAAATAAACAGTGTCTTATCAAATCATTTTCAAAACCTTTTAAAAAGTGATTTTTGAATCAAAGTGTCCCATACCACTTTGAAGATTTTAAATGAATTATCATTTGAAAACATTAATGTACATATAAATAAATCCTAAAACCCATTTTGAAAACATAGACATTAATGAGAAATATTTATAAGAATAAATCTTTAATATTTAAAATGATATTTTAGTTAAAGAGTTTTTTAACAAAAAGGGAGATAGTTGAATACAAATAATTGAGGAATAAAATTTAATCAGAGCATTATAATATCATGAAAATAAAGGGATTCATGATATAATATGTTAAAGTTCACTATATACACCCTATAATATTGAATTGGAGCATAACAATAATGAAGTCTCAATGGAAATGTAAATTAAGACGAAATCTCTTATAAAGATGGTATCCTTAAATTAAGGATAAATCTGTCACATAATTATGTGTGAAAAATATAAATACACCCAATATAATTGGATAATAATTGTAAAATAATCAGAGGTCAATCGCACATATTCATATTATGTCATATTCAAGAAATACAAGTTGAACCCAAAGAATTGAAATTGGGTTAAGAAGTTCCCTAGTAAACAATTCGACAGCCTAACAGTGTCACTTTAAAATTCAGAAAATGAGTTGATGAGATAAAAATGGTATCTCATCACATAAACATAATATTGACATCAATAAGGATATATAATAAAATATCCCAACATAATATGATGTTAATTAAATGAAATAACAAAAAGAAGCCTTTTAAAAAGAGGAGGGTGAAAGGTTCCCTTACGGATTTGGTAACTTACAAAACATATGCCACATGAAGGAATGATCATAAAATGAAGATTCAAATACTCATTAACTAAATTATATTACAAAAATAGTACAATCATGGGAAGTACATTCACCACACAAAAGGAAATAGTGGAAAATATAGCATGAATCTCATAGAAATAAAAAGTGAGATGAAAAACCATTACTTCATTGTATTCAAATTGAATCGTATGACCAAAAGTTAATAACCACAAAATGAATCATATAATTCCATTAATATAAATCTAATCATGATAATATATATCAATGTTAGCACACATTACACCACATGTAATAAATAAGAGACGAATAATGGAAATCTCACGTAATTAAAATTGAGATAAAAAATCCCTTACCTCGTGTCTGACTTGACTCGATCATTCTCTAATCACCTGAATAATAATCTAAAGATAATTTATACTCTATTAAGATATTTTTTCATGTTTATTATTCCTTTTATATCACTTATTGTGATGTTATAAACATTATGTAATCATTTATGTTAATAATGTTTTTTTGTCGGTATTTTGTACTTGAGTCAATAATGGACTTCATATAATTTCATGTTGTTCATATGGTCAAATATTAATTATATATTGAATTATATTCATTATTTTCATATTAAATATATCATATATATCCATCATATACATGATTTTATAATATTAAATAACATTTAGAGGAAAGAAATGAAATGCATTGTTCATGGAGACAGTAAGCCGTACATATGCATGAACGCTACTTTCCTTTAAATTTATTATTTTAATGTAAAAAAAACATAATTATACATAGGTATATTATAATTCCAGTATAATATCATATATAATATTCTTAACCCCATCATTTATACATCGCACATAAGCTATTAACGAATCAAATCACTTTGATGGGGCGGTAGTCCACACTTCCTCAAATGAGATTATCATATTTACCCACTATGGAAACCATAAAGGCGTTATATAAATGCTAAGTATAGAAGCATAATGAAATAATAAACATAATATATATCATATATAAATATAGTTCCATCATAATCGCCACCATGACAGTCAGAAATATGTAATTGAACAATAATCGTTTCGCGAGGCCTTAGTTTTACATCCACAGAAACATTGTGTTCTTCATCCATTAGATGGAGGTGTGTTTAAGTATAGTTCGAATCCATCTCATAAACAAATCCTTGTATATTGAGGATTCTGGTGTTGTTACAAAATAAAGGAATAAAAAGAGTTTAGGGGTAGGATAAGTTGAATAAAAGAAAAAAAATTAAGAGAAACAGTTACATTTAATTTGGGTAACTCCCTTTGGCTTGTACCAAAAGACATCTTGAAATGTTTCTGCCTAGGGTAAGGATTATAGGTGGAGGATAGGGATGTAGGGAGATTAATTGGGCAGAGTTTGGATGATCAAAATGGCTTGATAGGTTTGATTAATTGGTTAGAAGTTGTCTCTTTTTATAAGGGGGAGGAGGGGCTCTTTTGGAAAGTGTGAAAATGTTATTTTATTATAAACTTATCCTGGGTTTCAAAATGTCCAAAAATCCTTATAGTCAAAGATATGATGAAAAATGGTAGAACAAAATCATCCAATTAGAATTGGACAATTTTTTGGATAATATTTTAATCATTATAATCTTATTTATTTATATCATTTATTAATGAGGTAAATATTGTATCATTATTTTGTCATGAATAAGTTAATTTATTCAATGTCTAAAAAGTATTTAAAAATACTATAATGTAGGAAATCGATTTATATTTCCAATTAATATTTATAGGAAAAATGATAATTTATATAACCCCTTAAAAAAATTAATTTACTAAAAGATATTTGCTTTTGTCGTATTTTCCATTACTTTATGTTAATTAATTTAAATTATCATTATCACTCCATGTGGCTCAATGGGGTCCCAAAATAGACACAAATATTACCATGGTTTTAAATGACTCAAAAAATAAGGTTTGGACAAGAGTTACGGTAATTTTTAATTATTATAATATTCTTTGAACCTTGAATTACCTTATTTAGCTTTAACCGCGGTAAATAAAAGTCAAAAGTTACTATTCACCAAAAATTATTTTCATCTTGTTAAACCACATTTTAATTCTTGATAACAACCATGTATTTCAAATTTTGGAAAATTAATTCACAGAATTGGTAAAATTTCATTTAAATTAAAAATTCATTTTTTTAACTACCACTAAGTGGTTTCACTATTCATCAAAAATTGAAGTTTTTCAGAAAAATACCCAAAAATAAGCCTAAGATATATTTTATATTCGAAATTAAAAAATGAAGTCTATTATTTCAAATTCAAAACATATAAGTGGCATTATTTAATTTTAAAATTAATTCCCATTAGCAAAACAAATAGAGTTTTTTAAGAAACAATAATTATCAAAATATTGTTACTTGTTTATGTCCAATTCCAATGTGAAATTATTTCCTATAACCAACATTAAATTAAATGGTAAAAATATATTTTAATTTAACTTTTAGAACAATTAAAAAGATAATCTCACCATATAAATAAATTATATTAAAAGGCACTTTTGAATTAAAATACAATATTTTTCACTATTCATTAAAAATTAAATTTATCAAAATAATTCCAAAAATTTACACAAAATAAATTTTTATGTCCCCATACTAAATAAAGATTTTATTTGGTAATATATAATGTATTAAAGTGACCAAAACTAGATTTAAGAAGGTTTATCCATTAAAAGGCGGTAAATCGGCCTTTTAATGTAAATTATGCTTAAATTTAGATTCATTCAAATTTTAAGCCTCAAACTATAATTGGATAAATGTAAATACAATTAAAAAACATGTATAATAATATTGAAGTTCGTTTTTTTCATTCCCACCAATAAAACGTCTAGGAGTTAACTACCATTTAAAATAATAATATTATATTATTAGTGTGCAACTTATGATTTCAAAGAAACCCATTGTTGTGTATCGGGTACGCTATCGAACATATCAACCCTTTTAATGTAAAATTAATATTTAATTCAGAAATATTAATAATTATAAAAATGTCTTATTCTTAATTTACTTGGGATGTTACATCCTTCCTCTCTTTTGGAAATTGCGTCCTCGCAATTTTAAAACTGGGCATAGAAACTACATTAAAAGCTCCACATTGGAAAAAGATTCAATAAAACTATCACATTAGAAATAAAGGAAGAGAATTACATAAGTTACCGAAGACAACATATACATGGATTCCATGAAATCATGGATATGGAGGAGAAAAAATCCATCATGTTGTGATGGAGAGTGATAGAAAACATGTTTAAGAGAATGTTAACCTCTAGAAAATCACAAAATTGTGATGGGTTAAACATTCTTTGATTTCCCAGTAGGAAAAGTTAACAGGCAAGGTGTCTGTTTTAAGTTACTTTTCATTGAGGAATTTATTTATCAGCTTAACTAAAACATAAGGAAACACAATTACTTTTCATGTAGACTTTTATCCTTCACACTATTTCTAACACAAACTCATATTTCCTCCATACGATGAGTATTCAAGATGACTTGTTTACAATAAAAGTGTTATAACCAACTTCGAGAGAATAAAATAATCCAAAAAAGTTGAACTATATATTTCCCTTATCTTTATATATTAAATAAAACCAAAACGTTTAGTATAAGATAAGATAATCCCCAAAAGGATAAAATTTTACATAAAGAGAAACTACTCTTAATCTCCAAATTTTGTCTTAACAAAACCCAATGTTCAGAAAAGATCGTTCAATAAACAATTGTCCCTAAAAATCTTAAAAATAAATCCAAAAATTGATTGTAACCCAAATCTCATAAGGATTTAATTACATATAATTCCAAGATACATCTTAACATTTATCTCCAAGTAACACCAGTTACTCATAATACTCATATTGAAAAGTAATTAACCTAATCACATATTCTCCATGATAGGTTAATCATTTTAATATATAAATCAAAGCATCAAATTTCCATAATAAAAACATTTATTCTTTCAAACTAAAATTTCAACCATTATTGCACAATTGAAATCCCATTGTATTAGATCTTCCTTAGGCATATAGTGTTTCCTCAGAAGAGAGAACATCTTCCACAACAACCTTTTATCACTTAATCACTAAATCATTTTTCAATAATAATTATATCCATTTGATAAAACATAAGTTCCAAGAATCAAATTATTTTTGTTCCATAAAAATATTTCACTAATATAATAAGTCATACTAGCTAGGGACTTCAAGTAGGATAGTGGTAGGTGATGAACCCTTGTCTCCCTTCAGTTGGGGGTTCGATTCCTACAGCCTTGCCGGATGTGATGGGTTCTCACCCATCCTACGGGTGGTCATTTTTATAAAACTCAAAAATAACCCTAACATGTTTTAACCTCAAGGGCTTACTTATACCTCTAATTTTCATCAAAATTTATCATGATCTCAACATCTTAATTCTTGAAGTGTTATTTCACCCCCATATGATAAAATAAAATGATCCCCAAAATGAAGAACCTCATACCTTGATCATGGTGTCCATTTGGTTTCATCGTCATCTTGTTAACCTGGGTATAAGGTCCATGCATCAAAACAATGATTTAGAGATCCTTCAAAATCATTTTCTTCCTCCTTCCAAATACACCTTGTACAAAATTGGTCATATGGGTGTTCACAGAGAAATAGTTTTGGAAAATATTCATGTATGACATATAATTTCAAAGCATCAGATAAAACATGATTTCTATAAAATAGTTTGACTGAATTTGAGTTGAAACATTCAATTAATGGTCCTTTTAAAATAACATAAGGATGTGTTGAGAGGCTATATTTTAAAATCAAATATATATAGGTTGTGCAAGGGTCTCCTTCTTCAACACCTTATTTAATATCATAATATGCTTCAAAAATCTTATGATAAGGTAAAATAATTGAAAATGCCTTGGTAATATTTAACTTTCTTGAAAATATGAGAATATTGTGTAAATATGATTTTTATAAATACAAACCATGATCCACGATGATAACGAGGTATAGTGGAGGTGTTTTATATCTCAAACAACTTCTTGCAAGTGAGTTGTATGCCAGAAAAAGTTTCAAAATCATCCGAACATGACTTTGCAATAAATATTGAATGCATGTCATCAGGAAGATACAAGAATGTCATTTGATATCCTCATCCTTCCATTTGTAACTGACTTTCCTTGATCATAAAAAGTTATAAAACAAGGATTTAACTAAAATAATAGATAGGGACTAACCATATGTCTAACGAAAATTCCTAATCCCAAAATTTTTCTAAACTGACCTCTGATACCAACTATAAGGACCCAACCTTATAACATTACATTATTTTGAATTAAATAAATAATTCACATTGAGGATATTTTCAGGTTTAGAGTTTAAGGTAATTAGTCATAACAATTACATTACAACTTGAATATAACATGTAGACACTACTACCCAGTATACATTTTTTCATAAAATCAAAACACTTAAAAAGAAACATGTATAGTTCCATGTTTTAGATAGAATGATTATTCCATGATATCATCTTTGACCCAATTCATCTTTAATTACTTTGGAAAAAAATTCAAAAACATGGGGTGGGCATAAAAACCTCAGTAAGTTTTATAAAATAAGGATGGAAAACATTATCCCATAAATAAATACAAGTCAAATGAAACTGTATTTTTCAATCATAACATACATTATGAAATCATGAGATTTATGAATAACACACACAAATCATAAATCATAAATGTTACTTATGGCATCCATATGAAAAATAAATTGTATCTATCACAGCTAGGTAGGTAGTTACACTTGGAATACCCATCACAATATATTCCCTAAATCTCTAAGGAGAAACATCATGTTTACCTCCGTCACATTACCAAATGCATTGGAGAGTTATCTCGGTCTCACAAACCCTAGGTTTATCACGGAACCACCTATATATGTAAACAATGCCTAATAACCATAACACATTTTTAAAGGATAGATAAAATTTCCACATTCCAATATATCAAACCACAGTATTTAAATAAACAACGTTTTATCAAATCATTTTCAAAACCTTTTAAAAACAGATTTTTGAATCAAAGTGTCCCATAACACTTTGATGATTTTAAATGAATTATCATTTGAAAACATTAATGTTCATATAAATAAATCCTAAAACTCATTTTTAAAACATAGAAATTAATTAGAATCATTTAGAAGAATAAATCTTTAAATCCTTTAAAATGGTACTTTAGTTAAAGAGTTTTTAAACAAAATGAGAGACACTTGAATACAAATAATTGAGTAATAACATTTAATCAGAACATTATAATACCATGAGAATAAAGGTATTCATGAAATAATATGTCAAAGAACAAAATATACACCCTATAAGATTGAATTGTTGTATAACAACAATAAAGTCTCAATGGAAATGTAAATTGAGATGAAATCCCATATAAAGATGGTATCCTTAAATTAAGGATAAATCTACCACATAATTATGTGTGAAAAATATAAATACACCCAATATAAGTGGATATTAAGTGTACAAATATCATATTCCATTCACACATATTCATAGGATGACCTATTCAAGAAGTACAAGTTGAACCCAAAGAATTGAAATTGGGTTAACAAGTTCCCTTGTAAAAAATTCGACAGCCTAACGACATCACTTTAAAATTTAGAAAATTAGTTTATGAGATAAAAAGGGAATATCATCACTTTAACATAAAAATTACATCAATAAGGATATAGAAGAACATATCCCAACATAATAAGATGTAAATTTAATGACATAACAAAAAGAAGTCTTTTAAAAAGAGGAGGGTGAAAGGTTCCCTTACCGATTTGGTAACATACAAAACATACGCCACATGAAAGAATGATCATACAATGAAGATATAAATACTCATAAATTAAAGTATATTAAAAAAATAGTACAGTAATGGGAAGTACATTCACCACACAAAAGGAAATAGTGGAAAATATAGCATGAATCTCACAGAAATAAAAAGTGTGATGAAAAATCGTTACTTCATTGTATCTAATTGAATCGTATGACCAAAAGTTAATAACCAAAAAATGAATAACAGAATACAATGAATATAAATCTAATCATGATAATATATATCAATGGTAGTACACATTACATCACATGTAATAAATAAGTGACGGACAATGGAAATCTCAAGGAATTAAAAGTGAGATAAAAAATCCCTTACCTCATATCCGACTTTACTCGATCATTTCTTAATCTCCAGAATAATAAGATAAAGTTATTTTCTACTTTCTTAAGAACCTTTTTCTTGTTTATTATTCCTTTTATATCACTTTTTACCATGTTGTAAACATTATGTAATCATTTAAGATAATAATGGTTGTTTTGTCAATATTTGGTACTTGAGTCAAAAATGGACTTCTTATAATTACATGATGTTCATGTGGTGAAAGGTTCATTATATAAAGAATTATATTCATGATATTGATATCATATATATCATATATATCCAGCATATATATGTTTTTATAATAGTACATATCATTTAGAGGTGTGAAATGAAATGCACCATTCATGGAGACGGTAAGTCGTATGTACGCATCAACGCTACTTCCATTTCTATTTATTATTTTAATGGAAATAAAACATAATGATACATAGTTATATTATAATTACAGTATAATATAATATATAATATTGTTATTTAAATCCTTTATACATCCCACATAAGGTATTAACAAATCAAATCACTTTGAGGGGGCGGTAGTCCACAGTTCCTCAAATGAGATTATCATATTTACCCACTATGGAAACCATAAAGGCATGTTATAAATGGGAAGTAAAAAAGAATAATGAAATCATAAACATAATATACATAATATATAAATACTGTTCCATAATAATGGCCACCATGGGAGGCGGTAATATTTAATTGAACAATCATCGTTTCATGAGGCCTTAGTTTTCCATCTACATAAACATTATGTTTTTCACCCATTAGATAGAGGTGTGTGTATGTGTAGTTATAATTATTCTCATAAAAAAATCCTAGTATATTTTGGATCTTGGTGTTGTTAAAAAATAATGGAATAAAAAGATTTTAGGGGTTGGAGAAGTAGAATAAAAGAAAACAATTTAAGAGAAATTGTTACCTTTAATTTGGGAAACTTCCTTTCGTTTGAACCAAAATACTTCTTGAAGCGCTTTCTGCCTAAGGTAAGGCCTCTAGGGAGAGGAGAGGGATGTATGGAGATTAATTGGGCAGAGTTTGGACCAGAAAAATGGATTTGGAGGTGTGAGTAATTTTTTAGATTTTGTATCCTTTTATAAGGGGAGGAGGGGCTCTTTTGGAAAGTGTGAAAATATTATTTTATTATAAACCTATCCTCATTTTCAAAAGGTCCAAAAATAATTATAGTCGAAGATAAGATGACTCATGGTTGAAATAAAATCATCCATTCATAATTGGACATGTTTTGGATAATATTTTAAACATTATAATATTATTTATTTAAATCAGTTACTAAATAGGTAAATACTACATCATTATTGTGTCATCAATAATTTAATTTATTCGATGTATAAAAATTATAAAAAAATAATATCATGTAAGAAATATTTTTTATATTACCAATGAATATTTATAGGAAACAAGATAATTTATATAACACCTTATGAAAAATAATTTACTAAAAGATATTTACTTTTGTCATATTTTCCTTTATTTTAAGTTAATTAATCTAAATTGTCATTATCACTCCCATGTGGCTCAATGGAGTCCCAAAATCCACCAAAATATGACCATTGTCGTAAATGACTCAACAAATAATATTTGGACATGTTTTAAGGTAATTTTAAATTATTATAATATTCTTTTAACCATTAATTACCTTATTTACCTCTAACCGTGGTAAATAAAAGTCAACAGTTACTATTAACAAAAAAATATTTTCATCTTGTTGAACCAAATTTTTCTTCTTTATAAAAACCATTTATGTCGGATTTTATAAATTCAACTCAAAGAATTGGTAAAATTTCATTTAAATGATAAAGTCAATTTTTTTAACTACCACTAAGTGGTTTCACTATTCATCACAAATTGAAGTTTTTCAGAAAAATACAAAAAATTAAGCCTATTCTATATTTGATATTCTAAATTCAAAAATTATATCTATATTTCCAAATTCAAAACATAGAAGTTGAATTAATTAATTTTAAAATTAATTCTCATTATCAAAACAACTAGCTTTTTTTAAGAAACAATAATTCTCAAAATATAGATACTTGATTATGTCCAATTTCAAAGTAAAATTATTTCCAATGTCCAACATTGTATTAAATGGAAAAATATATTTTAATTTCAATTTTAAACAAATTAAAATGATAATCTAACAATATAAATAATTTAGATTAAAAGGCACTTTTGAATTAAAATACAATATTTTTCACTATTCATTAAAAATGAACTTTATCAGAAAAATTCCAAAAAAGTACACAAAGTAAATTTTGATGTTCCCATTCTAAAGAAAGATTTTATTTAGTCATATAGAATTTATTAAAGTATAAAAAACAATATTTAAAAAGGGTTCTCCATTAAAAGGCGATAAATCAGACTTTTAATATAATTATGCTTAAAATTAGATTCATTAAAATTTTTAGCCTCTATCTTTTATTGGAAAAATGTAAATACATTTAACAAACATGTATAATAATATTATAGTTAGTTTTGTTCCTTAAAGCTAATAAAATTACTAGGAGTTAACTACCATTTAAAATAATAATATAATATTATTAGTGTGTAACGTAAGATTTCAAAGAAACCCGTTGTTACGTATCAGGTACGCTATCGAACATAGAAGTACATTTAAAGTAAAATTAATATTCAATTAAATAATATTAATATGTATAAAAATATATTATCCTTCATTTACTTGGGATGTTACAGATTCCTTCAACCCCCAATTTTAATGTATATTTATATAAACAATTATCCACTAATTATCATGATGTTTTTTCAAATAAAAAACATATTTTGAGAATTATTCTTATGCATTGATATATTATTGTATAAAATATTTATTCCCTTCTTATATTTGAATTTGTTTGTGAAATATCCTTTGATTGTGATATGAGATAGGATTATGCAACCCATTTCATTCCCTTGGTAATTATTATGTTTATTCATTGCGTTATATTTCCATTCATAGAACACATAATCATAAACATTTTATGTAGTGTGAAAATAAATACTGCTCCAATTCATTTTGTAATGTTTATATATCATGATATAAAATGTATGAAATTGTTGAGTAAAACTAATCTAAGAAGGGAATCGGTTCACCATGTGATGTTATCATGGTAGTTATCCTTAACTTACGCTTATGTCATGTTATATATTGTTGTTTCTTTACAAGGATTCCATGATATTATGATTCTATGTTTTTTATGTTATTATACACTATTATTATTAATGATATTTATCTTTCATAATATCAAGTTATTCATTCAGACTTATATGGAATGTTTTTTCATCATGTTTATTCCTTTACGGATCTTTTTATCTCACCCCTTGTTTCTATGTATCCAGAAAGTTACCCTATTAATTTTTAAGAGGTAAAAGGTATTAGGGTTATCATTATGGAGTTTAAAATAATGAAATTTAATGTTAGTTTCATGTTGTTATTTTCTAAACCTAGTCTTCCAAATACATTATAAATTTCAGTCCATTTTTGTATTTATTGGATATTTATTTTAAAAATCATGTTATAATATGTGTAAGAGTAATATGTCACTATAATATTATACTAAGTTATTGTAAATAAAATATTTTAGTTTTCCTATAAGACTCATCCATGTCTAGAAAGCGGTGGATCCATCAAAGGAAGAGGATATTTAATAATGTCCTACACCAACCACTATGACTGAGATCAATAGTTTTTAGGGATTGGTTATATATTATCTATTATTTGTGAAGAATTATTCATGGTAATATAATCCAATTATAATGATAAACTAGAAAGGTTTATAGTTTATTTGGAATTATGATTGTTAAAAACATTTCTATGAACTAAATAGATAGTTAATAAGTATAACATTCCTCACACCACCATGTAGTAGAGATGGGTTTGTGATTTAAAGTGATGTATAGAGGAAGGATTTGGGATGTATTCATGAGTATAATAATATGATGAAAGCTTATGTCGTAGGCTAATTGGAAGTTATTTAAAAAAGATACCCCAAATCATGATTCATAGTTAATACAATTAATTTGTTTTTTAACGATATAGATGCATTTTTTTATAGAGATACGTGTGGAATATATAAAAATCATAAAAGTTTAAATTATATATTCACCTAGTAAAAGTTGAATTTTTATAAGAGAAAATAGTTTTAATTGATTAATGATTATAACTAATCAAGAAATTATATCCCTAGGAAAGAAAACAGGGTGATTGGTGTTTTGAGTTTAAAGGAACATATTATCTTATCCATGATGAGTGTCACAAAATATCTATTACTTGTGAATATAAAAACGATTGACCTTGAAATATTGAATGAATGTGATATGTCACATCTTTCTCAAATTATTGTTTAACCATATATTCATCTGGTGATTTGTATAGGAGAAATATAATGACATGGAGATGAAAATGTAGGTTAGAATGTTCCGTATTTTAAACATGACTATGATGGAATGATAAGGTTTGGGAACAATGAATGTGTCCAATCTATACCAGATGTGATGAAATATCTATTGGAGGAAGCTCATAGAACATAATTCTCAATTCATCATGGATGTAAAAATATGTACAGTGATATGAAAGGAAATTTATGGTGTTAAAACATGAAGATCGATATTATATAGTGTATATCGTAGTTCTTGTTATGATAACATGTTATGGTCTATATTTAATAGTCCAAGGGTATGTTATAAACATTTCACAGACTATAATGGATATGGAAAACATCTCCTAGGATTTCATCATTGGATCCCACCAAATTTCTAAAGGACATAATTCTATTTGGTTTCTTATTTACTGTTGTAAAAACCTAGCACACTCCATCATTATCAGATAATATTTTCCTATTGACTATCTTTGTAAGATATATATTATGGAAGTGTTATGTTCTCATAGAGTTCCACATTATATGGTATCTGATTGAAATCTAATGATTACCTCAATGTTATTGTTAAGTCATCATAAATATTTAGATAATTTGTTGTGTTTCATTACTATTTATCATCCTCAAATATATGGTCAATCGAATATGACCATCCTAAGGTGGTTGGGATCAACACTTTTCCCTAGTCGAGTTTTCATACAATAAAATATTTCACTCAGTAGTTTTGATGGATCATTATGATTCCCAATTTAGAATGATGTGAAAAACTCTAAAATGGTAGGATGAATTTGGATAATGAAATCTATTTGGACCTAATAATGTAGAGGAAATGGTATTAAAGGGTAGATCTAATTAGCAGTAAATCATGGAAGCTCGGAGTTTATAAAATGGTTATACAGAAATCATCAGTAATATCCATAATTTAAACTTTGTGATAAGATATACCATTGAATTTCTACATATAGTTATTTTATGATATTTGGAATGAATGGAAAGATAAAACATTTGTATATTGTTACCTTTAAGATTATTCATCATGTAGGGATTTTGTCTTATTACAAAGAACTTACACCGAAACTATCTGATGTTTATAATGTATTCTAGGTATCTATTTTAAGTAATTACATACTAGATACTTCATCTGTACCAAACATAGGGGTTGAAAAAAAATTTATTATGTTTCCAATGAATTAAAAAGTAAAAATTTAGGATCATCTAGATCAAACTTTAGGGAAAAAACTAATCATATGGTTAAAGTAATTTGGAAGAATCACAAATTCTAGGAAGCTACATGGTAACTTGAGGATGTGATAAAGATCAGATATCCTCTTTTCTTGTATTAGAGTGATTTTATTTTGAGAGTTAAATTCATTTTAATGTTGGTAGAATGTAACACCCCAATATTTTATATGTATCATTTAGGTGAACCAGTTGTATTCCATAACATTCTCTACATGCAACAATATGTATAAATTCAATGTTACATAGGAATCATTTATAAGAAATCCATTAAATATGATTTTTTGAATAATAATAACCACATTATAAAAAATATAATTTTTCAAATATAGAAAAAATATTATTTAATCCATAATAATACAGTAATCCATCTTCTGTCAAGTAAATTAAATCATCAAAAATATGGTTTCTTCAAAATGGATTTATTCCATTTTCTAACATAAATTATAATTAAATCCTAAATATTTTATATATTTTATATGAGGGAGTAAACATAATTTTTTAGAAAATATTATCAATATTAACTATAGTATGATTTTAATACTTTTTTATGAAAGGATTTATTTTTAATCGAATATTTAAAGTATCGTTTTCTATAATACCTTCACATCATATCATTAAATAAAGTAATTTAAAAATAATTATTATGATTTTAATTTGATCTTAATGTTACATAATACCAAATTAATTATAAATTATATATTTAATTATATATTAATCATCATTACACATGATTATCATATAATTACATCTTTGGGGTTATAAATTAAATTTTTTAAAAAATATTTTTATATCGGAAATGTGTTTTTATCTATGTAAATCAAATTAATATCAATTAATTAATTATTTTTTTAAAATTAATATATAATATACTCAATATATTATTTTAATCATCATTTGGTTTTTTTACAAGGAAATTAATTTAGGTGAATTCAGTTTTATGCTTAAGAATGCATTTTTTAGAAATGGGTTTTTGTTGTGGTTTGAAAGATTATTTAAAATTAATTTCCACCACTTATATAAGTTTATCTTGGTTAATTATATTGAATATTTTTAATAATTATCATTAAAATAATTTAATAGGTTTAACATAAGTTTTTTTTAATAATTAATAGTAAAAACATTATAATTTTGTCACCACGTTTGAGGTTAAAACGGGTTTATTGGGGGGTGGGGGTTAAACAAAGAGATTTGTGTAGGGATGAAAAAAAACCTATAAATTTATTATTTTTCGAATTTATTTAAATAATATAATTTACTAAATATGATATCATGAGCACATGGAGCCACATTATCATGAAATTGAGCATATATTATTGAAATATGTTATGCAATTTCTTCTGTATCCCTCTCTTAAATCACATAGCCTACATTATTAACACAATTTATCAATATTTATCATAGAATACATGCAAATAAACCTTCTTAGTTTACTTAATTTGAACCTAGATCTTCTATTATTATCCTATTTAAAATAATTCAAGGATTAATCTGCCATCCAAAGGAGGTCTTTCAATGAAGTGGTACAAATCTTAACAAAATGCTTTCAAATTTATTTCCAATTATATTTCATCTAATGACTTTGTCTCGATGATAAAATGATGAATAAAATTTATTTGATATTATTACACTTTATGATGATTATGGTATAATGATTTTCAACCTCATCTACCACAAGTGTGAGATAAAAGTGTTGGTCATTCGTAGGCATGGACTACCGTCTCCACACTATGATATAAATCATTTTACATCACCATATTTCATAGATGGTTATTATGAAAGATTAGATAGATATATACATATTTATATTTTTATGTATATATTATTTCTGATATACTAATTATTTTGCAATGGTTTAATATTATTTAACATTCCTTCTTTTCATCCATTGAAAAATGGAAACACCACTTCTGTGTACACACTTACTATCATCTCCATAATGTGATGTAATTTATTTTTCATCACTAATATATATTAATTATTATAAATATTAATATAATAGATATTTATGATATTTATATTTTGATCTGAATTCTAGGGATGATGGAACCATGATAAACATTCAAGGACCATAATTTCCAAACAGAAATGTTTATGAAAAATGAAATGGTTGACACATAGCCAAAAAACATTTAATAGATAATTATTAAAAAAAATGTGTGTTTAAATGTTATAGTCTAAGACATTTTGGTACTATAGGTATTAATATCTTCATGTTATAAATGTATTAATAAACTTAATGTATTGTAAATGTGTTTATAGTTATTATGAAGAAAGTCATACTTATGGTAAGGGTTCTTAATCACAATATCGTTTCTTTGAGATGTGTTTGATGTTATAAACCTGTTTATGTTTATGAGGCATATCTACTACCCATTTTATATGTTTTATCATTAACATAGATATCTTAATATTATATAAATAATCATTTGATTTTATTTATTTCATGGTACGTATGACTCTAAATTTTCCAATGTTGTAAGGGGAATATGTTACAATCTCACTTTTCGCTTTTATCATTTATGTTTAAATTTTTTATGAAGATTTTATATAATATATATCTCCAAATAGTATTTATTGAATATTATATACTTATTTATATATTATATTTCATTATTTCATTTTACTCTCCATAAGTATTCAAGAGACGAGAAGGATTGTTTTAGGAAAATTAACTTTATTTCCCTCTTTAGACAACAATCATCTTTTTCCATACCCATATTTAATTTTAAATGCATTTGAAGAATTTTCTAACCATTCCCCTATGATATAATATTTAATTTTCTGAAACGTTTCACTCTATATATTTTTTTAAATATTCTTTTTATCAGTTTCTGTCTTAGGTACTTCTAACTTGTTCTAAAAATCATAAAAAGATTTTTTTAAGTAAAATGGATGAATAAATTTTCATTCATCATGAATTATATTTTATTTGAAGTGGTCTTTATAAGATTATGTATGTAATATTAATAAAACAAATTCATTAATATTATTTAAAAAATTAGATTTCAAATATGTGATATAGAATTGAAAATTTTAATTTTCTACAAAAATATTTCAGTAATATTTGAAAGGTATTTTCATCTACAAAAATATCTTTACATGATTTCTATGAATTAGTAAGTATATGATCAAATATGACCATATTTATTATTTATCTTGATTTTTTATGAATATTAGGTTGAAAATTTATTAAATCCATTATGTTTTAAATATTTCAGTCCATGATATAATTATAAATGTTTTCATGATCTTATGGAATATATTTGAATGAATTGTTATTATAAAATTGGAGTGTCTGTTATATCCATTAAATGAATTAGGAAATGATTAATGTTTTATAAGTTCAAAGGGTAGATGGTATGTCATCCCATGACTAGAAGATTGTACATATGACGTCATCTCAATACTATAATAGGGTACACAAGTTGGTGTCCCAATCATGATATAGGTACGTAGGTGGGTATCATAATCCTAACATATACTGAATTCATTAGTGGGTATCCTTGATGTAGTATGACTATGATTATGGGCTTTCCACATCTTATTCCACTCTTTTATGAAAAACTCTTATGACAATATTCTTCTCCCATATATAATGTAATAGGATTACATTATCAATCATGTCTTATGAACTGCAAATCATTTTTACATAACACATAATTATATGCTTTTTTTGTATTAATTTTTATTTTAATATCATACTCTCATATCCTTATTCTCTCGATATTTTTAAATATAATCATTCATTGATATATACATTATTTACTCTGATTTATCATCTACGATCACCATTTCTGGTGTTTTATTTTCCCCGAAATATGAATAATGGTTTTTAAATATGATATATCTAATAATGATTTAAGTTATAAAGAAAAAAGTGAGTAATGATGTAGATATTTAATGTACTAGTTATTTATGTATCCAAGATTCCAAAGAGTCTAAAACATTATAGTTCTAAAATTTATTGTAATTATATATTAATTAATATTTGTCTAAAATAATGTAATATGTATGTACATAATGTTTCAAATCCATGAATTATTTTTTTATTAATTTTTTTGGGGTTATCCCTTACATAAGATTTAAATTATTATGATGGTGCCCCACATTATGATAGTTAATTTTTATATGATCTCATTCCAATTCTATTATCTCATGGATAATTTTTTTATTACATTATGATTCATGTGTTGTGAACATTCAAGATTGGATCCATGACTCGTGATTATATGATGTTTTTGGTATGAATTTCAAATGATATTCTTATGTTCTAAAATATTTATTCTCATGATTTAGTTACATATTATTGTTAATTGATACTGCCTATTATTACCCATACTAGGAATCTAATCCCACACTTCCTTATATTTTCTTTTCCTAATGATATAAAAAAATGTATAATATTCCTAAGAATCTTGCTAGTAAGGATGAACTAAGATGAAGATGGTGTGGATATTTTATAGACCAGTAGATTATGTATCCAAGTTTCTAAATATTTTAAACCTCTATGTTTTTTATGTATATAATAATGATATATAATGACAATTCATATAAAATAATGTAACAATTATGTATTTAATGTTTGGGTCACTATAACCAGGATTAGAGTGCGCATTTCGAAGGGAATTTATGATTTTTATTTCCCCATTTCTCAAAGGTTGGAAATATGTCTGAAGGTATATTATAGGTGGAACTGATCCTATTATCAAAGTAATGTATTATTTAAGGTGATGAACTCATCCATTGTAGAAATCCATGGTTTTTATGAATGGATATTTTTTATTTTTAGATGAATATTCAAAACATTAATTAAGTACATGCCCGGGGACCATAATAGTTTTGTGACTTTGGAAATAGGGAGAACAATATTTTAATTGCGTGAATTATATTAAATGTTTCCAACAAAGATATGAACATTTAGTAATATTCATAGACATACCTTTTATAAAAAATCTCTTCATAACCAGGGGAAAGGAAACATAAGAAATGGTGAGCTCAGATTCCCATTAAGGACATGTAAGGGAGATATGTAATCATAACATGAATAAAAGTGTACGAGAACATGAGTATAACATTTGAAAGCCATTCTATACATATAAAAGATCAAAATCATGAGTCATGGAATTAAGATTGGTAGTTCATAAGACAAAAATCAGAATGTAATCAAAGAACATGATCCATGACAGCATAACATTGGCATACGAAATAGATTTTTAGCATACAAATAAGTATAGATAATCCAATGTCATTGATACCCACCTAGACATTCATAACATGATAGAAATTGGATATACACCCATTTACCTACTTCGAGATTGGGATGACCTCTCATGCACTATCTTTCACGATTGGGATAATCACCGGTGCACCCTCCTATAACAAACTGACTTGAATACCCTCTAAAACTGGTACCTTACCCAACCCACCAAATACCTGAAGGGAATTACTGATCCCCAAGGGCCAGTGACGTGCACCTAATCATAAAACGATGAAAAGAGGGAATGATTTCTCCCAACCTAAAGTAATGACATGGAATATATATAAACATGATAGAGAGAAATATTGGAAGATAAATATATTCGATAAGTGAAAACAAATAACTGAAGAGTATAAAAAATATCCAAGTATATGTCCAACCACAAAGGACCACTAAAAAAGATAAACCAACTACTCTATATGATAGGACATGTAAACTCCCACTAGCTCACCACCAGCTACCTATCCTACTGACAAAAAACCTCACTGAGTAATGTTGGGGCCATGCCTTTCCCAACACCAAAAATAATATATAATGGTCTAAAGACCACCGAATAAGTGTGCATGGCATGAGATAATAAGTATATAAGGATATCACCGAAGTGTTTCTTAAAATGTCTTTGCATAAAAATCCATGTTTGGCCATTTCCAACAAAACATTTAACGAAAAGTAGTAAAAATAGTTATGTCAAAGTATGGTAAATATTTTCCATTTTTAAATAATTCCACCAAAAGTCAAGTATATGAATTTCAAGAATATTTTATATTATCATGTAGTAAAATCCAAATAATTTATATCATAATCAAAAAATTATAAATCCAAGAATAGTTAAATAACAACAAGGAAGTAAATAAGTCTGGATAACTTATTTTTCATACCACAACAATGAATATTGCACAACAAGTCCCTACAACATGGGCCTAAGGAGGAGATGAAAATATAATGAGTGAAACCCCAAACAATGTCGAGAACAAATCCCTAGAAAAATTGGACTATGGAGTAGATAACATCCCAATGAGTTAACCTCTCATCGATAATATGGACCATTTCCCTATTCTAAACCTTATACCAACATACCTAAGGCTTCCCATGTGCTTTATTTTATTAATCATTTCAATACTTTTAAATATACACCCTTTTCCTATTTACCAGAAACCATTGAAATCCCACGTTTTTCACAAATGCATATACACACACACAAAAATCATGCCAATTTTATTTATAAATAAATTTTAAGAAAATATGATCAATATTGTTCATCAAAATAGAAAATATATGGAACAAATTACCTCACAACTCGGGACTGTATGCTCTCACACAGGATCAACGAACAAAATAATGAAACAATGACAACAAAGACCCATGAATAAATCAACATATCTTATAATTGGTCAAATTTAAAAAACGATTTGTTGCATAAGAGAAAATGAAACATACCTTGAAAATGAACACTCACCACACCACAACCAATGAAGGAAATGACCACCAAAAAATCATCACACCACAGATCTAGAAGAAACGAAGAGGTAACATCATCACGAGTCAATGGATTCAATTAAGCGATGCCACAAAATTACAAAAATCAAAGAAATAATGAAGAATAAAGGATTACTCTTCCAAATAGATTCAAACCAACCACCATTATAATATATTACCGAATTGTTCAACTCATATTGGGTGAGGACTCCAAAAATTACCGGAGAAGGCTTCTAGTTCAAGATCCATGAGAGCAGTGGGAGTGTGAAATAAAATTTCATCCAAACGGAACCCCAAAATTTGACCTTCTGATAGTTACATAATTTGTAACAACATTACAATTGGTGTTTTCCATGAATATTACGTACCCAAAAAACCCATTGCATTTTTATTAGAAAATCAACATTTTATTTTTACATGTCCTCTAACCATTACACTGTATGTACCATTTTCTCACTATATAGATAGTTCATGAATTTTGTCCAGAAATAAATTACACATCATGTAACACCATTGCATAGTGTGAAACCTCCGAACACATATTATCAAACTCTAGGTTCTTACACAATAATTCAAAAACACCTCAAGTGTTCATTGAACTTGGGAAGAACCCATCAAATCTATTGATGCATTTATACCTGAAATTTCTATAATTTCCCCTAGAAAATGATCAATGTATTTTGAAGTCCTTAGACACACCCTATTATTCCATAACACACTGACCCATAGAATAAAATACCATGTAATACTTTCAGTTGAGTGTTCACAATCTCTATTGTCTTCTCTACAATATAAATGTCTCGATCTAATTGAATCACTTAGAAAGTCAAAACATAAGATGGTTACAGATGACATTTCTTGAGATATGATAGGTGGAAAACATTATGAATGTCTATTAACTGATATGGTTATTCCAAGTGATAAAAAACCATCCCAAGACAGTCAATATTCTCAAAAGGTCCAACCCATATCAGAGCCAAATTTCCATATTTTTCAAGATGACAGTGACCCAACTGTGGAGAAACATTAAAAACAATATGATAACCTATATAAAAATACAAATGAAAATGATGTTCATATGCATAATATTTCAATCGACTATGCTCTGTGACAAGACATCAATGTATATCATGAATCCTCACAGACATCTCATGAACCAAACTCAATCTCACCGAAGAAGCTTCACCCATCTCTACCCAACAAACAATTATTCTTCATGGGCATCCATACAAATCCTAAAAGAGAACCATTTTGATTTGAAATTGTTAAATATTGTTATATTCAACCTCAACCAGTCCCATATAGATATCCCACAATCCACTAAAGTCTAATACATAGGTATGAAGCATATCCTCCATAATCTAAATAACACACTCCTTCAACCCACCTGTGTATGGATGATAAGCTGTATTAAATATAACATGAGTCGCCATCACCTCTTATACACTTATCTAGAATAATAAGGTAATCCTGGGATCCCTATCTAAAACAATAGATGAAGGAACCAAATGTATCCTCAAAAATATAAGTATATACAGCTTAACCAGATCTTCAACTTCTGTGGTGTCTTTGATCGAAATAAAATGAGTTGACTTTTTCAACCAATCAATCACCACCCAAATATCATTCTATCCTCTTGGAGTACATGGAAATCTAATAAAATAATTCAATGGATACATAAACCCATTTTCAAACTAGAACCATGATTGGATGGATAAAACTATAAGGTTTCAGATTCTCTACTTTTATTTACTGGAAGGCGTAATAGTTAGAGACATAACTAACAATGTCACACTTCATACATAGCCACCAGAAAAAATTTCTCATTTCATAATCCATATTTGTAGTTCCTAGAGGAATGGTACACTTGTAACTTATCAAATCAGACAATCCCAAACTACTCATATATGATAGGACTACAAACTGATCCCCAAAAAACGAGAATACCTTATAATGATATAGACTAACCTAAAATGGTATCCCTATCATATAGGTATTCTCAAATACCTCTGAACTCGACATATTACTATTGATTCTATTTAATAGACTCATGGAGTGATTATGATGACTAAACACTTGTCAGAAACATACTTGAAACATCCTCTTGAGCATCTAGATAAAGCTAATAAAAAAGCTTCATCAGGTTCCACTATTCCTTTGATTCCAACATAGCTTATGATGGCCCATTAATACTAAAAAAATATTCAACGAAATTTACCTTCCTTAGGGTGCAGGTGATATCAAAGTCAAATGTTTGAAGGTATTACACCCATTGACTATGTCTAAGAATCAGTCCTTTGTGAGAAAATATGCGAATAAAACTTTTATGGATATAAAATACTATAAACATTCCCCAAAAATATAATTCCACATCACTTAAGCACATGCAGAACTATGGTATGATGTAAATCACGAGTGTTGTAATTATTATATTATGTTTGAAGCTGATGTGAACCTTAATCCACTACATGATCATCCTATATGGGTTCACAATCCAAACTAGTTCTAGAAGCATCATAGATAACCGCATACCCCTTATAAGTATTAGGTAAGATCTAAATAAGAGATAATGTCATAATTCCATTAATCTCATAAAAATAATACTAACACTTCTCATCCCATTCGAATTTATCCCCTTTCCTTGTAAGAGTAGTCAAAGGTGATGGAAACTTTGAGAAATCCTTTACAAACCATCGATAGTGTCAATAAAGACAAAAAAATCCCCAAATTTCAATGAAATTACATAGTTATTACCATGAAAAATATCGTTTACCATATTAGGATCAATTTATAATCCATGCTCAGTGATCATGTGCCAAATAATTTCACTTTTTTAATATATAACATGAATTTTAAATCATTCTATATAAACAGTGACTTACCAAGATTTCAAAGAAACTAAAATAGATCTCATACTCATGATCAGATCATGAATATACCAAAATTTTATCTACAAAAACATCCACAAAAGTGTCATGATATAGATGGAATATCAAATTCATCAAATATCTGAAAACTGCATGAGTATTAGCCTGAAAATAGTAATCACAATATATTCTTAATGGCCAACCCTACTTCAAATATCTATCTTTTCTATATCCCATCCCTGATCTCTAAGATAATGATAACCTAAACAATTATTAAACATTGAAAACCACATTACCCCTTTAAATGATGAAAAAAATCAACCACATTTGGAAAATGATACTTATTCTCAACCATTACTCAATTCAACTTATGATAGTATATACCCAACTAGAGAGATTCATCTGCCTTCTAAGAGAATACCATTAAGAATTCCCAAGGAAATACACGAGGGTGAACAAAACCATTTTCCACTAGGTCATCCAACATAATATTTATCTCTATTGGATTCATTGGTTCCATGTGATATGAAGGTATAAATATAGGATTCATACCTGGAACTAAGTCAATTGTAAACTCTACCAATATCTGTCTCTAGTTTAATAATAGAGAATCCATCTAGGAAAATTTATGGAGAACCCTGAATGAGGGTAGTAAGATCAAATATAGAAGAAACCTCCTTAATATCAATTGAAAAAAAAGACAAAAAACACATGTGCTCTGGCTGGGAAAGTCCTCCACGACCAGACCTCAACTCCCACTATCCCCAAAACAACCATGATCCCCCGTCGGGCATAAGAAAAGTGACACAATGATGACGAAAATAAACCATAACTCATTGAGAATCGAGAAAATCCCTCCCTATTATAAAATCATACAGATGAAGACCGTGAATAATAAAATCATATACTATCTTTTCCTCAGCTATCAATAGCATACAAGAAAGACATTGAAACCCCGACTCTTTCCCCTTCCCAAGATGTGTCTCTAAATCTATAAAAAAGAACATGAATTATGTTGATGGTCAATAATATCAATTAAACATGAAGATTTAAATTATTGTGAAGCAGTTATATCAAATAAAGAAATTTCTAATGAGGTTACAACAATGATGGTAGCTCTCACTATCACTACACCCATGTCTATCACCACTGGAAACACATCAACTATAAAAAGATGATTCAATACACAGAGATATGGTTAGATCTATTTATTATTTGAATCATATGACTATTTCATATTATAATGTGGATCTTAAGATCCCTGGCCATATCAATTTGTATACAGAGACTAGAAGAAACTCTATAGATGACTATAATTTCCAAAACTATCACACATCTTTTCAAGGTGAAGTACATGAAATCTAGGTGTGACCATTTCATACGGATAGATAGTCAAAAATCACACCACTATATACAATTGGAGTTTTCGAAGAGGTCTACTACAGAGAACCACCTCCACCACTGCGGTGATAATCCTACCACTTTCTCTTTTTCCCTAGTGCACCGTTGAAGATGTCACTATGTGGGGGATAATGGGGGGAATATCCCAGAATTCCTACTATATTCATCACTTCTATCATTTTCATATAAACTATATATGTATAGTTCAAATTATTTATCATAAATACATGTGATATGATATTCTATCACAAACCCTATAGGTACTTATGATCCTTTAGCTAGCCACTCTTCACTATATGTGCTGAAAAACGAAGAAACTCAACAAAGTGATTGGTGTATGATGACACTACCCTATCCCCCTACTGTAAATTGAGGAACTATAGAGATTTATCTATAATTAGCAACTATGGAAATAAATGATAGAATAATTGAGTCTTAAAAACCATCCAATCCAAGCCCATGTGCTTATCAGCATGTACCATAGAATCCCACCACCTATTGATGGGACCTCCGAGTCCAAACTTTTCAAACATTCTCCTGTGATTTATAGTTGTTTACATGATGTCAAATATTTGATTGATATTTTCAATCCAATCCTATACCTTCTAATGTAAATTCAGGATACAAAAAGATGGTGGCTTCTTATGCACAAACTCCCATGATTGATATTTGTCTAATCCAACACTTCAATATACCTCAACAACTACATTCTGAACTTTTGGAACATTCATGTCAATGGAAAAAACTGTATGCATGATAGCCTCAATGATGTTTTGATCCAATGGAGTATTCTCTTAAGGATAATCAGAGGAACACACATGACATGTATCAGAGGAATAATGTTTCACAAAGAAACAAAAATAATTAGACAACATAAAAATCCCCATTCCAACTAGATAACTCATAAGAAAACAATCTGATTAACATTTAGAAATTAAAACATGAGACACACATCCCAACATATCATTGTAACTTGAGTCGCATAACCGAAAGATTTAGCCAGACACTCACCACAACATACCTCCTAAGTCCCAACAATCTTATCTCAATTCTACCATAATTCCCAAGACATGGACTCTGGAGGTCAAACCACATCTTATAACAAATTATAATGAACCCACACAAATACCCTCTCAAACAGGTACCCAACTCAACATACCACATATCCGAAGGGAATTACTATTCCCCATGGGATATAGATTAGCACCCAAGCATCTAAAATAACAAGAGGGACCTATTTCAGTAATCTTGAATTAATGAAAAGGCACATATATAAAAATGACAAAGAGAAACAATATAATATAAATATATTCCCTAACTGAAACAAAATAAACAAAGAATATAAAAAATATCCAAGTACAATTCCTACCGCAAAGGAATATAAAAAAGAAAAACCCAAAAACTCAATGAGATAGTGTGGCCATAATCCCACCATCTCACCACCATCTACACATCTAGCTGATAAAATACATCCACACCTCACTGTAGAGACTCTCCTCTCCCTTTACTGGAATACATACAAAGGCCTACGCACCACTAAAGAAGTGTGCATTTTGTGAACTAATAGTCTTAGTAGGATCTCACCAAGATTTTAATAAAAAGGTCAATATAGAAGAATCCATCAATGCATATTTCAAATAAAACATTGCATCATAAGAATTAAATATTTTTTTCCAAATCAGGGTAAATATATCACTTTTTCTAAAAAATCCAAAACAATGGAAGGTATATAAATCTCAATAATATTTTCCATTATCCTTTAGAAAAATCCAAAACATGAATATCAAAGACTAAATATTATAATTCAGATCATGACTAAGTTATGCTATGGAACTCAACGTTAGGATAGAAGACTACATGTTCCAAAACAATTAAAAGTGCACAACAAGTCCTAAGAACATAGGCCTAGGGAGAATAGGAACGCCCCAAGAGTAAACCCCCCAAAAAATTCAATAACATGTCTCTAGAACAACTAGACAATGAAGAGTATAAATTCCAATTGATACTACCTCTGAATGGTAATTTGGAAGATGAACCTAAGATAATCTGTCCCCCTACATACCCAGGTATTCCATTGAAAAGAATTTCATAAAGTGTTTCAATGATTTAAATATACCTCTTTCCAATTTATCAAAAAACAAGGAAAAATAACATTTTATCAGAGGTTCAAAGACTAACACAAAAGAATCGTGCCAAATTTATTTATTAATAAATAAAAAAAAATATGAGAAATAAAATTAATTAACACATGAATGAAATGGAACCATGAACCTCAAAACATGGTGTCACACATTCCAACAATGGATCCCCCAAAAAAAGAACACAATAATGAAAATTGATGCCCTAGAATTAATATACACATATTTGAATTGATCTAATTTAAATAAAGGATTGTTGAGGAGAAGAAATAACACATACCTTGAGATCGCGCACCCACCACACCACAAACATCAATGGAAGTGGACCTAAAAACAATATTACACCATATATATTTATGAAATCAAGAATAAAAATCATAACGGGTCAATGAATCTGACAACTCTATTCTTCCACATTACCGAAATCAATAAAATGAAGAATTATAATGTTTTAATTTCACTAAGAGATGAAATTCAACCACCATGATGGTAAATCATCAAACATGTAAATATAGATTAAACAAAAACTCCGAAAATTCCAATGGATGGGCTTATGACTGAGATCTAAGAAAGATGCTAGAAAATGAAATAAAATTTCATCTAAGAGGCACCTTAAAATATAAAATCCTTAAATTGACATGATACATAACTCCTTTACACATCATGTAATCCATGATGATTTTTTTCACAAAAAAACCCATATCCTTTTTAATAAAAATATACCTTTTATTATTACATAGTTTGTACCATTTTCATATTTTGTAAATAGTTCGTGACTAGTGTATGGTGACCAAGAACATTTTATGTAGCCACTTTAAATTCCATGTAATTTCCCAACATGGAGCATAAAACTCTTGCTTCTAACACAAAAACTAAAAAAAAGCTATGGAATTATTTTATCATTGTAAGAACCTTGTAAATCCATTAACACATTTATACCTGGAATATAAGTCATTTTCCCCCAAAAAATGCTCTCCATTCTCTACAGTCCCAAAATATACACAATTAAAGAGGAAAACAAGCAAGGAGATGGAAAATACATGAAACTAGGTAACAGGGTGTTACATTTGAGCTTGGTATAACCACCTATGTAACCTATGAGATCATAGAACATTTACCATTACCCATTTTATTGTATGAATATATAAGTCCCACTCATCACATAATGAAAAACATATTTTGTGTGCTATAAGATCATAGAAAGTCAATATATCATAACCCGTAAAATGGAATGGGTAACATAAACTTTTCATCATATCATAACCTTGAGAAAAGATATAGTTTTCATAATTATTTCATCGTAGAAGAACCAACGAAAAGAATAATGTTTCATAAACATTTTATCATTGTATAACCCAGATAAGAGAAAATTGTTACATAAATATAATTTCTCAAAAAAATAATCCATTCATAGAAAATATATGAATAATATCCTTAGATCATAACCTCAAAAATTCATAGGTAACATCGACATATTTCATCTTATATGGTCAATTATTCTGAAATATCATTCAAATATTTCATGATGATATATTATTTCAATGTTAAAAATTCATTGAAAATAATAAAACTTTCTGAATACCTTTTTCATTGAATATAACTCTGAAAACCTATAATGGAATATTTGAATTTAATTTCAGATAGTTTTTAAAATATAAAACAATTGAAAAATACTTTTACATTAATATGAGAATAAAATATTATTTAAATTGATTTTTGAAAACATTTCTAGAAAACATTTTCATGAAAGAAAATCAATTTCTGACCGAAGAGAGAAATAATGTCATTTTTCCACATTTTTTTTTAATTATCATAAGTAACAAATATTAGAAAATGGTATCATTTATTTTATATATCATTAATAACAAGAGGATAAAATATAATTATAATTATTGATAGGTAGATCATGATATTTCTTCATTTGAAGTATAATCATTAACAATCTCGATAGCGATGAGATTATAAAATAAAACTCTTATCACTTTAGTACCATTAAAATTTAAAACCCATGAAAGAATAAAATTAAATGAAATATAAAATGTCATGAGAATATATAAATTCATTATATTTTATTCAAATGGCATGTAGATACACCTTGTTAAATAATACTAGTGTATAACGAAATATATATCTCAATGATGGAAAATTGAGACAAAATTCATTAATATTTTGTAAAATTTTGAACTCTAAACCCCATAAAAACATATCCTAAAATGTTTATGTAAACCCAAATATTTTTCAATAATGAATCATAATTTATAGTCATGGGAAGTATAGACACCATATAAAATAAATAGGTGGTGAACATGGAATGTGTCTCATAGAAGTAAAAAAGTGAGATATAAATCCCTAATTACTTGAGAAACAATTGAATCATGATACCCATGAAATAATAACATTAATGAAAACATTTATTATCTTATTATGAGGTATATTTAGGATTTTTCATTTCATATAGAATTATATACATAACACAAAAGAAATAAGTGTTTAATATGGATTATGTCTCTCAAAAATTTAAGAGAGGCTTGAAATACTCTTTCTTTAGGTCTTAGATTCAATCATACTCATTAAAAACTTATATAAAAAATTATAAGTTTATTAAAAAATTATTACAGAATGGTATTCAAATATATCATTCAATATATTATTTTATTAGGACCTTTTATTACACATTGATTAATAATTACATGATAAAGTTACAATTTAGCTAATAATCAATATAAATTAATTTTTTATTATCAAAACACTTTTGAGGTAAAAGTAAGAAAACATAATGTTCAACCATTAATGGTACTATCAAAGGACATAAAATATTAATTGAAACATAATTGGATCATATTAGAGACCTTATCCCTAAATAATTTCCAAGGTAACATACATACCTATCATTTTGGATCTTCCCTTATAAATTCTTCAAAGTTGTCCAACATTTTCTCCCAAGATTGATTTTACTCTTCGCAGTTGATACTCACTTCATTAAAACATATTATTATTATAATATCTTATTTATCAAAACATTTAGTTTCATCTTTATTGGTTGAATCCCTCTTCCCATCATTTTATTTGCTTCCTATTATGTTTCCCTGCTAACCAGGACCTTATCCCTCATATCTTCTCCTGATTTTTATAGGAGTTCTTATTGGTCCTTGTTATTGGCCTTATCCCTCTCTATTGCTAGAGTAAAATCACACCTATTATTCTTAGTCATTCTAGAACCATTGCCAAAACCATTCTCCATAGACATTCCCAACACAACATTATCATTAGTAATTAGGGGTCTATTTCTTTTTTTATAATTATTTTTACATTCCTCGGTCTCCATTTGTTTCGGTAAGGAGGAATAATCCATGCCTCCATTTTTATTAATCCCTATTTTTAAGGTTATGCTTCTTGAATCCAATTTTTTATTTTGTACATTTCTTCATTCTCAGGATATAAAAAATTTTGGAATTTTTTCCACCTATGTGATCCGCAAAAAATAAACCAGTAGACTCATCTTTTGAGTCACCACTAAAAGTAACTACCCCTCTATATGGATCTATACTTATTGGTCACCTCCCGGTCATTTTATGAAATCGAATCATGAAAATTGGTTGTCGGTCAGGATGTAATGTTTAAGGTGACTGGTCTCACGTTCAGATTTCTGACTCACCAAATCATCAAGAGTACACTTCCATAAGAAGTTCTAAACCCTGTCACTTATATTCTCCCCCACTTCCCCCAAAGAGAGTTCATAAGTCACTTCTATAATTATAGAGTTCAGCCTCATGATCAGTGCACCATGTTTATAGTTCATCACATCCTCCATGGCCATGGAGATATCACCTACCTTCACTGCTTCCTTCTGACACCCTATTTTCAAGTCTCGTTTCTAGTGATCAAGGACTGCACTCACCTTGGGTTATGGTGGCATCCCATGTTCATTATACTATATTTCATTATTTCTAACATTGGATTATTCATTCACCTCATGTCCAAACTATCCGACTCATCCACCATCATAGATCCTACATCAACCACCTGGATTGATAGCCAAATCCTTTCTCTTCGAGCCATCACTAAATGATGCCAACCTTCGTAAAAGCCTTATATACTATTTATTATAGGGATTTACAAACCTTCCTCTATTGATTTCAGAGTTCAAATATGCTTTATATATTATTTTACTAATCCTGATATCTAGATTCAAGTCTCATTGGCTTTCGATGGACTCATTTTATAAGTTTACTTTTGGATCTTGGTTCTATGAGGATGCAGTCCTCCGTACAAATGAATGATGATTCTATAACTCATTTTATTGAAGTGTGTTTATTTTAAGGTCATAACCTTAACATAAAAACATATTTTTATATTTAAGATACTGATTATATTATATAATAATTCTCTAATAAAACTTAAATTGGGTAGAAGAAGAAACAAAATTAAAATTCTCATTGATGAACATTGCCTCTTCTTTGGGTATCCTCCATAGGATTGAAATAAAGAATTACATGGATAACATTATGTCCATATTAAGGATATTAGAATTATGTGAGGGAATTTTTGATCGATTTGTGAATTTATTTCTTGAGTTAAGTGGACTGATATGTGTGAATAATTTGGGAGAGTGGGTGCCCTTTATTGTTAAGTACAAAGGGTCATTTTCTATAAATACACAAAATTATTCACTATTGGAAGGTAAATATTAACTATATTCGATCCAAATATAATAATTTTCTGTGTGGAGAGATGATATGGTCAATAAAAACATACACCAAAAAAATAGAATCACATGTTTTAAACATTTCATTCCTAAACATCTATGTATCCCTATTTTTAGCATTTTTATTTTTTTTACCTTGCTAACCTATTTTGTATCCATGGTAATTCATCCTTTAAGAATAAATTATAGTGATAATTATTATATAATTTTTACCCATTGATTAGTTATATAATAAATTTTATATAAAATAGTATTTATATGTGTGTTGAAAATTAATTTTAATATTATTGTATGTAACGTGAAAAAATGCCACTTTAACCTTAAACATGCATACCTAGTTTTTTCTATTTAACTATCAAAAGAATAATTATAACAGGAAAAAAGTCATTTAATGGATCATAGTTGATATTTATTAATATTTTAAAATAAAAGAATAATATATTATTTTTATTGATAATAAATCATTCAATAAAATATCATTTATTATAAAATAACATTATTGTCAATTTTTACATATTTCATTGAAATTAAATTTTTAGAATATTAAGAAAATGTTGTACTAAAATATATTACTTTCACACAATTATATAATTATTTATTCAAATATAAAAATAGTAAAATATAATAATTGCTTCTATTTTCTTCACTTATAATGTTTTTGTATCATTTATTTTATTTTATTGCTAACATAATAAGTAATATACTAGTGTTTCTTAATTATTTAAAGTAATTATTTCATCAAAAAATAATTTAAATAAATTATCTTGATAAAAAATTAATTTATTTTTATAATAATATATATAATCGAACATATGTGGTTTTTTCCATTTCCTAAGGTTTTATAGATATTAAAATTAAGAGAATTTTATTTTTGTCTTTTTTAACCAAAATTATTATATGGATAACATTCAAATTAATGTTTCAAAAAATTAACATATTATATATATATTTATGTACAAGATATAAATTAAATTATTCCCATAAATTAAAATATTATTTTAGGCAATTTTCACTCTTATCATACTAGTTTAACTCTCGAAAACCCCATTTTTATCTTACTTGTGGTAATTAATTATTTACTACATTTAATGTTTCATTTGGTAAAAAAAGTAAGTTAACCTTATTTGATAATATAAATTTTTATGATTGTAAATATTGAATCCATTTGTTCAAATCCATTTAGATAATTCATTATAATTAATTTAATATTAATACCAAAGGTGTGATGAGAAAGGTGGTTTTTAAATGGAAAATAATCAAGAGATTATAAAGTTTTTATATCAAATTCCAATATGAAATTGATTCAAATGACCTAAATTGCATTAAAAAATTTAAAATTAATCTAATTAATCATAATAAAATTATAATGTAATTTATCTTTGTAAATAATATAGGTGAAAATATAGTTTTCAATTAAAAATTATTATTTTCACTGTTCATCGAAAACTAAAATTTTATAAAAAAATACCAATAATTAACCTTATATTAATTTAGGCATTATGAATTATAAAATAATGTTTATTTTATAAAATTAATTTTCAAAAAATGTCAAATATTAATTTATTATTTTTAACAAAATAAAATAGAAGAATTTTTTAAACATACCATGTTTTAAAAACATATAAAGACTTTAACAAATATTATGTATTTTTTATTAATATGATTTCTTTATATAAAATAATAATACATAAGAATTAAAACATATTTATTATTATTAATATATCTAATTATAATGGTTATGTTATAATATTCGTGTTTAAATAAAAATATAGTATTGTAGCATGGTGTTGTTAACACTAAGTGTTGTGTGTAACACAAGATAATTCAATGTTGTGTGTATCCCAAGATTAACATGGTGTTGTTTATAAAGTAAGATAAACATTTTATTGAATTTAATATAAGTCATAAAATAAATTTAATTTAATATAAATAAATAAATATAGAAAAACCGTAGGGTGTTACATTGTGCCCCCTTTAAAATGAATTTATCCCTCAATTTTTTTCTCTCATATAAAGAGATGTGGATACAAATACCTTGTCATATAATCTTGTTCCCACATAGAATCCTAAAACTGGAGGCTTCTTCACAAAACATTCACCTGTTGAATTGTCTTATTTTGTATAACTTTCTCTTTACAATATAGAATCTCTACAGGTTTATTCTTATAAAAAACATGATCTACAGGTATGACCTATGAGTTTAGTACATGATATGTATTATGTATTTACATACCCATGGGAGATACATGGAACACATATTGAACCTAAGAGAGGTTTGGAGGAAGAACCAATCAATATTCAACCCTCCAGATATGATCAATACTTTCAAAGGGACCAACCTAATTATAGGAAAGTTTTATCTTATTTATTATGTAGATAAATTTGTAGAATGACTTCCTCGCCAAATTCAAATTATAGACCAGGATGATGATTATATACATAATATATCTATCATCCTTTTATCATTCTTACATGTTTTTTAATGGCTCCAAAATTTTCTACCATCTCATGAAATTTCTTTTCTCTTGATAGATTTAATTATACAACTTCAATTATTACATTGGAGTGCTAAACATATATCCATAAAGAGATTTATATGGAGTCCTATGAATTATCAAGTGATAACTATTATTGTAAGAAAACTCAACTTTATAAAGGGTTTTCTCCCAACCAACTTTTAAACCCATATGATAATATAATAGAGTAAATTTTAATCAAATATCTATATAGTGTAAGGAATTCCTCCTCAAATAACTTAGTCACTATATAAAATCCAATCATTCTATTTCCATAAATTTCTCATAAAATATATTCAATATTGATAAACTCTCATCACATAAAACCTCAAACGGGATTTCAATTTAATTTGAAGTTATGATAAACTTTAAAAAAATTAACTCATGATGATATCCATAACTATTTATTTAATTTCATCAGGGGCAATAATAATTCCAAAAGACAATTCATCATTTATTCCTTAAATAGAAACTTATCTTATAAAAAACATTCCCGTCGGATGTTTGGGTTCAACATTGTATTGATAATACTTTATATGTGATTTAATTATTCCATAATTCATGTATATAGATATAATCGCATAAATTTTAACTAAAGGAAGAATAAAAAGATTTTCATAGGGCCTATTCATAAAAAAGTCAAACATGATATTCCCAATTAAATAGTAGAGTATTAGTGTTCTTTAATTATCATTATTCACTTAATACTTTGTTATTACATTATATTTCCATTTTTCATTTTCCTTAATAGGTTATTGTATTTGATCACCATTATTACCCCTTATATTTGGGAACATATTAACAAACTTGTCAAAATTATTGAAATTGAAACACTGAAGTGTGTGAGGTATACTCTCTGGAGATTTCTCATTATTCACATCATTTTCTATATTTTCCACAACACGTCGACATCTAGTTACTCTATGACCTTCCTTTCCACACATAGAACATTGACATGTCCCATTAAGATAATTCCCTCCATATTTTTCCTCAAACATTGATAATATATGAAATATCATCTTATTATCTCCATGTTTTTATATTTTCCATTAAATTCCATTTTTATCATATTATAAACACAATGTGATTGATGATTAACTCCAACCCACATTTCTACCTTTTTAGTACATTGAATAATCTCTTCATAGCATCTGAAGTCCCATATAGATAATTCCCTATGTTTATTTGGTTTTAAGCCACTAAATAATCTGCCAACCATACTTTTAGGATGAAAGATAATACCATAAGATTACCACAAAGGTGATGTAAAATTTTCATTATTTGGAACAACAAATTCATCAACCTTCTTCTTAATCACTAAGGGTTCCTTATCCCTTTTTTAGTTATAGTATATGTAAATTACTAATGGAAAAATATTGTTTTAAACTCATCCCACTTTATGGAGTCAAATTATTCTCATTGACTATAATTATTAATAAGATTCTACCATTGATCTGCCTCACAATTAAGATGGTAGTCATCCAATGTGACCCTTTCTTGCTCTGAACATTTGATAATGGAGAATAACATTTTAGTGGCACTGATCTATTTTTTATCAAATAAAAAATTATTGGAACCATTGGAATAAGATGGGTATTGCATTAGTAAGGGCTCAACAAAGTTTTTATTTTCTTTTTATATTAGGATTTTCACCATTATTCATTTCTTTAAAAAGTTTTGTGATCATATAAACGAGGTTTTTCATATTACATCCCTTAACATTTAGTTTCTAAAGAGGAAAATCATTTCATTTTCACTATATTTTTTATTTACAAGGTTTCTTATAGTTCCATCCATTTTCTAAAACCAAAATCACAGTGTTAGAAGCACTAATAATGGTAGGGAACCAAATAATCATGAAAATCACATATAGAATGTTCAAATCATGAAACATTCTTTTTAATATATGATAATTTAGTTTTATTCTAGATTATTAATACTTATCATATCTTTAAATACTCCATGATTGTTTATAAAGAGTTTGTGAATTTCTAAATCATATCCCCTGGGAGTGTCAAACCAGGTATGTAGAAAGTCCCATTTTCATCCACATGTTCCTGATCGATTATAGATCAATACAGTGTTTTCGAGGATGTTACCCCGATGTACATCTATTTTAGAGACACATCCACTTCTAGAATTTAAAAAAGGTTGTAATTTTATAGAAATCAGTCTCTCCATCCTTTACCAAAATTCCCTATAATTTTCCTATAATTTCCCTTATACTTATACTTGTCTGTAGAGACATCCCTAGTCATATCATTAGAAATATCCATAGGGGTATCCCAAAAGATTTTTCATCCTAATTGCCAAAGTCTAACTAAATGGTTGTTTTGCTACCAACTACAGTGACCCAAAATTTTCATACATTGATATTGAATATTTTTAGATAAATATTCAATGCATTAAAAAAAGTACACTCCCAAGGACCTTAATAGTTAAGTGTAGGATTTGGGTGTAGTGGAAGCACATTGGTGGGTGTATCTAACATTAATTTTAGGGTTAACAATGATCAATCCAAGATCTGTCATGATAATAAAATTCCGGATCATCAGAATAGAATTAAGAACAAAAAATAAAAGATGGGAGTCCCAGAACCATAGATAGAATAATCATATATTGGTTGTAATTTATTTAATTAATTGACATGAATTATCATCATGTAATTATTTCTTTGATGATGTTTCTGGTCATGATCCGATGTGATACGTCATTGCGTCGTCGAATCCAAGTGTAGGATTCCTCTAGAGGAGATCCAAATATTCCCCACGTATCTCTAGACATCGCCAAAGGGATCTTTGTGTGCTAGCATGGAAGATTCTTCGCTAGCGATTTCCTTCTTCGATTTCCTTGATTTGGTGGAAGGGATCTCTCTCTCATAGCTTGAGATATTTTGAGGAAGAATAGAATTCTCTTTTAGCTTGAGAGATTTCCCTAGATCCATTGTGCACTACCACAAAAAATGGTATGGCTAATAAGAAATATAAAATTGGTATATTTAATTACATAGAAGAATAAAATGAATTAATTACCCAAAATCAATTATTCATTTCATTTAATTCACAGTAATACCCCATGTCTAATAATAACATTTGACTATTATTATTACTTGACATGAACCCATCAAATCACACCTAAATTTTTTTAGTTAAATAAATAATACTTTTCCTATAAATTTTCAAAACAAAATACATGTTGAGTATATTTAATAAACACAATGTGTACTTTTGGTCTTCTATTTTTCTTTATTTCCCCCACCACATTTATTACACCGTGAATAATGTCAATTTATTTATAAAATAAATATCAACGCATTAATCTCTAATAAATATATTATTTCGTCCATAATTTATATTCTCTTGAATAACTAGTGTTGAAATAAATGTGATCAGGCATTCCTGAATAATTTTTAAACCACATTTAGGAATAATATTTATTCTACATGTAAAATTAATATTTAATTGAGATACTTGGACACACTTAGCGTGTGACCCTCTTGGCCTTTTTCTTAATGAAATTAGGAAAAGCATTCCCAAATTCCAAGGTTAGTGACTAACAACACACCAAGGCACTCATAGATAAAGAAACTAATGCCTCGGTGATGTGTCACCTCTTATGAATTCGTGTCATGCAATGTAATCCATTTGTCTTGATATATTGAATCAAACGGGTAACATGTTAGTTCCATCAACCCATTTGATCGATTATTCTTTCTGTGACATTATGGAATTGAACATTCCCATTCCTTACCATGTCCATGGATTTACATAGGCTATATCAATTCCATCAAAGGTCCTGAGATATCTACTTCCATTATAAAACAGAAGGGACAACTCCTTTCTAACATTATCTATTAATGCAGTATCACTGGTGACACACCCAACGTATCCTACCTCATTGAAAATAGTGTGTTATCATATTTTTCATCAATACATATAAGTGTGCGAGTTGTAATACCCATTAATAATAATCTTAACGTATAAGGACAAATATAAACGTCTGCAAATAGAAACATCCAATTACACTATGAAATGTGGATTTTCTACTAGCAGTTCTCGTTCTCATAATATCCACCTAGATATTACCAAGGGTGCACACCATGAGAAGGTACCTTTATGTTTTATGATTCATCACCCCTAATGGACTCTATTATTTGTTTCCCTCAACTAACATCATCCGGCCAAAGAACATATATCCATGAATAGTGTTATGGCACATCCGGGTTCACATCTTAGCAGGGATCTTCTATGACCCTTTAATGCAACTGTTATACATAGGACATTATCACATGAATTGTCATGCAGAAGAACAACCAAGATGTGATAAGGTTTTTATTAACGAATAAATTACAAAGTAGTTGGTTCTAGGCCACAAACTCTAACAGACTCCAACTTGGACTAGAGCCAACTACTAATAACTTTTAACCCTCTATCTCTCACATGATATTCATGCTTCTGCTAAGATAGTCCTTTACTCCTAGGTACACCACATTATCTTCCGTGGACACTCTACTCACTAAAACATCACCCCATTGATAGAAATCCATCATGAGGTGAAACTTCCATAGTATGTTCTTTGTCCATTGATGTGACCTTAGTTCTTTTCAAAGATCCACTATAGTAGTATTATCACAATATAATGTGATAGGATCTTTACTGCTAGGACCCACATCAACATCCTAGACAATGTTCTAAATCCAAAAGACTTCCTTGGAAATATCAGAAGTTGTGATATATTCAGACTCCACTGTAGAATCGGTGATAACTGGTTTCTTTGAACTCTTCCTGCTCACTGCTCCTCCATTCAGACAGAAAAAATATCCAGATTGTGAATTTAGATCTTACTAATCTATCTGAAAACCAACATTCTCATACTCTCTGATTAAAATCTCCTCATCTCCTCCATACACTAGGAACAAATCCTTAGTTCTTCTCAGATACTTAACAATAGTCTTTACAACAGTCCAATGTTGTTCTGTTGGACTTTCTTGATATCATCCATCCATGCTCAGTGCATATGCGACATCAATCATGGTACATAACATGTCATACATGATATATCCTATAGCCGAAGCATATGGGATATTACTCATTCTATCTTTCTCTTGTTGTGTTTGAGGACACATTTTATTAGAATGATGTAGGCCATGTGACACTAGAACCAATCCCCTCTTGGATTGTTCCATACTAAATCTCATTAGTATCTGGTCAATATATGTACCCTGAATTAGTCCAAGCAGCCTCTTGGATCTATCATGAATGATCATGATCCCTAGAATGTAGGCTGCTTGATCCAAGTCCTTCATGGAGAATCACCTGTTCAACCAGTCCTTAACCGACTATAAGACCGTTACATCGTTTCCAATAAACAATATGTCATCAACATATACTACTAGGATAAAAACTACATTCCCATTAATCAATTTAAAAACACATGTCTTACATTCATTATTAATGAAACCAAATTTCTTTATGGCTTCATCAAATTGAATAATCCACGACCTAGATGCTTGCATAAATCCATAAATGGATTTATGATACTTTTAACCCCATTTTGCTTCACTTGGTGTCACAAACCCTTCCGGTTCTGTCATATAGACATCTTCCTGAAGGTTCCCATTAAGGAATGCTGTTTTGACATCCATTTTCCAAATCTCGTAGTTATGGTATGCTGTTATAGAAGTATGATTCTTATGTATTTAAACATGGAAAATGGAGAGAAGAACTCATCCTAATCAATTAATTCACACTGTCTAAATCCATTAGCCACTAGACTTTCTTTATAGGTGATAACATGAACTTCCATGTCCAATTTTCTCTTGAATACCCATTTTCTTCCAACAGGATTTACATCAATTGGCTCATCGACCGTAATTCAGGCTTGGTTCTGATACATGGAATCCATCTCAGAACTCATAGCTTATGGCCATCTTGTAGCTTTTTAGATTTCTACTACTTCCTTGTATGAGATAGGTTCATCATTGTATAGCAATAATGATTCACCATCCTCAGTTACTCGGAAACCAAATCTCTCTAGTTCCCTTACCTCTCTTAAGCTCCTAAGCAGTACTTGTGTTTCTGGAATATCTTCTATAGGGACCTGTGGAACTAGTTCCTAAACAAAATCTTCTGTATCGTGAGCATCAACATCGATGAAGTAAATCTTGCTCCCAATATTCTATTTTAGGATGTGCTCCCTCTCAAGAAAGATAGCTTGTATGGCGACAATCACATTCTTGTCTAAAGTGTTATGTATGTAATTTTCATTATTTTCATTGGGATATCCTATAAAGATACACTTTGTGTCCCTAGATGCTATTTTTTTCTGAGAAGTCCTTAAAAAGTTTCTTGCATCCCCATGCACATGTGTGCGACAAAAATGGGGTTCCTTCCATTTCATAACATGGAGGTAATTCCATTTTTCACCTTAATTGGTACTCGGATTAATGTATATATTGCAGTCTGTAATGCGTATCCCCAAAAGGATAATGCAAGATCTGCACGACTCATCATCGACCTAACCATGTCCAACAACGTGTGGTTACTCCTTTCAATGACACCATTCAACTGCGGTCTATAAGGAGGAGTGAGCTGAGATAGAATCCCAGACTCTCATAGAAGATCGATGAACTCTTGGTTCATATATTCTTCACCTCGATCCGATCAAAGCTTCTTTATCTTCTTACCAAGCTGATTTTCAACTTCATTCTTGAATTCCTTAAATTTATATAATGATTCTAACTTATACCTCATTAAGTATACATATCCATATCTAGTCAAATTATCAGTAAAATTGATGAATTAAGAATATCCACCAATTTTGTCTACTAGAAATGGTCCACACACATCTGTGTGCTCCAATCCAAGAAGCTTTGTGGCCCTCTCACCCTATCCACTAAAAGGCAGCCAGGTCATTTAAACTTGTAAACAAGTGTGACATATATCAAGTGTTTTTACCTCAGTAGAGTCTAAATATCCGTCTTGTAAGAGCTTTTTCAAGTGCTTCTTGTTTACATGACTAAGACGGTGATTCCACAACAGGGTGATGTATGAGTTATGTGATTTTGTTTCATTATCAATTGCTAGCACTTGGTTTTTGTAATTTAATACATACGAACCATTATTTAAATGTGCCATACCATAACATATGTTTTTATTATAATATAGGCAACCCTTATTTCCAAACATGATAATAAATCCATCCATATCTGAATATGATACAAAAATTATGTTTTTGGTAACACTAGAAACATAATAACAGTTATGTAATACCAAAATCATTCTAGTTGGAAATGAGAGGTGGTAATCGCTAATGGCCAATGTAGATATCCTTGTACCATTTGAAGCCCAATGATCCACCTATCCTCTGAAAATATTTATAAGTCTACTTGATTCCTACTTTTGAATACAGATTTGAGCCCCAAAACCACTATCTAATACCCAATGTGTAGAAATTGAATGATTACACTCGATAATGAATGCACCTTTAGTGTACTCACGCTTATGGGTGAAATTCCTCTTCTAGTGGCTTGTCTTGCCACACAAAAAATATACGGCCTTCTGGTCCTTTCCCTACCTCTGAATCTTCCCCTTCTTGGAGGGATGATGCTCATGGGCTTCAGACCGTTTATAAGTCCTTGGCCTCTTTTCCTTGTCCATCCATTTATTATTCACCATAACAACTGTGGGTTTGTCACACCCCATGTCCTTATCTACCTGGAAAATTATGGTTAGAAGTTCCGATAGACTCTTCTCATTGTTTCCGATGTTAGTGTTGACAATAAAGCTAGAGAAGGTCATGTGCAGTGATGATAGGATGTGATCTGTATGCAACTCATCTGAGATATTAATCTCTAAGATTTATAGGCATTCAATGTAGAAAATAATATTGACTACATGAGGTCCATCTAGTTCAGACTCTCCAAGATTAGTTGTAAACAAATCATTGGAGATCTAATATCTCTTCTATATCGCATTTTCATAGTTAAGATCATTAAGTTGAGACATCATACTATAAACGTTTAAGTTTTCATGTTGCTTCAAGAAATAATTGGACATGGCTGATAACATGAAACATTAGAAATATGTGGAATCATCCATGTGTTTCATATAAAGATATAGTTCCTCATCACTAGACTCTTTCCTAGGTGAAACTACAACAAGATCTTCTATCACATACAATTTCCTCTTGTAGTGAAGGATGACATGTAAATTCCTCTACCACTCTTGGAAATTAGTGGTGGTGAGAAGGTTTTTGCTATCGAGTATAGTTTTCAATGATATGTTTGAGGTAATTTTTCTTGCAGTTTTGACAAATTAATATGACAAAATGTTTAGTACAATATATTGATAAAACTGAGACAAATAAATAAATTAATACTTATTAGTCTCCCACTATTTTATCGAAATCCAATAGCCCTCACCATTGACTTCAGAATATTTTGCTTCCTGAATATTCAAGTGGCAAGGATCCATATTTCCATTTGTATTACCCCAACTTATTTTGGTAAAGAAACATGATGGTTTTTTAGGTAGGTATTCCAAATTCCAACTGCATTAACTCTCAACTCTTTGATCCCAAGGTGGACTACCCAATCCTGAAATCCTTTGATTTTGGATTTCCTCAACATTTGCCTCTTGGTCACACCAAGTCCTACTGTGGCAGTTAACCCTTGATGGGAACCAAGACATATCAACCAAAAAACACGAATTATAATTACTCGATAATTGAAATCAACCCAACTGGGTTTGGTCTAGCACTTTGAACTATGATTCGATTCTAACCAAGATTGTGGAAGGCTATAATGACATAATATTTTCATTGAGGGATTTTATCCTTAAACATAAATTTCCATTTTATTATCTTTGATTACATGATTTTTAATATTAAGTGGGATATTCATAATTTATTAACCATGTATAAGAAAATATTTTATGCATAAGATGGTATAATTTTAGTTCCATCTTGAAAGCTTGATTAATTTATTAATTGTGTGATCGTGACAACACATCCATAATAAATAAACCATGAAACTGAAAAAAAAATTAATGGCATTGTCATGAGCTTTTTCTATTGGTTAGTTTATCTTGGTGTTGATAAACTAACCCAATACCTAGGGGATAAACACCTTGAACCTATGGGGTTTGTTCTTACAACTTTATAGTGTCCACCATTGTATATCCATAGATCGGTTTCACCTTGGATCCTAACTTGAGCCTCCTCTACTAGCTTGGTATATCAAGCCGTTACATATGCTTTTATATCACCCACTGGTGAGGGGTAAAATGGGGTTTTACATAAAAGAAACCATGGGTGTGCATGCCCTGTATTTTAATGAGGAGAAGGATCATAGACCAACAAATTTAATTTATATAAATACATTTAAGGAAACCATTCACATAAAAAGGTATTGTTCTAGCTCATGATCATCCATACATGCAACGATATATACACATAAATAAAACTAGAATTCAATTCTTTAATTGTTCTTGTTTAATATAAAGCACACTCAAATCATTTAATTATCATTAATTAATAAATCCTTTTATCTTAAAACATTTTCTAAATTTCCTTGAGATTCTCATCCATCATAATTTTAAACAAATAAATTCATTTAAATCTATCTTTGTACGTAACATGTACTTTTAAGGCAACCTAGTGAGTTCCCAATCATAAATACCTAATGATTATAAATGAACATTACATAAATATTAAATTAAACACATATATATAAAACAATATCACGTGTTGTGCCTTAGCATTATGCCTACACAATGATACACATATCAAGGGTTTATATAATATAATAAAAAATTTCAATAAATCGCTATAATTTGGATGAGTACATGGTGTGTAGTTCTGACTACACGGTGTTTACTTTTGTTCATCATCGTTCCAAAGTACACACCCGGGGAAATTATGTGTAGATGTACTTCGGAAATCATCAGAGTACAGGGTGTGTTCAGTGGGACACACCTCGTGTAGTATCCGCATTACACGGTTTCTAGTCTGGAAAGCCATGTACGGGGTACATGGTCTAACCCTACCCCGAAGGGACTAAACACTGTGTTCATTAGACCACAAGGTGTGTCCTATGAAAACCGTGTGCCACCAGTTCTTGGTCAACACACAGTGTCATTTATGTCTTAGAAATACTCCAACACAAAACCTAATTTGGCAGACTGGTCTGATGCATTGTACCTAGACTACACGGTGTGTACTACTGAATACACACCGTTTATTGTGGTGTTGTATGACCAGGAACGATTGGAAACTATGGATAAGATCCTCTATTTTATTTTAATCATAATTTAAAGTAAAATTCTTTTCTATAAGGTGAACGAGAAATGAGAGAGGAGGAATAGATATTGAGATTTAGGTTTAAAGAACGATTAACATTAATTGAAACAACTAAATTATTAAATGCGTAAATCGCCAATGAAAAACTAAATAATTATAATACAAGATATGACCGCTATGATTTCACTTGTAGGTTCCGAGTGCAGCGGAAGCGCATTGGTGGGTGTACCCAACTTTAATTAAAGCATTAACAATGATCAATCTGAGAACTGTGATGATAATAAAATGCATGTTCTTTGAAATAGAATGAAGAACGAAAAAGAAAATAGGTGAGTCCCAGAACCATAGATATGATCATCATATATTGGTTATAATTAATTTAATTAATTGACAAGAATTACTTTGAAAGAATTATTTCTTCGTTGATGTTTCCTATCATGATCTGATGTGTTCTGTTTTTGCATCATTGAATCCAAGTGTATGATTACTCTAGTGGTGATCCACATGTGCTCCACATATCTCTGGAATTCACCAAAGGTATTTCTAGGTGCTACTGCAGAAGAGCCTTCTCTTGAGATGTCCGCATTCGATCACCTTGATCCGGTGTATGAGGATATCTCTCTCTCACTCTCTCTCTCTCTCTCGTAGCTTGAGAGCGTTCTTGAATAAAAAGGATTCTCTCTTGGATTGAAATATTTCCCAATATCTATTGTACACAACCAAAAATAATTTCTAGGCTAATGAGAAATATAAAATAGGGTTTTTAATTATATATAATAATAAAATGAATTAACTACCCAAAATCCTTTATTCATTTCATTTAATTCTTAATAATACTCTATGTCTAATAATAACAGTTGACTATTATTATTTCTAGACATGCACCCATAGAATTTCACCTAATAATATTTAATTAAATAAATTATATTATTTCTCATAAATTCCCATAAAAAATACATGGTGTGTATATTTAATATACATGTCGTGTAATTTTGTTTTTCCATTTTTATTTATTTCCTCCACCACATTTATTAAACCTTGAATAATGGATATTTCTTTCTAAAATAAATACCATTTTATTACTCGCTAATAAATATATTATTTCACCCACAATATATTCTCTCAAACAACTAGTTTCGAAATAAATCTGATCAGGATTTCTTTAGTAATTATTAATCCACATTCGTGAATAATTTTTAATCACCTGGATAAATTAATATTTAACTGAGATACTTAGACACACTTAGCATGTGACCTTCTAGGCCTCTTTCTTAGTGGAATTATGTGGATTCTACGTAAATTTAAAGGTTACTGTCTAAAAACCCACCAAGGCACCCATAAAAAAAGAAGTTAACGCTGCAATGACATGTCACCTCCCATTAACACTTACCGTGTAATGTAATCCCTTTATCTCGATATCTTGAATCAAGCAGGTTGCATGCTAGTGCCACTAACCCATGTGATCGATTATTTTTTCATTGGTTTTCTAGAATTGAACTTTCCCATTCCTCACCATGGACATGGAATTATTTAGGCTATATCAATTCAATCATAGGGCATGAGATATATACTTCCATTATGGAACAGAAGGGATAGATCCTCTCTCTCATTATCTATTAATGTAGTATCACTCGTGATGCACCCAACGTATCCTACCTCATTGTGAATAGTGTTTTGTCACATTATTCGTTAATACATCTAAGTGTGCATGTTGTAAGACCAATTAATAATAATCTTAACGTCTAAGGAACAATACATAGGTCTGTAGATAGGAACATCCAATGACACTATGAAATGTGGATTTCCTACTGGTAGGTCACGTTCTCATAATATCTTCTTGGATATTACTATGGTCGCACACCATGAGAAAGTGCCTAAAATTTTTATGAGTCCTCACCCCTAATGGACTTTATTTTTTGTGACCCTCAAATAACATCATCTATCCATAGAACATATATTCAAGAACACTGTTATGGAACTTTCGGGTTCTCATCATAGCAGGGATCTGCTATGACCCTTTAAAGCAATAGCTATCCTTCAGAAATTATCACATACATTGTCACGTAGAAGAATAATAAATATGTGATAAGGTATTTATTAATGAATAAAGTAAAATTAGTTGGTTTTAGTCCACCAAATCAAACATTTAGTGCCATTGGAAACATGGAGCAAAAATCTTATAGTTTGATGAAATATCTTAAATGTCTCCAACAAAGATAATCCTATTAATAAATCATCACATTCGCACCCAAAATAAAAAAATTGTTCATTTCCTGGTGAATGTAACATAAGAAAGGGTGAGATTAAATTCTCATTAAGGGTAAAAAGAGATATATGTAAGCCTAACATGAACATTATGGTATGATAACATGAGAATAACATTTTAAAATTACACCCTACTTATCAAATAACATAATATTGAGGTATGGAATAAATATTGACAATTCATAAGATATGAATCATTTGATAATCGAAGAAAACGATCCATTAGAGAATAAAATTGGAAATGGAATAGGCAGCTTCTAGATTACAGATTCTCATTGGCTTCCTACATTATTCGAAGGTGGCCCTCCCTTTTATGCTATGGGAAAGGTCCATAATTCCAATACTCTATGTAATTATTCTAAATAGGAATATATGAATACTATAAAGAATCCCCTTTCTACTACAATCCATGGAATTGAAAGGAATTTAAATTATAATTTGAAAAGTGTAGAAATGTTTTACTGAATGAATAGGTATTTGGGTGAAAAAATAAGTTAGGATAGGTGAAACAGGACTCAAGGGGTCCTAATATGGAATTAGAGGCCACAATCAGTTGAATAAGTCACTCCCCCTCTCATGAAGATATTGTGAGGGATTCCTATAATTCTTATCAAGAGGTTTTGAGCATGAAGACTAGTGAGGGTGAACCAAACTACTGCAACATTACGTAGGTTGAAATGAAGGGTGTCCCAGCCAACTGAAAGATAAGATATTTTTCTATGCTTTAGGGGATGGAGAAAATATTATGATAAAGTCCAATTGTAAAATTTATAGGGTCGGTATAGAACATGAAAATCTCATTTAAGGTTTTTTGGAGGGAAAGATTTCTCAAGATAATGAACCGACACAGATATATCTATCAATTAAAAGTATGAAAGCTACAAAATAGGTTCATGGATAGGGGACACCCCTATTGATATGGGCATGAAAACGTTATTACAGGTGGATTTCCCCATGGACGACCTGGTTCTCTCGTATTTTTATTGTGGTCATGATATTTATAACCAAATATCTATTATCAGTATCGAGGGATTGAGAGTTAGTGGTCTTTACAGTCCAAGGATGAAGATGGTAGGGAAGGGGAACTGTGATGTAGCAGGATTCATTTTGGATTAAGGGATGAAAAAAAAGATTAAAAACTACTCCCATCCTCCCAAGACGATGAAAAAAAGATTAAAAAGAAATTACAAGGTAAAATAATGTGAACCAATGCCTCAAGACTAGGAACAAATAGAGGGTTCTGATCATAAAATGGACATATAAAAAAATTTGATACATTAAAGAGAAATTTTAGGGGTACACAGTGGGTAAGTAAGATGTATATAAAGAGAAATACCTAATAAAAATTGTTTATTCTAAGGATGAAACATAGGAAAGGACTATTATGATTAATTTACCAAGGTAGGATTTTGAAAAAAAAATTACAATACGAGGTTCTAATTGTAATTATTAAGGACCAAATGGACTGGATTGATCAAGAACACTTGATTTTTTTCAAGGGGATTAAATTAAAAGAAGATAAACAAGAATTAGTACTTCCAGATTTGGCCCAAGAAGGTCACTTATTTTGAAGGTTTAATTCAGGGAGAACTAGTAATGAAGGTTAAAAATATTCAATAGGTATTATACTATGTACGCAATTCTAATCATTAATGATTTATTTAATGATTATGTATTTTCCATCTATATTGACTAGTACTTCGCACTAGACTAGATTGGTTTCCCACTTTCCCCTCAAAAGTGGTTTTGAATAAAAATTTAATTTTCATGTCGTTGCATGATAGACTTGGGCTAACTATAAGTGTAATTGCTATGGGCATGGAATGACCCCCTATATACCCTCTTTTGAGCATGGTATAAGAGCATGTATACCTTCCTTGTTTTTTCTCTAACAACCCATCTACCCTATAAACTCAAATATCATTTATCATTAACCAAATAATTTCATGTATATATATATCCCACACATCACATAATAAACACCACATTTACGTGTGCTAAAACATCATCAAAAATCATTATTTAATAACCCATGAAATGAAATGGGTGTTACAAAACATTCTTCATATCATAACCTATAGATAAGGGATAGGTTTCAAAATCATTCCATCATCCAATAACCATGATTCCTCTGGAATTGGGGATGACCTTGTTGATTTAAGTTTCAAACATTCCAATTGGTTTCTAATGGGTTAGTTCGTAGATATGGAAACATCCCATGATTCTATATCCATTTGGACCTACTTTCCAAAGGTAGGTGCTCATTAGTAGTGAATCAATGAGACTTAAGATTTTGCATTGGTCGAGAGGATGGGAGGTCAGACTCATCACACATTTTTTAGGGGAATTAATGTCTACTCCAGGACTCTCTTTATAGATTTAAGTTATGTTCATGAATGCTTATTAAATTACCAAGTATAAAATGATCTTTCCTTTAGATATGACAATCACTGATTGATTTGTAGGAAATTTAGTGAATATTTTATGTGTATTATAGGTTCTTCATCAATAGGGAATAATCTTTATTTTTTTAGAGATTCTTAGTCAATGGTATCCTTTAATACATTATATAAAAGTCTCTTGGTCATTATGATGAACATAATGGTTTTAAAGCCACTCAGTAGGGCACTTGAAGTTTATTTTCATTCAGAAGGACACAGATTATTTCAAATATGGGATCGTACCTGCAAATGGGATACCTACGTATCATTTGATTATAAAACGAATCAGAACCCACGTTTTTCAAGAAATAGAGTATGATGCTTATGATTCATGGCTCAAAGAAATATTTCATAATTACTTTTACACTCTAAGCTCACGTGATTCATGCTTGGTGTGAGAAACACGAGGTATTCATAAAACCAGACAATTGTGCCAGGAAAGATTCAATCATAAGAAATGATGTGGGGATTATGTATGTAGGACTGCCCAAACAGATGAATATTAAGATTTACTTCAAGGAAGAAATCCAGGAACATGGTCCATAAAGTAATATGTGCTTCATGGAGATTTGGATACTCTAATCATAAGGATTACTCTTAAGGAAGATGCCCATGATTGGAAGGGATTTGTGATTGGGGTTTACACTTATAAGGAAGCCCAGATCAAAAATTAAATTAAGACTAGTTAAGAGAAATTATGACCGGGGCTTTTCCTGAGAAGGAGACCCAGGTTAAGGGACTTGGGGATTACTCCTGATAAGGATGCCTATATTTGGGATCTTTAAGACTGGGGTTTACTCCTGAATAGGAATCCCAGGTTAACGAAATTATGACTGGGGATTACTCCTAAAGAGGCTTCACTAATTAGGGGACTTGGGTCTTACTTGTAAAGAGGATACCTATATTTGGGAACTATAAGACTAGGGTTTACTCATGAAAAGGAAGCCCATGTTAAGGGAACTATGACTGAGGCTTACTCCTAAGGAGGATGCATAAGTTATAGGACATGGGGATTACTCCTAAGTAGGATGCCCAAAGTAATGAGAATTTGGACTGGGGCTTACTCATGAAAAGGAGGCCCAAATTAAGGGTTCTCTCATCTTAAAGGATGTGGTTGAATGAATGAATTCTATAAATTTAGTGATGTAAATATGTGTAAATCACTAGGTTTTGAGAGATGTTCCACATAATTCCTTTCAGATAAGGAATACAACAAAGAAATCATGCCATAAATGGCTTTGAAGAGTTTCTTGAAGACTAAATCTTTAATATGAATGGTGGAAAATCATGAAAGTGGTTAAATGGGCATGAATGAAGCCCAAAAAATAGAAGGGTGCGTAAGTCCTGGCAGGCGCGCAGGTACTGCATGGGCGCGCAAGTCCTGGGCGCGTAGGTATACCTGCGTGGCACAGGGGTACTTGCGCGATTGTTAACCAGTAATGTAATACTTGGGAGATCCTTGATCAAAACTTTTAGAATTATCCTGAGGTACATCCAGAAGAGTGACATGCAAGTTTCAATGAGTATGTAAGGAGGCACGCAAGTGTGTCCATTTCTCTTAAGGTTAAAACACTTAGGCGTGCAATTGATAGTGAATTCTAACACTTAGACCTCATTTCTCTTGTTTAGACCTTCCATTATAGGTAATGAATTTCCATAGAAGCATTTGGAATACTTGAATAAGAGACTGGGGAGTTCAGAGCTCTGTATCTGAAATCTGGAAAAAATCCTCTCGAAATGGGGGGCCCACCGGGGGTATTTATAGGCTGGAGAAGACCCTGTGCAGTTTTCAAAGAGGGCGTTCAAGTCACTTGCACGGCCATTAGGCGGTGCGCAAGTGTAGTTTCACAACAGTGAGGGAACTTGCGCGACCCAAAGGCATTTTACTCCATTGATGTTTTCTTCAAAGGATGAATCAATTTGTGCTAAGTCATTTCCCTTTCCATTCCTTTATAAAATGTGATGAAAAGGCCCATCAAAAAAAGTCCCCCCTCAGAGTTCTCCAAGTATCTGATGAAATATCAATTTTATTTCCCACAAATCACTTATCTGCCTTTGTACGGTTATGGTCATCTGTGAGAAGTCACTATTCTAGAAGCAAAGAATTATCTCCCATTTTTGTTGATTGAAAATTACACCAAATTTTCTTCATAAAATATCTCATTTAGAGGAGGATTTATAAATGCTGGAACAGTGGAGAAGGCCCATATGATGCATCACAACCCTTGTACGCCAGATCTGATACCTCATAAGCCCGAGCTGCAACCACATTGTCATCCCTCAATCTTCCAAAACGATCAGATGGATCAATCCAAAGGCTGGAAAGGAAGTTGGGACTTCCGTCCTGGGGGAGGTGTGAAGCCAACTTGGATGTGGGTATACTGGGTACTACAAACCTATGTAGAGTTTGTCAAAGATCTGAAAGGAGTTGCGATATATGAAGTTCTCTGGGTTGGAAAAACATATGATTACAGACATGATAGCTTCGTGCTAGAGATACTCAGCCATTGGAGCCCAGAAACCAATTCATTCAATCTGACTCATGAAGAAGTAGCCATCATTCTGTGGTATGTCCACATGATCTTAGTGGCTTCAATTTTGGGCGACATGTATGATGAATTCATTCCTCCCAAGGTGACTTGGAATGATTCAGAGAAGACTCCTTCTTTGGCTCGGGAATTATTTAAAATCTTCCACAAGATCAAGAGTTCATAGACCTTCATAAATCATTCTAGAAAGTATTTTCATCTAGAGGTGTGGATGAATATATTTGTTATTGAGAAGGAAGAGAAGGATCCAAAGGAGAAGGATCTGAAGGAAAAAAGAATCCAAGAAAAGGAAATCAAAGGATAAGAGGCCCACCCGTCCTACCACCTATCCAAAAACCGTGAAGAGGGGTGCTCCTGGAACATTATGGCCATCTCTAGAAGCAGGAGAGTTTGAGAAATGGGGATTTGAGGTGAATCAAAGGATCCCAATGAATACTAGTCTGGTGGGATTCATGGCTTTGTGGCTCAGCGTTTATCTCTTGCCAGTCAGATACTCAAAGGGACGCATCAGGCCAGGGACCTTCGTTATTGTGACATAGTTGGCTGAGGGAAAAATGGTTGGGTTGGCTACCACCATTTTAGCAAAAATTCACAGGATTTTAATTCAGTTCTTCATGGATAAATATCCTCTGAGAATAGTGGGACCATTCCATGTTTTATGGGGATCGATCGCCACTCACTTCAGGACATATAATGTACAGAATGGAGTTCATATTACTGGAAGTTCTTTCAGTCCGTCAGTGTAAGAATTCTTTGAAATTTTTCCATTAGATCGTTATTACTATGACATGAAAGTGAGGATGAGCATGTTTAAGGAATTCAACTTCATTCCCTATGGAAATCTTCCAATCGGGTGGTTTATTGATGATGGGACAACCCACTTGGATTTGAGGGCATACATGCTAGCCTACAGAGATGGTGTGCTGGTCGCCAGGATTGACGGAGAGATTATATGTGAGGCCTATTCTACATATATATTTTCACACCAATTCAATTATTTGAAAAATATTAATGTATCTCCCCCTGTACATGTCAGGTTAGAGCAACATCTGATGGTTGCTCGGCAACTAAGGTTTCTGACATCTAGGGAGAAGACTGGGGCATTATTTGATCTACTCGTTGATAGAGCGGCACATAACTTGACTACATGGTATGCTGAGCAATGGATAGAATCATACCATAAAGGGGTGCTGAATCCCCTAGTTTATCAGGTGGGGAAAGGAAGAGGGTTGTAGAGAAAGAAACCATTCCTCATAAAGGTGATGCTTCCCCACCTGAAGTTGATTCGACAGATTCCTCCTCTAAGACTGATTCACTGGATTCCCATGATGGGTATGATGAGGCACAACAAGTGGAAAAGTGGCCTCCTGCCTAATATAATCCTCTGGTCAGAATCACAAGACCCACTCCATCAACTCCTGGTGAGTTGCTTCATCGGGGTACTTTAATCATTACTACTTTATAAAGAAATAATTCTTATTTTCTTATTCTCTATTTGTAGTTTCAGAAGCTGGGAAGAAATTGAAGTCGAAGATTTTAGGAACTTCCTCACAGCCTTCTGGTACACGCACTGAATATCTACGACTAGAGGCTATCCAGGCAAGGCAAAGTTTATAATGTGGTATTGAAACTGCCTGGCTGGATTTATGCGAGGGGATGCAACTCCCTAGAATAGGGAATCTTCTCACTTCTACCGATATTAATTTTGAAGATAGCTCTGATGAAGTGCGAGCTTATATTAGAGAGCTAGAAATGCTCATATATTCCACCTATGATTCCATTCCTGTCACCGAGTGGGTGAAGGAAATGATAGATCATGGCACCGCTGAGGGGACTGATGAGGAGTGGCAAAATTACGTGGCCCCTGAAGATATAAGTTTTCTTTCCTTATTTTTTTTGCAACTTGATTTTAGTCGAAGCTTTGTTAGTAAAGGAAGTTATTTTCTTCATCCTGCACCTTGCAAAGAAAGGAAATAATGAGGTTCCTTCACCACATTATAGCCCTGGTGGTACTGCCATCGGGGCTGCTACTGAATCTTCTCACGAGTTGGGCGAGATATTTCCAGGCCAGCAGACCATGAATGAGGAGTTGGACATGGCCTTCCATTCTCCAATTCCAGTGCCAATAAGGGAGACTGTCGACACTCCCAAAAAGCCAAAGAGACAAAGGCATCGAAGGAAGAAGTTCACAACTAAACGCTTCATTAGTAGTAGTAAGTCCTTCAGGTAATCATGAGTCTTAAACCATTAGAAAGATTGATCATTTCCCTTCGGATTTCATGGTCTTGTTCAATTTTCCCTCTGAGGGAGAGGATTGATCCTCCTTCCAGGACCACGGAGGGTGTTGTGGAATTGTAACGCCCCGACCCCAGCTACCCAGAGTCGGTGCATTATTACATAACATTGGCATGATCACAAGAAAGATAAAATCCCGAAAGACCGATTGGTTTAGTAGCCTTGGAAACACTAGATATAATCATAATGTTTTACATTACATTTCAAAGTGAAAAACTACTACAACAACAAAGTCATCATATCCACACTATTAACCCCTCATAATATCCCTGCAAGTCATTCAAAATTTACTTCTTCACTACCTGGGAAAAATAAAACATAGAAAAGGGGTGAGCTCAAATGCCCAGTAAGGATAACAATATAGCGGAACATTCAAAATAATCATAAACATTTAAGGAAACTAAAACAAAAGCCTTTTAAAATTGAACTTCAACATAGTATGGCAAAAGTAAAATGAAATAATGCCATTTACTTATTCACATGGATATTCTACTAATCGAATAATCACATGCAATATCAATAACCACTTTCATAATGTTGGAATGCATAATGCCAGACTATCATAACCACATAGCCAAGGCCTCGTGCCAAGACTACAAATAAGATTTTGTCAAGGCCTTGTGCCAAGACACTAGTTTGTCTCATGAGACCTACCGATGCATCGAGGAGCTATAGCGGGCTCCACCCGTCACATATTAAGTCCAATGCATTCCCATATGAAAAGGTTTAAACATAACATAAACATTCGTATTAAAACTAGCATACGAAATGTCAATACTTTCACCATAAACTATGAATGGTATAAAAATAGCACATCCACAGTCAAACATATCACAAAACCTTCAATACAATATAGAAGTTTTGTATCATAATAAATCAACTTCAAATAATCTTAAAATCCATCAAAGGATGTTGACATAGATGAAATCAAAATTCTTTTTAAAGAAATATCTCCTTTTATTTTGAAATAATTTAAGATCCATATAAAATAAAACATTTTCTTTGAAAATATTCTTATAAGCTTGTAAGGGAAGTTTTGAAGATTTTATAACGGTGGAAATTAGCCGCACCCGCCGTATAAGTTTAAAAAAACGTTCTTACCTTAATTCTGTCGAAAAGGTTAAAAATGACCTTGTTTTGAAAACGACGGAAAGATTCCTTTATAAACCTCTTATAAAAAGTCAAACAAGGGTATAAATGACTTTAACCCATATTCTTGTAAATAATAAAAATGAATTGAAATACATTTTGAAGAAACATGGATGTGGATGATAAAGAGATCCCAGTAGATTATTACAAATAAACAACCTCGGATAATTAAGAGATTGTGAAATAACCCTTACCTTGTACTTTTCCTTGGTTGGGATAGGTTAACCTCCTGTATAATGGTGAAATAATTGTTATTAAATTATACAAGAATCATATACATTAATATGATATCATATATGATCTTTTAACATTGCTTTATTAATAATATCTTAGTATTATCGTCGTTTCAGGTGAAAATCGATTCGTTCTTATTAAATGTTTGGTTACGTAAGACATGTTTGTAATGGATAGATTAAATATTATTCATAATCATAATGATATTAACATTATTTTTAACCCTAAAATGAGAATAAGACTTGAATGGATATGATGGAGGATGGATCTCACCGCGTTCGTGGAGACGGTAGTCCGTACGTACGCACGAACGCTACTTCCATTTAATTTTTATTTTAAAAGAATTGAATCCAAAGTATACATAGGTATATTACTATTCCTGTATAATATAATATTTTATATATGTTACTTAAGTTCATTAAAACCATCCTTTATACGTTCCATGTGTGGTATGAACGATTCATATCATTTTAAGGGGGCGGTAGTCCGCACTTCCTCAAATGAAATTATCGTATGTATATACAACATGAAACGAATAATGGTATGAAATAAAATGGAATTACAGAAGCTTATATATAAAATATATATCATTAATATCATATTTAATTACAGTGCCATCATAATGGCCACCATGAGAGGCGGTAAGATGTATTTGAACAATCATCGTTTCGTGAGGCGTTAGTTTGCCATCCACAGAAACATTATGTTCATCATCCATTAGATGGAGTTGTGTGTATGTGTAGTTTTAATCCTTCTTATAACAACATCCTAGTATATTGAGGATACTGGTGTTGTTACAAAAGAAAGGAAATAAAAAGATTTTGGGGGTTGGAGAAGCAAAATAAAGGAAAATAATTTAAGAGAAATCGTTACCTTTAATTTAGGTAACTCACTTTGGTTGGAACCAAAGGACTTCTTGAAATGATTTCTGCCTAAGGGGAAGCTTCAAGGAGGAGGAGAGGGATGTGGGGAGATTAGTTGGCCAGAGTTTGGACGAGCCAAGTGGCTTGAGAGGTGTGAGGAAAAGAGAAGGAGGAGTGCCCTTTTATAAGAGGGGTGAGGGGCACCTTTGGAAAAGTTAGAAATATTAATTTATAATAAATTCATATTCGGTTTCTAAAGGCTCAAAAGTTGATTATTCAAAGGCTAAGGTGGGGATAGGTCGAACACCACTCAACCAATAGAATTTAGACAGGTTTGGGTACTTATATTAACCTTATCTTTAAGTATTAACTCTAAGTTAATTAGTTTCACTTTTTCAATGTCTCTTTGTATTTTTATATAATATGGTTAATAAACTTACTATATACATCCAAGAGACTCCCAAGTGGTCCATTAATGATGAACCTATCATGATATAAGTCTCTTGGCCGAACCTTAGATTTTTAGGAATTTAATATCAATTAATAATATAATATTTGTTTTAAGAACTCTTTTATGTCAATTTTGACACTATTCAATAGTTGATTTTTTTGAAACTCATAACAGATTGATTACTTCGAACAAAGTAAATTAAATCCATCCTAATATATCATATTATCCTAGAAAATTAGTTTAATTCATTAAAAGTTTCATATTTTATTTTTTTGGGTATTTATAATATCAATTATTTTAATTTTTCACTATTATAGTAATTACTACATCATCATTTTGTCATAAATAAAATAAATTATTTAATGTCTAAAAATTATAAATAAAATATCATTATGTAGGAAATCTTTTTATCTTTCTAGTGAATATTTATAATCTAAAATCCAACTTATATAACCCTATGTAACAATTGTTTGGCTAAAAGATATATGCTTGTGTCATTTTTGTATTCATTTTAACTTAATTAAAATAAAGTGTCATTATCACTTACAAGTGGATCCATGGGGTCCCAAAATTGACACAAAGATGCCCATGGTCGACCATGTATCAACCAATAGGGTTAAGACACGTTTTAGGGTAATTTAGTATTATTATAATATTATTTTTTTAACCCTTATTTACCGGATTTACCCTTAACCATGGTAAATAAAATATTTACCGCAGTAATTATTCAAAATGTCTAAAAATAAAAGTTACCTATTTACACAATTTGAACATCCTGATTCCAAATATGGAATCCATTTTTCTAAATTCAAAACACAGAAGTGGCAGAAATTAATTTAAAATTAATTCCCGCTGTCGAAACAAAAAGCGTGTTTTTAAGAGATAATAACTATCAAAAGATTGACACTTGTTTATGTTCGGTTTAATTGTAAAATTATGTCTAATGACCAACATTATATTAAATTGTAAAAATATATTCTAAATATACTTTAAAACCACTCAAATTCATAATTTATCACTATTAATTATTTTGATTAAAAAAGTTGTTTTTAATTAAAATTTAGTAATTTTCACTATTCATCAAAATATGAAAGTTATCCGAAAAGTACCAAAATTTCACCTTAGGCTAAATTCGATATTCCGAATCTAAAAATGAAGTCCATTTTGAAATATAAAATATATATATTTTCAAAAAGTAGGTATTACTATTTATAACTGCTAGTTTGATTGGTTATGGTGTGTTAGAACTCGGTGTTGCGTACAACACACGCTATCACATTATTCAAAGGGAAACGTACCGTGGAAGCTTGGGGTGTATCATTTTAAATTTTTGATGTCCCCATTTAGTCAAAAAGTTTAAAATATTGTATTTAAAAAGGTTTCACTATTAGAAGTTGATAAAAGTGAAATACTGAAAATGAATCTGTTCTTGCATTATGACTAAGAAACTCATAATAGGGATTCTAAAATTATAAGGATTATATAAAGTTCAAAATGTAGTTAATACTATTCATGACCTCTTTTAATGGTGTGATTGAACTCGGTGTTGCGTGTAGTGCAAGTTATTGAATTATTTTTAAGAAATAACACACTCTGAAATCCTGGGGTGTTACATTCTCCCCTCCTTCAATAAATTGCGTCCTCGCAATTTGAAATTGTTCTTCGAAAATAAAAGGTTGAAATTAGAAAATATATTTGTGGGAAAACCCACATTGGAAATTGGGTTACTAAAATTTAGTCTTAATATGAGTAAAAGAATAATTAAAGGGTCACCACCAAATTATGATCTCAATTAGGAGAACATTGGTGGAAATTAGAGACATATAATTGGAGGAAAAACGTAAATATTTATAGGTAGTGATTGAGGTCATCAATCACAAAAAGTATAAAATTGAGGTCCTTAAACTCATCAATCTATGATGATTTGAAGTACCATCGGTTCAACAAAATATAGGATATTGGGATAACACATTTTTGACGTTTCAAAATATCTTAGTTGAAATCCCACATCGAAAAATGAATTAATGAGGCCTCTATTTAAAATAGAGTGGAAAGTATGAAGATTACCGAAAATAACACATACTAGGGTTCCATGTAGGAAAATATGGATATGGAGGAGAAATCTAACCATCAATTATCTGATGGAGAGTGGTAGAGAACATGGCTATGAAAAGGCCAACAATCCCAAATCCATAAATTAGTGATGATTTAAGGTACCATCTAGGGAAACATTTTTGTTCTAAGTTCCTTTTATTAATGTTGAGGAATTTATTTATGAGATTGGCTAAGATCATAATGAGATATACTTACTTTATAATTAGAGTTTTATCCATTAATAAATTTCTACCACAAACTCACCTTTCACTCAAAAAGATAATAGAATGTAAAAAAAATTATATTTACACTATTAGTATAGGGTTCCAAAATAAAGGAATTTATAATTCATCTACAAGATCTTTTAATAAAAACTACATTATTTAATCCAGGACATCTCGTGGGCCAGTGGTAGGTGATACACCCTTGTCGCCCTTTGGTTGCGGGTTCAAGTCTCGCAGCCTTGCCGGACGCGACGGGTTGCCGCCCGACCTCCGGGTTGTCCTTTTATGGTAATCCAAAATAATCCAAACTAGAACTATCCAAAATACATCTGTCCAAACTCACAGTCCAACATTTATAAGGAAGGTAAACATAATATAGATCCTTTTTACCCCGTAATAGAATATGAATACCTTCATCATGTATTACCATATTCCTTATTGATTACATTCATGCTCCCTTATTCCATATAGAATGCTAGATATACTTCATTAATCCAAAAATGTTTTAAACCCCAACAATGATGGAATATACAAATCATTAATCAGTTCCAAGGTAGTCAAGAATATCCAATATATTTTTTCCAAAATAATCATGTATTATTTGAAAATCACTACCTCGGTATCAGAACTATATTATGGTTTATCATTCTCTCAACCATATATTTTCCAAAAATTTATCCTACTATTGAGTCACTTTTCTTTGTTCCACACAATCTCAAGTCCTTAATGAAATAGTACTGCAGTACAATCCTTATATATACTCCATAATTATTATAACAAGTACATTGTTGATACAACACTCAATTGACATAATCAACATAAGAACTCTAATCATTCCTCTTCATCTGTGGTAGTATCATAACTTGATTATTATCCAATAGCATCATTTGCGTCATAGTCTGATGACTGGGACATAGGTTCGCGTAGTGTCCAAACTCCTTGCAAATGAAGCATTGTACATTTGAAACCATTTTCTTACCCTTGCAGTCACGTACTTTGTGCCCTTTTCCTCCACACTTATAACAAACTCCCATTCCTTTCAGGCAAGTTCTAGGGTGTTTCTTTCCACAGTTACCACATATGGGAAAATTCTTCTTTTCCCTCTTCCCTTTATCCATCTTTCTCTCTTCCATCCTTTTCTTCGCTTGCTTCCCTTCAAAGCCATAAGACTCAGTAAACTCTTTACTTATCTTATCAACACATGATATTATTTCTTCACATGATGATAATACATGGGAGACTATTCCTCTTATAAATTCTAGATTAAGACCATGAAAGATATGATCCTTCCATCTCTTTGGATCATGTGCATTTCTGGAGTTCTCATTTCTTCTACTGGGCGCCATTTCTAAACAATGGAATACACTAGATCAGTTTATGAATCAAAATACATAATCCCATACTTATAAAACACTTAATATAAATTGAACTATTTATGGATATAATCCATAATCATAAAAATGTCTCCTTTGAGGATGTATATACTCATAAACCCTTCATAATGGTTTGTAAAGAAAATGAGAATTATCCTAAGCATATCCCCCGGGAGTGTCATAACCAAGAGTGCAGCAAGGCCCGTTGTCGTGCACCAGTTCCCGTTCGAGTCTAGCTCAAAGCGGTGTTTTCGGGTTTTACCCCTAGGTACATCTGTGCCAGAGCCGCCTCTACCTGCTCGTATCCAGACAGGGATGTATTGCTCGGAAGACTCACAAAATCTCTACAATACCAAAATTCTAGGAAGTTCTTCTATACTAATCCTCAAAGTTCATCTTAGGTCTACGTGCTCTAATCAGAGTTTATCTAAATCTAGATTCCAAGGTTTGTACTAAACTTCCTCTGATACCAACTGTAACGCCCCGACCCCAGCTACCCAGAGTCGGTGCATTATTACATAACATTGGCATGATCACAAGAAAGATCAAATCCCGAAAGACCGATTGGTTTAGTATCCTTGGAAACACTAGATATAATCATAAAGTTTTACATTACATTTCAAAGTGAAAAACTACTACAACAACAAAGTCTTCATATCCACACTATTAACCCCTCATAATATCCCTGCAAGTCATTCATAATTTACTTCTTCACTACCTGGGAAAAATAAAACATAGAAAAGGGGTGAGCTCAAATGCCCAGTAAGGATAACAATATAGCGGAACATTCAAAATAATCATAAACATTTAAGGCAACTAAAACAAAAGCCTTTTAAAATTGAACTTCAACATAGTATGGCAAAAGTAAAATGAAATAATGTCATTTACTTATTCACATGGATATTCTACTAATCGAATAATCACATGCAATATCAATAACCACTTTCATAATGTTGGAATGCATAATGCCAGACTATCATAACCACATAGCCAAGGCCTCGTGCCAAGACTACAAATAAGATTTTGTCAAGGCCTTGTGCCAAGACACTAGTTTGTCTCATGAGACCTACCGATGCATCGAGGAGCTATAGCGGGCTCCACCCGTCACATATTAAGTCCAATGCATTCCCATATGAAAAGGTTTAAACATAACATAAACATTCGTATTAAAACTAGCATACGAAATGTCAATACATTCACCATAAACTATGAATGGTATAAAAATAGCACATCCACAGTCAAACATATCACAAAACCTTCAATACAATATAGAAGTTTTGTATCATAATAAATCAACTTCAAATAATCTTAAAATCCATCAAAGGATGTTGACATAGATGAAATCAAAATTCTTTTTAAAGAAATATCTCCTTTTATTTTGAAATAATTTAAGATCCATATAAAATAAAACATTTTATTTGAAAATATTCTTATAAGCTTGTAAGGGAAGTTTTGAAGATTTTATAATGGTGGAAATTAGCCGCACCCGCCGTATAAGTTTAAAAAAACGTTCTTACCTTAATTATGTCGAAAAGGTTAAAAATGACCTTGTTTTGAAAACGATGGAAAGATTACTTTATAAACCTCTTATAAAAAGTCAAACAAGGGTATAAATGACTTTAACCCATATTCTTGTAAATAATAAAAATGTTTTGAAATACATTTTGAAGAAACATGGATGTGGATGATAAAGAGATCCCAGTAGATTATTACAAATAAACAACCTCGGATAATGAAGAGATTGTGAAATAACCCTTACCTTGTACTTTTCCTTGGTTGGGGTAGGTTAACCTCCTGTATAATGGTGAAATAATTGTTATTAAATTATACAAGAATCATATACATTAATATGATATCATATATGATCTTTTAACATTGCTTTATTAATAATATCTTAGTATTATCGTCGTTTCAGGTGATAATCGATTCGTTCTTCTTAAATGTTTGGTTACGTAAGACATGTTTGTAATGGATAGATTAAATATTATTCATAATCAGAATGATATTAACATTATTTTTAACCCTAAAATGAGAATAAGACTTGAATGGATACGATGGAGGATGGATCTCACCGCGTTCGTGGAGACGGTAGTCCGTACGTACGCACGAACGCTACTTCCATTTAATTTTTATTTTAAAAGAATTGAATCCAAATGATACATAGGTATATTACTATTCCAGTATAATATAATATTTTATATATGTTACTTATGTTCATTAAAAACATCCTTTATACGTTCCATGTGTGGTATGAACGAGTCATATCATTTTAAGGGGGCGGTAGTCCGCACTTCCTCAAATGAAATTATCGTATGTATATACAACATGAAACGAATAATGGTATGAAATAAAATGGAATTACAGAAGCTTATATATAAAATATATATCATTAATATCATATTTAATTACAGTGCCATCATAATGGCCACCATGAGAGGCGGTAAGATGTATTTGAACAATCATCGTTTCGTGAGGCGTTAGTTTGCCATCCACAGAAACATTATGTTCATCATCCATTAGATGGAGTTGTGTGTATGTGTAGTTTGAATCCTTCTTATAACAACATCCTAGTATATTGAGGATACTGGTGTTGTTACAAAAGAAAGGAAATAAAAAGAGTTTGGGGGTTGGAGAAGCAAAATAAAGGAAAATAATTTAAGAGAAATTGTTACCTTTAATTTAGGTAACTCACTTTGGTTGGAACCAAAGGACTTCTTGAAATGATTTCTGCCTAAGGGGAAGCTTCAAGGAGGAGGAGAGGGATGTGCGGAGATTAGTTGGTCAGAGTTTGGACGAGCCAAGTGGCTTGAGAGGTGTGAGGAAAAGAGAAGGAGGAGTGCCCTTTTATAAGAGGGGTGAGGGGCACCTTTGGAAAAGTTAGAAATATTAATTTATAATAAATTCATATACGGTTTATAAAGGCTCCAAAGTTGATTATTCAAAGGCTAAGGTGGGGATAGGTCGAAAACCACTCAACCAATAGAATTTAGACAGGTTTGGGTACTTATATTAACCTTATCTTTAAGTATTAACTCTAAGTTAATTAGTTTCACTTTTACAATGTCTCTTTGTATTTTTATATAATATGGTTAATAAACTTACTATATACATCCAAGCGACTCCCAAGTGGTCCATTAATGATGAACCTATCATGATATAAGTCTCTTGGCCGAACCTTAGAATTTTAGGAATTTAATATCAATTAATAATATAATATTTGTTTTAAGAACTCTTTTATGTCAATTTTGACACTATTCAATAGTTGATTTTTTTGAAACTCATAACAGATTGATTACTTCGAAAAAAGTAAATTACATCAATCCTAATATATCATATTATCCTAGAAAATTAGTTTAATTCATTAAAAGTTTCATATTATATTTTTTTGGGTATTTATAATATCAATTATTTTAATTTTTCACTATTATAGTAATTACTGCATCATCATTGTGTCATAAATAAAATAAATTATTTAATGTCTAAAAATTATAAATAAAATACCATTATGTAGGAAATCTTTTTAGATTTATAATGAATATTTATAATCTAAAATCCAACTTATATAACCCTATGTAACAATTGTTTTTCTAAAAGATATATGCTTGTGTCATTTTTGTATTCATTTTAACTTAATTAAAATAAAGTGTCATTATCACTTACAAGTGGATCCATGGGGTCCCAAAATTGACACAAAGATTCCCATGGTCGACCATGTATCAACCAATAGGGTTACGACACGTTTTAGGGTAATTTAGTATTATTATAATATTATTTTTTTAACCCTTATTTACCGGATTTACCCTTAACCATGGTAAATAAAATATTTACCGCAGTAATTATTCAAGATGTCTAAAAATAAAAGTTACCTATTTACACAATTTGAACATCCTGATTCCAAATATGGAATCCATTTTTCTAAATTCAAAACACAGAAGTGGCAGAAATTAATTTAAAATTAATTCCCGCTGTCAAAACAAAAAGCGTGTTTTTAAGAGATAATAACTATCAAAAGATTGACACTTGTTTATGTTAGGTTTAATTGTAAAATTATGTCTAATGACCAACATTATATTAAATTGTAAAAATATATTCTAAATATACTTTAAAACCACTCAAATTCATAATTTATCACTATTAATTATTTTGATTAAAAAAGTTGTTTTTAATTAAAATTTAGTAATTTTCACTATTCATCAAAATATGAAAGTTATCCGAAAAGTACCAAAATTTCACCATAGGCTAAATTCGATATTCCGAATCCAAAAATGAAGTCCATTTTGAAATATAAAATATATATATTTTCAAAAAGTAGGTATTACTATTTATAACTGCTAGTTTGATTGGTTATGGTGTGTTAGAACTCGGTGTTGCGTACAACACACGCTATCACATTATTCAAAGGGAAACGTACCGTGGAAGCTTGGGGTGTTTCATTTTAAATTTTTGATGTCCCTATTTAGTCAAAAAGTTTAAAATATTGTATTTAAAAAGGTTTCACTATTAGAAGTTGATAAAATTGAAATAGTGAAAATGAATCTGTTCTTGCATTATGACTAAGAAACTCATAATAGGGATTCTAAAATTATAAGGATTATATAAAGTTCAAAATGTAGTTAATACTATTCATGACCTCTTTTAATGGTGTGATTGAACTCGGTGTTGCATGTAGTGCAAGTTATTGAATTATTTTTAAGAAATAACACACTCTGAAATCCTGGGGTGTTACAGGAATAGTCACAAATTCAGGCTGACTTGGCTACTCCTGTAGAAGATCTAGCATCTGTTCCCAGTATCCCTCCTACTACTGTTGCAAGAAGGGAAGAACCTGCTTCTAGTAAGTTAACAATGCTTCATAAAATGTTGAATGAAACATCAACTGACTTCCATTCTGTGATATTTTAGGTATAACACCTATACTAGAATCATTGGCGGCCACGAAAAATGAATCTACCATCCTTCCTAAAGAAGTTGTCCAGGGTCAGGAACTGCAGAATGAGGGTCACCAAGAAGACACATCAAATGATCCCACTTCTGATACTAACCTGGATTATGAAATATCATTGGATGAAATGATGAATCTTGGCATGTATTTCGAAGAATTTTTTGATCATTCTGAGTTATCATGTGATTTAGAAGATCTTGTGCGTGAGTGTTACCATTCATCCAGTGAATTTTTCTTATAATTTACACTTCTAATAATGACTGAAAATAATATGTAGTTTCATCCAAAGAATTTGCTAAACTACCAATGCCTGAAGAGGGTGTATACATTGATGTCAACCCTACCATTGCAGAAACATTAGCTCAAGTGGAGCTAAACCTAGTAAACCCTCCTGATACCCATCTTGAAGATCCTGTTGAAACTGGGAAAGATGTTGAGGAGCCTTCTCAAGCTGTTGATCTACTATTAGGTAATGATTATACTGAGTTTTCAAGATAAAAAACCAACTTTCATTGTTCTATGAAACTAACCATACTTTTAATTAATCAAACAAGGCTATCAACTTCAATGGATATATCTGGAGGTTAAATATCAACTTCTGACCAAACAGCAGTAGAAGGCGAAGCAACCAAGGTCATAGGGGAAGAAGCATAACAGGGCACTTCTTTAAGTGCATTAATCTCAGGTCACATGCCCCCCTATGATGTTGATGTCGAATAAAACCCAGCGGTACTTAAGGCTCTCAGCTTTTCACGACGCAAGGAATGGAACAAAAAATGGAAAATCATATCTCAAGTGCCTCTTTAAGAGCTTCCATCAATGATTTCCTGATTGTCATCCCCATTCGTCATGCTAGGACTTGGTGGTTTTGGATATGAAAAGATCCATGATGCGGTGAAAAAAGTAATTTTAAGAGGGGAACATGAGCACAAGTGTCATGAAGATCTGGCCTGGGTGATGTTGTCAGTAAATATCTGCGAATTTGAGGCTATAGTATCCTGAGCTGAAGCTGACTATGCTTCTAAGATGAAGGAGCTAAATCAAATGATCAAAGACAAAGTCATCTTGTAGATGCACCTCTAGCAACCGGAAGATGTTGTTACTGTGGATCTTGACCCACTCAATAATTCACTGGAGAGAGCTCAAACGAATGGTATGAAAGCCATTTTGGATGCCATGAAAGCTCTCCATCAGGCTAAAATAGGGAAGTTGGTCAAGTTCATGAGCTTCAAGTGGCTGCTGATGAAGCTCGGGATGTTGTACATCAAGTAAAGACTTATATTTAGAGCCTCTTGTAATTTCTTGGAAAAGAGAAGAGACTCCAATATGTGGATGTCCTTCTAATTATTGTGCATCAAATGGAAATAACGCTTTCATTTTCAATTATCTATGCACACATTTTCCTTTACTACCTGGTTTCAATTTTTACCTAATCTAATGGGCCTAGTAAGCATTGTTTTATTTTTACTAGGATTATTATAAATAACCCTACAAACTTTGAATATTTTAATTACTCAATATTACCTAAATCATAAAAAAAAGTATGTTTAGTGAGCTGGAACATGACTTTTGTTCAATGTTCTCTTGTCTTTTGTGGGTAGTTTAAAGTCATGCATGTCGGACATAAAAAGGCTAATGTTTCAGGTCGAAATAACTTTGACTGAATGTGTTAAAATTGACTCAATTCCTTGAAAATTTATCTGAAAGCATATTACCACAATCAAGTATGAAGGAAAAAATATAAAATATGACTTAATAAATTTTGAATCTAAGGAATGATACAAAAAATACATAAAAGGATTTAGAAGAAGTAGTTCCCAAGAATAAAGTTACCATTATTTAACAAAACCGCTAGGGGGTTCAATTATGCAGGGCCGCCTAAGGACATTGGCTGCATAGTCAAATAATAGTATCTTTTGGCTGACAAGTCTGTTATGTAAACTATTTACGCAAGGCTTCCTAAGGGAATGTGCTGCATAGTTAGGCAAAAGTACTCTCAGAAATTTACTTTTCTAATGCTAAAAAGCCAGTGGAAGTTTATGAGTATTCAAATTTTCCAAAGTATAGAGGTTTCTGTATGGAGAGAGGTAATTGAATATGGAGAAGATATTTCCAAACAATATTATCCAAGAACTGGATGAATGTTACTCTTACGAAGGTCTCACCCAAACATAGGGAAGATAAGTATAAACCATAGACTGTAATACTTTCAGATCGTGAAAATGGACATGAAACAAATATGTTAAGGATGTCTATTTATTGTGTATCCTTACATTTTTTTTATAATAAGGACAAAAGATGTTTTATTCCCAAGAATGAAGTTACCATTATTTAACAACCCGTTAGGGGGTTAATTATGTAGGGCCGCCTAAGGGCTTAGCTGCATAGTCAAATAATAGTATCTTTTGGCTGACAAGTCTGTTATGTAGACTTTTTATCCAAGGCCTCCTAAGGGAACGTGTTGCATAGTCATGAAAAAGAACTCTCAGAAATTGGACATTTTCTGAACAGAAGTCAAGAAAAGAGTTATTAAGATCTGAAAGTATTTAAGGTTAGGATTATGACACATAAAGATGGGTATTGTTCAATGTATGCAGAGATACACAAATCAATGCTAACCACAATCATGTTGTGGTTGGGTCCTGAATTTAAATATTGGACTTCACTATGTATCCCATAAGGATGGGAATCAAGACATACGTAGTTCTTGAAATACAGTTTAATGTCATGTGGGACTAGAGTATGGGAGATCTTAGTTTAGGGTCATAGAGCTCGGACCATTATAAGAAATACACAATGTGTGTTTTCATGAGGAATTTTCAGTCAAGGGCCTCAAATTGGAATTTTGGGTTAGGCCCAAAAGATTTGGGGCTGGACTCAAGGGACACTCGAATGTTCTTATGTATCCCATAAGGATGGGAATCAAGGCCATGTAGTTCTAGAAATACCCTCGGTACAAATTTGGTTCGTACATGTGAAGGGTGAAAGGGGACTTTAGTGAAATGATGGTTTAACCCAAGATAAAAGGTTCAGGCATTTCCATGTTTGCACATAGTCTTTGGAATAAAACATGATTTAAAATCAATGTAAATAATGATTCCCTCTCAGGTGAGGGTATCAAAGAATATTTTAGTTTATTGTCATACAGGACAGAAATGTTGTATAGTTTAATGTCATATGACAAGGATGAAGGTGAACCAGTATAAAGATATTTGTTTTGGGCTTAACATTAGGAGGTCACCTATGTACCCATCCTAGAAGGCAAGGATCAATGTCTGTGTAGGTCTATTAAAGAAAGAATTAGTGATCATGTTGTTTTTTTTTACAATGACCTAAAAAAACATGTTGGGACTTACGCGTGGTTAGTCTCCCATAGAGGGTGTTATGGTTGAAGTTTTCCCTAAGCTCACATGATTCATACTCAGTGTGAGAAACAAGAGGTAACAACAACCTTAACGATGCACAATTTAATGTCATGTAGGACATATGAAGGGACTATGGCGTTTAAAGTCTTGCAGTTAGGACTATTGGTGTTGCACAGTTTAGTGTCATGTAGCAGGGAAAAAATACAATTAAATGTCATGTAGGATGTATTAAGGTATTTCTATACAGTTTGGCGTCATGTAGTTAGGACGATGGGGATAGTACAGTTTAATGTCATGTTGGACAAAAATGAGGACTGTACAGTTTAATGTCATGCAGTTAAGACAAAAGAAGACACATTTTAACATCATGTTGGACTTATTAGGGACTTTTTCATAGTTTAACGTCATGTTGGATGAAAAAAGGACAATACAGTTTAGAGCCATGTTGGGCAAAAGTGAAAATAGTTTAAGGTCATATGCATGGATCGTTGATGGTGAAGTTTAACGTCGTGCTGGACGTAAGGGACATCTGTACAGTTTAGCGTCATGTATTTAGGACGTCATAGTTTAATTTTTTGTGGGACGAAAGTAATAAAAATAGTTTAAGGTCATAAGTATGGACCTCAACAATGTATTTTGTGTTTATACAAAATAATTCTTCAGAAATATGGCATTGGTTGGAGTAGTGATGAGTTCTCCATCCATTGAGATTAAAGAATAATCTACATTGGAATAGACATAATGTATTGAATATGGTCCTTCCCACATTGGTTCATGCTTGGGAGGTTTCTTTACTGTTATCATTGGAGTTCTGAGAACTAATACCAATTCTCCCTGAACGAATGAATGAAGATGAACTTTTTTGTTGAAAGATTGTGCTATTTGATTCTGATAGACTTCCAAGTGGTGCAGGGTGCACAATCTTTTTTCATCTAACCATTCCAATTCATCCAATCGCTTTTGAGATTGTTCATCTATAGATGGCTGATCACAAATGGCTACTTTGAGCAATGGTAGTTGAACTTCAATGGGAAAACTGCTTCCGTTCCATATACCGGTGAATATGGAATTGACTGTGTTGCAGTGTGGGTGGTGGTTCAATAATCCCATAAAGCAAGAAAGAGTTTATCAGGCCATGACTTCTTATATTTATACCCAATATTTTTTAGTATATTTGACAGAGTCTTGTTGAAAGCTTCTATCTGTCCATTGGCCACTGCATGATACCGATATGAATGGTTGGACTTGATGTTGTATTCTTGATACAACTTCTTTACCTCAGATGAACAGAAGTTGGTGCCATTGTCCGTCAATATGGTATGAGGGAAACCTAATCTAGTAATGATGTTAGACTTGATGAAGATAACAATGCATTTATAACTGACTTCGTTGAGGGGTATTGCCTCTGCCCATTTAGAAAAGAAGTCAGTATAAGTAATAATATACTTAAACTGCTTGGCTGTAGCTGAAGGATTGGGTCCCAAAAAATCAATTCCCCTCATGGAAAATGGCAACGAGTATTTAGTTGTATAAAGCAATTCTACAGGTTGATGAATGATGTTGGCATGTACTCGGCATGAATGAAACTTCTTTGTGAAATCAACAAAATCTTGTATCATTGAAGGCCAAAAGTATCCAATCCTTAGAATCTGATCAGATAATCTATGTCCATATTGATGGGCACCACACACTCTTCTATACACTTCTTTCAAAAAATCCATTGTCTCTTCACCATCAATGAATTTGAAGTGAACTCCATCAAAACCATGCTTGTAGAGAATTTTCTCTAGGTGATCTAGGCCATCATAAAGAGTAAAATTGACCACACGTCGCTGGATTAGTTTTTTCTCGGATCTATTAGGTGGAATTGTTCCGTTTTGAAGGTATTACTGGATAGGTGTCATCCATCATTTAGTATGACAATATGGTTCAGGAATGGGACTAATTTCATTGATTTCCTCTGTTCTGATTTGAACATAAGGTGAAATTGTACGACGTTGAGCAATACTGATGGATGTCTCATCCGGATTTGGATCTTCCAGAGCTGTGGCTATATTAGCCAGTGCATCAGCTTGAGAATTTTGTGATCTTGGGACATATGAAAATGTCAGTTCCAAAGGGAATTATGTCATTAACTCTCTGGCATAATCATACAAAGGGATTAGTTCTTTTTTTCTGATTGCATAATCCCCATTGAACTTGATTTATTACCAGGTCTGAATCACCTTTCAATTTTAAGTGATTCACTTGTGCTTGAAGTGACAAATCCAAGCCTGCGATGAGAGCTTTGTATTCAACTTCATTATTTGTACCGCCTCCCAATAATGAGAAGGAATAAGGTAGAAATGCCTTTTCCAGGGAAATGAGTACAAATCCTAACCTAACTTTGTTGAACTTAGGATCTTCCATTTTCCTCCCTGTTCGACTTCTAGAAGCACCATCAAAGTACATTTCCCATGTTTGAAGACTATATTGAATAAAGAATACTTCCTCATCAGGAAGTTCAATATCTGAAGATGTATCTTCTATTGAAGGATGTTCATCAAGGAAATCATCTAGAGCTTGGCCCTTTATTACCTTTTGAGACACATTCTGAATGTCGAACTGCTGCAAAATAACTACCCACCTTGCTAGACGTCCTGTAAGTATTGGACGACTAAGGATGAATTTGATCGGGTTATTGCGAGATACCAATTAGTCCTCGGGATGTTGCAAGTAGTGTCTCAACTTTTGAAATTCAATGATTAATGCTAGGCAGCACTTCTCAATACTTGAATATGTGGTTTCTGCTTCAAGCATAGTCTGACTGAGATAGTTGAGTGTGTTCTCATTCCCAGCTTCATTCTTCTAAGCAAGAAAGGCACCCAATGATCGCTCTAGGGCTGTCACATAGAGGATAAGTGGTCTTCCAAAAATAGGTGGCATAAGTACTGATGGACTCAAGAAGTATTTCATGAGAATATCGAATGCTTCATGACATTCTTTAGTCCACTGGTAAGTGACTCCCTTCTGAATCAATTTGGTGAACGGTAAACTTTTTCCAGCCAAATTGGCGATGAAACACCGAATATAGGCTATGTGTCCTTGAAGTCCTCTTAATTATTTCAAATTTCGAGGTGGTGACATACCAAGGATTTACTTGGTCTTGTCAGGATCGATTTCATTACCACGAGGGCGTACAACAAAGGCGAGAAAATTTCCTGAGGTTACCCCAAAAGCACATTTTAAGAGGTTCATATTCAAATTATATTGTCAAAGCATGCGGAATATGACTTCCAAATCAGCCAAGTTATTAGAATGTTGTTTGGATTTGACCACCAAATTGTCCACATAACATTCAAAAAACATCCCTAAAAATGGTTTGAAGATACGATGCCCGACATGTTGATATGTTGCGCCTGCATTCTTTAGGCCAATGGGAATTACCCGATACCAATACACACCCTGAGGGGCTTTGAAGGCTGTATATTCTTCATCTTATAGAGCCATTCAGATTTGATTATACCTAAAATATCCATCCATGATGGAAAGTGCTTCAAAGCCAGCTGTTGCATCAGTTAAAAGTTCTGTGATCGGAACTGGAAAATCATCCTTAGGAAAATGCCGATTATGTTCTCTGAAATCAATGAAAACTCTAATTTGTCCATTTTTCTTTTTTATAGGGACAATATTATCCAACCACTTGGGATATTGAACTTATTTGATGAAGATAGATTTGATAAGCTTATCCAATTCAACTTCAATTTTGGAAGCATAAGTTGGGTGTGTTCTTCTTGTGGCATGCTTAAATCCTCGATGTTCTTTTGGTAATCCCAAATGATGAGTAGTAACATCAGGATCAAGCTTGGGCATATCTGTATAGTTCCAAACAAATAAGTCTCAATTTTTCATTAAAAAGTAAATATACATCTCTTGTTCATCAAGAGTCATGGCCACACTGATTAAAGTGGGTGTGGATATTCTTTTGTACCCAGATTGATTTCTCTGAGTTCATCCACAGTGGTAGAGATGCCCTCTTCAAATGCTGGAGGAGCATCTTTGAGATCTTCCTATTCTTCTTCAAAATGTGTTAATTCTTCTGTTTTTAATTGCATAGTAGATGATGAAGTAGAATTTTTATGATTATAAGAGACGTTAAAATTTGCACATCTTGAAGAAAAAGATTCCATTTCCAACCCAATTGATGATGAAGGGTCTTCATTGTGTAATAAAGTGGAGATGATGGATTGAGAATCAACATCATCGTTAACCTCTAACATTGCTATAACTTTTTCTGGCCTGGTTGGTGAAGTATTGACTTGCTGGATTTCATCAGGTGAAATGAAGACATCTTTATTTGAGCTTCCATCATTGCCTGGTGGATCACCAATTTCTCCCATGTTGTCTGGCTCGATTTCGGTTATTGACATTATGGATCTTTCCATAATAGTATTTTAATTTGGGTCTATCCTGTCAATTTTACTAATAGGAAACACATAATCTACACTCACATGTGCTAATGGGTTTACTGGAATCTTCTCCAAACTATATGGAGCATTAACTTTGGTAATATCTTTTGTTGTGCATTCCATCTTTCCCTTCATGTGGTAGAATTCCGCCTCAATGTATTGAGATTCACATGTCTTGAATGAGGTCTTATCACCATATAATGTCCCAACATGACCATTGAAACAATATTTGAGACATTGATGGTATGATGAAGGGATTTCCGCATGTTGATGTTTCCAAGGACATCCAAGCAAGATGTTGAAGGTTGAGTATTGATCAATAACCATGAAATCTGAATTGGAAACAAGATATCCAAACTGAGTTCTGAGTGTAACTTTTCCCAGTGGTTCTTGTTCATTTTTATCATATCCTTGTAACATCATAGTTGACGGAGATAAATCAGATTTTGCGTGGCCCAATTGACAAAGTGTACAAATGGGCATGAGGTTGAATTTTGAACCATTATCAATGAAGACTCTTCGGGTGTCTACGCCATTGACCTTGCCCAATAATTACAAAGGTCTAATATTTCCATGCACGACATCATCTTCATCTTCATTAGTAAAAGATATCACTGTATAGAATTTTCCAGGATTATTCTTTACATGGTAGACTTCAACTGCAACAATTTCAGTTTCAAACTCCCGAGGACTTGACAAAGCCTCGATGAGTTCCTCCCGAAGATCCGTTGATAAATTCAAAGCCTCCTGAATTGATAACATGGCCGGTACCTGGGACAGGTGTTTCAATACATCATACTTTTGATCCAGATGTCTGTGTTTTCCAACAGGAACATGTGGTTTAGCAGGTTCCTTGGAAGTTTATTCTTTAGAATTTGATGCATCTTATATCGGGATAGGAGTTGGAAATATTCCTGGTTTTGGAAGATTAGACTGATTGGGTCTATTTATTTGCTGAGAGGAAGAATATAGGAACTTTTAACTGATATTCAAGAATAATTGTGCCAGGACTGAGTCTACCTTGTGTGGAAGAACTTGCTTGTTCTTATTGAGCTCGCTAAAGGGCTCTACCACGAGTTTCTGCCCCATACACAGTTCTAGAAGGGGTAGAATTGGAATAGTTTCCTCTGAAAGATCCACGTCTCCCCCTATATCCTGAGCCTCTAGAACTTCCTCTGATTCCTCTGTTTGATACAGGGAACTCAGGCTCATCAAAACCGAAACAGTTACTGGCATACAGATCTGTTAATTGAATCATATTAACAGAACCAAAGATTAACTCTTCATCCAATGAAGACTCTTCCTGACTAGCCAATTTAGGTTGTGCCATTTTGTGGGGGTGGTTCTCATTGCTTTGAAGTAGATGGCATGAAATCTTCTAGAGTCAAAGACAACTTAGGCTTTGACACATACTCATCTTCTTCGTATTGTTCCCCCTTCTTGGAATTGTGCCGTTTCTTTGAGGATTTTCCCTCTGATGAAGAGGGTTTTACTATGGCATTTATGGTAGAAGGCACATTTGGTTTCATCAATTTTGTTCGTATAATAGAATTAGTTCATTTGATTGTCTTTCTGATCATCCAATCATCATATTTCTATGCATTTTTTCTTTTGACTTCTTGCCACTCGCCTCCTTCCTCCGGAATTGTAGCAGTAACACATGCTACCTGAGCTGAAGAACCTTTCAGTTTAACTTGTCCCAAATCGACCATTTTTTGTAGGAGGTCCTTGAAAAAAAAACACTCCTGAATGGGATGCCCCAACATTTGACGAAACAGGAAATAGTTGGGACGGTCTTCATCTCCTTCCTTGTTTCGCCTCTGGGGCCTTGGCAATTGAACCAAATTATTTTCCAGAGACGAAATGAAATAACCAAGAACTTGTTCATTTCGAAAAGAGTAAACTTTTCTTTTCAAATCCTCAAATTGTGTTCGTCTTTGATCCCTTTGATCATCTTGACGAAACTGCCTCTGTTGTTGGTGCTCAGGAGGTAGAGCCCTTCGAGAAGATGATGGTTTTGAATTAGAAGCAGGTACAGGTGCTTGTTTAAGCATAATTGTAGCAGTCTCTACTTTAACCATTCTCCTTCCTGGAGCTTATGGAATTATATGAGCATTATCCATAGTATTTATAAGAGAATCTTCAATCATTTGAGTGATTTAAGTGAGGTCTCGAAACCCTCCTGTGTATTTCACCGGAATTAGTGGTGTGTGCAACTCATCACACAAATTTTCCACACTGATTGGAAGCAATTCCACTTGAGGGAGTGCTAAGCTTAGGGAATATGATAATCCCTTCCAGTGAGCAATGAAATCTGAGACCCTTTCATTCTCCATCTTCTCACAGTATATAAGATCAAAAATTGTTCTATTTGGCAACATTGAGATGAATTGGAGAAGGAATTTTTGTCAAAGATCCTCCCATCCAGTAATTGACCAGGATTGCAAGCTTGTATACTAAAAAAAAGTTGGTCCTTTCCTGGTTCGCACGAAGCATCTGAGTTTCACTTCTTCTTTATGTTCCATATTTACCTTCATAAGATCAAAAAAAGACACATAATGCATCAAATGCTATTCAGGATCACCTAATTCATTGAAAATAGGGAATACAGGGTTCCCAAAACATGATGGGGGAGAGACTGAATCTACCCATTCAGGGTAAGCTCTTTTTTCTGGTTGAACCTGCACACGCTTACCTTGCATAGACTCTAACCGAGCTTTTAATGACTCAATAGTAGTTATTAACTTTTGAGAAACATTCGGTTGAACTTGGACTTGGGCAGGTGTAATGAGTGGAGTTGGTATAGATATGGTGGCTGGTGCTGCAACTGATGGTAGCACCGCCAATTGTTGTTGCACTTGACCTGTAGGATTAGACCTGTGTGGGTGTAATGATAAAGGAGGATATTCTCAATCCATTTTAATAGCCACAACAAATTCCTTTGGCTCACTAAATCTAGCACACTTAGGAGGAAGACTTCCCTAAAGTAGTTCTTCATTCATCCTTCATAATTCCTTCATTTCATTCTCCTAGTGCGCAAACATTTGCTCTAGTGAGAGAGATTGGCCTTCTCCAGAGGAAGGGTATGTAACCTAGTTCTTTCCTTTCCCCTTTTTGGACACCATTTAGAGAGGGGAATTGGGTTAATTGAAGGATTACCTAGGTTCTGAGTAATCCTTTGATTTTCTGTATGCACACCTTTTTCTTTTAGGTCTGTGCGTACGACTTCTTGAGCAGGAAACTCTTCATCTGATTCCTCTGAGTGAACCTCATCTGGTGGATCCGAAATAATGGCATTGATGACATTGATTGATCGATGATGCATTTCATCACTTCTATCGGCATTTCTGCGATATTGTCTTCTGTCATGCCTCTGACAAGACATTGCCTTTTGTTGATTTTATCCCTCAAGAACGTCTTGGGGAACCCTAATTTATAGATAATATCCTAAAATTTTGGCTCTTCGTTCCTCTTGTGGATTCTTTCCCAATCGAGAGAAGACCGACATTCACTGAGGAGGGGATTGATGATTTAAAAAAGTCCCCAGACTAGTGGACTGGGGCTGTTCTTGCTGTTCCTGCTCAACTCCTCGAATCCTATTTGTTGATTCCAGGGGTTAGGTTAAAAGAGTACCTAATCTAGAAAGTTTGGGTGGCTCTTGACATGCTATGTCTAAGAAATTATTAAAATATCTCCTGGTCTTGCAGACCATAGTCCGGAAATTAGCTAGATGCATCAATCGACATCCACTTTTATCACCCGACTCAAAAGACCGTTAGATGATTTCTGACACTTCTGTCACTTGATGATGTGCTTGCTTCATACGAGAGGCCTATTTAATATTCTTGTTTTCCTGATGCAGGAGTATTTCAACATTTTTTTCTCTGTATTCTTGATTTTTAGAAGAACTAGTTGAGGCTTGTTCTTGGGCATGATTTTAATTACAAACAAAACCCATTGACTATAGCCGGCAAAGGGCAATAACATTGAATGAGACCATTTTGAGCAGGCTTTGATGACTGGAGAGAACATTGAAATGTAGTGCGCCATGAACACCCCATCCTCTAACATGAATACCAGATGGGGAATTGGAAATTTACTGGCTCAATATTCCTTGTGCTCCAAGGCATGAACGTTGAAGGGATCTCTGATGCTTTTCAGCCTTCGGATATCGAGAGACTGATAGAGATGCCAAATCAATCTGACATTGAAACCCATCTATTATCTTAACATGACATTAATATTCATCATAAGACAATACTTTCTTTTTCAACTGACAAAGAGTTTTCAATATGTTTAGATGAATATCATGAATTCCATCTTCCGTCAACATCTCTGGATTGTCATACTGAGAGTTAGCTAGAGGCCAAAACATGACTGGCACTTCACCTTTCACTAGTTTTTTTCTCATATTCAGTATTTCCTCCTTATCATTCAATGAATATTCTTCTACCTAATTAGACAAGAGTTGGTGCTTCCTTGTTGCTTCCTCATATTCCACAAGATTGGTAGAGAAATCACAGATCAAACAAGAAGATGCATGACATAAGGGAGGTTAGGAGAATTTCCTACACCCTGGGCTATCTTCTGATTGAAAAGGTATTTCACCTGCTAGCGATGAAGCATCAGACATGAATGGTTTCTCATTTTCAAGTGCCTCAAGATAAGAGGACTTTCTCAGCACTACATTGTCCACTGGAGAATTTTCTGGGTAATGTGCATCACTACTACAGAGAGGACTTTCGCAGAAAAATTCATCATCATGGGGAGGACCACCATGGTGGGTTATAAAAAAATATGAGATCTCATTATCCTTGGTCTATTGAACACACAGAGGGTTCCTGTGGATCCCATCTGAAGATGAAACATTGATATCGACCGAATTGTCATGAAGCAATCCTTCGTGAGGAAGTGTCTGGTTCAGTCCTTCAGAATTAATGTTCCCATTATTGAAAAATGAGACACCAGATTCTTGAGTTGCAACAGATAGTTGTCTGAGTGCACCAAGAACTCAATCATCAAGAAATTCCTTATTACAGATTGGCTCTTAATCTCTTAACTGTGCTGGGTAGGTCTTCTTCTTAGACGCCTTCTTACTCACCTTGGAAACCACTTGTTGATGAAAGTGTCTACTATGAGCTGGGGTATGTTCTTGATCAGGAGAGATGTCCAGGTTAGGCTGACGATATCTACTCAAATTATGTGTATGTTCCTAACTTGGTTGTCCGTATGATATGGTGGAATACACCCCAAAAACCTTTTGGAGTGGAACAGAGGTGTGTATCTACTCCGGAGTGATCTGTTGATGAGTCACTCCACTGGTAGGGATAGATTTATGTGTCTTTCCATGTGATGTTGTTGATGTTGTTATATTATCCTGGCAGGCATCCAGAATATGAGCAGGGATTTGCTTCTCCTCTTTCCCCACTAATAGAATATGCTTGGTGACTTCAGCTACCAGAACGATGATATATGTCCATTCCGTTCTTAGAGTAGGTGTGTGTGCCTGCTCGTGTCAGCCTTTTCCTGTCAGTGAATCCTGACAGTACTCAAGTGTGGGGGCAGAGAGTGGAGTCTGCCTCCTATTTGTTGTTAGAGCTTTCCGAATAACTTCTCTGAGTGCTACCAAGTGAGACTGTTGGTAGGCTTGATCAATTCTAGCAGTTGTATGTGTCTGCTGATTGCACTTCGCCGAACGTGGTGGACGACCTCCATCTTATGTAGTCCGACGAGCCTGTTGACTAGTTGATGATGAATAAAAAGGTGTATGTTCCTTCCTATAGTACTCCACCAGAAGTTCCTGGCGGGATTGGCGTGATGCTACCAGACGAGTCTGCTGGACAGCAGCATTAAAATGGACGGGTGTGTGTGCCTGCTCATTGCATTCCACCAAGTTAGGTTGGTGGACTTCTCTGGACATGGCAGAGATGAGAACCTGCTCACTGTTAACCAGATTTCGCCTCTGGCAATTCGTCTTGCATGCTCGGGTTCGAGGAACCTGAGACGAACACCTACATTGGAAACCCTCGTCATGTTGAGGGTGCACTTTCGCATGAGTCTGGCAGTGATTGTTGATGGGAGCCCTCAGGAAGGACTCAAGTCTCCATTACTTAAGGCCCTGAGGGACCTGCTCATTCACCTCCTCAGAATATGGGAGTTAATGGTGATTGCGTTCCGGGGATAACGACTCGAAATGGTTGGAGACGGTGCTTAGCACCGCCTGCTTGTAGATCACTGGTCGTCGCTGTCCAGACGACCAGGGTGAATTGTTCACTTAGAGGTCTTGTCTAGCAGCCTCCAGAGTTGGAATAGTACCATTTTGATGGTACTCCTTAACCAACACATTTGATACCCAGCGTTGAAGATGCTGAGTAGGTGAAGTCATCTTCAGAGTGGATGACGATCCAGTAGGAGTAGCAGCAGTGGCATTCACAGTAGAGGTTTTCACTGCAGAGGTATTTAGAGATGTAAACTTAAGAGAAACCATTCTGGAAATTCATAAGATCTTGGAAGATAGTGCATGTTTGATATAACAGACATAATCAAGGTATGTCTGGCCACTACATCTTTTGGATGAGAAAATATGTTATTGATTGTTTTGGTGGCCCTCTCATTGAGTTTTAAATAGGGGCCTAACAAATAAGTAAAATGTCATTTTAAATTGGTTAAGGATTCACATCGGGTTCACCATTTTTTTTCCTCTAGAATTGGGATGACCTTGTTGATTTAAGGTTCAAACATTACAATCGGTTTCTAACGGGTTTGTTCGTAGAACTGGAAACATCCAATGATTCTATATCCATTTGGACCTACTTTCCAAAGGTAGGTGCTCATTAGTTGTGAATCAATGAGACTTAAGAATTTTCATTGGTCGAGAGGATGGGAGGTCGGACTCATCACACCTTTGTGACGGGAATTATTGTCTACACTGGGACTCTCTATATAGATTTAAGTTACGTTCGTGAATCCTTATTAAATATAAAGTATAAAATGAGCTTTCCTTTAGATCTGACAATCAATGATTGATATGAAGGAAATTTAGAGAATCTTTTATATGTATTTGAGGTTCTTCATCAATAGAGAATCATATTTGTTTGTTAGAGATTCCTAGTCACTGGTATCCTTTAATAAATTATATAAAAGTCTCTTGGTCATTATGATGGCCATACTTGTTTTAAAGCCACTCAGTGGGGCACTTGAAGTTTATTGTCATTCAGAAGGAAATGGATTATTTCAGATTTGGGATCGTACCCGCAAATGGGCTACCTATGTATCCTTTATTTAGAAAAGAAATCAGAACCCACGTAGTTTGAGTAAGGGAGTACGATGTTTATGATTGATGGATCAAAGAAAGATGTCATAATTACTTTTACACTCTAAGCTTACATGATTCATGCTCGGTGTGATAAACAAGAGGTATTGGTAAAACCAGACAATTCTGTCATGAAAGATGCAATCATAAGAAATGATGTGGGGCTTATGTATGTATCACTCCCCAAACAGATAGAGATTAAGATTTACTTCAGGGAAAAAATCCAGTAACACCATCCACAAAGGTATATGTGCTTCATGGATATTTGGATACTCTAATCATAGGGATTACTCTTAAGGAATATTCCCAAGTTAGGAAGGGAGTTATGATTGGGTTTTACACCTGAGAAGGAAGCCCAGATCAAAAAGTAAATTAAGACTGGTTAAGAGAAATTAGGACTGGGGCTTACTCCTAAGAAGTAGACCCAGGTTAAGGGACTTGGGGTTTACTTCTAATAAGGATTCCTATATTTGGGAACTTTAATACTTGGTTTCACTCCTGAAAAGAAATCCCAGGTTAAGGGAATTATGACTGGGGCTTGCTCCTAAGGAGGATGCCCTGATTAGGGGACTTAGGGCTTACTACTAAGGAGGATGCCTGTGTTTGGGAACTTTAAAACTGGGGTTTACTCCTAAAAAGGAATCCTATGTTATGGGAATTATGACTGGGGATTACTCCTAAGGAGGATTCCTAGATTATAAGACTTGGGGCTTACTCCTAAGGAGGATGCCCAAAGTAATGAGAATTTGTACTGGGGCTTACTCCTGAAAAGGAGGTCCAAATTAAGAATTCTCTCATCTTAAAGGATGAGGTTGAATGAATGAATTTTATATCTTTAGTGATGTAAAGATGTGTAAATCACTAGGTTTTGAGAGATGTTCAACATAATTCCTTTCAGATAAGGAATCCAACAAATAAATCGTGCCATAAATGGATTTGAAGAGTGTCTTGAAGACTGAATCCTGAATAGTAAAGGTGGAATATCATAAAAGGGGATAAATGGGTAGGAGGGGAACCCAAAAAATAGAAGGGTGCACAAGCCCTGGCAGGCGTGCAAGTCCTGGCTGCGCAGTTATACCTGCGCGGCATAAGGGTACTTGCACGATTGTTAACGAGTGAGGTAATATTTAGGCGATCCTTGATCAAACCCTTTAAAATTATCATGAGGTACTTCCAGAAGAATGGCGTGCAATTTTCAGTGAGTAGGTAAGGTGTCGTTCATGTGAGTCCATTTCCCTTAAGGGTAAAACACTTAGGCATGCAAGTGTTAGTGAATTATAACACTTAGACCCTATTCCTATTTTTATTCCTTCCATTTGATGTAATGAATTACCTTAGAAGCGTTCAGAAGACTTGAAGAAGAGACATGGGAGTTCAGAGCTCTATATATGAATTCTAGAAAAAATCCTCTCGAAATGGGGGGCCCACTGGGGGTATTTATAGGACAGAGAAGACCCTGGGCGGTTTTCAAAGAGGGCACACAAGTCACTTTTGCGACCATTAGGTGGCGTGCAAGTGTACTTGCGCGACAATGAGGGAACTTTCACCACCCAAAGGAATTTGACACCTTTTTCATTCCTTTTTCAAGTTTTTTTGTTTTCTTCAAAGGATGAATCAATTTGTGCTAAGTCATTTGCCTTTCGATTCCTTTAGAAAATGTGATGAAATGGAGCTTCAACAAACACATTAAAAGAAGTGGATTTTATAATCATTTTTTCATGGTATAACCTATGGAATAGAAATAGGTTTCCTAAATATCATTCCATCATAAACCTAAACCATTCTATGGAAGAATATAGATGGAATCCCTGGATAATATCACCATTAAGTAATAGTTCACATAAATGGATTTCATCTTATATATAAAATAATTTTTATTGATCATTTAAAATATTTCTTTATGAAAATATCCTTTTCACAATGAAAAAGTCTTTGAACGAAAAAATCATTATGAAAATATTTTTCTTGGAAAATATATTTGAAAACTTATAAAGGAATATTTAAAAATCATTTAAAACATACAAAATTTTACAAATAATTTTCCATAACCATTATCCTAAAATAAAATTTTAAAATATTTTTTAAAACATTTTAGGAAAACATTTTTTTTCGAAAGAAAACATATATCTGGCCGAAGAGAGAAATAAGGTCATAGTTTCATAATTTTTTTATTTATTATATTAAGTATTAAAGAGTGTAAAAATGTAAAAATTAAATGTATATGTCATGAATAAACATAAGATAAATAATACATGAGTACTATTCAGGGTTATATCATAATATTTCATCATTGGAAGTATTATCATAAATAATCTTGATAAATGATGTGATTGTGGCATAAAAATCATATCCCATTGGATACATTAAAACATAATACCCATGAAGTAATAAATTTAAATAAAACATAAAATATCATGATTATAAAGATATTAATGTTGTTATACTTCAAAGGGTCTTTATATAATCCACATAAATGAATATAGGTGTTTAACATAACTTTTGTCTCAAAGAAGGAAAATTGAGACAACAAATCCCTTATTGAATTATTAATTTTTGAACCATAAACCCCATAAAATTAATCCTAAAATTGATATGTGAACCTAGTAAGTTTTATTATAATCATCATAATATACATTATTGGTAAGTATACTCACGACAAAAAATAAATAGGTGGTAAACATCGAATATGTCTCACAGAAGTAAAACGTTTGACAAAAATACCTTACAAAATGATTAAATTTTGAATCATAATACCTTTGAAATAATAACATAAATGGAAATAAATTATCATTAAATGATATATATTAATGCTATATCGGGTCATATTGTTTTATATACAACAATCACACAAAAACTGAGTGGTGAATATGGAATAAGTCTCTTAAAAATAAAAGCGAGACTATAAATCCCCTTACCTTAAGGATTGAATTCTATCATACTCTTTAAAAACTATTATATAAAAATATAATGTTTATTATAAATATATTAAATAATAATATTCATATATATCACCTCATATATTATTTTCTTATGGCTTTTATTAACTTTATTTTAATAATTCAATTTTAATGTTTTGATTTGTGTAATAATCACTTTGTTTTTATTATATGTGTTAGTCTATTATATTATTTATATTAACATTAATCATGGTTTAATAATATAAAAAATGATAAAAATGGTATAAATATAATATATATTCATTATTTATATACTTATTTTAATCCATTATATTTAATGATAAGAAATGAAATGCATCATTCAGGGAGACGGTAGGTCGAACGTACACATGAATGTTGATTAATTTTCTTGTTAAACTGATTGAAATAAATAAGAATGATATATTATAATTAAATTATAATTTTTATGTCATTTATATCAAATAATTTAATTAAAAATATCCATAATATATTCTATGTAAATCATAAATGAATCACATTGCTTTGGGAGGATGTAGTCGTTCGTAAACACCAGAAATGTTATCATATTCCCAGAAAATGGATAGTATGAAGTTATATGTGATATAATAATGAAAAAAACATATTAACATCATAAAAATCATATATATAATTTAAAAATAATAAATTTATCATTATGCCTAGCCTTGATAGGTGGTAACAGAAAAACAAATGACATTAGTTCACAAGGTGTTAGTAGACCATACACACAAACAATGATTTCAATACCCATTTGATGGAAGTGTGTGTGGTAGTAGGTCAAAAATATAACATGAAAACATCTTAGTATATGTAATATACTAATTTTATTATATAATAATTATATAATAATTATTTAATGTGGTTTTGGAATAAATAAAACAAAAATGCTCGTTGAAGTTTGTGGATTCTTTTTCGAGTATCATCCTTAGGCTTTCATTAAAGCCTTGATTTGTTGAATTTATGTCAAATATATGGCCTATAGTATTGGGTTAGTTATTATGGTAAGTTACTGGATCATATATTTTCAATCCAAACAGATTTATAGGTGTGAATATGTTAAAGACAATGTTCCCTTTTATAGTTGATGAGTGACATTCTTATAAATACTCAAAAGTATTCACTATTAAGTGGTCAATATTACCTTAAGAGGAACCAAATATGATATTTAATGCTTTTAATGATTATATAATAAATGAATCGCTACACTAAACAATTAAAAAAATCATTAAACATTTCATTTCTTATCTTTTAGGTATCTCTATTTTTAGCATTTTGGTTTTTCCACTACGGTAACTTGTTTTCTAACATTGGTAATTTACCCTTTAATAATAACATTGAGTGATTATTATAAGATAATTTGGACCCAATGATTCTAAAAATCATATTTGATTGATTAAATATAAATATTTTGTGTGTTGGTAATTAATTGTAACATGATCACATCTAACATGGAATCCCATTAACCATAACCACACAAACTGAGTTTTTTCTATTTAATAGTCAATATAATCATTATAATAGAAAAAAATTTCAATTATTAGACCATAGTTGATATTTATTAATATTTAAAAATAAATTTTAAAAATGGTGATTTTTAGTAGTATTAAATCATTTAATAAAACATATATTATTATAAATTTACATTAATGTGAATTTTTATATAAATAATTTAATTTTAATTTTAAAATTTTAATATTACGATGGAAATTAGAATATATTATTTACACACCTTTTTATCATGATATATTAATCTAAAAATAATAATTTATCACATTAATTTATTCAATTCTTCACACTTAAAATTTTAAATATGATGTATTTTATTTTATTTTTAATTAAATAATAAATTTGTTCGAATTTCTTAAGTATTTAAAGTAATTATTTCATCTGATAAAAATTAAAATAATTTATAATGATAAAAAACGTATTTATATTTTAAAATCATATATATAACCTAATAGATGTTATTTTGGTTCATATCCTAAGTCATTATTGATATTAAAAGTAATAAATTTATATTTCTTGTCTTTTTCTTTACTTAACTTATTATATGTGTCATATTCAAATGAAAATGTAATTATATTGACATATATTAGTATATTTTGTGGAAAATATCAAAGTAAACTAATAAAATAAAAAAAAGATAATATTTTAGGTCATTTTCAACCTTATCATTCTAGTTTAACTCCCTTATAAACACATTTTTACTTTAACTGTGGTAATTAATTTATTTCTAAATTCACTATTTATTTTGGTAAAATATTATGTTAAACTTATTATAAAAAATAAATTATACTGATTCCAGATATCTAATCCATTTTTAAAAATTCAATTCACATATGTGGAAATAATTAATTTAATATTAATACCGGAGATGTGAGGAAAAATAGGGCTTTTAAAGAGAAATTGAAAAAACGTTTACAACGTTTTTATATACAATTTAAATATAAAATTTAATCTAATGGCCTAAATTTTATTAATATATTTATTATAGAACAAATTATACTTTTAAAAAAATTTAAAATATAATTAAACATTGTAAATAAATTAGGTTAAATGATAGTTTGCATTTAAGATTATTTATTTTTCTGTATTCATCAAAAAATAAGACTTCATAGGAAACCCCAATATTTAAACCTGAAGTAATTCTTAAATTAAGAATTAAAAACAATTATTTAATCCAATTATTTTTCCTAAAGGGTTAACTTTTAATTCTATTATTGTTTACAAAATTAATTTAAAGTAATTTTTTTAGGAAATAATATTTTCAATACATATAAAGACTACCAAAAATTAAGTAATTTCCATCAATATGTTATCTCTATATATAAAAATTATATATTATATTTAAAAATTATTTATTACTATACATATCTCTATATATAATGCCTAGGTTATAATATTTTGGGTTAAAAAACTATATAATAATATATCAGGATTTTATTAAAACTCAATGTTGTGTGTAATGAATGCTAAAATATATCTGCATGTAGAATAATATTAATTTTTTCTTAAATATAAGTCAAGATAATTTTTTTATCTCTTGTAAAATAAGTCATTAAATGTATTTAATTTGATTGATGAAAATAAATCTATAAAAACACGTTGTGTTACATCCATGCATAAGCTTATTGTGTGCTTTAAAATGCTATGGAGGATGCCTTTGTGGATGAGAGACCATGGAAGGGGAACAAGTTGAATTACCACTAAATAAAGATATATAGGAGTGTTTTAATCTATATATTATACTTATATTATAGTGTTATTATTCATATAACAAGAGTATTTTTAACCCTATATATATTCTACGGTGAAGACGTGCCTATGTGTATGGACCTAGGAGAATTGGTTGCCTAGTAGGTTTCCTGACTTAATTTTCTCTCATGTATGAAGGGTAAGGAGAAGTGTTTCCTATGTATGAAGGACAGTAAAAATTATTAACCTTTTAAATGTCATAGGTGAATTGAATCCCTAGAATGGACTTCCTAAGGTGACTTGTATGTGGGGTTCCTTATTATAGAACTCCCAGTGTGGATTATAAGCATGATACCCTAGTGTACTCTACCTGATATGGGTTCCATTAATAATGACCTTATGGATTGTAAGCGATCTTATATTTTATAATGGTTTCATTATAAAATTATTTTCATGGAATAATTTCCCTTATTTCCAATCAATTCCCTCATATTTTGAACTTATAAGTCACATTAATGGGGATGTGGGATATGGTTGTGGCATGAAGGTACTCTATTTGAATTTATTTAATCATCCATATTAATTTAATTAAAATTTATTTATAATAATAGTTATTTATAGAAAACATGTTACTAGGGATCATTAATGGCTTGTAACCTCCTTTCGCAACCTTGGGGATTATTGAATCACACTCACTAATAGCCGGGGTAGGTGATCCATATATGCAAACCAACATTTCTAAATGTGTCTAGTAAAAGATTCAAAACCAGGGTGAATAAAATTGGTTCCATACTTTGAGACATGGGAAAATAGCATGGGCACATGCATGGTACTAGACTGTATTGGTGGTTCCTTTCAACACGTACTTTTTACCAACCCAAAAATGTCTCCATCCTTCCCCAAAATATTTTCCAATAAATTCCTCCCCTCAGAATTTGATCTTACTTTCTCAAAGAGTGATATTACCCATACCTATCCATTTAATTTAGCTAAAAAAGTACCCCTTCTTTTAAAAAACATGGGATCATGAATTTTTATAGTTTTATAGATTTCGGACACACAAGAACATATTAAATTATATTTTTTATTTAATGAAACCTGTAATTGTAACTCTTTTGAGAGAAAATAAAACAGTTAACCTACTTCACAATAGTTAAAAACTTTAAGAGAACCATAACCATTGACTCAATTCTATACATCATTATGAACATTGAAATGAATTATATGAAAAAAAGGGTGAAAGAAAAAATCGAATAGTATGGGGTTTTTAAATTTTACAAATTCAATAAGTACTTTATTAATGAAATATAAAAAACATGATATACAATTCCTTTAATGTCGAACGATTCCTCATTAAATGATAATTTATCCAAGAAAATAAGGTCATATTAAACAAATAGATATTTATTTATTTATTAATTCTAAGGGAATATACTTTTTCACAAATCCAGTTTAAATGTCCTAAGTAGGGATCGAATTATGATATGAAATATTTGAAACTACTTGCATTTTGGATATGGTTTCATAATTGAACAAAAAAATCTTCTCTCTATTTATCAAATCAATGTATTAGTATGAATGAAATCATGAACAATAAATAATGAATTTAATTGGTCCACTCACAGAAGGCTATATCGAGGTAGAATACAATGGAAATGTGCATCTGTACCAAATCCAATAAAAGACACTATTTTTACAATTTTTGGAGTGAACTCATTATACCTCTTAGTTTATGACCAATAACAATTTGAAAGGACATTAATATCTCAATGGATGGTTTCTCATTGATCCTAAAAAATATCCATCCCTTAATCATTTGAATTAATATAGTACACACTACATTTGGTTCATCATTAAGTTCCACTTTTATCCACTTGATGAATACCAATTTACCACATAAATACTAGTCTGACTGAAACTTATGTTTTCATTATAAAAAAACATGGAAAAGGTGAGAAACCCCAAATTTCACTCAAAACAAGAATTAAAGGATAATATATAGTTATTAAAAGATAACATGAGATTATTGGCATACTTATCACTAATATGCTTCTAGGAGATAGAGGATACCAATGTTTCTGGATCATCCTTTATAAGGTCTTCAACATCCATGGAACTACACTATCATTCCAGAAAATTTTTAAGCCACTTTGAAACTTTCACTTTTATAAAAATAACAATCCTTCACAAAACATTAGAATATTTCACAAAACTCAAAAAATTTCATGAAACAACCACTTTCAAAAAACATCTTTTCTTCAAGAAATTGTTATTCTTATGAATTATTCATGTAAGGAAATACTTAATGAAATTCATTCATCAATTTGGAGATTTTGGATTTGAATAATTTCTTCATATACATAAAATGATATGGTAAATGCCTATTTATATATGGTTTCTCTCCTTCATGAAATTTTGATGCTCTCTACCACCTTCACTCAAAACTCTTCTTTCTTTTTGTAAAACTCCATTTTTTCGAAAAAAATTCAATGAAAGTTCCCATTAATGAAACTTCTCATAATTATATATCTTATCATATTTCAATTGCTCCTCATCAATCATTCATGTAACATCATACCATCATGAATCATCATAATTTCACAAAACACCTAGCTTTTTAAAATTCCATATCTTTTCCATATTTTCACGAGGAAGGTTTTAAAAGTCAACCTTCCAAGAAAATTGTATCATCGTATAAATTTTGGGCCCCATAATTTTATCAAGCACTGGGAAACAGAGTCACCTTGTATGAAATTTTTTTGTACCACTCCAAGAGAATCTTTAACTACTTATTGAAGCTTTTTTAATATCCTTAGTCAAAAATCACACTAGAACACCGCAACTGAGTTTGTCAACATAATTTCTCATCAAACACAATCAACCCAAAACAATGTAATGTTACCTTGAGGGATTATTTCCTACTACCTACACCATTGGGTTTTTTGAAAAAGATTCACCATTTGATACCACTTTAAATATTTTTTCATATTCAACCAAAAGTATATTATTATGATTCTAGATAGTGATGTAATATTTACTCAATACACACTCTAAGATCACATGATCTATTATTGGTATGAAAAAAATGGGTAACATGAAAAATTGAATAATGAATCACTTCAATCCCAAACTAGCCAATATATTTATCATGAAACCCATTTTTGGATATATAACTTTCAATTCATAATTGTTAGTATCATCAGATTTAATACTCACCAAACACCATTTCACACGCTTTCATATTCTCCCATATCTTTATAAGATGTTTTCTCCCCCATTATCAATGAACCTAAATCCCACACCTTTATGGATGCAACATTATAAAGAACACATATATGAACATATGGTAAAAACACATTATACCTCAAGGAGAGGGGGATAAATTTACACTTATTCAAGTTTCATGATATGACTGAACTCCAAGATCTTTTTGATAATGTTTAAATGGTTATTTGGGTTAGTCCTTCTTAGAATATCTTTAACTTGTAGTTTTTTAGAAAGACAATCCAACTTCACAAGCTCATTCTCTACCATCTCCTTGATAAAATGATACTTTATTTAAATTTGCTTTATTTGTGAGTGATGTATTATATTTTCTATGATTTATAGCACTTGAATTATCAAAATAGATGATAATAGAATAATTCAATTAAACTCTCATAACATCAGGTTACAAATTTATACACAATAAATGTGTATATAGTTGAGTAGATAAAATATATTCATCTTCTTTGGTGATCAATGAAATGATATTTATTTTCACGACTAGACAAGAAATGAAATAGAATATAAGATAGATTTCACCAACTAATGTAAATTTTCTATCATCTACTGAATTGGACCAATATTTATATGTATAAACCATTAACACTTGCTTTTATTTTTCATTGTGTAACAAACCAATGTCCACCATACACATGATATATCGAAGTATTATTTTGACTACAAGAAGGTATATTTATTTGGTATTCAATTGATACTATGTTTTTGTCCTGTTTAAAAGACATTATCGGGCTACGTCACTATTAAATATAGAATACTACCAAAACATATTCCTATATTATGTGACATTAAAAACATTTCCTTAACCATCAGATGAAAGATTCATCTAGGAAACCACAGGATTTAACATATCCTTATAATTATCCATTCAAAATCATTTCAACCTCCTTAGTATATTTTTATTTATAAATAATTGTAACATTTCATCCTTGTGTCATCTTTAAAATGTAAAAAAGTTTAGTTCACCAATCATTGACATTTCAAACACACATTCCATAAATTCTACTAACTGTTTTGATTTCAATTCATCTGATCCATCATATATTTTTTCATTGACATACACTAGAACCATCATATTTGGATTACTATAATTGTTGACATAGATATTGCAATCAACTTCACCGCACTAAAAACTACAATTCTTAAAAAACTAATCAAGTATTCAATACCAAGATCTCAGTGCTTGCTTCAACGAATAAAGTGCCTTCCTCAGCCAAAAAACAATGTTATCGTCTTCATGAATGTTAAATCCATCAGCCTTCTCAATATAAACTTCATATAGAACCCCATTCAGATATAATTACATTATTACCCTCTAGAGAATGGTGAAAATATTTTTCACTATTATGGATAGGAATATGATAATAGTCTAAAGCATTGAAACATGTGAAAATGACTCAAAATCATAGATTCCCCCGATCTGAGTGTAACCCTATCACACTATCCATCCTTTGTTTGGAATTTCTAATTTGTATTCCTTTAGTTTATTCTGGAATATTCATTTGGTCCGAATAACATTATCATTTTCTATTCCTAAAAAAATCTCCCATGTCTAATTCATCTCCTTTTCTTCAATCTATTCAATCATATTCTAAAAATAGTTCTCATTTTGAATTTCTTATTCAAAAATTTTATCCACTACCAAAGATAGAAAACATGCCTACTATAAATACTTCATTACTCATTTTTTAACTGAAACTGATTGGTAACCAATGATGTATTGTTTTTCAATTTCATCTTGAATCATTGTCTTCCATGTAGATATAGATTTAACTTCCTCATTCTCATTACCATTATGTTCTTCAGAATCCTAATTTTTCTCTTTTACTCACCCCAGACTTCTTACCTCCTCATCACTATCATCATGTAACTTTTCACTATGTTGTTGATGATTATTTTCATTCTCTACTATAGTGTCTTCATTACTTTCAACCACTTTTCCCAACTTCTTACTGAATCATTAATATACTTTTATTTTTCCTCATTAGTAATGAAATTTCCCCTCATCTCCATGAAACTCAAACTTTCTATAATTATCGTTATTAATAATAAAACACTTACTTCTAAATATTCCAAATTATTTCAATGTTGTATTCTTTTAGCACCATATCTCATACAAAGTCTTTTATTCTTTTGGACACAATAGATCCCTGTTGGATATATGGACTGATTTCATGATTGTATCCTTACTCTAGAAAATACTTTTATATAATCATTTTTATGATCATGTTTTTATGATCTAATTTCTCCTCCCAATCACTATATTTTGTTATAGAGTTCTCAATACCAAAACATGATTCATTATCACAGGTTTCTCAAGATAATCCTCCACATAAATGTTGGTGATTTTCATACCATTATCATCCAAAAACATCATAATCATTCATCTAATAACACTTTTATCATCCCTTAGATATTGTTTTATGTAGCTAATCATGTCAACTAGTGGGAATTTAAAAATATCCTTGCCATCCTACTAAAAGATTTAATGAATAGAACATAATACCTATTCTTGTCAGTATCCCTCTTTGAGAGGGGTCCACACACATAAACATGCACCAATTCAAGACCCTTGGTCAAATTTTGTTCTTTTTCCTTGAAAATATTTCTAATAATATTCTCTTGTTGAAAATAATTTCATTTGTGAGTATAATCATGTGATATCTTATGGAGATCTCAAGATGAATTGCATTTTAATATATCTTATAGGGATGGTTCGAATAAATGGCCAAGCTATTTACGCCACAATCTAGTTTCATCTACTCTAGATAAAATGATGATATCTTTTTTTCTATTCACAAGGTAGATATTATCCTTCTTGTTCTCTACCTGTAATGAAAACTTCCATCTTTTCCCTTGATGATACAAAAATTATTGGTAAATCTTAAAACATGACCCATGTCACATAATTGAATAACGCATAGAAAGGGGTGACGGAAACATTTGAAAACCAATACATCCAACAGTATCATATTGTTTCCTAAAAATTTAGATTTTCTCAATCCAATGATCTTCAGGGATTCATCATTTCCAGATTTTAAAACACTTTACTTATAACATTTGATTCTTGTAATAAGATCCATATTTCCCATCAATGGGATGTGCATCCACTATCAAGGATCCATAAAATAGTATGATCTAATTCTTTAAGATAAATCACTTCAACCAATATCTTATTATATATTTTATTTTTTATACACTTCCTTGAATTAGTAAATATTGTGGAATTATATTTGTGATCTTCCTCAAAGTATGGTGGACCAACTTCATATTCTAAAAATGAAAATTTATTTTTCATTTTCAGCTCATTTTATTATTCTTTGGGATCCTGCTTATGGCCACTTTGGTTCTTCGTTAGCACATTTCACTACATTGTTAGTGATCAATATCAATCCATGTCTCTAAACCGTTAAAAATATAAACATTGACCATCAAAATAATTCATGGAATATTGAACGCTAAGGGGTCATCATTCTATCTCTTATTCCATTTGGTACCTTTTGTCTATAGAAAATATATATTAGGAATGTCCCAACATTCCATATAAATAACACATATTACTAGGTTGATTCGAGTGAATAAATATTGTAGGATTGGTTGTTCCTAGGATTTTATGTACCTTCTTATTATTAATTTTATAAAAATAATAATTCAACCACAGAGTGGGTGCTTGCAATCTAACATAAATTATTAGATATTTATTGTTATTTATTATTCTCCATAGCATGTATTTCATTTGGATATGAATATTTCTTCTATTTTTTAGACCTCTATTATTCACATATATCATTTCTATCACCGAAGTGACCTACTTTCCTGATGTCATTCTGGGAGTCAAGAGTATCTACACATATTATATTATTCTTCATATATCGTCAAATTCCTCTCAAAATTATTTGGTACATTGTAATTTATCTTTTTCATTGTTATTAAATCCAGGTATCACTCTTTTTTATTCCTAAACTATGAGATTTTACTCAACAACCATTTATTAGTTCTTAAGATTTGAATAATTATTATTTTAAACTTCCTCCATCAATTCAAGCTTATCTTATTCCAACTATTCCATATAAAGTTTGGAATAATGAACCACATATTGGATTTCTTCGTTTTGTCTCTCCAAATATCTATCGACTCAATAGACTCTTATAACATATCCTAAAGATCAACCCCTACTTTGATTTTGCCTTTCTCATTGTCACTTTCCTCCCTTGTCTGGGAGTTATCTACAACTGCCTCCATAGCATTTTCTCCATGATCCTTGTAGTTATACATCCCTTCAGCCTCATATTCTTCTGAACAAATTTTTTTAAAATAATATCCTTTTTTGAAGAAATTTCTCTTAAAAAGTTTCTTACCTATTACAGAGGATTAATACTTCTTCATGGGGATTTAGACATCATCTTCATCATCATGTTGAAACATCTTGCAGAACCATTCAATGATATGTCCAACCATTCTATGTCAAAATTGCAAAAGTTGAAGTTTCCCTTTGAACATTACTTTTATTATTTTTAGATTTGAGGGAAGGAATGACATGAACTCATCTATATATTCTTCTTCTGGTTAATCTTAATTAGTGTGTTTCTTAATGACCTTTAATTACAACTATTTGGAATTCCCTTATATCCATAGATTCATTATCATAATTACTCATCTTATATATGACAAGAGTACTATGTAATCTATCTAATGTCAGCTCATTTGGACCTTTTTCCAGCAATATAGATAAAACCATATTAATCTGAGGTGTAATTACTCTCAAGATTTACTTAATGATCTTTTAATTATAAAAAATTTCTCTAAGAACAATAATATACCCCACAATGACATTCACATAGTCAAAAAATGTGTCTATATACTCATTAGGGTGTATTCTCAATTCCTCATATTTTTCAACAAAATAAGTAATTTTGTTTCTCAATCTTTTGAATCACCTTCATATATATTTAGAAGCTTTCTCCACATAGAATATAATGACTTACATGACGTAACCATCATATTGATTTCATTGGATAAATATCCACCAAAATCATTGATTAATCTACTGTTAGTATCCAATTAACATCTGTCTATTTCAGATATAGAACCTCTTTCCACACTGGCCCAAATACCATGCATCACTGCTATATAGATATCTATACCTAAATATTGAAATTATTACTTCATCATATTCTTTCACAATCATAAAAAATCTATTGAAGATAGGAATCCCTTTATGATTGAAAACATCCATTGATAACCCTAAGTGAAAAACACTAAAATTAACCTTTTGTTATGATACCAAATGTTAGACCAACAAGGTTAAATACACTATGAGAGGGTGAATTAGGGTATTATTGATTAATATTGTTTCCCCATTGGATCTTTTTTCTTCATTGAAAAAATGAACTTCTCTCCCATTCACATATTAATGTATGATAAATAATGAAAGCATGTATACGACATTATAATTTAACTTGGTTCACCCACACATGACTACGTAAAAGGATTATACAAAGGTAATGATCCTATGTTCCTGATATACTAAAGAAAACAACTGTTTATATATTTTTGGACTAGACTCACTATCCCTCCTATTTTACAACCAATCAAAATTCTAAATCCCACTACTCTATCAAATAAAGTGTACTCATTTCTCCTCCATAAGATTATAGTCTTTATCATTTCAATCAATGTTGAATACACATATGTCAATGCCTCATTCAATTACACATTCATCCACATGATAAATACCACTTTACCATATAAATATTTAGAAATACCTACTTATTCATGAAAAATTCACTTTCATGGAACCACTTTATCTACTTTCAAGACACTACCATATCATTCGTGAATCATTTCATACCATAACAAAAAATTTACATTTAAAAAATCAAAAACATTTATGAAAATTTTTGAGCATTCGTAAAACATAAAACTTTTTATAAAATATTCATATTCATGAAACTTTTTTCCTTTTCAAAACTATTATTCTAGTGAATTCATCATGAAAGTAAATCCTTCAGGAAATTCCATCATGTATTCCGAGCCATTGGATTTTCATTAAGCAGTGCCCTACCTCAAATAAATGGGTAGATATCTATTCATAGATGTTGAATTCTATGCAATAAGCATTCATGATCATAATTTTTTTTCAATGAAAATTATTATTCTTTTTAAAAAAAGACCTTTGTTTGTAAAATTTTAAGTGAAAAGTTCCAATCATGGAACTTATTATAATTGTATAACTTATCATATTTCATTGAAGCATCATACATAATTCATGAATCCTTATTTCATTTAAATCCATAACATCAGAATCTGTTGAATTTCTTGAAATACTAGACTCCAAAAAATTCAATGACTCTTCTATATTTTCATGAAGCAGTTCTAGAAATCTAAATTCTATGAAACTTATCTCATACCCTATATTTTAGACCCCAAAATGTTTTTAAACACTATGAAATGACATCACCTTGTACACACGGTTTTCTATACCACCTTGAGAGGTTCCGTACATCATTAATCAATAATAATCAACATACCTAGTCAACAATGATGTTGTATGCCCAAAACTGACCTTGTCATCCATCTATTTCAACAAACAAAATCAACCCCAAAACACTACATAGTAACAATACGGGAATGTTTTCCCATGAATATTAATACTATTATTATTATTGTTGTTGTAAAGAAACAAAAACCATTTCCATATTATCTTACTAATTACATAATTAATTTTAAAATGATTTTCTTCAAAATAAAAACATTATATTTAATTCATGATTTATTCTATAGATAAATATTATTATTTATAAAAATTCAATAATATAATTACATTGTAAACAAAATTATTTATTCATAAATCATAAATATTATTTTAAAATATCATAACTACACATAAATAATTATTTAAATCACATTAGATCATAATATAAAGGTATATATTATTATTGAGACATAATGAAAAGGTAGACATAGTCCCATAGTTGATTAGTTTCACTCCCTAATTCCTTCCATAACAAACCATAAGATATAAACTATACCCAATTGATTAGTGGAATGTATAATTTTTTACCAAACCATCATATAGTAGAAAATGTCCCATATGTGTTTTTAGTTAACATTCCAGCTAAGGAAATCCTCTTTATATGATCCAAGTTACGTTATTTGAAATTAAATAATAGAAACTTAGGCATCATATCATAAAGGGAATGAGTCATGATAATTGAAATCCAATTTATAGAATAAAATGTTACTTAAATAATGGTCAGTTTGTTTTAAGAAAATTCAAATATATAAATAATATGAGGTATGATTATTTTAAAATAGAAAAATAGAAAAATGAAATAAGAATTGCCACTACTCATAAAATACCTATTTTTAAAAAATAAACATTAATAATTTCTTTTTTAAAATAAAATATGGTTCGGCTATGGTAAAAAAGGGTTGGATAATTTATTATAATAGGATATAGTAAACATATAGTGATTATTTGATGGAGTAAATTGATATTTTTTAATTAAATACTTAATAATAAATAATTATTGTTATTTTCTAAATGAGTTCTAGATCTTTAAAAATTATCCAATATTGGAAAATATTTTTTTATTTCAAAGTAAAAAAATCTTACAATGAATTTTAATATTTATAATGAATTAACTTCCCTTTCCATTTAACCACTCCATTACAATGGAACCTATAGAATATGTTCATAGAGTCTTTCGATCACTACCGGAAATTATAACTTGGTAAATTTTCATAATTCCAAGATGACTTTATCCAGCATTTAGAAAACTAGAAAACTTAACAAGGGAGTGTGACAATCAACTAAGGGTAAACATTGGGCTATATATATCCCCTTGCTATATAAATCAAATGACACCAATTTTATATTTGAATGATTCTAATATATAATATATATTCTAGTTTCATTTTTGTTTTCATATAGATGTATTTCATATAGATGTATAACCTATATCGTATGTGAACTCCATATTCTCTCCCAGTATTATCTTTCCACTAGCCCTAAAATAATAATCTACACGAATCAAATAATACTTTCATCATCCTAGAATTGGTTGTTAGCCGTCTAAGGCCACCTTGTGAATCCCTTTTAATCTAACTATCATAGTTTAATATATACATAAATAATAAACAAATTTGAGTAGTATTTGGGATACCATAATCCCCTCAAGTTATATTATCCCCATGTAGATATTTTTTGTGTAGAGTAAAATAAATTTATCCCTTGAAATATAAAATAAATGAAATATCCATTTTTTTCAATCATGGGTTGAAAGCCAGGTGTCATGGACGGTGCAAGAAGAATAGTGGGTGGGTGATAAATTACAAATCAGATTTTCACTATTTTTTATTATAATTAATATAATTATTATTATTTCAATTTCTATATATATATACATTAACAAGAAAACTATTTCTATTATAACTTTAAAAATTTGAGTCATACATCAATGTATATCCTGGTTATACAATCAATCAATCCTAAAATTACTCTTACATATACATTAGATATAAGTTATATATAATTCACTATTCTAGTTTTCAATATTATTATTATCACATAAAAATATATATATATTTAATTTTGATATAAAATAATGACATGTTAACATTAAAACATTGATCATATAAAATACATATTAATTTACTCAATATATATATATATGGTTTTGGAAATTTTAAAATGTAAATATTTTTAAAAAGTTTCTAAATAATCATCTACTTATTTTTTATAATAAAATATATCTAAATGTAATTTAAAAACAATTCTAAACAATGAATATCTTGAATTAAATAATCCAATATCATAACTCATATTCAAAATAATACTATCAGATCTCGCAATGGTTGACCTCCTGACATCTCTACAATAGTCATATCTTATTCCATTAAATGCTCATACCATGGTTCTTTATTATTAATCACAAAAATGATTCACATTTTATTATCTCTATGCATTATTTATAATATCATCCTTGAGAGAATTTTATTCAGGATTTTTATGTAGGATCCATACTACCACATTTTCATTTATTTATTTATTTCAATTTTTTATCATATTTTTCTATTAGCCACATTAACCAATTATTTAGTTTTATATTATTTTTATTAGTTTTTTCCGATAGTTAAAAGATTATAATTTTATGAGGTGTTTTTTCATGTTTAAATTTGGGTTTAGGAAATCATAAATATCATACATTGGTTTGTTTTCATTTAGTATGTCAATAATATATTTATATATACATATATACACACATACAAAATAATATATATATATATATATATATATTCATATAATGATTTTCTGATCTTTAAATAGGATCAAATTCATATATCCATATATATCTGACTCTAATGATGTATCAGTAGAGGACTATGTTCTCAAGTTGAGAGGTTAGCGCACCATGCACACTAATACATTGGTTCGTGATGTGAATTGCCACCTCGGCGTGAGATGTGGCCTCTCTATGAATATTGGGGGACCACTTTGTCTCTATAAACCACTATGACTTAATCAAATCCTATACGTTGGATATCATTTTCCTCAGTTTATTTTCCCTATATAAGGTGATTGAGTATATCCATGTATCATAAATCTAAATGTGTTAGTTTTGGAATTCTGATCACAGTAAAACACCACCACTATGTTGATAGAATATAGGATATCGAATGGAGTAAAGATATCTGGGTGAAGCTATGTTAGTGAAGCAAGTTGGGGAATTGTTTTACTTTTTTAAATATTCACCCATTATTATTCATTATTTTTCTAAATTCATTCCCTTTTTCCTTGAATTTTATTACATATGATTTGTAAAATTATTCTTCCTATTTTTATAATATTATTTTCTATACTGTGAACATGATTATACACATAGAGGCTTCATCTCACATCAACTTATTATACCAATATGTTGGAATAATTTATGAAATATAGTGTAGGAAACACATACTAGCTCTTGCATATGTAATGTAGGAGAATCTATAAATACATCCAACATAATATTTCTATTTGTTGTATGATTATGTCCTTTTAATATATGTTGAAAACCCGGGTCTATATGAAAATGTTCGAGTCTCTTGGGTCATTGGGTATACCCATCTAGGTAGTTCCAACATATCGTTTACGGGGGTGTCCATCAATGAGGGGGAATTATCCCATTTATATATGATGCACCACTCAATATATTTATTTATATACATTCATATATATTAATTTTTTAGACAAGACACTATTTATCATTCGTCAACTAATTATCCATACACTAATTATGAAGCAGGGTAGAGGATTAGATCCAAGATTCAATAGGTAATGTTATGAAATAAAAAATGCATGAATTCTAGGTTCCCTTAATATGTTTTTAGCTTGATACTCTGTTTAATGAAATGATAATCTTTGATTCATTTTGGATTTATGAAACATATTTATATTAGAACAACCACCTTCTACCAATGATTCTAAAACGTTGCCTCCCATAGATAAATTCTTTCCACCAAGGTCATAGAGAAGTGGTAATTAGTCATTTAGATATAAACAATATCTATAGGATACTCATCCTCATAAACATGTATGATGATGTTTTTCCCTCAAAAGAAACATTGGGGGAACTTATAAAAATTCACAAATTAGCTCGAGATTTGTCGAGGGATGCCATCAACACCATAGTGATGAATTCATTCCCATGGATGAAATTTATCATTGAGATTTGGATGAATAGTTTTCTAATCTTGTGAGGATATGGGATGACTTTGAGTTTTCCAATAGGGTTCCCCTATATGCATAAAAGTTAATCTTGGAGGATTTAAAAACTATTGTTTTCGTGAGTATGATATGAACAATGGGGTTATGAAATCAACCGCATGATCTCCACTCAAATTTGGCTATGTATATTTCTTTTTATGTGGTTGAGTAGGTTTTTACTTCCTATCAATGACTCACACGATGATGTATGGTAATGTACCTTCATGATGGTTTCCTAAATTGAATAAGGGATACCCTTATATCTAGTTGTAACATTATATACTCCATATATACAAAGGTAAGTACCTATTTGATGTCACATGTCCTTATCAAGCATTTTTATGATGGTTAAAAGCATACTTGAATGTGTATGAGCTACCTAGTGTGGTTCAAATACTGAGGTGAAGATTATATCCATTAAAAAACTATATCTAGTGTAAAAATACTATTATTTATTGGTTAAAAGTTTTTACATATATGTGTCTACACTCAAAGATCAAAATTCATCCCTACAATTATCTTATCATTAGGATAATCGTTGATGATTGAAGTATATATTGTGAATCATGGTGAAATATGTTTGTTATAAAGGATTGAATTATGGTGACCCAGATTGTCTATGATTTAATTTTCAAGTTTTATATGTTGTATCAATTTTCATGTCAATTTAGTTTCTTTAAAAATCATTTAGTAGAAATAGTAGATGATAAAATGACTGAGAACTAACCAATGGTAGAATAACAAAAATTTGAAATAATTACCCACCATAGCGCTTAAGATGAGATCAGGCTACCTTACTTGAATGTGTTATTTGAGATAACAACTAGTACACCCTGCCATGGGAATCATCACATCTTAATAGGAAATTGGTGAAAAAATTCCCAAATTTATAGTTCCCTCACCCCAAAAAATAGGTAAACAAGCCATCAAAAAGTCCCAGATGATAGAGAAAACGAGAAAAAAATATAGGACATTAGATTAAACACAACCACATGCATCACAAATTATTTTTATTAAGGAAACCCACATTAGGAATCTAATATGTAATGGTAATGCTGATAATAATCAAGAACTGTTTCACTTAAGGATGATAGGCCATAAAAGATATAATGGCCTAGGATTTTCATATATATATATATATATTACATATTTTTAGATTAATATTCAATACATTACACAGTAACACTCTTGAGGACCATAATAATTTTTTTATTTGGATACTAGGTATAGAATATTCTAATTTGGTGAAAGATATTCAAAATATCCCACAAATATTTTACCATTTAGTAATATTTTCAAACATATCATACTTAAAACACATCATCATAACCAGGAGAATAGAAAAACAAAAAGGTTGAGGTAAAATTATCAGTAAGGTTATACAAGGGAGATACATAATTATAACATGAACATAAGGTTATGATAACACGATAATATCATTTGGAAACCAAACCCTACATATACTAGTTCATAATATTGATTCATGACATATATATTGGTAGTTAATAGGACATGTACCATAAATCAACAAAATAATATGATCCAAAATAACATAATGTTGGAGTAATACTTTGAATTGTTGCATCAACATAAGCACAGATAAAAATTTCCATTGCATTCAAAGGTCGCTTCCAAGACTATGATAGTAGAATGAGTTCGCTCCCCAAACCATCATAGTATTCATGGTTCACTACCAAAAACATAATCTCAAACAAATTCCCTTACTGAAATGGGTGTACTCAATGTTTCAGTTCAATCTATTTCATGATATATATATATATATATTTACCCAACACATTAGATGGAGATATAGGTCCCACAATTCACATAATGAATATTATATATAAGTCTACGACAAGATCATAAATCATTCATCATATCATAGCCCATGTAATAAAATCGTTTTCATAAACATTTGATTATATCCTCACCTATGGAAGATAGATAGGTTTCATAATCATTTCATCATTTTATAATAGAATAAACAATAAAAAAATAAGCAGTTTTCATAATAATTTGATCATAGTGTAACCCATGGATGTGAAATGGTTTTCATAAATATATTTCTATCATAAACCATTCTTATAGTAAATAATAATGGTATCCTTGGTTTATATCCCATGTAAAGTATAAATTACATCAATATTTGTTATCTTATAATGAAAATGATTTTAAAAGATAAATCATTTTGGATATTTCCTCAGGAAAATAACATTTCATTGAAAATAATTTTTTTTAAAAAATCAAATAATTGAAAATCCTTTCTATGAAAATCCCATTTACAATTCATAAAATAAGAATTACAAATCATCTAATACATTTCATGAGGAATATAACAATTCATGTTAAAAATTAACTTTTTTAAAAAATTAAATAGTTTTATTTTAAAATAGTATAAAAAATCATTAAAAGAATTATGAAATCTTTGAGTGGTCGTGATTGCAGGAAATTATATTCATGTAATTCATGTTAAAAAGAATGATTATTTTCACATTGTTAGTAAAAAAATTCAAGTATTGTTTGGAAAAGGACGTGATGATTACATTAAAAAATTGTAAAAAGAAAAAAATGGGTAAATACTTTTAAATAAAACAATGTGATAATGATAAAAACATTTTTATAAAACATGGTTTCATAATAATTGTTTTTCGACTGAAGAGATGAATAAGATAGTTTTTCATAAAAATGTTATTTTCAAATATTAATTACATAATTAGATTAAAATAAATATAAATAAGTATTATCATGACATAGATAGAGGAGAATAATATTAATTATTTTCCTTATAAATGGATGATAGTATTTTATCATCTGAAACATAATCATAAACAATCTCTATAAATGTTGATATTCTAACATTAAATATTTACCACTTTGGTTTCTTTGAAATTTAAGAACCATGAAGGAAAACATTAAAAGAAACATAATATATCACAAGGAAAAATAAAATCATGATATTAAATATAAAAGATGATGTATATACTACTGATGAAGGAAGATAGGTTCATAACAGAACATTTGTATCAATAAAATCAAATTGATACAAAATCGCTTACTACATTAGTAATATTTCAAACATTAATCCACATGAAAAATAGATAAACAGATGGATATGTAACTCAATATATATTTAAATTAAATAATAATTAATTACATTTATTTAATATATATATACCACATAAAATAAATAGGTGGTGAAGATATCATATGTCTTTAAGAAATTGAATATAGACTAGGAATCCCTTACCATAATTATTAACTTCATTAATACTCATTAAAATACCCTTTATAATAAATATAAGTTTATTATACATAAATTATAAAAAAATACTTAAAATATCATACCAAATATTATTTACTATTGTCCTTTTATTTTCCATTTATTAGGAAATTCTTTATTAAGGTCATGTTTTGTGTAACAATTGATTGGTTTTTTGTATATGTTTTCATTTTTTATTTTTGATCCTCTTATTTTTATTATAGTTAAATAATATTCATAATAATAATCATGAAGTAATTATATTATTTTATATCAATTATACATTTAATACCAATCATGAAATACGGTTATGAGAGATAAAGTGTTTTATAATCATCGAGATAGTAGGTCGTATGTAAGCATGAGTAAGGTTTCTATTTTCAACAATAATTATAAAAAGGATGTAAGTAAAATATTATCATTAAAAAATTATAATACAATCATAAAAACTCGATCTTTTCTTCAATTATACTTATAAATATCATCAATGTATTGTGGTGATGAAAATTTAGTAACATCACTTTGTGAAAGTGGTAGTCCACATGTATATGAATGACGATATCATATTTCAGTGAGTGGAAAGGTAAGAAATAAAATGATATATTATCTTTACATAATGATAAATATACCTTAATATCTTATATATGTCATTTATATCACATGTTTTCATTAAAAGTATCTTCATTTTGTTCCCTGTAAAGCGTTATTGAAAATGAATCACATCACTTCTCAAGGATGTAGTTCGTTGTACACATGAGTGATGTTATCATATCCACTAATGAATGGAAATTTAAAAAATTAATTATATGATATAATAACTTTATAGGCATAGTTAAGTAATAAATATCATATATATACTTTATATCCATCATCTTACCCAACAGTGGTAGGTAGTAGTGGAATAACGATTGACATCAGATTACAGGGCGGTAGTCAATCGTACACATAAATGGAGATTCTCTTGCCAATATGATGGATTTGGGGATGGTTTTAGGTCATTTACTTAACCTAAAAACATCAAATTATATGTAATAAATTGAGGATATTATATCAGAATGGTTTAATAATAATTTAGGGAGGTTGAAGAATACATAAAATAAAAACGATTGTTGAATAATGATACATATTCTTTAGGTATCCTACTTAGGTTTGCACAAAAATCCTTCCTATGATGGATTTATGCCCATAATTAGGTTTATAAGATAGTAGGATAGAATATGGTATGTTATTGGGATGGTATTGTTAGATCTAAATGGTTTTAAAGGTGTGAAGAGGACATGAGAGGGGTATCCTTTTAAATGTGAGGTGAGTGGGACTCCTCTAATTTTCGTAATGAATATAGTGTGCCCACATTTTTCACATTCCAAAATGAAATAAGATGGATTATTATAGAACCATTTACATTATATGACTATCATATTTCAATAAAAAATATTTTATACTTGTTTTTAGGTCAATTAAACACTCTTCTTTTCAGATTCACCCCTAGTAAACCCATTTTTACCTAAAAAGTGTTAATTAAATTTTACAGTTATCACAATTAATTTTGGTAAAAAAAATATAGTGGAAATTAATAAATAATTTGAATTATTATTATTTATTAAATGTAATAAATTTTATTAATTCATTTAATTTTAGCTGGAAAATTTTATTTATAATTAATGCTGGAGATGCAAAGAGAAAGAGGGTTTTCAATGAGAAAGTGTCCAAAGGTTTACAAATATTTTATATGCAATTTCAGTAATAAGTTGATTACAATGACCTATATCTACTTAATACATATATAATTCATATAATTAAACATTAAAACTAATTTAAAATTTTATTTATCTTTATAAATAATTTAAAAGATGATACAATTTTCAATTACAAATTAGTATTTTTTATTACTCATCGAAAAAGTAATCCTTTTACAAAATTATAAAAAATTCACCTTAAGATAACTTTAATGTTATGATTTAAAAAATGTATTTATATTTTTCAAATATATTTTATAAAATTATAATAAAATTAATATAATTATGGGAAAATGAACAAAAAACTACTTTTTTAAAAAATACATCGTTTAAGCTTAAAATTGGATTTATTATTGTCTCGTTTTTAGAAAACACATAAGATTAATTTTAATCAGTTTATTTAATATATAATATATAAATTTCATTAAACAAATTCACTGATTTTTTTTTAAAAAATTATTTATGTAAAACATGATTGTTTTTATTAAAATATTTTTCCTAAAATTATTTCCATTATTTTCAAATAGTTTTTATTTTAGATTTCAATTAATTGGTCCCAATACAATGAATTTCACAAACTTTTATAAACAATGTATTTTCAAATTTTACTTAATCCTTTTCATAACCTCTATTAAAATTGAAAGGTGATAAATATTATTTTAAATAACAATTATTTTAATAGTATTTCATGTTTCCTATAAAATCAGTGTTCTATGTAACGCATGTTAAAATCAATGATGTATATAATGAAAGATAAACATGATGATATATTTAATGCAAGGTAAACTCTGTGAGGATTGTAATAAAAATATCTATAAGATTAAATTTATTTGAAAAAATATTTTTCCTAAAATATTGGTGTTTTACATTCTACCCCATACAATGAATTTCATTGTAAAAATGTATCCCTTTGGTATAAAAAAATGGATAGTTATGGATCATTTCATCCTCAGGGACCGATGACAGTTCTTCAAGATGGTGGTTTCAAAAAGAAATAGATCATTTGAGTGGTCATTTTTCATATAACTTTTTTCTATATTATCTAAAATACCTGCTGGTTGTTCCTCATAAGAATGATCATAATCTTGTTAAACAACCTCTAAATTCAGTATGTGTGATGGATATGTTATATACTTCTTTATTAGAGGTACATGTAACACATACTTTACTAGAGATATGATTAGTGTATATTCCAATAAATAGTCTACCATCCAAATATGGTCCAGATTTTATAAGGGATTGATATACCAAGGGATTATCTTTCCTTTATATTATAAGAATAATTTCATCCTTATGTTATACATTGATAAATGTATACTTTATATTTTTTTCGAATATATGAAAATGATTTAATTTATTCCTGAAACACTTGTAGATCACAATATCTATAATATAATGTCAATTCATTCCATCTATCTTATGTTATCACAAAATGGTTAGCACTAGTTACTTAATATGGAAAAATATTTATATGGTGAAGTAACACATTAATCTCTAAAAAATCATCCAATGTTCAACATAAACCACTTCATAAATAGTTAACATATGACCCTTCCAAAATATTAAAATCCAAAAAATTCCAAGGGAGGTCAATAAATTTCCAAAGTCAGCATATCATTAATCCCAAAAACAATATAAAGTGTCTCTTATTTGTCACATACCAAACATGTGAATACCTTCATCATATATTATCTTAAAACATATTAATAACCCGAATTACCATAAAAATGTATTGAAAATATACATTCTTCCTCATTCCTTGAGTAAAACCACATATTATTGAATATATTCCTTAAAGAAAACAATTATATAGACTCTATGAATAATAACCTAAAATTATTTTTACATAAATAATTGATCTATTATATGATCATCAATACGATCAAATTTACTTTATCCATATCAATCATATCATTTTCCAAACTGAACACCAATTTTTCAACACCAAGAACACATTAAGAATTATCTTCCCTTTTTCAAAATATCACTTTTCCATTAAATAAATTATCTAGTCCATCAGTAACATTTAAAAAATATTTTTCAAATAAATATTGAAAACCTTAAACTGAAAACTCCTTATATATTTCAGCGTTCATATGGCATAATTCTGGAACTCCAATACATAAATACTCCAATCATCCCACTTCTTTCTCAACCCATTAACTAGGATTCAATAGTTTATTACTGAATACCTATTTCTTTAAATAAGGAATATAAATCAAGTCTTGATGCTCGGTTGTATAAATTTAATAAGGCTTCAAATTTTTAAGAGGAACAATAATTTTAGAATAACGAATACCTTTCATATTTCATTTTTATTCTCCTCATCATTAGCAGTATATCAATTACTCAAACCACACTTCATATTTTTATCATGAAATTTCCTCTTATAAAATTGATTGGTATAATTCCCATTCATTTCACATTTAAACATTCAATAGCCATTGATACATTAGGGATATCATTATTATCATGCATCATATAAACAAAACTATTCATTTTTCTTTTTTAGTTATTACATTGTATTCATATTTTCCACGACCAACACATTATATTATCCCTCTATGTTATTCCAATTAGTGTTTCATCAATAATTCTTGATATATAATAAATTGAGTCTTTTTTCTCCATGTTATCCACTACCCAAACCCCAACATAACTATGTCCATGTATTATTTGGTGTGTCTTATAGTTTCTTATGTAGAACATTGTTAATCATTTTTTGTAATGATATATTCTTCATAATAAAAACATAATATACTCTAGACATTATCCCATTAGGTTTCTCATTATAAAACTATCTATCATAGTCAATATTAATCTAATTCCTTCTAGTTTCATCCATTTATTAAAACCAAAAACCATAGTGTGATCAACACTAATCATAGTGTAATACCATATAATCATGAGAAAATCAATTGTAGTATTTTTAAATCCTGACACCTTATTTTTAGTCTATGAAATAATCATTTTATCCTATTTAGTTGATATTCAATATCTATTTAAATCCTTTATGATGGTTTATAATGTTTTTATGAATTTTAATACCATATCCCTTGGGAGTGTCAAATAAAGTATACAGAAAGCCCCATTTTCACATACCATGTGATGATCATGTCCAGCTCAATACCGCATTTTCAATGTTATTACCCCTAGGAAACTCTATCCTATAGTCACATCCACTTGTAATATCTAGGCAGGGATATAATTGCTTCGAACCCAGTTTCCCTATCCTTTACAAAAATTCTAGGATATTTTCTTACACTTTTACTCATCATTAAGCTTATCCATAGATAGATAACTATAAATATCCTTAAAATATACCTAGCAATCCTGCAATGTTTTTCCATTATAATCTATAATGGTTAATAAAAAATAGCTCTAATATAGACTATAACATCTCAGGATTTTCATAAATAGATATTTCATATTTTTAGATGAATATTCAATATAATACACTATCATACAAGTGAGTACCATACTTGTTTGCTGTATTTGGAGACTAGTTACACAATAATATAATTTGTTGAAGGATCTTAAACATCAACCATAAATATCACCCCCTTTACTAATCTTCACAAACATACCCTACTTAATACCATTATTCGTAACCTAGGGAAAGTAAACTTAAGAAAGGGTGATCTTGGATTCTCAGTAAGGGTAAACAATGGATATACATAACCATAACATGAAAAAAAAGGTATTATAACATGTTAATAACATTTGGAAACCATAAACATCATTTAAAAGATCATAATATTGAGTCATGATTTAAATATTGGCAGTTCATAAGACATTAATCATAAGGAAATAAATTAACATGAGATATTAGTGATAAACCTTGGCATAATTCATGGAATTATTGAATAAAAATATGCATAGGTAATAATTTCCATTTTATTCAGGGCACACTATATATGATATTATTGTGGAATGGCTTCATTCCCAAAACCATTATAGCAGTCATGCTTCACTATCAATACCATTACAGTATATAATTACCCTTAATAAATTGGGTTCACTCTCTATTTCATTCATGTCTATCTCATGAGATGTAAATCATTACCTATTGCATTGGAGAAATATATAGGACCCACCCATCACCTAATAAAAATCATGGATATGTATGGAAAAATATAATAAAATATTCATCATATCATAACCCATGAAATGAAATGTTAATAATTCATTATATCATAACCGATAGAAAAGGGATAGGTTTCATAATAATTTATTAATTTCATCATATTATAACCCATGGAAAAGGAAGTGGGTTTCATAAGAATTTTCTCATTGTATAAAGCCTGGAATAGAAACAGATTTTATAAACATCTCGTTGTCATAAATCATTCATAGAAAAAAAATAATTAAATTCTTGGTTAATATCCCCATTAAATCATAAGTTACATGAAAGAATGAAATCAATGACGGAAAATGATTTTTAATAGATAAATGAATTGAGAGGTTTCTAGATAAAAATAAATTTTTGTTGAAAATTAGGTTTTAATACTGAAAAAAAATATAACATTTTAAAAATCATTTTCTTTTAAAATAACATTGAAATCATATAAAGGTATATTTAAAATTCTTTTAAAAAATTTCTTATGGAAAATAACCTTATCTCATTGAAATAAACACTTTTACCAACTTAAAACATATTGAAAATAGTTTTATTTGAAAATAACATTTAAAACATCTATGTGAAACTATAAATCTTTGAGAGGTCATGAAATTGGGAAATACTATTCATGACATTCATGTTAAAAAATATTATTTTCCAATTTTTTGAAACACAAACATGCATTTTTTGGAAAATAACATGAATATTCCTTTCAAAAAATTTGTAAAAAAAATGGTACAGGACTAATTACAATACCATATTAATATTGTTAAAAAAATTGTAAAAACATTTTAAATAAATGGGTTTTGAAGAAAAAGTGTTTTCAACCTAAGAGAGAAATAAATTAAAATTTTCGTCAAAACATTCTTTTGAAATATTGAGTAGATAAAACAAGGAAAACGAATGTAAAATATGTATTTTCACGAAATAATCATAGGATCGTAATTTTTTTAGTTTATTGAGATATTAGTTAGAAGGATCTATCATAAGAAACATAATCATAAATAATCTCAATAAATGATGAGAATTTAACGTAAAATCTTTACAACTTTGGTATCTTTAAAAAGTACCTACCAGAAAGAACATAATTAAATGATGCTTAAAATATAATTATGATAAATAAATTCAATAAAATATATTTAAAATGGGATGTGTATACACCTCGTAATGGAAGACAGTAGCATAACATAATATATGTTGCAAAAAAATGAAAATTGAGACAATATTATCTAATTGTTTTAGTAATTTTTTTAACTGTAATTGTAATATACCATGTAAATGAAGAATAAGATATTTTCATACTTATTAATATTTCTGAATTAAATATTAATGTTACAGTAGGGTCCTAAAAATTCTGCAATGGGGAAATCCAATTACCACATGACATGGAAAAGGACCGAACTGGTTAGCGTACCGACTCCCAGCAACAGTACGTGGCCGGTTCGGCGAACAACCCTCATGCGAACACTGTCTTTTGTGAAATGGGTTTGGGGCGCCTATGCGGGTGCAAACCAGGAAGACTGCTTGTGAAGCAAGGTCGATCCACTGCCACGAACCGCGCCAACCATCCCATGCCGCGCGCGCCGTCGTTCGCGAAATAGAGGCGGAAGCCCCTCCGTGGCCGCGAAGCAGGACGGATATCAGGATGGTCCATCATTGCGAGCTTCCCCCTCCGCAGACTACTGTCGTTCACAGGATAGAAGCGGAGAGGTGCACAACCACGGGGCAATTCTGTGGATCTCGGTTCCAAAAATCAGTTCCAAAAATCCCCAGTTGACCGAGTCATCTGCGGGTGGGGATTCATTCGTGGGCTTCCACAGAAAGTTCCATGGGTCCATCGATATAACCTCATTCATGACTCTATAAATAGTCACCGAGGGGCACCAAAGAGGAGAGAGGGAAGGACGGGTGAAAACTCATGGGGAGATACTGGAGAAATTTCTCCCAGTGGTAAAATCCCACGACCATCCGCGGACCGCATATCGTCCACGGATGAACTCTTCCACGTAGAGGAGAAACCAGTCTGTGAACCACAAGCAGACAACTCCTCTGCAGCCAGCCCTTAATGGCCATCTCCTTCGCGGATGACCATCTCCTTCGGAGATGTCCATCTCCTCCGTGGACCAATGTCCTTAGCAAAATGGAGGTGGAAACCCCTCTGCGGGCGCGAAGTAGGACGGGCGCCAACCCCTTTGCAGACACCCTTCATGGATGTCCACCTTCGCGGACAGCATCCATCGCGGATGGACCTCCTTCGCAGACGGTTGTCCTTCGTGGATAGCATCCTTCGCAGATAGCCTCCTTCGCGGCCATCCTTCGCGGACAACATCCTTCATGGACAGCATACTTCGCGGACGTTCATCTCCTCTACGGCCAGCTCCTCCACAAAAGCCCTTCGTGGACAACAAAACTGCGAACCACATTCGGCTCCCTCGTGGAAAGTCCTTTGTGTATAGCTCCTCCCTGGCCAGTGCCTTGCGTCCGGCACCTCTTGGCCGGCACCTCACGGCCAGCTCCTTCGCGGATAGCCCCATGCGGAAAACCCCATGCACTCGTTGGTCCATACCATGGGGGAACCCCCCCCCCCCCCCCCCGCACCCCCTCTTGGGCTTAGTGCCTGTCTGTGGTCCTGGCCCGATCCCTTTCCTACCGTCACTGACCCCCATGAAAAATGGAGTATCGCACCATGAACTTTTCAGGAAGGGTTAAAAATATTTCACATTTCACCCTTGTGCCACCCCAACATACGTCCTATAAATTCCATGAGTCAAGCTACTCCCATAACACTACAAAAATACCATCACCTAGCTCTCATGATAGGATCATATAGAAAGGGCCTCTCTTGCGTAAGTCCCACACCAACCATTTCTAGGTTTATCCTACCTAGTAATCCTTACCACATGACGTTAAACTATATGGCTCTCATCCTGACCACATGACGGTAAACTGTATGGCCTTCATATTATCCATATGATGTTTAACTATACAGAAAATGATCCTCTCTACATGAATATAAATTGTAGCATTCCTCGTCATTCAATAATTTGATTCCACTTGCTCCATGCAAGATATGCCTTATTCTATGTTTACAGTGGCATAACTTCAAGAGCACTAGAATCCATTCAAACATTCCATCACTCCACCTCATGCTTTGCACATCCTTCATTTGGATCTTCATCCCCTTTCCTATCTGAAGGGACCCCCTAACGGCCGGGTCTCATGCCGCATCGGCTCACCTACCATCCTGGGCCAATGCCTTGGAAGGCATTGGACAACACTTCGAGATAGATCCTGTGTTTCAAATATGGTCAGCAGTCGGCCTTCATTTGTTCGTCCCCAATTCAGGCTAACGTGATATGATTACTGTGTTTCGAACATGGTCAACAGTTATCCTCCATCACCATGACAACCTCATTGTGTTCCGAATGTTGCGCATGGGATTCACACTTTTCATCTCCCTTTGTTTGGACTGATTCCAACGCCCATGGCATTATCCCGTTTTTGCACGTGCGCATAGACGTTGGCCCCCATTATATTACTCAACCCATCAGAGGGTTGGGATGCCCTCATGACCAGATATGAGGAATACTTCCATGGGAATCCACCTAGGAGTAAGCCATGGCCTTATGGGCCACCCTCATTCGTAATCCCCACTCCACTTCTCACGGACGCACATTTTGTGATGTGATCGTCTGGTCCATGCTGCCTCTTGTTTCTCACAACGAGAATGTCTCACGTGGCCTTAGAGTAAGCATCGACCATGACATCATCTTATGGGCCTCCTCAGAGTGTATGCCCCAATCTATCACCCTGGGAATCCATCTAGGAGTATGCCCCGACCTTATTGGCCTCCTCCGAGTGTAAGCCCCAATCCACACTAAGGCCCTCCTCAGAGTGTAAGCCCCAATCCATCATTTTGGGCTGCCTCAGAGCTTATGTCCCAATCCAATGCGAACTACGTGGACTTTTTTCCCTACCTCCTAGGAAGGGTATGTAGGAAGCCTCCAAGAGATTCAAGCCCCACCACCAACAGAACCCCGGTTCCACCTTCACGTCGGTTCTTCGACACTCTCCATGCGCACTATGTGGACTTTGATCCCTGCCTCCTAGGCAGGGTACGTAGGAAGCCTCCAAGAGGTTCAATCCCGACCACCAATGGACCCCCGGGTCCAACTTCATGTCGGTTCTCTGAGGCTCTCCATTCAAACTACGTGGACTTTGATCCCTGTCCTCTAGGCAGGGTACGTAGGAAGCCTCCCTGAGGTTCATGCCCAACAACCGGTCGATCTGACTGTCTTCACATATTTTCACCGAGATGCTCCTAGCAACATCTCAATGATTCTAGACTCTACACGGTCATTAATCCAACGAGGGATGGTAAACCTTAGGCATGAATGATTCTGAATCCCCTACGTCTAGTTGACCATTTCCCACCAGGGTTAAATCCGTGGATACTATGTTGGGGTATAAACCAAAGATTCACGAACATATGAATACGTCTTAAATCTATAAGAGATTCCTGGAACAGGCAATAATTACCCCCCAAAAAGGCTGTGATGAGATAGACTTCCCATCCTCTCGACCAATGTGAGTTCTTAAGAGTCGCTGGTCAGACCATCCGGCGAATGCCTGCCTTTGGAATACAGGTCCATCAATCATTGGATACGGAGCCGTTGGGAATTTCGAGGCTCACAAACAAAACAAAACAATTAATTTAACGGAGTTTCTATGTTCGATAACGTACCCGATACGCAACAACGAATTTCTTTGGAATCTTACGTTGCACACTAATAATATAAAATTATTATTTTAAATGGTAGTTAACTCCTAGTCATTGTATTGGTGGGAATGAACGAAACTAACTACAATATGATTATACATGTTTTTTAAATGCATTTACTTTTATTCAATAAAAGTTAGAGGCTTAAAATGTGAATGAATCTAATTTTAAGCATAATTTAGATTAAAAGGCTGATTTATCATCTTTTAATGGAGAACCCTTTTTAAATCTAGTTTTGGTCACTTTAATAAATTATATATTACCAAATAAATTCATTTTTTAGAATAGGGAAATCAAAATTTAATTTGTGAAAAATTTTGGATTTTTTTCTGAATAATTTCATTTTTAATGAATAGTGAATAATATTGTATTTTAATTCAAAAGTGCCTTTTAATTTAATATACATATATGGTTAGATTATCTTTTTAATTGGTTTCAATGTTAAATTAATATATATTATTACCATTTATTCCAATGTTGGTCATTGAAATTAATTTTACTTTGAAATTGGACATAAACAAATATCAATCTTTTGATAGTTATTGTTTCTTAAAAACACGCTATTTGTTTTGATAAGGATAATAACTTTTAAAATTATATAATTAAACTTATATGTTATTAATTTGAAAAAATAGACATCATTTTTAATTCATAATATCAAATAAATATCAGGCTTAATATTTTATATTTTTCTGAAAAACTTCAATTTTTGATGAATAGTGAAACCACTTAGAGGTAGTTTATAAAACTGACTTTTTCACTTAAATGAAATTTTGCCACTTATGTGAATTGAAGTTCAAAAATATGACATTCATGTTTGTTATAAATATGTAAAATGTGGTTCATTATGAGAAAATAATTTTTGGTGAATAATAACATTTGATTTTTATTTACCGCGGTTAAATGTAAATAGGGTAATTCAAGGTTAAAAGAATATTATAATAATTCCAAATTACCTTAAAACTTATAAAAACATTATTGTTTGAGTATTTAACATCCATGGTAATCTTTGGGTCTATTTTGGGACCCCATTGATCCACTTGGTAGTGATAATAAAAATTTAGATTAATTAACTTAAAGTAAAGGAAAATATGACAAAAGCGAATATATTTTAGTAAATTAATTTTTAAAAGGGGTTATATAAATTATACTTTTGCCTATAAATATTAATTGTAAAACTAAAAATATTTCCTACATGATAGTATTTTTTTATAATTTTTAGACATCAAATAAATTAAATTATTCATGACACAATAATGATGCAGTATTTACCTCATTAATAAATGTTTTAAATAAAAAAGATTATAATGATTAAAATATTATACAAAACATGTCCAATTCTAATTGGATGATTATTTTTGACCATTATTCATCTTATATTCTACTATAATGATTTATTTACCTTTTTAAACCGAATATAAGTTTATAATAAAATAATATTTTCACACATTCCAAAAGAGCCCCTCCTCCCCCTTATAAAAAGAGACAACTTCTAACCAATTACTCACACCTCTCAACCCATTTTTCTTGCCCAAACTCTAACCAATTAAGCTCCCCAAATACCTATCCTCCTACTAGAAACAATAATTTAGGAATAAGGAACTTCAAGTAGTCTTTTGTTTCAAATAAAAGGGAGTTACACAAATTAATGGTAATGGTTTCTCTTAAATGGTTTTCTTTTATTTTACTTCTCCAACCCCTAAACTCTTTTTAATCCTTTATTTTTTTACAACACCAATATCCTCAATATACTAAGATGTTTTGAAGAGATTTATTAGAACTAAACTTACACACATATCCATCTAATGGATGAAGAACATAATGTTTATGTGGATGGAAAACTAACGTCTCACGAAACGATGATTGTTCGATTGTATCCTACCTCCTCTCATGGTGGCCATTATGATGGCACTATATTTATATACAATATATATTGTGTTTATGTTTTCTTTATGCTTCTGTATTGTCCATTTATATCATGCATTTATGGTTTCCATAGTGGGTAAATACGATAATCTCATTTGAGGAAGTGTAGACTACCACCCCCTAAAAGTGATGTGACTCGTTAATGCCATATGTGGGATGTATAAAGGATAGTGTTAATGATATTATATATGATATAATACTGTAATTATAATATAACTATTTATCATTATGTTTATATTCCATTAAAATAATAAATATAAATGAAAGTAGCATCCATGTGTACGTACGACTTACCGTCTCCATGAACGGTGCATTTCATTTCTTACCTCTAAATGTTATGTACTATTATAAATACATGTATATACTGGATATATATATATATGATATATATGATATATAAATAATTAATATCATCTTTGATATGATGGACTATTGACCACATGGACAACTTGTAATATAAGGTGTTCATTTTTGACTCAAGTACCAAATATCGGCAAAATGAACGGTATCAACATAAATGATTGCATAATGTTTATAACATATTAATAAGTGATATAAAAGTAAAAATAGACTTGAAAAAGGTTCTTATGAAAGTATAAATTAACTTTAGTTTATTATTCATTTTATTAAAAAACGATCGAGTCAAGTCGGACATGAGGTATGGGACTTCGTCTCAATATCCTTTCATTGAGGAATTTTTAGTTTTATATAAAACTTTATTTTTTACGGTGTATAAAACCCTTTGAATTTTAATTTTATTCAAAGGTATTCTTTTTATAAAAACTTTTTACTAAACTAAAAAAAGGGGATTTTTTTTAACGTAAGCGGTGACAATGACCTTTCCACCGCCGCGAGTATTATTTGATCTTTGACATCCTTAACAAGCCAGAATGTTTTTAAAAGGAAAAATAAACACCATATACTCTTTTTACGTGTTTTGGTATTAAGAATTATTTTGATAATGAATTTATTATTTCAATATCCTGAAATGATATTTTATTATTACAATGTGGAAATTTTATATTTCCTTTCTGATTATGTTATGTGTTATGATAAAGTTATGGTTCTTGGGATTTATTTACGTATACAGGTGGTTCCTTGATACACCTAGGGAAGGTGAACCCGAGATAGTTCTCCAATGAATTGGTTAACGTGACAGAGGTAAACATGAATGTTTCTCCTAAGAGATTTAGGGAATATATTGTGATGGGTATTCCAAAGTAACTCCCTATGTAGCTATGATAACTACAATGTATGTATGATTGGGATTACACAAGTTACCTTTATGATTAATGATTTCTATGTGTATTTCTTAAATCTTTTGATTTCATGAGGTAAGTAAATGATTTCATTTTTTGTACGTATTTATGAACAAATGCTTTAATTCTTTATTTTATAACCCTTACTGAGATTTTTATTCTCATCCCATGTTTTGAAATGTTTTAATAGGACTTAATGATGAATATTGTCAAGGATGGGATCAAGAAAAATTCATGTTGTCTAAAACAATGAACTAGACATGACTCTTTTTTTAAAGAGTTTTTATTTTATGAAAAAATGGAAACTGTGTAGATATGTCTACCATTTAATCATTTGTGATTTAATAGTTATGTCCAAATTTTATAAAACTCTAAACCGGAAAAGATCCACAATGTGAATTATTCATTTAATCCAATATTAAGTAATGTTTAAGGCCAGGTCCTTATAGTTGGTATCAGAGGATGGTTTAGATAACTTTAGGTATTAGGGTATTGTTAAAGTAATATCCATAAAGTAATTTATGTTAATATTGACATCATATATCATTTCTATATTACCATGTTTCTTCGCCTAAGAAATTTTTCTGTTCAGAACGGTTTTCTACAGAGGAAACATGGCATCTGTGTTGGGATGACATGAGGAGGAAGACACTCTTCCAAATCAGCAACCTGAGATTTTCGGAATTGGGACTGAATAGTTTGTTGCAGTGATGGAATAGTTGACTCAGGTTATAAATTGTGGTGGTATCCATGTATGAGATCATCTCGATCAAACACAGAGGAACATGTCAGTAGTGGAGCATCTCATGAGGCAACATACCCCATCATTCAGAGGATCATCTAATCCGGTTCTAGGAGAAGGGTGGATCAAATCACTCGAAATTATTTTCTTTGTCGTGGGTTGTTCAGAACATCAAAAGGTTAGTCTTGTTGTTTACAGTTTTTAAGGTGGATGGAAAAAATATTTCTAGAATTGCGGCAGGAGGATCACTCAGTGGCTTCTTATGAAGAAATATTCACTCAACTGGAAAGGTATGCTCCGAATTTCATATGAGATCTTGATAATAAAATCAACCATTTTTAATCATGATTAAAGCCAAAGTATCAAAGGTCTTTAGCATCTCGTGAGTTAAAAAGTTATTAGAAACTTTTTCAGTGTGCGATGAAGGTGGAAATGGAGTTTGTTGATGATCAGGTATTCTTTGGAAAACAACAGAATAATAGGTCGAGGTGGCAAGCAAAAGGGAAGAACTCTTCAAAAAAGTTAGATGGTAAGAAACATAAATTTACAGTTTGTGAAAATTGTGGTAAAAATAATATTGGGGAATGTCTTTTGAATTCTGGTAAGTGCTACTGATGATGTAAAATGGGACATAAGGCTGGTAATTGCAATGAAAAAGATCAGGGTAATGGTAAGAAAAAATCTGATTTATAGTCAATAAAATGTTTTAAGTGAAATGAAATGGGTCATTATGGAAATGAGTGTCCAACAAAGAACCTGACCGAAGGAAAGCTACCAGACTACAAGTATAAAGGGGTGGTAAAATACTTTGCAACTACTTCATTAGATGTTGGGACATCAAATGAAGTTGTGTCAGGGACACTGTTTGTTTGTTCAGATTATGACAATGTGCTGTTTGATTCAGGGTCTACACACACTTTCATTTATGAGAAGATTCCTACTAAATTTGTAATTCTATCTCATGATATAAATATTGAACATACGGTAAAAACAGCTGTAGGAATTGTTGACACCATAAGAACACATAAGAAAATTATTTTCCTTGTGTGCAGAAAGAATCTACCTGCACACCTTATTGCATTGCCTCTTGTAGAGTTTGATGTTATGTTCGGCATGGATTGGCTTTCTGTTTATCATGCTAAGATTGATTGTAGAGCTAAAGAGGTTTCTTTTCAGAATTATTTTCAATTTTTATACATAAATGAACACTTGTTGTTGATAGAATATCAGGAAGCTGAGAAACCATTAAAAGATAGAAATGAATGTTACCTTGCACATATTTTATAAAACAAATGAACTGTTCATATTAATGATGTGCCAATGGTAAATGAGTACCTTGATGTTTTTCTTGATGAGTTTCCTGGATGTATACCAGATCGAAAAGTTGAATTTACAATTGACTTAGTTCTTGATGCTAAGCCTATTTCAAAACCCCCTTATCGAATGGCTCAAATTGATCTTTTAGAGTTAAAGAAGCAATTTCATGAGTTATTAGATAAAAGTTTCATTTGACCCAGAACATCACCATGGGGTGATTTTTGTCTTGTTTGTTAAAAAGAAAGATGGTTTAATGTGACTTTTCATTTATTATAGAGATTTTAATAACATCACTGTTAAGAATAAGTATCATTTTCCTTATATCAATGATTTGGTTGATCAGCTCCAGGGAGCTCAGTATTTTTCGAATATTAACATGAGGTTGGGGTACCATCAGTTGAATTTAAAGGAAGAAGAAGTTCCAAAGACCGCGTTTCGTACTAGAATTTTCCGGGAGTTCTTGGATTAATTTTTGGTTGTGTTTTCATTGATGATATTTTTATTTATTATAAAAGTAAGGAGGAACATGAATGTCATTTAAGGGTTGTATTTCAAACCATAAAAGAAAAGAAAATATTTTTGTAAATTCAGAATGTGTGAGTTTTTGTTTCAAAAAATTTCATTCCTTGGTCACATTGTTTCAAAATATGGCATAACTTTTTATCCTACTAAAATGAAAGTTGTTGAATAATGGCCAAGACCAACAAATATAACCGATATTCATATTTTTCTTGGTTTTTCAGGTTATTACTAGAGGATTGTTGAAAATTTTGCACGGTTATCTATACAAATGACTAAGTTAACTCGAAAAGGTGTTAAGGTCATCTGAACAAAATAATGTGATGATTGTTTTCAGGAATTGAAAAGAAGATTGGTGAATGCTCCAGTTTTGGCACTGCCTTCTAGAAATGGTGATTTTGTTATCCATAGTGATGATTTATTGAAAGGATTGGGTTGTGTCCTCATGCAGAATGATCAGGTAATTGCTTATATATCACGTCAGTTGGAACATCATGAGTTAAATTACCCTATACAAGATTTGGAATTAACTGCTGTTGTTTTTTCTTTAAAAATTTGGAGGCATCATTTGTATGGAGTGAAGTTTGAAATACATACTGATCGCCAATGTTTTAAGTATATATTCACTTAGAAAGAATTGAACATGAGAGAAAGGAGATGGTTTGAATTAATTAAGTATTATGATTGCACAATCCTTTATCATCTGGGGAAAGAAAATAAAGTGGCTGATGCTGTGAGTAAAAAAATAATAATTCCTTAACCATGTTACATTTGGAATGAGATCCTTTGATTTTTGATTTGATTAACTTTGGCATAAAAGTCGTTGTTGTAGGATATTCTTCGTTTTTGTATCAGGTTTCTGTGAAATCATCTCTATCAGACAAAATTAAGCAATCGCAGAAAGAAGACAGTGAGTTACATAAAAAGGTAGAGTTGGTTTAGAAGGGTAAGTTTCCTGAATTTAACATTGTAAATGATTGTTTTTTGAGATTTGTAAAGAGATTATGTGTGCCTTGTAGTTCATAGTTGAAGAATGCATTTTTATGTGAAGCTCATAGTTCTCTGTTTTGAGTTCATCCGGGAATTAAAAATATTTATAGAGATCTTCGGGAGTATTACTGGTGGGATGGAATGAAAAGAGATATTTTTAATTTTACTGTGAAGTGTTTGAATTGTCATCAGGTTAAAGCAGAGTGACAGTTTCCGAAAGAAATGCTTCAGCCTTTACCGATGCCAGAGTGGAAATGGGAAAATATATCCATGGACTTTATTGTGGGATTACCAAAGACATATCAAGGTAATAATTCAATATGGGTTATAGTTGACGAATTGATTAGATTTTCTCATTTACTTCCTATTAGAGATACTTTGTATCGAGATCAACTTGCTCAGTTGTATGTTAAATAGATAGATAGTTAGGTTTCATGGAGTTCCCCTCTCTATTGTGTCTGATCGTGATCTCAGGTTCGCTTCTAAATTTTGGAAAGGAATTTAGAAGTCATTGGGTACTGAATTAAATTTTATTATAGCTTTTCATCCTCAATCAGATGGGAAATCAGAATGAAAAATTCAGACCTTGGAGGATATGTTGCGTTCTTGTTCGATGTATTTCCAGGGAAGTTTTGACCGACATCTTTCTTTAGTTGAATTTTCTTATAATAACATCTTTCATTCCAGTATACAGATGGCTCCATTTGAGGAATTATATGGAAATCATTATCAAACTCTAGAATTCTAGGATGAATTAGGTGAAAGGAAGCTGATGGGACCAGAATTGGTATAAGAGATGGCAGAGAAAGTTCAGTTGATTCAGAAGCACATGAGAATAGCTCAGAGCAGACAGAAAAGTTATGTAGATAACTGGAGGAAGGATCTTTCCTTTGAGGTAGGTGATCATGTCTTACTCAATGTTTCCCCATTGAAAAGCATGATGCATTTTGGTATGAAGGGAAAGTTGAATTTGAGTTTCATTGGACCTTATGAAATTCTCTAGAATGCTGGATCAGTTGCGTATAGAGTGTCTTTACCTCAATGATTATCCCAGGTACACAATGTTTTTCATGTTGCGATGTTGATAAAATATATGCCAGATCCATCTCATGTTTTGAGCCCAGAGGTAGTTCTGTTGGAAGGGAATCTCTCTTATGAAGAATAACCAGTCCAGATTCTTGACCATATAGAGCAGGTGTTACAGAATATGGAAATTCACTAGGTAAAGGTTTTGTGAAAAACCCATATGGTTGAAGAGGCAACGTGGGAATCAGAAAATGCTTTGAGGGATAAATACACCCACTTATTTTGATAAGTGAATAAAATTGTGAGGATGCAATTTCCAGAAGGGGGGAAGGATGTAACATTCCAAGTAAATGAAGAATAAGATATTTTCATACTTATTAATATTTTTGAAATAAATATTAATTTTACTATAAAGGGGTTGCTATGTTCGATAGCGTACTTGATACGCAACAACATGTTTCTTTGGAATCTTACATTGCACACTAATAATATAATATTGTTATTTTAAATCTTAGTTAACTCATAGCAGTTGTATTGGTGGGAATGAACGAAACTAACTACAATATGATTATTCATGTTTGTTAAATTTACTAACTTTTATCCAATAAAAGATAGAGGCTTAAAATGTGAATGAATCTAATTTTAAGAACAATTTAGATTAAAAGGACGATTTATCGCCTTTAAATGGCGAACCATTTTTAAATACAGTTTTGGTCAGTTTAATACATTTTATATTACCAAATAAAATCCCTCTTTAGAATGGGGACATCAAAATTTACTTTGTGTAAATGTTTTGGAATTTATTCTGATAAATTTCATTTTTAATGCATAGTGAAAAATATTTTATTTTAATTCAAAAGTTCCTTTTTATCTAATTCATTTGTAGGGTTAGATTATCTTTTTAATTGGTTTTAAAGCTGAATTAAAATATATTTTTACCATTTAATTCAATGTTGTTCATTTGGATTAATTTCACTTTGAAGTTGGACATAAACAAGTAACAATATTTTGATAGTTATTATTTCTTAAAAACGCACTATTTGTTCTGATAACGAGAATTAATTTTAAAATTAATTAATTCCACTTCTTTGTTTTGAATTTGGAAAAATAGACATCATTTTTGAATTCAGAATATCAATTAAAACTTAGGCTTAGTGTTTGGTATTTTTCTGATAAACTTCAATTTTTGATTAATAGTAAAACCACTTAGTGGTAGTTAAAAAAATTGACTTTTTCATTTAAATGAAATTTCACCACTTCTTTGAATTTAATTTCAAAATTCTGATATACATGGTTTTTATCAAGAAGCAAAATTTGGTTCATTAAGATTAAAATAATTTTTGGTGAATAGTAAATATTGACTTTTATTTACCGCGGTTAACGGTAAATAGGGTAATTCAAGGTTAAAAGAATATTATAATAATTCCAAATTACTTTAACACATGTCCAAACCTTATTTTTTGATTCATTTACGACCATGGACATCTTTGGATAGATTTTGGGACCCCATTTATCCACATGGGAGTGATAATTACAATTTAGATTAATTAACATAAAGTAAAGGAAAATATGACAAAAGAAGATATCTTTTTGTAAATTAATTTTTCTAAGGTGTTATATAAATTATCTTTTTGCCTATAAATATTCATTGGAATGATAAAACGATTTCTTAAATGAAAGTATTTTTTTTTATTTTTAGACATCGAATAAATTAAATTATTCATGACACACTGATGATGCAGTATTTACCTCGTTAATAAAGTATTTAAATAAATAAGATTATAATGATTAAAATATTGTCCAGAACATGTCCAATTCGGATTGGATGATGTTCTTTTGACCATGAGTCTTCTTATGTTGGACTATAATTATATTTGTACCTTCTAAAACTGAAGATAAGTTTATAAATAAATAATATTTTCACACTTCCCAAAAGAGCCCCTCCTCCCCCTTATAAAAGGATACAACTTCTAACCAATTCCTCGCACCTCTCAATCCATTTGGGTCATCCGAAATTTTCCCAATTAAGCTCCCTAAATCCCTCTCATCCTCCAAGAAACCTTAATTTAGGCAGAAGGAACTTAAATTATTCCTTTGGTTCAAACCAAAGGGAGTTACCAAAATTAATGGTAACAATTTCTCTTAAATATTTTTATTTTATTTTACATCTCCAACCCCTAAACTCTTTTTATTCATTTATTTTGTAACAACACACGTATCCTCAATATACTAGGATGTTGTTATGAGATTTATTTGAACTACACTTACACACACCTCCATCTAATGGATGAAGAACATAATGTTTCTGTGGATGGAAAACTAATGCCTCACGAAAAGATGATTGTTCGATTATCTCCTACCAGCTATCATTGTGACCATTATGATGGTACTATATTAATATATGGTATATTTGATGTTTATGTTTTCTTTATTCTTGTGTATTTTCCATTTATAGCATGCCTTTATGGTTTCCATAGTGGGTAAATATGATAATCTCATTTGAAGAAATGCGGGCAACCGCCCCCTGAAAGTGATGTGACTCATTAATGCCTTATGTGGGATGTATAAAGGATAGATTTCATGATATTATATATGATATTATACTGTAATAATAATATAATAATGTAAAATTATGTTTAAATTCTATTTAAATAAGATATATAAATGAAAGTAGCGTTCATGCGTACGTACGGCTTACACTCTCCTTGAACGGTGCATTTCATTTCATACCTCTAAATGTCATGTACTATTATAAATACATTTATATACTATAAATATAAGATAAATATGATATATAAATAATTAATATAATTATGGATATAATTGACTATTTACCACATGGACAACTTGTAATATAAGGTCTTCATTTTTTACTCAAGTTCCAAATATCAAAAAAATTAACGTTATTAACATAAATGATTGAAAAATGTTTATAACATGGTAATAAGTGATATAAAAGGAATAATAAACTTGAAAAAGGATCCTAAGCCAGTATAAATTAACTTTAGTTTATTATTCATGATGTTAAAGAACGATCGAGTCATGTTGGACACAAGGTAAGGGACTTCGTCTCAATCTCATTTCATTGAGGCATTTTTAGTTTTATATACGACTTTATTTTATACGCTGTATAAATCCCTTTGACATTTCATTATATTACAAGGGAATATTTTCATAAGAAACCTTTTACCAAACGACAAAAATGATGTTTTTAACGTAATCAGTGACAACAACCATTCCGCCACTGCAAGTATTATTTGATCTTTGGCTTTCTTAACATGTCAGAATATTTTTAAAAGGAAAAATAAATACCATATACTATTTTTAGGTATTTTGGTAATGAAAATGATTTTGAGAATGGACTTATTATTCCAATATCTTGAAATGATATTTTATTATTGTAATATGGAGATGTTATCTTTTCTTTATTCTTATGTTATGTGTTATGATCATGTTATAGTTCTTGGGAATTATTTACGTATACAAGTGGTTCCGTGATAAACCTAGGGCCGGTGAGCCAAAGATTGCTCTCCAATGCATTGGGTAATGTGGTGGAGGTAAACGTGAATGTTTCTCCTAAGAGATTTAGGGAATATACTGTGATGAGTATTGCAACGTAACTCCCTATGTAGTTGTGATAGCTATAATTTATGTATGATTTGGATTCCACAAGTTACCTTTATGATTAATGATTTATATGTGTCTTTCTTAAATCTTTTGATTTTATGAGTTATGTAAATGATTTCATGTTTTGTATGTTTTTATGAACAAATTTTTTTCATTCTTTGTTTTATAATACTTACTGGGCTTTTCATGCTCATCCCATGTCTTGAAATGTTTTCACAGGACTTAAATATGAATTGGGTCATGGATGGGATCAAGGAAAAGTCATGCTGTCTAAAACATGGACCTAGACATGAATCTCTTTTTTTAAGAGTTTTTATTTTATGAAAAAAATGGAAACTGTGTAGATATTTCTACCTTGTAATATTTTGAGATGTAATATTTAATTCCTAATTCTATAAAACTCTAAACATGAAAAGATCCTCAATGTGAATTATTCATTTAATTCAATATTAAGTAATGTTTAAGGTCCGGTCCTTATTGTAATCCCAATTAAAGAGTGATGGTAAAATTGATATGTAAATTCCTATTAATTTAGTAATAAAAAACATAAAATACATTCATGTTTAGTGTATATACCTCATAAAATAAATAGGTGAGGAATATATCATATTTCTCATAGAAATTAAAGAGAGATAATAAATCCCTTACTATAAGTCTTGAATTTATTCATAATTGATTAAAACCCATATATAATATATGTAATATTTATTACACATATAATTACTAAAAAAAATTACATATATTATACCATTTATTATTTACTTATATCCTTTTATTATATGTTCATTAACAATTCCATGTGAAATTCTTGTTTCGGGAAATAAGTGCTTTGTTTTTTCAATATGTTTTGATTTGTTATTATCAGCCCTCTTTCATTTATAATAGTTTCATAATCTCTAGAATAATAATCATGAAATAATAAAAATATTTTAACATAAATTATACATTTAATACTAATTAATAATTTTGGTTTTTAGAAATTATGTATGTTGTGATAACATAGATGGTACGTCGTAGATTCTCATGATTAATGTTGCCATTGTTAAATGGTCATTATGGAAAGGTTGAAAGTAAAAATTAATATTTACATAATAATAATAAAATCATAAATACCATATTATTTATTTAAATATACTTATTCAGATCATTCATGTGGTGTGGTGGTGAAAAGAGACTCATATATCTTCATGAAGGTGAGAGTCTACACGTACACAAACGACATTATCATCTTTCAATGAGAGAAAAGGTAAAAAATAAAATTATATATTATCATTAAATAATGATAAATATATCATAAATATCATAATTATTACATTTATATCACATATATACCATAAAATTATCTTTATTACCTTTCGTGTAAATCAATAGTGGAAACGAATCACGTCGCTTCATGAGGTTGTAGTCTTTCGTACACACGAGAGGCTTATTTTATCACGAGAAAAATGTAAATTTAAAATGTGTATATTATATAATCTATATAGAGGTATAATCATATTATAAATATCATATGTATACTTTATATCCACTATCATATCCAACTGTGAGAGTCAGTAATGGAAAAACCAATGACATCATTTATGAAGGCGGTAGTCCGCTGTACACATGAATGCTGATTGTTTACCCATTTGATGGAAGTGAGAATGGTTTTAGGTCATAAAATTTTAATAATAACATATTATTATGTGTAATATAATGATTTTACTATATAATAATGTTTTAGTAGTAATTTTAGTAATTGAAGGAAGAAAATAAAATAAAAGTGCTCATTGAAGAATATTACATATTCTTCAGGTATCAACCTCGGGATTACACAAAAATCAATCCTATTTTTTCTTTATGATTAAAATATGTTTTCTATGATTATATTAGGAATTTTTTGAGGGTATTTGTTAAGGAATTAGACTAACAGAATTTTTTTAAGGAAGGAATTGGAGATGGGAGTGTTGGCCTTTTATAAGTGAGGTGAATGGAAGAAGTGTAATATTTGATAATAAAATAGAGAGACCATGTCTTTCACATGAAAACAATGAAAAATGAAATATATTATTTTTTATAATTATAAATTATAGGGTCTACATATATCCGTAAAATTTATTTTAGACATGTTTTAGGTCATTTTAACACCTGTCTTTTTAGTATAACCTCTCAGTAACCTCATTTTTAAATTAACCAGGGTAATAAATTTTTATAGTTTTTACTATTAATTTTGCTAAAATTTTATGTTAAATTTTTTATATAATATAAATTATTATGATTAAAAACATTTAATCCATATTAGCCTGTTTAATTCACATATGTGTTATTTTTTTAACAAAGATCATGTAGACACGATGAAAAATTAGATTTTCAGAAAAACAATGTTACAAAATTACAATGTTTTTATATCAGAGATTAATATTAAATTTATTAAAATAACGTATTTAGAAATAACATATATATAATTTAAATTATTTTAATTTAAAAAATATTTATAATATAATTTATCTTTATAAATAATTTAAATTAAAATAATGTTTTCATTTAGAAATCAGTATTTTCCACTATTCATCAAAAAATAAATCTTTTCAAAAAAATTCTCAAAAATTAACCATAAGATAATTTTAATATTATTATTTAAGAAATGAAATTTATTTTTTCAAATAATGTTTCTAAATGTATCAAGAATTATATTTAAAATAACTATGACAAAAGTTCACAAGAATCCTTTTTAGAAAATTACAGTTTCTAAGAGTAAAATTGGATTTATTATTTTCTCCTATATAAGAAACACATAAGATTAATGTTAATTAGTTGATTAAATATATAATTTTTAAAATTTACTAAAATCATTCACCAGACGTGGTTTATTTAATTTATTCAGGTAAAAAATATTTTTTCTTAAAAATAGGTTTTCAGAAAAAGAAAAAAAATTGAAACATTTTTTATTTTAATTTTTCATTAATTGGACACCAAAAAAATTTATTTAATAAACATGTGTAAACCATATATTTTTATAAATTATATAATCTTAATCTTAATAACAATTCTAAAGGCTAGGAATTTACTATTATTTAAATAATAATAATTTTAATAGTACATCTATTTTAGTTTAAACATAGTGTTTCTTGTAATGAAATATAAACTCATTATTATTTGTAATATAAGATTAAATAATTTTTTCATGTAATGAATTATAAAAGCAGTGTTATGTGTAATGAAAATATTAAATGGGATAAATTAATTTGAAAAAAAATATTTCACTAAATCTCATGTTATTGGTTAGTATAAATTCAAATGTTCCCATGTTTCCTTTAAAACCTAGTGGGGAGTCGGATAACACTTCATTAATCTATAATTTACCAAGAGATTACCAATTGTGTTTAAGGTGGTAAAGAGGAATATATTTTTTGTGCTTATAGATATTACTTCTATGTGTTTTCTATAATGCCCAATCCAGTTTCATGAAGCCACCTAAGGAATTTATCTTCACGACTTAACCAAGAGATTCTAGAACTAATGTGAGAGAGTTAGAGATAATAGTTATTTATATTGTTAAATTGGTCATTATTCTAAGATTTGTTATAGATATAGATGACCCAAGAACAGATAAATGGTTATTAAATCAATCCAATAATGATATGAGGGATAACATCATTAACCATGATGATATATAGTATATAACCTCATTAGGAATATTTTATTCAATCTTGAAAACACTCTTAACAATCATTACATTTTACTTCTTGAAGAGAATATAGAGGTTATGTTAAAATTTGTAGTCTACTAAGGACACAATGGGGGGAACAATTTCAGTTGTTTGGGGGTGAATATTCTAGAAAAATAGAATTATTCATCTCACCAAAGATCTTTGTGGGAAGCAGGGGCTAGATCAACATTCCACCTTCCATCCATTAGGATATTTTTTCCCAGAAATGAGGTAGGATACCCATCTATCAATTTTCAAACATTGGGGGAGTTAAATGTATTTTTAAAGAGTATTATTATAGGTTGTATATTTTTATATTATATTTTATCATATATACCCACTTTATATACATATATATATAAATATCCAAATCATTCTGTTGTGATTATTTAATCCTAGAATATCACTTCCCCAATATTTTATCCATATAAGGATATCCCATTATACATTAGTGGGGGTCAATATGAACATCCACCTCCATCTATAAAAGTAGAAACAACTATAGTGGAGAGAATAGAAATTAAAACCACCTTGTATATGTCTACCAGTGTAGGGAGTATGGATCATTTATAACTTCTAAAAATGGTTGTTACCTTTCACATCTACCAGGTAATTTAAAGTTCATTGAGAGTGATCATCTTAATTGATTAATATATAACCATTATGGAATATATCTTATTCAAAATAGATGTGCATGCCTCCATGGTGAGTTTAAAAACTTAAACAATGAGTGATATTGGAATATTTTTATTTTGTTTAGTATTCATTTTAATATACATATATGGAATGTTGATTTGATTCCCCACCACATATAACTCTATATGTAGAAAACATAGTTATGTTGATCTGTTAGTGAGAGACTACAACCATATTTCTTCTTCAATTGAAGGTTTCCAAAACCTAATATTTTTAAAGGGTGTATCCATTTGACTTTTTCTAAGTAGATCATGAAGGTCCCATTAAATGTTAAACTCATCAATATATCCTATTTTCACTATTTGAGTGAGAAACCAACATGGTAGGGAAGTATAATACACCAATTGAAATATCTATAATTTGTGGTGATGATTTTATTATGTTTCAAAATGATGGAATAAAAAAATGATTTCACATTAAATAGGATGAGGAAACACCAATCAAAGTAGATGCTCATGTGAAACCACTAAATAATTTGGAACTAGTTGAATAGGTCATTTTTCTAACATGTTAAGGTGATTATCCATTCCTCCAATTATTTGGTATCCTCTTATATCTACATATTAATAAATTTTCTATTTCATTTTTTATATTCCCACCATAGCCTAATGAAATTTGAATGGTCACTACTTTAGTGTCTCAACTGGTGGAAGGAATAGATGTGCAGACTTGTTTGATTTTTTTCACCTAGGATATATTCATTTAAAACCATCCTTAAAAAATTCATCATATATTTTTTTTTTATTCCCATAATATAATTTGATTCAATCCTACCTTATGCTAAAATGTTATATAGGATGATGCCATGCATATGGAAGTGCATATGGAGGCTAGTTCATGAAACCCCTTGATAATATCACCATCCAATTTCATCAAATCCAATATATATTCACTGTTCTGGGTTTTGATATGTTTGATTATCATGTAATCCATGACATCATAAAGGAATATATTGGTTACTATAATTTATAATGGGTTATCCAATTAAAAAATTTAGTTATATAATAGTGGGCCCACTCTATCTATCATACATCATTTATACGATACCAGACATACCAACATGATTTCATAATATTATAGTAGGTAAAAACATTGGAATATGGTAAATGTAGTAAAATACTATTTTAAGACTTGTATGCTACTAAAAAATAGAATATGGGGAAAATAGATGTATGGGGAGGCTAAAATAAGAGACATGAAACTTCTTCAAGGTCCAAAGAATTATAGATTGATGAGTATATACAATCCACACCATTAGAACAGATACCCCATGTTATTAATGACTTGGGTAAAATATTGATCTAACATTGAAATTTGTTGAATTTTCCTTGTAAAATATTTCCTATTAAAGGTTACTATTGAATATGATGATAAATAGTGACTCAAAAATATATATTGTCTTCTATTTATTTATCAATTAATGGAAATATTGTTCCATTTCTAAATAATTCAACTCATTGTTTTTTCTCATAGTTCCAACTATCAATTAGCGAAAATCCTTAAAACCTACAATGGGTTATATAAATAGAACTAAATCTACATGATCATTTTCTAGATACTAATTGGGTAATCTGAAATTTTTAAATTCATATGTTAATTTTGATATGTGGATCATTCCAATATATTTTGTACATGTTCCCTCAAATAGATTTAGGTGGTCTGGATATGGTAAAATAGTTAAATTCACTATAAGTTGGTGAAACAATGTGATTTAAAGGACTGTGAATTTGATTTCCTTTAATGCGTATAATCTAATTCTAGTTTAGGTATGTTAAACATAATAAAAAATGTACCATAACCCTATTTAAGTTTTTTTTAACATAGATACGAGATATGGTTTCCTCTTAGATGTGTGATCTTTTACAGGTATAGGCAGCCCAGATATGGTGACATGTGAAATATCATGAAAGGATAAGGCTGTTTTATTAGGATATGAGTGATTTTAATAACTCAGTATAAAGAAAAAAATGATGGGGATTTTTGTAATTAGGATTCCAATATTCAAAACAAGTTTTTAGGTACCATAAAATGACACCTCAGGAAATTCACACAAGAATATCAACCAATATGCAAGGAATATTTGGATGATATAGACTTTCCATATTCCAAGGGACCTGGTGATCATGGTTTGAATTTTTATAGGGTTGTATGGTAGGCTCTACAAAATTTTTCTATATTTTCTAAACATTTTTTTTTCTTAAGACATATATGGGAGAGTATTTGTGGGGAAAACGAATATTTTTTCAGGTCATCATTTTTATGTTCTTGACAAAAAACGTTTTATACATTTTATAATTTCAAATACATAAATTTTTTTCTTATACTATACAAGGAGAATTATTAGTGAGTGGATACTTTAATTTTTTTCTTTTCACCCTTCATGTGTTTTCAAATGAGTGAATCTTATGTCTTTTACCTTAGTAAATTTATGGACATAATGGTTCAAACAAATTAACCATGTGTTAAAATTTATACAAAAAAGTTAAAATAATGAGGCAAACTACCTAGTTTTAAGGGACGAATTATTTTGGCCTGAATAAGTGATTGGTACCACTCATGTATACATATTTGAGGATAGGTTCATTGTGTATAGGGTCAGGAAATTTATATCATTGTGTCATCAAGTATAGTGTCACATGACATGATCTAGTTCATGTATGTTTAAGGTTATCTAGAGTTGGATGAGGTTTTTTTAGTTTTTAGTCACACAATGATGATCATTTCCCATAAATTTAGGGTTATACCTAGTGAATGTATGTGTTTTTTGTTTCTGATCATAAAATGATGGCCAATTTAATAAAATGAATATTATATAATGAAATTTATTTGAAAATATGTATGATCCATTGATGACTAAAATAGAGTGTATTTGAATCAACCTAAATGGTGGTATTATGGAATGTTTAAATCATAACTCATGGTAGATGAATTGGGAAATATTAATATCAAAAAAGTATAAATAATGTTTTTGAGGTTGAAAATGTTTGAGTACCTTCCAATGAAGATGAAAACATTCCATTTTTATCATGGGATCAAATATGGAGGCACAAATATCTTTAATGTATTTCGGGGTGCCATGGAAATTAAATAACTCATTATCAAAATCCATTAATAGTTTGTAGAGATTTAAAAACATGAAGAAGATAGTAGGTTTATGGAAAAAAATGATATTCAAGTTGGGCATGATGACTATAATGGTAACACCACCTTGTAAAAGACACATATTTTGGTAAATATATATAACATGAAATTGATTGAGCATATTTACAAGAGATAAGAAAGAAGGTTTGTTCTAACATTTTCTTGGATATATGAGTCTAATAAGAAAATGTTGAATTTTACTATGGATAAATTATGGGACCATACATATTTATGTTTTTTAATACAATTTCTATAAAAATTTTTTCAGGAAATAGGAAAGGTAATTTATTTATAAGGGGAGACATACATTTTTTATGATTCACCCATTTATATTTTTCATTCTAGAATGTTTTATACCTACTATCATATTATATTTAAGGTATCTCATATTGAAACATCAAGGGATAAATTTTAAGGACCTGCAACCATGACAGGATAACAAAAGTTCTTAATATCATACAAGTTCAATGAAAATATGAGGTAGTCTACATTGCTATAAGGGTTATTTCAAACTGATGTGTGTAGAAGCACATTTATTCTATATATGTTTTCATGGTTTGGAGAACATATTATATTGTTATAGAGATTGGATAATGACTTTTGGGGTTTATGTTCACACATATTTGACTAAAAGAATAGACAACCTTTATAAAAAGATCATTATGATGACTAAATGTGATGTGAATACCAATGCCAATACAAACAATCATGGAGATGGGAACACACCATTTATTGATTTTAGTGGTCAATATATTGATGTGAAATTTTATTTTAAGATATAAATGTGTATTATAGGAAATGATATACATTTTACATTTTGAACAAGGATTGTGCTAATTTAAATCCTGAGTTATTTGACTTAGGTTGTAAAGATATGGGATGAGTATGTATAAGATGACTGTTTTATAATATTATAATGACATGTTCGATGAAATTTTTTTCAAGGTATCATGATATTGGATGACATTATCCTTAGGAAAAAATATGTCAATGTGTCGTGGTGTTGAGTATAGAAAAAAAATACAATTTCCAAGTAGAGGTTTCCTCTAGATTCATACACACTCGTTTTGAGTATCCATTAAAGTTTTATATTGATTCAAAACAAAAAATTTAAGAAATTTAGTATCATGGAAGTGGATATTAAACAGGTGGTTAGAACAATCAATTCCCAAATTAAACATGATTGGTCCACTAAGTGATATTAAATAGGAGTGGAAATAGATGGTCTGTGGTTTGGTCAGAAATAAATGGTCAAGACATTTCTATGTATCTTTATATAATTATAACCAATCCAGAAAGAGTTCTTAGATAAAACTCTCATCGTAGATCTGGATCATTTGCATGAAAGGGGAACTTTTTTATTATTAAAGTATGGTACCAAAATAATCTCTAATGCTTGTACCCATGATTGAGGAGCTTAGTTTCCATAGTAATAGGCGAAGATATCCTTCTTTTGGTTTATGTACAATGTCCATACTCCATGATCCTTCTCATGGATCTAAATCTCAAATAAAGAAGTTGTGATAGATAATATGGACTACACTGAGCATTTTATGGTATTTCAGGAGAGGCCACATGTCATTACGATTAAAATCACGCAATAAAGACTCGGATTTCAATGTTTTTCGTGCCGTAAAATATGAACCAATTCCTTGTATTTCATATTCATATACTTTATACATGGGTGTTATAAATCTTAAGGTTATATGATGAGAACCATTATATTGGTGTCATACACAGATTTGGATTAAATGAAAAAAATAAAATCAATTCATATTAGTAATAGTACCATGGGTTGAAACTAAATATGAATAAAAATACCAAAACACAAAGATGAAATGAGTGTTTTATTGGGATGTGACAACTGGTTTTGACCAAAAATATGGATTCCACTATGTATTATAATGACCTGGAACTTTTATACTATAAATTTTATGGCTTCTTATAATGGGGTAGTTGAGAGGATATTCAAGGAATGGGAGGCGGAGTTAGAAAATAACATTATACTGGATGAGCATGTTGAATAATCAATATATGATATGCTTCATTTTCATGTTCCTTATAGTTTAGTGGATGTATTTGTGCATAGAGATTTATGATTATGGATTTTTGAAGGTCTGCAAATTCTAGAAAGGCCTTGAAAAGGATGTGAACCGTAGCATAGTGTTCTAGAGAGGTTGATTTTAGAGGATGGTTTTAAGGGGAGATTTAGTCTATCCTAGCAGTTTTAGTGTAATAGTTCCGGGTGTGGTATTTACTTATGTATTTGAGGACCTTGGGGAATGAATGTTTGAGGTGTCTGGTACTGATTCCTCTATCAATTCTTTGGTGGATTTGGTGGAGTTCATTTTTTTTCTATTTTCCTTGTCCAATATAGATTAGTATGCCCATGATTTTTATCAATGATTATAGAGGATGTTGGACTTGGGGGTGATAGTGGTATGAATCATAGTGTTGTGATATAGTTTTATGAAAAACATTGATCACTATGACATGGTCAATGGTGTTTCAACATGGTCCCTTAAATATATTTTGGGCATACATTTTATGTAGAACTAGAGAAATATCAATCATTTGAATTTTCTCTCAACACATGGGTGTCCCAGGGTATTTCACTTCCTTTTTAGAATCTTTGGTCCCTAACCTCTTGTATTTTGTTCTTGTAAATCAATGGTGGGATCCATTACTTACACTTATATTTTTCTTATAGTTATATTTTTGAATAAGATTATGGTTATGGGGATAGATATAATGGGTGATAGTATGGATGATGGTTGATGGGGGTATTTTATTTTATCTTTTTGAGATATTATTATTGTTATCTTAGTCTTGTGATCATCATTATTTTTCATGGAATCATGTAGTTAATTTAGAAGTAAAAGATCGAGCTATGGGTTCTTTTTTTCAATATACATATGAGAATCTATTAAATTAACATGTCCTTTCCCCACTGTATGGATAGTATGGATTGAATTATGAAAGATAATGAACTATATCTAGTTAAATAAAAAATTTAATGGTTGATATAACATGGGTTCATTTATTTCCTTTTTAATATCAACTTCCCTTTAAACATGGAAGGTTTTATATTTTGTGTTATTGTAATGATAAATTGATAACTCTTTCTATGATTGTTTTCTTAACCTCACCATTCATAAATTAGGATGCACTTATATATATATATGATATATTTGTGTGTTAATAGATAATTTTTATATAATGAACCATACAAGATATGATTGAATATTATTAAATACCACTTTAAATTGGAATTCATGTTTCAAATGGGAGTTATAATTAGTTTTTTTGTGGTGAGATTTTTTCGTTGTTTCCCTTATAATTAAATAGATCTTATGGGTTTTTAAATTGATGTTCGTGACCAGAAAAGATGTGAAATGTGTTGTTGTAGCAATTTATAGTTGGTGTGGAATGTGATATATTGATGGCTAGTTATTATGGTTATTTGATGGTTATTGATATGTGATGGTTGAGATATTATTATTACCTAAAGTGAGATATGGAATTATTCATATGAGTGGGTTAGGTTGTAACATTCTGGAATGTGTCATTATTTTCTAGTAGTTATGGGGTGAGGACAATAATGGTGAAATGGTAAAAGAATTGGATGAAATAAATCATACCTTAGGCATAGTTATTGTTTTTCATTAATTCGTGACTTGAAAATTTACATAATGGTGTTTGGAAATAAATATGAAAAACTGCAAACTTGTTGTATGTTTATATAAGTAATGGAATGTATGGGATCTGTATGTGGATGGTTTTTTAGTGAATTAATAATAGTAGAGGAAGTGATTTGTGGCTCTTGTCATGGAGTGAGGATTTAATATTTTAGGTTATACTACAGATATATATAGAACCCATACATAGGGTATTAGTGTGAATATTATATCTGTAATTATATGTGATTCCATAGACACCCCATTCGACACATGTAAACATACAAACATAAAAATGTTTTGGGTATTGGGTATTTTTTCAAATATCTAATATGGAAATGAAATATGGTTAAATTACTTCTCTTCCACTCTCTCCCTTTGGTGGATGTACTTGTTAGTTTTTAGGAGTATATGGTGGTGGTAATACAGTGTGGGGGGCATGCAAAGTAGAAGGAGGGAAAGAGGTTGGTTTTTTTCACATTAAATATACCTTACTATACTAGGTAGGTGGTATGAGCTTGACTAATGACATCTATACCTAGGATGTGAGTTTCTTAATTGATGGTGATACTTTAGGATGATCATGATTCATGGGTATTTATTTAAAATGATGAAAATGGATGATCATGATATGGGTGGCTTGATTATCTTTATTGATAATTGGCACTTATAGAATGGATGTGATCATAAGACATCTAATATTGTCATGTAAGGGTGATACTAAGTGGGTATGAAGTTTCATGTTGCCTAATACACATAAATGTTGACACATTTTCACTATATTAAGAGATTTATTTTGTGAGTGTACGGGTTAGAGGTTGTAACGGTTAGTTGAACAATTTAGGTTCATGTTTTTCCTATTGTTGATTCACTAGTGTATTAGAATTCTATTTTAACCATTTCATAGGATACATTCTTGTTAATCTTATTTATTATATTTTTAATGATAATATTATATATATATATATATGAGAAAAATTTACACTATTTATGATGGTTTTACAGACTAATATAAAGATTACTATCTTGGAGGTTAAAAATACTATAGAGTTGTTGCATTAGGTTTTCTATTGGTGTTTAAATTAAATAATTGTATTTATATCCATGATATTAATTATGTGATGATTATTATTTTTATTCATTACCTTTTTATTTCATGGGATTTTTATTATATTAATGGTATTGATGATTGTAATTATTCTCATTGCATGTTTTATACCCATGGTGTTAGTGGGTAACATGACGGCTATTAGTGGATAGCATCAGAAGTCATTAACACACATCATTATAATCTTAATAGCGGTGCAAGTCGACTATGGATGGTCATGAAATATTGGTAAAGGTTATTTTGGTTATGAGTTATGATAAATAATTAGGTTAGGCACTTGTGAAACTTTCATGGGTTTCTATAGAAATTTTGAAATTTGTGCATAGTCCATGGTGAAGGTAAGGGATATTGTTTAGGACATAGTACTTTAGATCTCTTATGGATCTGATGAAAGGACTATATCCTTGTAGAATATTCTAGACCATGTTGAACTACTTATGGCAAAGAGACATGTGATGGATACTTGAGTCATTATTGTTTTTCCTTGTGATTAAATAGGGTTATGTCAAGAAATTAAAATCAACTAAATAAATGAGATGTTATAAAATCTATCCTACTAGGAATTGTGTTTATATTGTTATTTCAATTTACAGTTCTCTCCTAGTCATCACCCATATGTATCTCTGAGTGGAGTGTTCCAAAAATAAGATCCAATCAATTGTTAGAGTATCAAACCAACTAAGGAGGTTGTAATGTGAAACAATATATTTCACACATTCTAGAATTAGGTTATGGTGGAGTATGGAGAATAATTTATCATTTAGATATGGAGTGTTTCCTGGAAGAGCTTGAGATCAATTTCATATTGATTTTGGCCAAAAATAAGTAATGGGATCTGTTGGGATCAGTTAGCTATGAGGTGTGATATGTCAGTAGTGTGAACAGTATCATGAAGAGATGAAATATGTAAATGTTTCTTGTTATTTTTTAAAAAGATGTTTTCTGTAGAGTTTTTATTTTTTATGATGAGTAAAAAATTAAATCCAGTTACTTCATCAAGGTTTCATGATCATATGGGTTACAAATAATATGTTTCAGTAATTTTCTTCATTTTACACCTAAAACTGTTCAATGTGACGACTCTCGACCATAGAATCTTATCGAGGAACTACATCAAATGATCTGGTATTTAATAAATTTTTTTACACATAATAATTAATTTTAAATTAAAAATAATACAAAAGTTATAATGGAACTGTATTCACTAGGTGTAGTTTCCCATGAAGGATGTTATTATAGTTTCTTCGTTGGGAAGAGCACCAAATGGGGGGACCAAAAGTGTACATTTAATTGAGCTTCCATCAACAAATAAACTAACCTCATCCCTCTGTGGCATGCTATTTTGGGGTTAGATATTCCTAAGAACTTAATATAATATCCCTATTAGTTTTTTGTTCATATAGAGGTCACGGTCAAAATTATTTATAGTGATCCATTAATTAGGGATTTCAATATGGAATGGGCATTCAAGATAACTTTCGACCACAAAAGTAGAAAATTTTCTTGTGGGCTTATTAGAACCAAGGGTTACTGGTGTTTGTTTATAATCTATGTTAGTATGTTTATACCCCTCCAATGGGAGATAGAGATAGAGGAATTTACCCTCATTATGTTACTAATACCTAAGGATCAAGACTAGAGCATGGATGTAGAGGATGTAAATATAAATTACAAAGAGATTGATTCATCAAGATGCATCCTCAAAAAGCTTTATCATTAGAGGGTATAGAGGTTTTTCTAGGTATAATCGGTTTATAATATACCAATTTTTTAATTTTTTTATTTTATATCTATTCCCTCCTTTATTACACCTTTTTTATATTCATTAAAACTATATTTTTTGAGGCTTCCAATTCACCAAGTTTTATACAATCTAGTTTGGGAAGGGAAAATATTAATTTTCTAAGAACAAATGTAGTATGATGACGGGGAAAAACATTCTATGAAATAAATATTCTTAATATAGATAATACCATAATACTTCATTATTGGCATTAATTGGTTGTATTCTATCTGTGTGTTTGTTTACTTGTTCTAGAGAATAGTAATATTTTCTAATGTGGAAGTCCATCGAGAGGTGTAGGTTGGTGATTAGAGTAATTGAATGGTTAATTGGTGTTTGGAGAAATATGTATCTCAGTTGGAAGAGTTATCCATGGAGTATCTGGTAGTGGAGGCACCCAAAGCTATCGATGAGTATCTAGATGTCTTCCCTGATGTGATTTTAGAACTTATCCCTCGACATGATTTAAATATAGTGAAATATTTTGAATTAGGATTATCACCAATTTCAATTAATTCATATCAAATGGAACCTATAGAGATATGTGAGTTATGGATACAAATCATTGATCTATTGAAGAATATATTCATTCATATAAGTGTATCTCCTTTGGGTTATCTAGTATTGTTCACAATGAAGTTGGATGGTGATATATGATTATGAGTAGAATATTTAAGTTTTGACCATTTTAAGATCAATAACTACTACCCACATAAGAGGATTGAAATCATATTCAGCCAATTTAAGGGATTTATTTGGTTTTTGAATGCCGATATTTAGTATGGATATCATCATGTGAGATTAAAAGAGGGGTATATCAGGAATACTAACATGTTTTGTATGTATGGGAACTTTGAGTTTATAGTCATGTCATTCTATGTCACAAATGAACTATATGTCTATATAGGTCTCATGAACACCATGTTCTATGAGTTCCTAGACAATTTCATAGTCATGTTCATTGAAAAATTTCACACATACCTGATGTTATAGGAGGAACATGCTAAACAATGTAGATTTTTTCAATAGGTTCTCTAACACCATCTTCTCTATGCAATGTTGTTCAAGTGAATGTTTTAGATGTGGAAGGTGAATATAAATGGACATGTTTTGTTTTTTATGGGGTTTCTATGAATTCATGATGGATTTAGTTATTTATTTTTTATGTGGAACTTATGAACATGGTGTAGGTTCACAATTTCCTCATATTTTTGGGTTATACAAATGTTCTATGCCTAATTTTGATCGAATTTTAACCCTATTAACGGATTTTTAAAATTACTAGTCCTTCAACTAGATTGATCACTGTTAGGTTTCCATTCAATACCTAAAGGATAATTTGATCAGTTCATTATTCATTAGCTACATGAGGAAGGGTTTATATTCGAGATTTTTGTAATGCTTCCCATGTTTGTTTGAGATGTGTCTTGACGTCATAGAGGATAGTAACCTATTATGGTTTAATAAAATTAATCCCCATTTGCGTAACTATTCAACCATTTACCTAGATCTAAAAATAGTTGTTTTTTACTAAATTTTTTGTATCATTAACTCATCAGTGAGAGATTTTTGGTTTTAAATGACAAAAAAAATTAGAGTTATGCTTTTAAACTATGAGATATGAATCTACATAAGTTGAGGTGGAAATACTTCCCCCAGGATTATGATTTTAATATATTCTACAACTATGTAAATGGAATCTTATTTCATGACATGGTGAGTATGATTTAATAAGTACATGATATTTGAGGGTATGAGGAGATGTATAAAGAAATAATTGAGATAAACACTTTGTATTGTAGAGAAAAGGAGAATTATATCCATTGATTCTTGTGTTGGGGAGAAGTGGAACCTTCCTAAATGCATAAGTAAGAGTATTCGTGGTGGGGATACTCAGAGAAAGAGTTGATAAGGGACTTGCATAGTCATGGTTCACTCCATAGGAATGTTCATAGGATGACTAACATCAAATACTATTTTAGGGAGGATATATTTTCTTTTTCCCATTAACTTGATAGTTCTTTATAACTTTTATGGATCATCCTCATTAGTGAATTTTTATGGATAGTTATGTCGGTATCCATTTTATTGGATAAATTTTAAAGATTCAAGATCTATTGGTCTAGATATGGTGCATATTATGATAGAGAATATCAAGGTTGTTCAAGAGAGGATAATTGAAACTCATAGCCATGTGAGACCATATGTTAAACATAGAAAGATACACCTAACTTTTTTAGTTTGATACAACATGTTCTTTAAAGAACCCCTAGTGGGTACAAAAGAGTTTTAGTTGGGAGGGTAATTTTTCTCATATGTTTTTATAGACTTTCATGGTTTTGGAATTTATTTCTAATGTAGTATATCTATTTTTAATTCCACTGTTGTTTTATAGGATCTCCAATGTCTTCCATGTATCCTCATTTGAATATAATCATTATGAAAACTCCCAATACATTGACAATGATGAGTTATATATCAACTATTATGTGAAATTCATATGAAAATCAGTTAAGATTTGTGACTATAAGGAAAAGTTATTTTGTGTTTGTATTGTCATCTTGTATTGTGTTTAATGGAGTCATGGTGGTTTGGAAGAGAGTGAATTAGAGTTTTAAGAATATATGTGTGTATAAGAACCCAATTTATTTTCAATAATGCTTTTTTTGTTTTATTTTTCCTTTGGGATGTAATGTTTGAATTATTATTTATTTATGAGATCATTTTACTCAACTAATTGGTTGTTTTGTTTGGTGGTCGTGTTTGGTAGTAAAGAGATTCATGAGAGGTGTCCCACAAGATGGTTGCTTCTAATTACCCATTTTCCATTAATTAGATGTTTATTTTTGAATAAAAATTATGATATTATTTTAATATTTTTCAAATTAAATGGATCAAAAAAATTACCATTTAATTGTAATGTTTCAGATAATGGATACCAAGAGAGGAGTGTTGAATAATGAGGGGATAAGTTAGAGCGGAAATCTTTACTAGAGGAGGATTATTCAGCAATGCTCTCTGAGATGTGGCATGGTAGACTCTATTAAGATATAGTGATTGTCTTGTGACATAAAGGCTTTATATTATTTGTTTTAATTATATTGACCCATAAATTTTGTACATAAATATTACATATTATTATATGAATATATTTTACATAACATTATATTTATGCTAGTATCATAATGGTTTATTCTCTTTATATAGCAGATATATAATCCCCTTATATCATGAATGATCTTAAATGTCTTTAAAAAATATATTCTCATATAGAAAACTCCTTTGATATACCCTTCTTAAAACCATTATTTAAAACCTGGAAAAAATAAACATAAGAAAGGGTGAGATCATTGACTCATTAAAGGTAAACATAATAGTGATCAATCAATAATCATAGGGGAGTATAATATAAGAATAAGGGTATAAGAAAATGATCATAAATTATAGTAATCACACATAATAATTCAAATAACATTAATCATAAATCATGGAATAATTCATTGTTATATTAAAATTTGTAAGTCATAAGTAATATGAATCATAAATAAAAAATTGTGATCTATGAGAACATATCATAAGTATAATAGATATGTTTATGACACGAAAATAAGGATAAAAAATAATTTACTTAGTCAATGATCATATCCAATATATTCATAGTGTATTCGTTTCACTCCCCATTCAATCATATCATTATTCAATGTTCACTCCCAGGACTATCATTGAGGATAGAGTCCCATGCTAAACAAGGTTCACTCCCTATTCCAGTTCTTACTATCGTATGAGATATTCATCATTACTAAATGTAATAGAGGGATATATAAGTCCATGCACACACATCACATAATAAAAACCATACATATGTGTATCATATGATCATAAAACATTCATCATAACATCATAACAACACCCAATAAAAGAAAATGGGTTTTAGAAACATTTCACATTTCATTATAGCATAACCCATGGAATATAAAGAGGTTTCATACAAATCTCAACATCATAATTGTAACCCATCAGGATAATTAATAAGTATGGTTTCATTATATAATATCCCTATTAACTAATAATTATCATCAAAGGATTTTATCTTAGATTAAAAATTTCTTTAAAATATCCCTATAATATTAATTGATAAAAATATACTTTTTCCTTTTGAAATCAATTATTTAAAAACAAAAAAAATTAAATATTATTGAAAAAAATCCCTTTGATATTATTCTTGGAAACCTATAATTTATGACTCCATTCAAATAACACTATCAATGGTGAGAAAATATGTTCATGTCATTTATGTTAAAATAATACATTCCTTGTACATTTTTATAAAAAAGTTAAATAATTACGTGCTATGAAAATATTTAATTTAAAAATATTTATTTGTTAGTCTTGATAAATAATGTAAAATCTAGTAAAAAACATTTTTAATACATTTCAAGTATAGGTAGAAATGTTCTTAAAAAACTAATATTATGTATATTTTAGAAAAAGTTCATTGCCCAAAAAATAAAAGAGGTCATCTTTTCGTTAAAACATATCCTCAATCTTGTTATGTTGTAAAGATTGTAACATGGTATTAATAGATAAAAATACAAAAAATAACCAAATTAAAATAAATTATTTTTGATTTGAATGACAATATCCATAATATTTTCTCACTTCATATTTATCATAGTCAATCCCAAAAAGCAATGTGATTATAACATAACCATTACATTTTGCATCACCCTTCTTTGTAAATACATGAAACTCTTGTATAATAAATATGGATTTATTATTAATCTAGTATGGAACCATAAAATTATTTATCATAACATATATGATTTTCTTTTATCATCATATAAATTGACCTAACAAATTATTTTTTAGAATCAATGTTATGGGTGAAAAATGATTCATCTTTCATGCATGTTTTGGTTTGGTATTCCCAATATCTATACTTTGATAATTGTTTAAAACAATCTAGAGATTAAATATTTCAATGAGCATAATATTAAATAATTTTATCAACTTTTATTAATATTGTTATTAAGTGGTGATGAAAAACAATAACATCACTTCATAGAGATCAAAATATGTATCTACGCATGAGTGAAATTTCTTCTTTTAGATGGATAGAATTAAAGGAAATTAAATAATAAATAATAATTAAAAACCAATAATATAATAAATATCATATTTATTAATTAAATATAACATTATACCTATTAATATGCAATGTTGATGACAAAAAATGCATTTCTTCATAGAGGTGGTAGTCCACACATATGGACATGAGATATTTGATTTTCCAAGTGGATGGAAAGAGGGTGGATAATGGTTTTCCCATATTCATAATAAAAATTAAATACATTTTAGATATCCAAGTCATTATATTATAAATAATACCATAGTTTTATATGAATTATAAGGAGAAATAAAATTAAAATTACCAATATTAAGAGTTATTCCAATTTGTTAAGAAATGTCTTTTATATTACACCTTATTCCATGAATGGATAGTATTTGGGGAAGAACATATAATCTATGAAATGGGGAAGGAATATGGTATTTTATTTTTAGAGATTGGTTTATCTATAAGTCTCATGGTGTTTGGATAAGGGAGGATAATTCATATCCATTTATATGGGAGGGAAAGGACACACTTGGAATTACTTAAAAGATTAAATAATATGTAAATCATAATCATGTAAAGTGGAAACAATGTGAAAAATATTAAAATATAATATGTTATAGGGTTGAAATGAACTCAAAAAATAACATTTATATATGGTTTGGTTACATTTTAATCCTTGTCTTATACTTAAACCATTTTAAACCCATTTTACATCAAGCATGATAGCTTTACATTAAATTGTGATAAATTAATTATATGAAAAAACTTTATTATTTAAAATAAATTTCATATGATAATTCAATATATTTATAATATTTTATAACAATCCATTTCTATAGTTTTCATAAATTAAATAAAATCACAAAATGCATGAAAAATAGTGCTTCGAAAAATGAACAATTTAAGAGTAACATTCCTTTCACCTAGAAATCCAATAATAGGTTGGTTTCCATGATTATTTTAAGTTACCTACAAAATGAGGTTTTACTAAATATTTAGAGAAATAAAAACATAATGTCATATTTTAACCATTCCACTAAATGTGAAGACCAAAAATTACATTAAATTTAAATAAAATTTAACTTATATTCAAAAACATAAAGATTAGGTTTTAAATTTCAAAATAAGGGTTTAAAATAAATTATTTAACTCCTTAAAAATATTTTTATGAAAACAATCATATAATAGGATAAAATAAAATTTTATGTATATTTTAAAGATTTAACACATAGTTTGAACCCAATCATACCACTTCTTCCAAGATGAAAAATATTTTCCATGGTTACTATTTATATTTATCAAAAATTAAGATGATATAATTAAATTAAATTAGTTAGGATTATTTTAAATATTTAATCTACTTAAATGTATTAAATTTATAAGTGAGGATGAAATTCATTTTAGTATAAATGTCAAAAATACCATGAATTATTGTTTTTAGAAAGAAAATCTGTTTTAATACCAAAAAATAACATATACCAAAATAAATTATAATGTTGATTAATATGAAATTATTTAGATTTTTTATAACTATTGGATTCTTATGTTAATTTAGTATCAAATTCATTTTATTATAGATTTTTTTAAATGAAAATAAATGATAGTTTAATAAAAAATTCATTATATCACTATATTCAAATAAAAAATAAATCTTTTCCAAAAAACTGCAATATTTTAGCACAAGATAATACTGATATGTTTATTTCAAAAATGATATCCAATTTATCAAATAAAACTTCTAAAAAAATTTAGAAATTCATTATAATATTCACTCATTGATAGCGATAAAACCCATTTTTTAAGATAGTTTATTTTTTATTAATAAATTGACTTCACTAGATAATTGAGTACTTCATTATTATTTTTTAATCAATTCATTTTCAGTATATAAAACCTTTTTACATATTTTCAATATTTTTTATTCCTTATTATACTACCAATTTTAAATACTTCGTTATAATGGGCACATATAATTAATAATATTTATATTTTAGTAAGTTTACACATTATGTTACGTGTAAAGAAAGCAATCAATGAAATTATATTTAATTTAGGAGAAATATATGCTAAAATATCATGTTTCTAAATTCTACCAATTTATAAAAATTATATTATGAAATTGAATTACTATGATACAAGAAAATGAGGATAATTTTTCCTCATCACAACATATTGCTCCCATATAGCATTATCAAATGTATGGTTTCTCTAATAAAAATTAACCAGCTGAGTGGTATTGTTTCGTATCACATTCTATAAATGATCCAAATTAACAAGTTATTATTCCTAATAAGATATATTTTTTCCAGTGACATGACCACTTAATTTAGTAAATATAAAGGATTAGGTGCATACTTTATCAAGAGTGATATATGGAACATATCGTAAACTTGAGAAAGATTCATTGTAAGTTCCAATTGGCAAGGTACCATCCTGATACAATCAATAATTTCAAATTCACTTATATATCTACGGATGAACATTACCTCCTTTCCAAATATCATATCCTTTTTCTAAATATATATTCATAGGAATACATTTTCACTAACATCGAACACTATATGTCACTGAGGATTGGAAACAAAGATTTTAAATAGAATATTATATACCCATATGTGTTGATGAATTGATTTAACCATCTATTCTGCATCTGTAACTATATCAGGTCCCAATATCATTCATTCTCCAACTTCATCCAAACATTTTGAATATATTTTCGTCCTTTAATAGAGGTTTTCATACGGATTTATTTGAATTCTCAAGTGAAATCTATTATTGTAAAAAACATATACTAATAGAAGGTTTTTATCCCTACGACACTTGAAATCTATATAGTATTCTTTCAAAAAAAATCAATAGCTTCAATGGTTTTATTATATTAACATGTACATTAGAATAATATATGGTATTAAATATCAACACTATATCCACAACATACAAATGACTTTTCTGAAATATTGGGTTAAACTGAATATCCCAATCATATAGAATAAAATGTGGTACCCCATGAAATGTTAACTGTTCCTTAATGTATATCACGTAAATTTGATCATGAGAAAATTATTTGATGATGTAATTATTGTGTGCTAACTTTTTAAGGTGATAGAATCCATCCTAAATAGTGTTGTGGAAGTTAAATGTTTTTGGATGTATGAAAATGAAATCTGTATTAGTGTTTTACCATTTTCATTTGGTTTTGGGAAATGGGTGTAAGATTCAATTATATTTATATCTATAATCCTTAAATTTAGGAACTAACAAGCACCATGATAAATACTATATAGTATCTCTCTTCATGTTGTCCCACCGAAAATACTCTTTCTTATATCTATACATCATTATTGATTGAGGATGAATAGAAAAGTATAACATATTAGATTTATCTAATTACTCTTTCTTCAGTTCTAGTATTTATGAGGCACATACATAGTTCTCCAGCATTATCACTCCATTAATATCATGGTTAGCATCTATAATATTTATCACATTCCTTTATTGTTCCACATCCCCATTTTATGCATTTTCAATCCACACATTGATGGATGGTTTATCATTTATCTTAGGAATATACGTTCAATCACATTTACAGACGAATTAAATATCTACATTTTTTAAAAAATTAATTATTGGATCTATTTCAATCCACATTATGGATAAACTAGAATTTTTATTCTAACTCAGTGCAACATCAACTTTGTTCTCCTTCCCATGGTGGTTATTTATTGAGAATTAAAAATCTTTAATCAACTCCAATAATCCTTCTTAGCATATATTCAACTCCTTTTATGTGAATATATACTTCAATAGTTTCTGATATGTAATTATATATCACATAATACATCATAAAGATAATTCCTTTATATTAGCAATGAATAAATTACTATGTCCTACTCCGAATAAGGATTTAGAAAATTTACTCATTATTTTTAGATTGTTATGAGGTAGAATATATCACCATATCATTATATATTAGGATTGATCTTAGTCCCTTGATCAATGGATTTGTAAATATTACAAACCCTTCTATACTATAGGGTATTTTATGTGTAGGTATACTGGACATCCTTCATTTTAGGTCCCTGATATTTTCTTCACATTCATCTTTTTTAAATAGCTTGGATAATTTTATAGTAAACATGGATATTTGAAAAGTAATCCATGTGAATTACCTTGATAAAATTGTTTGTATCTGGCCATCCCAAGAAAAATATGGATCTCGATACCATGGTTTATCTATGCCAGTGTTCAATAACTTATTTATTTTAAGGATCCACTTATATACACTCACAAGAAATTATATTACATAAGAATGTTACTTTCAGTAGAAAAAATTTACACTTGGTAAATTTATCATTCAAATTCTCCTTCCTCGGTGTCTTCTGCAAAAACCTCAAATGTTCACCAATATCTTCCTTATAAAATGAATATATAATAATATAATCTATAAATACTAAAAAAACACATAATTTATATATCTATAGACACTATTAATTTAATCCATGAATACAACATGAACATTGGTAAGTCAAAATGTAAATACTATAAATTCATAATGACCCTAATTTTTCAGTAAGGCTGTAATGATCATATCCACCTTCTTGAATCATAATTAATTATATCCATAATAAATGTAAATATTGTAAATGTATCAAACTAATCGTAATTGATCAAACAAATTATTGATTCAGAGTAGAGCATACTTGTAATTGAAAATGAACTTATTATATCCCCATTAATCAATGAAGTAATGTATTGAAACATATTTATTTTCAACAAAAAGAATATGTTCACCCAATAGTTATTCACTAGGGAATATTAATCCCTTATCAAGATTCTCTTGTAGTTTTTTCTTTAACTCATGAAACTCAATATAGACTATTTTATATAGGGTCCATGTAATAGGTGTAACAACAGGTATGAGTTCTTATGAAAACTCATCTTCATGAATTTGAGGAATACTAGAAAATTAATCTATACATACATCAACCATATCATTTATAATATGCATAACCACAATAGTGATTTTATTCCCAACCATTTGGGATAAATATCCCTCATGAATAGGTATTAAGGCTCATACAATGGATGTAACTCCCACTGGATGTTCATGTTAATCCGTTCACCCATAAACAATAATAAAACAATCATTATAGATATATATTAAATTATGACACATTATTTTTAATCTATGACACATTAGGTTTAACAAAGGTCATATTTGGTTATCATTTATTCAAATATTTCATAATAGTTCATCTAAAAAGTTTTGGTTAAACCAATAATATCTCCCAAGAGTTTCAAACTTGGTGTGCAGTAAGGGCTAGTTAACCATACACTAAATTTATGGTCAAGATAAACATGACCATCTATTTTTGGGTTATTACCCCGAGACGCTACAGTTCGGAACTCACTTTCACTTATAGGATCCTGAAAGAAATTTATTTCTAGGAAACCCACATAATCTCAAACTCAACAAAACATTATGTTTTTATACAATACTTATAATTATCTATGTGTTTTTAAAAAAATCTATCTTATCCTAACATATAAATGTTAACTAAACCCATCCTAGATAGAAACTATATTGACCCAAAATTTTGGTATATAAATATTATATCTTATTAGATTAATATCCATTACATAACATTACAATCCAAACCAAAAGAAAACGTTTCAGTGTCATTTGGGTATACAAAAATAATCATCATATTTTATTAAAGATATTTAACTTCCCCCAAAAATATCTTATTACATAGAACATTTCTTAGAAACATACTATTTAACCTCATTCTTTATAACCCTTGTAAATGAAATATAAGAAAGGGTGAGGTCCGATTCTATGTAACTGTAAATATATGAGATATCAAAAAGTGACAATTAGTTAGAATAATATTAGTATAAGGGTGTGATAAAATGATCATAAATTACCTTAATAATACCCAATAATTCAAATATCATAAATCATAAATAATTGAATAAGGATTTTTCATAACAAATGACATAATTCATACGAGGGAAAAATCACCGACAATCGATCACGGTCTTTAAGAAAAAATCATAAGCATAAAACATAATTTTCAAGAATAAAAATAAACATATAATACCATGTCTTTATCCAAGGATCATTTACAATTCTATCATAGTGGAATAGGTTCACACCCCATTGAATTTTATTGTTATACCAGGTTCACTCCCAGGACTATCATAGGGGAAATAGTCCCTTACTAAACAAGCTTCACTCCCCATTTTAGTTCGTAATATATCATGAGATATCCATCTTTACCTGATGAATTGGAGGGCTATATAATTTTAGGACTGTAATGAACCAACCTGAGTCAGCCCTAAACCAGTCACAAGGGCCAGCCCACGACAAGTCCTGAGAGAAGTTCCCAATCCTCCTGGGATGGAGACAAGCACCAAGGGATTCAATAGAGTACACAAGGGAACGATTTTGACCATATATAAACAATCAAACAAATAGTGGAATGAAATGGACAACTAAAAATTAATTAATATAAAAACTGAGGTGAACATTATTTGTACAAGATACTGAACGTACAACTAAACCAAAAACCTAACTGGCCAAACCTGATAACCAAATAACTCCATGTGACCAGCTAGTCTCTCCCCAACATAATGATCACACATCTGCCAAGGCGATCTAACTCAATCAGAAACACGCACAAGGTCTATGAAAATAAGAATACTATAGGCGTGAGTATTAAAACTCAGTAGGTTAGCCCGATATTCTATTCCCAATTCACATCCTTTAAAATAAAAGAATCATCAATTTCAAGTATTAAATAAAAATATAAAGGCTTGTTTTTAAAATGATTTCCAATACTATAAAAAATATTACCAGGAAAATTCATCCATGTTTTATAAACAAGAACGCTAGTAACAATTTTCAATGAGGTGCAACTTCAAAATTAAAATTGTTTTCAAGAAGGCTACATTAAATAATTTACACTTTTAAATAAATCAAACATAATGATGAAATCATCAAACAAAGACACCATATACTAATGGTGAGTACAAAATATCCAATTGACACAACTCACGGGAACACCCCTACGTAGTAGTTAGTTGTGAGCCCCAGGTACCTCGTATCATGGTGAATGCAACCATAATAAATATTCATTCTCGTGCACACGAGCCACTATTAGAAATCATAATCATAACCTAATGGTCCCCTAACATCATAATCATATGTTAGTTAGTGTTTTGATCATCAAACTTTCTATGTGATACATGGGCCAAACCCCACGGGATTACTAGCATACTAGTACAGGTCCTCCCACCTAGATACCCCGGATTCCCTTTATTGCTCAATAATGTCACACATATGATAAAATACACATTTCACATCAAAAGTCATTTATCAAACCATAAGCACCAAAATAGTCCGCAAACTTGCTTCAGAATTCTTCATGAATCAATAATCCACTAAAATGTTTCATAAAACAATTTCAATGAGTATAACGAGGCCTTACACGTAAAATCAAAATAAAAATTCCCTTTTAAGACCAGGAACCCATGAATTACATAAAAAACAGATTAGGAATCCCCGTAACCGATTAATAAAAAACTTTTATGGACCATAAAATGTCCCCAAAAGATATAACATGAAATGCATATGGAAACCATTTTTACAAAAAATGACAAATATGACTTTAAGCCTTTCTCAAAACTGACATTTGACCAAGGTATGCATTTAAATTTTATGAGGTAAGTGTATAAACACTATTTAAAACATCAAACCACATTCATAAATCCATTAAAACACTCAGTTTACATATTTCAAAACCTAACTATTTTCGTAAGGATGTGAAACGGGCCATTTTCCAACAACTCGGGCCAAAACATGTAGTAAATCAAAACCCATTTGTTTGAAAACCTGGATCCCAATTGGAAAGGAATATAAAGACCAAAAATAACATTTATAATTCTTTCCATTCATTAATAAATCCAAATAAATAATTTTTAAATCACACATCACACATAAAAGCCAACTGGGCAATTTACCGAACACATGACATGACCTTTTTAAAGAAAACAATTTATTTTAATAACTTGACAAGCAATAAAACCCCAATTTGATGCCATATTTTATTAGAACTACTATAACATGTTCAAAATACCATAAACCAGGTTTTAAACCTCACAAAACAGTCACATAAGATAGCATAACATTTAAACAAACACTTGGTGTCAACCTTTATGACAAAACAACTCTACCTTTCACAAAATAAGGCTTAAACAACAATTTTTCACACCAATAAAAATATCTGATGGATAAAAAACAAAAATAATAAAATATATAAGATGTGAACAATAATAAAATTATGAAACATAAATGATAAATTCATGTAAAAGGGATATCCTACCTCAAATCCTCGGCGTAATGGAAACACGCACACAATATGACCATATGTGGGTTTATAAACCCTAAAACTATGATGCCCAGCCCTAAAAGAACAAAAACCCATCAAAATATCATATTATTATGAAACACTTGGTATATAATAACTATTAGAGATTATAAAACCCATAAATAATGAAAGGAGGAGGAAGGCGAAGGAGAAATGAGAAGGAATCTCACCTTACAAACAATAATACTCTTCTTCTTCTATTATATCTGCAGCCATAGAGAGAAGTGAATGTCTTGTAACTGCTTGGAGAGGCTCCTAATATCAGGAATAACTAGGGAAAGAAACGTTTTGGGTAAATAGTACAAATTTAATCACTTATGAGTGAAACAATTTACCTTCTAAATTCTGGATGTTTTCAGGAAACCAGGGAACTTTCGACCTAATAAGCGATTCAAATGAGCTCCAAATAGGTAAACATGATAATGGGGGTGGGGATAGTTATTTAGTCTTAGAGTGGGGGTGGAATTACAGAAAAATATTAGAAAATGAAATATATATATAATAAACAAATTAAATCTTCAAAAACTAGAAATGGGCCCATGGGATGGCCCATTACCTAAATAAGTAACCCAAATTCACCAAGATCGTGAATTCTTAAGAGGTCAAAATGTATATGGTGGTTTGAATATATCAGTGCAGGAAATTTATTATTTTAATTGGTGAAAATATTTGAAAAACAAAGGAGTTATAAAAGAAAAAAAAATTGCTTATTAAAACTGGAAATGAGCTCACTGTTGGCCCAAATCATGAAGTAACCAACCTTTTTCAAAAAAACTCATACACTAGAAATGGTGAACCCAAATTAGTGTGATTAGAAATTTATGGTATTTCAAAATTTAAAATTAATCTCACCCAATACCTAAGAAAAGAATTATAAGTTTCCATGAACCCGATCAAAACCATGACATGAGATGAAAAAAATACTGGGCATGGCAATTCTCCCCATCATTAAAGATTTCCGCCCCCGGAAAGCCATAACACTTTTCAAATAATAGAATAACACCAAAAAATTACATATAAACATAATTAAGCCTCTATGTATAAGGAAATATCATTCACCAATAATGTAACTTAGTACACTTTCCCAAAAAAAATACCAACTCACAACCACTTCCAGTGAATCAATGGAAAGATCAAGCCACCACCTCCACAACCAAGCCAAGAAATATATTTTTGGGACTTATCAAAATGAACCCAATGATCAAACAAAGTATAGATCCCTCAAAAATACCAATACCATGGGGTGGAGGCTAGAATGGGATCCCTACCATTGAATCAAAACTACCATCCAACAAATCCTAATAGAATGATCTTCGAGACCCGCAGAGGGTCTCCAAAACATTAGAGACCAACTAGAAATGAACAAAACAAAGAATTAAAAATGAACTAGAATTGGACCTCACCTACATTGGACCACCAAAACACTTCCACAACACCCTACAAACCCATGTTAATAGTGTTACAACATGATCATCTAAAACACCCACTCCCGAACGGAGGTGACAAGAACTGGACCAACACTTTGGGCACGGATCTAGACCCCCACCAATCAGGTATGGGAGGGAAGGGGACCCAATAATTAGGCCACTTTAACCAAAATTACCCTAAAGGAACAACCCAAAACTCTCCACCTATGAATAGGTAACACTAAGACCACACCAAAATTTCACAGGTGGTCAACGCAGGGAAATTGATCGAAAACCCACCTCCATGGAGGCATAACCATAAACACTTTGTGAGGGGTAAGTCCACCACGCTTGTTGCGACAAAGAGAAATTCATAGAAATGAGGAACCATAATAGATACATAGAATCTAACATACCACAATGGAGGAGTTAGGATCATGGTCAATCTCCCCACACCTCTGGAGATATCTGAACTGCGTGAAAAGCTTCACTCTGAGGCATATGACAGGAGCCCTGATTCGTGAACCATTCGTTGCACCGTAGTCAGGGTGCTAAGGATCACACCACTCAAAAATATCTCACAAGTTCAAAAAACCTTCATATAAATAGAAACTCATAGATACATATCAAAAGTCTATCTCACCCTGAATGAGGGGTAGAATGGACCAGAAATACGAGGAAATACATGAACATCACCAAACAAAACTTCTATGTCTAAATGAATTATCACGACCTGTAAAAACATTAAATTGATCCCAAAAATCTCTATATTCAAAAAAATAGGCTGAGGAATCATCCGAAGAGGTGGATTTAACATTTGAAACGAATCTTTCCGTTGATCGATAGGAAATATTTCTAACATAGAACTATCCATGGACACATCACAACATCAAACACATATTTAAAAACCAAATAAACATTAATCCAAAATCGAACCACCAACAAGATATCAACATACAAAAAGTGTATGAATTATACATCATAAGGAATCTTAATGAACAAAAAAAATTCTAATACATAGAAAAAACTAGCCACATTACCATTGGTTAATAATCAAAGGACGCAATTTTTTTATCACAAAACACTTTTGAAAAAAAACTAAGTTGGTGGGTTTCCACATTCACCAATGGCGTTTCTTAAAGTCTCTCCCACATGCACATTTCTATGTCACCCCATGAACCCAACCCCCTTTCAATATAGGCCATCCTTCTAGATATCTATAAAACCATGCATTTGATCACACATGAAAACATTAATGGATAAAATAAAACAACATCATTCCAAAAATCTTGTACCTTCAAATGGAAAACCAACCCCCAAGTCAGGGAACCTTTTCATATTTCACAAAACAAACCACACTTCATCAAGAACCATTTTCTTAAATACCTACCCCTTTTCATTTTTAACAAATTTTAAAACAACGAAGCTACTCAAAACAACCCCATCCCATTTTATAAAATTCAGCACGATATCTTTTCATAATCTAACAACCACAAAGGCAAAACCCCCTTTCCAAAAAACACCAACTGCTCAAAACCAAATTTCTAAAACCAATTAATCAGATTCAAACACTTTTCAACAGCACAAAACACACCATTTAATACAATGTTTCCAAAATATTTTAAAATGATTCACTCTTTCAAAACCTTTTATTTCAACAAACCATAAGTTTATATTAGGGAAAATACTATCCTGTTAAATCTTTTCTACTCCCTGTCCAAAATTTGTTAAAAAACACAACCTTACCAAAACCATTCCTATATTTAATTTTTGAAAACCAATTTTCAACATTTCAAAATCCAATCATTACTTTAAAACCCATTTCCATAATTCTCACATAAGTATTTTGAAAACGAAAATTCAGAATTCAAGAAAGGTCTATGAAACCCACAAAAGGGAACTAGTGTTAGTGGGTGACTTGAGCATATGGTTAGAGGTCATATGTAAAACACAACACAAACATAGAGATACTTATTAGAACCATGCCCCAGATCCACATGGCTTGCCAGGAACTACGAGCTCACGGAGGCCATTAGTCAGACTCCCCTTCTCATATCCCAACAGAAACAATTAACAAGAACAATGGACACTAATAGAACATGACATCCCGTGAAAACATGAAGATCAAAACGAGCAAGAGTTTTTGATGCTCTTCCCATAAATTCACCTAATGTCCCAAAAATCCTACTCCATCTACATTGACATCCCCCAAATAAGAATGGATTTCTAAAAATAATGGTCTACTAAGAGCTGACCCCCTTTGATACCATTTTGTCACGAACCATCCCGAGTCGACCCTGAACTGGTCACAAGGGCCAGCCTGCGTCAATCCTGAGAGGCGTTCCCGATCCTCCCGAGATGGAGACAAGCACTAGGGTATCAATAGAGTACACTGGAGAAAAATTTCTCCCAAATATAAACAATCAAATAAAATGTGGATACAAGGGGATAACCCAAAATACATTTATATCAAAACTAAAAAGAACATTATTTGTACAAGAAAATGAAAGTACAACTAAACCAACAACTCAACTGACAAAACAAGATAACCAACTAACTCCATGGAACTTCAGGTCATTCTCCAAAATAATTATCGCATGTCTCCCAAGGCGATCGAACTCAAGCAGAAACCTGTAAAAGTGCTAAAAAAAGAAAAATACAATAGGCATTAGTATTAAAAATCAGTAGGTTGGGCCGAAATTCTATTCCCATTGCACATAATTCTAAATAAAAGAAACATAAATTTCAAGTAATAAATAAAAATATAAAGTCATTTTTTCAAATGAGGTACAATACTATAAAAAATATTACCATGCAAAAACTTGCATGTTTTATAATCAATAATGCTAGTTACAATTTTCAAAGAGGTGAAAACTCAAAATTAAAATAGTTTTCTACAGGGCAGCTTTAAATAATTTAAACATTTAAAAAAATTATACACACAGATGAATTCATTAACCAAAAACACTATATGTTGATGGTGAGTACAAAATATCCAATGAGCACAAATCACAGGAACACCCCTAGGCACTAGTTAGTTGTGAGCCTCTGGTACCTCGTATCCCGGTGAATGTAGCCATAATAAATATCCAATCTTGTACACACGATCCACTAATATGGAGCATACCCATAACCTAGTGGCCCCCTAACATCATCATTATAACAGTTCAGTATGTGTTATCATCATCTAACATGCTATGTGAAACAAGGGCCAAACCCCATGGGATCACAAGCCTACTAGTACACGTCCTCCCACCTAGATACCAGGGATTCCCTTTAGTGCTCAATTAAGATACACATTTTATCAAATACACTTTTCATGAATCCATAATCAACTAAAATGTTTCGTACAACAATTTCTTGGAGTACAACAAGGCCTTTCACATAAAATCCATTTAAAAATGATCTTTTCAAGCCAGGAACCCATCAATAACATAACAAACCAGATTTATCAGCATCGTTACCAATTAATAAATAACATTCATGGACCATAAAATGGCCCAAAAATATAGAACATGAAATGTAGAAGGAAACCATTTTTATAAAAAATGCCAAACAGGCCTTTAAGCCTTTCTCAAAATTAACATTTTTCCAAGGTATGCATTCCAATTTAATTAAGTAGGTGTATACACACCGTTTAAAGAATAAAACCACATTTATAAATCCATTAAAACACTCTGGTTACATATTTCAAAACACATCCATTTTCATAAGGATGTCAAATAAGCCATTTTCCTACAACTCGGGCCAGAACATGTTGTAAAACAAAACCCATTTGTTTGTAAAAACAAATCTAAATTCGAAATCCATATAAAAAACAAAAAATACCATTTATCATTCTTATAATTTATTTATAAATCTAGAAAAATAATTTTTAAATCACAAATCACACATAAAATCCCACATTTCATTTTACCGAACACATGTCATGCCCTTTTAAAACACAACATTTTGATTTATGAACATGACAAAAAATAAAACACTGATTTCATGCCATATTTTATTAGATATACTGTAAAATTTTCAAAATACCACAAAACATGTTTTAAAACTCACAAAATAGTTTCATAAGATAGTGAAACATTTAAACAAACACTGGGTGTGCACATTTATGACAAAAAAACTCTATTATTCACCAAACAAAGCTTAAAAACCCATTTTTCACACCAATAAAATTATTAAATGGATGAAAAACTACAATAAACAAATATATAAGATGTAAAAAATAATAAAATGATGAAACATAATTGATAAAGGCATGTGCAAGGGATATCCTACCTCAAATCCTTGGCATAATTGAAACGCACACACAATATCACCATCTAAGGGTTTATAAACCCCAAACCTATAAAGAACGTCCCCAAACAAACAAAAACCCCATCGGAAAATCATAAGATAACTGAACCCCATATATATTATTACTAGTAGATATTATAAAACCATTAAATAATGAATGGAAGAGGAAGACGAAGGAGAAAAGAGAAGGAATATCACCTTTACAGCTAGAAAACTCTTCGTCTTCCATTAGATATGTAACCATAGTGAAACGGTAAAGGCTTGAAACTTCTTAGAGAGTCTTATACTATCTGGAATAACTAGTTAAAGAAGATTTGTGTGAAAATAGTACTAATTACATTACTTATGGTTGGAACAATTTACTTTCTCAATTATGGAAGTTTTGAGGAAACCAGAGAACGTTTGACCAAATAAAAGATTACATTAAGCTAAAAATAGGTAAACTCGCTAATGGGGGTGGGTATAGGTACATATGATTCTATTTGGAGGTAGAATCACAGAAAAATATTAAACATTGAAAGAGATATCAAATAAGAAAAATAGTTTATAAAAAACTGAAAATGGGCCCAGGTGTTGGCCCATTACAAAAACAAGTAACCCAAATTAACCATGATTGTGAAATATTAAGGGGTAAAATAGTAAATGGTGGTTTGAATATATCATTGGAGTAAATGTATGAAGTTTAATGGGTTCAAAATTTTAAAAAACAATAGATTTATAAAAGAAACAAATTTGTTTTTTAAAACATGAAATGAGCTCTCGATTGGCCCAAATCATAATGTAACTACCCTTTATCGAAAAACTCCATAAACAAGAAATGGGGTACCCAAATTAGGGTGATTAGACATATATGGAATTTAAAAACTAAAAAATAATCTCACCCAACACCCATGAAAGGTATTAGTGTTTTCAATGAACTCGATCTAAACCATGACATGAAAAGGAAAACAATTGGGTGTGACGAGGACCACCCACAACATAATAAAAACCATATGTATCTCTTCCGTAATATCATAAAATATCCACCATATCATTACATCATAAACCATGTAAATTTAACAAGTTTCATAAACACTTGATCATTTCATCATAATAAAACCTCTAAAAAATAAAAGGGTTTCATAAACATTAGATCATCATAATCATAAACCATCAAGATTAATAATAAAGATAGTATCATTGGGGTATAACCTTGGTAAAACATAATTAACATCAAGGGACATACCATATATAATAATTTTCTTTAAAATATCACCAGAATATTTTTTGAGAAAAATAAACATTTAATATTGAAAATACTTATTTAAAAATTAAAAATATAAAAAATATTATGGAAAAAGTTTATTTGAAAATAACCATGGAAACTAATAAATTAATATTAAAATTAAATTGTGGTCTTTATAGAGGGAAAATATTTTCATGTAGTATATAGAAATAAAATATCCATTTCACACATTTATAAAAAAGTCAAATAATGGATTTTTTGTAAAAACATTATTTAAAAAAATACTTTTAAAACCTTTATAAAAAATGGTAAAGATATTAAAAATTAAAATTTTAAAATATTTCTATTATATGTAATAACATTTAAAATATATTTTTTATGATTATGCACTTTTTATAAAAAGTTCACCCAACAAAGAAAAGGTAATGTTGGTTTTTCGTTAAAAACATTTCCACCATCATTTTAATAACCAATGAAGGGAATTTTTTAATAATATATAGAAACTACCAAAATAACCATAATATAATAAAATAGTTTAGTCTTGATTTATATGTGTTTTAACCTACTACGTCATAAAAATAGATTTATTATACAAATAGTATATAATTGTACTCATATATATCATAACATATATGATTCACTTATAAAATCTTATTACCCGTTTATTAATAATTTTCCATTAAAATAACTGTTCTGAGTGGTAACTACTTCATTCTTTATTCATGTTTCTGTTCTATAGTTTCGGTCCCTGTAATTTGATCATGATTAATTCATCTCTATAATTTTAATAATGAAATTATTTTCATATATAATTATTGTATAATATTCGTATAACTAGTCTTAAAAATTGTTTTTGGAAAATGATTTACATTACTTCTTGGAGACGATAGTTTATATATATGCTTGATTGATGATTTTCCTTTTTGATTGATGGATAAAAAGAAAAGTTAAGAACAAATAACCCTTAAAAATTATAATAATATAATAATATCATATATATTCATTAAATATTTCATTATAATTCTCATTTCTAATTGGGGATTGAAAATGAAATGCATTTCTTCATGGATGTGGTAGTCCACAGGTACAAAAAAGTGATGTTTTCCCCCATGAAGTATAAAGGAGATAAATAACAGTTTTTATATCATTATAACGACAATTTTAAATATTTAAGATACTAAAATAAATATTTTATAAGGTATACTATATATTTATAGGTGGTAGAAGAAAAAATAAAATGGAAAGTACATGGTTTAGAGTTATATATCTTTGTTGAGAAACCACTTTTCAGCGTACTCATTAATCATTGAAAGGATTGTATTTTGAAAAGGCCATAAGATATAATATGGGTGAAAGGAATATATAAAATTATTATAGTATATATTAGATGATATAGAGTTCCCATTAAATTTTTTATAAGAGAGGTTATGTGGTATCCTTTTATAAGGATCTTAAAGGACACACTTGTAATTAATTAAATGATTAAATAATATATATATATCGTAGTCTTGTATCGTTGAACAAATGAATGATAAATTTGATTATAAAATGATATAAGATATAAATAAACTCATAAAACTACATTTAGACAATTTTTATAAATATTTTAATCCTTATCTCCTAGTTAAACCATTTTAAACCAAATTTAACATTAATTATGATATCTTTACATTCACCGTGATTGCAAAATTATATGAAAAAATGAAATTATATTTATAAAAAAATAATTCCTTCTGATTCCAAATTTGTAATAATTTTTTTCATATAAATCTTTTATTCAGTGTAAATTACATTTTATATAACAACATAGGATGTTGCAAAATAGTTTTTATGAAAAAAACCCTATTTATGAGTAGAAATCATTTCAACTTTAAATAATGCAATAAGTTGGTTTAAATTATTATTTTCTAAATAATAAAAAAATAAAGTTAATTATATTTTTTAGAAAAGTTAAATTAAAATAAAAACTTCCAACCATTCCATTAAATGTAATAACATAAAAATAGTTTTCAATTTTAATAAATTATATCATATCATCACAAAAGTCAAACTTAGGTTCCCAATTTTAAAATAATATTCAAAAATATATTATTTAACTCCATACAAAAATATTATGTCAAAAGTATCATAAAATTTGATACTTTAAATTATTAGAGATAATTTAAATCTTTGACCCATAGTTATTACCCAATTTTACCTCTTTCACTAATGTGAAAAATCATTAGAATGGTTACAACTCAAAATAACCAAAAACTCAGGTGAAATTATTGAATTATATTAATTATTAGTATACCTATTGTTAAATATCTTTTATAATATTCAATTTATATATGATAAATGAATTAATTTAAATAAAACTGTATAAAATGCAACAAAAATCACTTTTTAGGGAAAACGCATTTTTGCCCCAAAAAAATAACTCATTAAAAAATCAAGTACAATGTAGATTAAATTTGTAATTAATTATATTATTTATATATAAAGGATAAATATGAAAATTTAGGATCAAATTCTAATTATTATGATACATTTTTAATTAAATGAAATGAGAGATTTAAAAAAGAAATATTTTTCTCTATTTGTCGAAAAATAAAACATTTCAAAAAATTCCTAAAATTTCACCCTATTGAAATTTTGATATGATGATATAAAAAAATATATTTTTTTTATAAAATAAATTTTTTTAAATTTTAATAAATTAATTATAATATTCTCTATTATGGTGAAATAAAAACAATTTTTGAAGACATTATATTTTTTAATCATAAAATTACTTTACTAAAAAATTGAGTACTTATATATTAGTCCTTAATCAATTCATTTCAATTATATAAAAAATTTACACATATATTTCATATCTATATTATTTCTCTTCATATCACCAATTTTAATGGATATAAAATAATGGTCACATTTAAATAATAATATTTACATTGTGGTTAGTTTAAACTCATTATTGTGTGTAAAACAATCTATCAATGAAATCATATTTATATAAAGATAAATATATCATAAAATTATAGGGTGTTTCATTGTTGGATATATAATTTTTTGGGATGGATAGGACATGGAGGTGAGTTATGGTATATAGTTATAGAGAAATAAATTTTATAGATCTTTCTTTTTCAAGGGGAGTTTCACCGTGCCTTGGTTGTGAGGGAAAAGTCTTTCTTAAGTTGGTATTTTTCATCCTAATAAATGTATTTATAGTGTGGAGGTATGGTTGATGGTCTTGATGATTATATTACTTTTATGGTGTCTATATAGTAGTGAATTTATTTCACTTTAGTCACACCCTGGGTAGATAGGATCTATTTGGTATCTTGTCCATGGATTCTAGAAGTGGTTGAACTAAGGGCTGACTATAGAATTGCTCTTGGTATAACATAATAATTTTTATACAGATCATATTCACTATAGTATTTTAAATGGTGTTTTATATTATTATTTTAAAAACATAGTTGGTATAAATTTGAAACCCACCTTCTATAGCCATTATTTATTAGACTTTTCTCTCAACTATTGGGTAACCTACGTGTATCCTTTAAAGGCCTTTTCACACCATTTTTCGTGTCTTTTTTCTTAGATATAAAGATATGGGTTCTTGGAAATCTATGGTGATTTCCCTTTTATTCCTTCATATTTTCCTTCTCTTTATAATCCAAAAGATTTTTATATTTGTGGGGATAACTAGGTTGGGTGATGGAATAGAAAGAGTTTGATTGGGGATGTAACATTATATTTTTTCAAGGACATAATTATTCAATCTACATATTATGATCATCTTCTTCATACATAGACATGTGCAAAAAAATAAAAACTTATTAAGGAAGGGGATCTATATTCTGTCCTTATTTATGTGAATCTATGAAACTTCCATGTTTTCCCCTTTTACTTGATGGTATGATTGAATTAAATAAGATATTGAAATAGAAATAAATAATTTTCATAGGAAATGTATAACATTTCATTTATTTAGTGATTTCCATATTATTTACCCCTTTTACCCTTTAAAATTGAAGTTTTTATATATTTTTTTATTGTGGTATTAGTTAATCAGTTACAATTTCTTTTATTTTTTTCTTCAAATAACCTATCAAAACATGTTAAGAACATATATATTAATATTAACCATTTTTTGTCTACATCTTTAATTTTTATGGATTTACCCATTTAAGATATGACAATATATTATAAAATATATCTTTAATTTATTGTTATATTTTTAAGTGGGAGATATAATATGACACCTAGATATTTTATGGTCCGAATTTTATTAAATAAATTCAATTTTTTGATAGTTTGTGAAGCACAAATGAACCGTGATATACATTTATATACTAACATTGTCATTGGGATAGTAATGTAACCATTGGGAATATAAATGTATCCATTAGAATAATAATCTCACCTATTATAGTATAAATAAAATTTAGGTATATCATAAATAAAAAATATGATATATTTATATCATGGAATTGTAAATAAATGTATTAAAAATTAAAAATTATGTGTTTTTATTTTTGGGAAATGTAAATGTTTGTTTAAAATTTTATAATTAGTATAATAATTTAAAAGAATGTTTTTTATAAAATAGATTACAAAATTAATACTTTGTTCTATTATGACTATAATATAATATTATAAAACCTTAATTTATTTTTTAAACTGTATACAATCAGTTATAACATTAAAAATAGTATTTTTCAAATTAATGTTGATTTTATATAAAAATAAAATTATAATATTTTGAAAATTATTTTCATAAAATGGAGTAAAATTTTCAAATAATCATTTCTAAATTATCCAAGGTTTCTTTTTTGGTAATTTAATGAAATTATTCTTTTTTTGATCAATAGTAAAAATACAATTTTTATGTAACCGATATAACTAATATTACATCATTCATGATTTATTAGTAATATACTGATTTATATAACATAAATATAAGATATTATATGTTCAATTTTAAAATTATTCATTTCAATACAATAAACCCATTTTCTAAACCTAAAAAGTATTTTCAAAAACCTAATGTCAAAAATTATTCTTTAGAATAACAATTTTTATTTTTTTCAATTTTCTTTTTATGAAAGTATTTAATTGGAATTATAAATGTGTTTTGAAGTCATAAACCGATTATATTATTTTAATATATGATTAATATTTTAAAAAATTCACTATTACAATTCTCACCTTTGATTGAATATTTTATTTAATATTTAATTATAAAAATACTCTTCTCCTCATGTATAAATAAATCACCTCCATTCCCTTGGAAAACCACTCGTCCAACCCATTAAAATATCCAAATTATGACCAACTATTCTCTATATTGATTTATTGGAGTAATCCAAATCCAATCACCAAGGATTTATAGTGTCTTCCAAGAGAAGCCACACTGAGGAAAGCGTATGTCTCCATTAACTCTTCCCTCTTTTCTTCTTCTCCTTCTCTTTTTACCAATTATATTCAAAACCATATAATTTAAAATTATTTTTTCAATAATTTAACATGATAATAATTATTTTTACCTACTTCATGTATCGTATAGATGACAGATATAACTTTCGTACCCCTTTTTCTTTCCCTTTTGATAACGTCCCGTTAAAGGTCACGTAACCACCTACAGATACATTACTAAGAATAATATATAAATATTTAAATAAAATTATTCTATTCCTCTAGAATTAAATATAATTATTTATTATTTAGATTAATGAAAATAGCGAAATCTTGGAAAATTGGATATTTTTAAGGAAAACAGAATATCAAAATGCATCAATTTCATCAATGAAAATTAGGAAATTTAATAATTTTATTATAATTAAAAAATAGTTTTATATATTTATATAATTAACATCTATATAATTTTCTTTTACAAATATTATTATATTATTCAAGAGGCTGAAACGTGATAAAATTGTCTAGGAATTAAGGTAAGGGTCTTCATATAAATTTCATTTTCATTGATATTTAACTAGTATTATGAAACTAATCATTATTATAAAGTTCATATACTAACTATTTAAGATAATTTTTCCTTTGAATATATATTTCTCTTAAATATCCATATTGCTTGTATCATGGATATGATTATTTTCTAAGTCGTATACCATTTTTACATATGGTTTTTACATTGAATGTTATTTTAACTAGGGAAATATTTATTATTATATTTCCTCCAATCAATATGGATATTTTGATAAATATTATTTATCATTAATTAAATATATGTAAAATTAATTATTTGAAATTTTGGTGATGTTTTTGTCCCATTATATCCCCTCCATACATTGGCTAGTCTCATGAGACAAATAAAAGTTGGTGACAAACCATTTGCATTTGTTTCTAGGTAGAATTAGATGATTTTCTACCCGTGGATTTACATTGTCTTAACAGTATAATGGTTCATGTCCCATATATATTACATCCATTAATTAATAATTTTTTCATTAATAATTCATTCATTATCATCCATGATATGTTTTCAATAAAAAAAATTTATGGATGCATTTCTATTCGTTATTTATTAATGGAAATTTTTTCAGTTGTTTACCTTTTGATAATGATTATTCTTTGTTAACTTTTATTCAATTATTATTTATTCCAATAAACCATACTAAGCATTTGATATCACCCATTTATTTTTTCCCTTCCCAATGATATGAAGATTAAATATTTGAAGAAGTGTTAATAAAACAATTTATATTCCTTTTTTTATTTTCTTAATATAATTACCCATTTAATAAGAGGACCATGTATGTATTTTGTTCTTAAGTATTACTAAATTTATCGATCCTTGGTGATTGGATCTCTTGTATCTATAATATTATAGTAAAATGACCATCGACTCTGGGATACTATGGTTAGATTTGTTAGAGTTGGTATTTCAGCATGTTTTGTAGAAACCATGAAAACTAGATTAAAAAAATATTAGAATTGGGGACATGACCCTAAGATAGTCATTGAGGATAAATATAGATTAGCATCCCAAATAAATCATGTTTATAAGATTAGATACATCAATTATTTTAATTTTTTTGCTAAGTATTTAACTAGTTTTTTGATTATATGTTATGTTTCATAAAAATATGATATAATATAGTGTATTTCATCATTCAGAAAGGGAACCTCATAGAAGGAATGGGAACTATACCAATTAATATGATCCAAAGAGTAAGAAGGATAATATATAGTATGGTCTTATTCCAATCTTTTGAAGTGATAAAGTCTTCAAAACATTTTCATCATATGAGTACATAGTATCATCTGCTAACGAGACAAATAATAAATTATATTATTATTATGGTTTTGGATGGAAGAATGAGAACACAACTACATCTAGGAAAATGTTGGATAACTGAATAAGGAGAAAGAAATATTTTACCACATGTGATAACTATAGAAAGAAAAATCATGTTACTTGATTAAAAGGAATGAGATTTTATTTTATATGTGTACAAAAGGGTCATAAATCTAATAAATGTAAGTGGAGGAAACAAATCAATAATTTTTAATGATTTAATTGTAATGAGACGGAGCATTATTCAACTCAATTTCCCACGAATCAAGTAAATCTTCAATATTAGAGGCTAAAGGGATATTTTTAAGCTTATATGATCATAAGAGCTAAATTAGAAGTACCCAAGGATGTGGTGGTAAGTATAATAATCCAATATTAAAATATATCCAATTATTTATATTATTCTATATCCTAACACTCTTTTATATCTACCCTGTATTCCTAGAAAATTGGATACTTCTATTTTGTTTTAATAATGGATTTTTCAGTGAAAACCCTCTAAGGGAAGTGTCATTGAAAAAAATATTGTTTTAGGTAGTTTCCATTATTGAATATAAAAATTATTTATTTGATTACATTATCCTCATACCTATGATAATCTTTTATATAATCCTTGGAATAGACTTTATTTCAAAATATGACAAAAAAATTTATCGCAAGAAAAAAGAAATTACAATTTATGAGGAATATATATAATTCCATGTAATTAGTGTAAAAAATTCAACATTTAATTATTATCTAGATCCACCCTTTGTATCTCTACTAAATTAAATTATTGGGGAGGAAGAGAAAATAGTATCTTGGGTTGAGGAATGTAATCATCAAATAGATTATGTTCTAATTTTGTAGGAACACATTTATGTATTTCATGAGAAATTATATGGACACCCCCTAGAGCGTGAATTTGAGATTTCATTACTATAATCTATAATGAAAGACCAATTCCAATTACTCATTATATAATGGACATTTTGGAAATAGAGGGGCTAAAGATACAACCATAGGCGTGGAGTAATAAGGGATTTATTCGCCCTGGTGCTTCTCCATGGGGAGCCCATGTTATCTTTGTTAAGATGAAATATGGAACCTTGAAGCTGGGTATTGACTATAGATAAATAAATGATATTTAAATATAGAAAAGTATCATTTTTCTTTCATTGAAGATTTATTTGATCTGATTCATATAGAACAATATTTTTTTAAGATTGAACTTCATTCTAGGTATCATCAATACTGGGTATATTAGAATGATATTTCAAAGACATATTTTTAGATGATTTATGGACATTATAAATTTATAGTAATACCTTTTTCAATGACTAATGATCCCTCTATTTTCATGGATCTTAGTAATAGATTATTCAAGGAATATATTTATAATATTTTTTGTAGTATTCATTGATGATATTCTATTGTATTCTAAAATTTATGAATACATGAGAATCACTTGTGGATAATTCTTGGGAATATCAGAAGGAAAGAGATATATGGTAAATTTAGGAAGTGATAATTTTGGTTTTAGGAAATTTATTTTCATATTTATAATGTATATATATATAGAATCATATTTTATCCTACAAAGACAAAGGAAATCCAAGAATTTCCTACACCAACGATCATAACTGAGGTATGTAGATAAATTGGTTTATCCGGTTACTATCGGGGTTTCATTAATAATTTTTCTGATTGGATAAACAATTAACCAAGCTCACAAAAAAGGGTACAGGTTCATATGGATAAAATAATTTGTAGAATATTTTGAAAAATTAATGATATAATTATTCAATGCTCAAATTTTTACTCTAACATCACTAAATGATGTGTTTATGATATACAGTGATGGATCAAAGAAATAACTGGGTTTTTTTTTCTTATGAAAAATGATATTGTAATTTTATATGCATCAATCCAGTTGAAGACACATGAAAAACCTTATCAAACACATGGACATGAGTTAGTATCCGTACTATTTTCCATGAATATATGGAGACACTATATATAGGGTAAAAGATGTTAGACATATACAGATTATAAGAGTTTGAACTAAGTCATTATATATAATGAACTCAACATGAGGAAAATATGATGTCTTGAGTTACTCAAGTATTATGATTTCCCAATACACTACCACCTATGTAATGAAAATAAGGTAGCAGATACATTAAGTATGATAGATCATGGATTTATGACCTAAATGAAGATTGAGAAAGATCTTATATTAATTTATTTATTTATTATGGATATGGGAATTATTAAGAAAGATGGAATATCTCTACGTTTACAAATTATTTTCAAACCATGTTTATTGGAATATATAAAAATATATCAATCTGATGAGAATAAGTTTCAAAAGAAAATGAAAGTTATTGAGGATGGAATATTGGAGCCCTTTCAATATAAGGATGGAATTCTGAAAATTGGAAGTAGGTTATGGGTTCCATTAATTCCTAATCTAAAAACAAAACTATTAGATGATTATCATAGCTTAAAATTCTTATATAAACCCTAATATTACCAAAATTTATAGATATGTGAAGTAATATTTTTTATTTGATAACATATAGTGGAAAATTTTCACAATTTGTAATGATGTCTAGTTTTTTAACAAGTGAAGGTTGAGGTAGAACATTCAATTGGAGTCATGAAACCACTAGTTATTCCTATGTGTATATGAGGTGAAATTACTATGGACTTCATCACTGGATTAGAAAATACTCCAAGAAATAATAATACAATATGGGTTATTGTTTTGCACTTTACACAGTTAGCACATTTTCTTATTATAATAGAATATTTTTCTCTTGGGAGCCAATAAAGACTCTATATTAATAATTTTTTTAACGTTATAGTTTCAACTCTATCGATTGTGTCAGATCGAGATCCCCACTTCATGTGAAAATTAGTAATGTGTCTTCAAAAGGCTTTTGATATTGATCTTAATTTGAGTACTGTTTATCACCCATAAGCAGGAAGACCGTCTGAAACGACTATTCAAAACATAGAATACATGTTGATATCATTCTCACTTTAATTTCATGGTATGTGGGATTATTATTTCCATTTGGTATAATTTTCCTATAATAATAGTTTCCATTATTGTATTAAAATGGCATTATATAAATCGTTACATAGAAATAGATTTTGTACTCTAGATTATTGTAATGAAGTTTCTTAGAGGAAGCTTATATTCTCAATACGTATTGATGAAACAATGATAATAGTAAAAAATATTCTGGATCATATCAATGAAATCCAAATTAGTAAAAAGAGTAATGCTGAAAACCAGGGAGATGATTTTGAATTTTATGTAGGAAATCATGTCTTTCTGAAAGTATCTCCACGGACTGGTGTCATGATGTTCGGTAAGAAAGGGAAACTGATCCCCATGTATATCATCACATTTGAAATTATAGAAATAATGGGACTCTTATCTTACTGATTAGGAATTCCACTAATTCTATCCAAGTTTCAAGATGTGTTCCAAAAATCATTATTAAAGAAGTATATTCCTGACCAAATGCATGTATGCACCTATAAATCTATACAACTAGATCTTGATTTGTCTGACTGAAAATATTGTATCGATATTCTTCATATAAGAGTGAATGTATTGAGAAATTGGAAATTTGACTCGTAAATATTCATTGGAGAAACAATAAAATGGAAGAAGCATCATGGGAACCTAAGGATATTTTGATGTAGAACTATCCTTATCTATTTTGAAGGAAATATTCATGAAAAATTTTGAGGAAGAAATTTTTAAAGGTGGGAGGAACATAAAATTCCATGATTTTATCATATGAATATTTTTAAATAAATTCAATATATTCTATAGTTTAGGATTCATAAAAGAACCATGATGTAACATTTAATACCAACAAAATCGTTTGAAAAGTAATGTAATCATTAGGAATACAAATATGTCCATTAAAATATTAACCATACCAATGAAAATATAAATACAATTTAAGAATCTCAGAAATGAAAATGTTATATATTTATATAATTAAATAAGTAAATAAATTTATTAAAAATGCTAAATTGATTGTTTTTATTTTTGTGAAACATAAATGATTATTTCCAATTTTATTATTAAAATAATAATTTAAAATAATGTTTACATTCAAAAAATATATTATGAAATTAATATTTTATTATCTTATGATTATAAAATAATTTTATAAGACCTTAATTAATTATTCAAAGTGTCATAAAATCGGTTATGGCACTAAAATAATTTTTTTTAAATAAATGATTACTTTAAATAAAAATTGTTTTTCTCATATTTATTAATTTATTTTCGTAAAATGAAATTCATTTTTGAGATCATAATATCTAAATTTTCCAATTGTTATTTTCTGGTAATTTTCTAAGATACTTCAATTTTTTTATGAATAGTAAAAATATAGTTTTCATGTGACTTGTGTAAATTAAATTACATCATTAATGATGTATTAGTGAAATAGTAATTTATAGAACATCACGTTCTTCTATTATATATATAATTTGACAAATTATCCATTAAAATACAATAAACTCAATTTCAAAAGATAAAATTATTTCCCAAAACCAAATGTCAAAAGTTATTCTTTAAAATAACAATTTTTGTTTTTATTCGCCTTCCTTTTTAATAAAGTAATAAATTTGAATTATAAAGAAATATTAAATTCTTAAAACCATTATATTAAATTAATATATTATTTATATTGTCAAATATTCACTATTACAAGTCTCTCCTATGATATAATATTTTATTAAATATTTTATTTTAAAAATATCCATCTCCGTAATTATAAATAACCCATCTCCCTTCCCTTGGAAATACACTCATACCAAACATTCCAAAGACAAAGCCATAAAAATATAATCTCTATTATTAATATTATAATCCATAGGAATATCTTGGAGCAATCCATCTCTAATCACTATAGAGTTTCAGTGTCGTACACGAGAGGCAGCATCGAGGAAAGAGTAAGTCTCCATTAACTCATCCCTATTTTCTCCTTCTCCTTCTTTTTCTCCCAATAAATTTGAAAATCATATACTATAAAATTATTTATTCAGTAATTTAACATGATATTAGAGATTTTAACCTATTAAAAGTATCATATATATATATAATATATATTTTTTACTCCATTTTCTTTCTCTTTCGATAATGTCGCGTTAAATGTTGGTTAACCACCTAAAAATTCATTGCTAAGACAGTTATTATAACCACATTAATGGATGAAAAGTATTTATTTTATATATTATATAAATATTTAATTACATGTATTATATTATTTTGGAAATAATTATACTAATGTATTATTTATATTTAACCGAATTGAAAAATTGAGGAAAAATGGGAAATGTTTTAGGAAATGTGATATCAAAACGATTCCATTTTGTCAAAAAAAAAATAAATAAATTTAATCCATTGATAATAATTGATAAATATTTGTATAAATTTCTATAATTCACTTTTGGTTCAGTGTTTTAATAAGCATAATTTTCTATCCAGGAGGCATAAACATGTTGAAATTAAGCGGGAATTAAGGTAAGGGGCTTCGTCTCGATTTCCATTTCATTGGGACTTACCAAGTATTATGAACCCAATAATTATTTTGTGGTGTATCTAATACCTATTTCAGATCATTTATCATTTGAACATATATTTCTCTTAAATATATATATTTATTTTATCATATATTTGATTATTATAAAAGTTGTATAACATGTTTACGTACAATTTTTAATTTGAATGTTGTTTTGACTAGGGAAATATTCATGAAAATATATCCTCTACTCAATAAGGATATATTTATAATTAATATTACTCAAGAATTAAATCCATCTATTAAGAATTATTTTTATTTTCATTGATGGGTGGGGACCACTATAGCCCCTCGTTGTATCAATCAGTCTTATGAGAGAAAAATGTTGGTGATATAGCCTTCTTATTTATTTCCAAGAAGAATCAAAAGGGTTAAGGGTTTATATACCAGATACATGGAATCCAGTAATTAGTCATTTTCTCAATTTATAATTTATTCTTTTTTATCTTGGATATTTTCACTATAAAAAAATATATGGATGTATTTTCATTATCAGTTTATTGATGGAGTTTTTTTAGTTATTTACCTTTTCATAATGATTATGCCTTATTGAATTTTCTTCAGTTATTATTGTTTCATGTAAACCATACTGAGTTTTTTTGTCTCACCCTTTTATTTTTCTCCTCCCCAATTTATGAAGATGAAATATTTGAAAATGTTTCATGAAAGAAGTTTTTTTTCCTTTCTGGTGTTTTATATAAAATTACCAATTTATTAACAGAACCATGTATGAATCTAGTTATTAAAGATTACTAAATTGATCGATCATTGGTGGTGTGATCTCTTATATTTATTCCATTTTAATAAAATGATCACTGACATTGTGCTACTGGGTTTAGGGTAGTTACATAGAATTAGGTGTTGTGTTTTATATGTGATTGATTTTTTTCATTGTGATTGAGTGGATATAATGGGTTTTGTATGGTAATGGTGGTGACCAAAAAAAATGTGGAATTTTTTTGGGTGTCAAAGATGTAGTATAAGTTTCATGACATCTTATGTGTTTTTGTTATAGGGTTTGGTTGATGGTAATCTCTATGTGATGTTTGATTAGCTATAATTGCTTATTTTGTGATGTGGCATTGTTTTTTAAGATCGATTTTCATACAATGGAATGTGTTATAGTTTTCAAATAATTATGTGATAAGATTAGTAATGTTGAAATGGTAATGACCATGTATGAAATTAAACAAGGGTTGTCCTAAGGTGTACTTTATCATTACTTTTAGACTTAAACATTTACTAAATGAGTTTTTTATTGAAACCAAAATATAGAGATTTGTTGTAACTATAAATAATTAAGTGAACAAGTGGGATATAAATGTTGTTATTTCTTGTGTAGAGAGTTTATTGAAGTGATATAAATGGATGGTGGTGTTTTTCATGAAATGATGAGGTAGTATTATAAGATTTTCTAGACCAATTTATGTGAAACCTAGTGTCGTTTTTTGAGATTTTATACAAACCCATCCAATGTCAAGTAATTTTATTGATGCCTAAATGATTTAGGATATGGATGTTTTCTACCAACATCTAGGCTAGAGTGATTTGATGACCAATTTCTGCCTCTTCCCCACTATCCCTTTAATAGTAGTATTGGTTAGTCGGTGATAGTACATGATAGAGGTGTTACATAGTGGGTTCATGCATGGTTGGCAGTGGGCATGAGGTCGATGTCCTTCAGGTTCGTAATAACCTACAACACATGATATGTTGTATGTGATTTACTGATGATATAGACACCCGTGATATTGTGGGATTATTTCATGATCCTAATGTTATATGCCCAGGATGTGGGGGTATTGAATGAAGATGATGGAGTTTCGTTCTCATGTTGTGTTTAGTTTGATTAATGAAATTGGTGGTTAGAGCTTGTGTAAGGGAATGAATCACAATATGTATGACATTGGGGAAAGATATTTTAAACCTAATAGGAAATTAGTTATGATTTCATGACCACCTCCACCCAAAGGTACCCCTCTTATGCAATTACTAATGAAATATTTATAAGGATACTCGATGATAGCCTCCAATAGGCTACATTATGGTGAATTGCTTTGAGATTATATCATTAACAGAGGTTGGATGTATTACCCTATGGGAATATGAGCAATTAGGATTTATATAAGACCACTAAAAACACCCACTAATAAAAAAAATTAATGAGATATCCCAATATATTATAGTAATTTAATACAAAAATTAATCAACTAAAAAATGAAATTATTTGTACCAATAAAAATATTTGGCAGTGACCCTAAAGCTTAAAAATATCATAAACAATTCAAAATTCTAGAAAACTCATTCTTTATCACCAAACAACTCTTACATACCAAAAAACTATTTATATAGATTTAGGGTGAGCATAAAAAGTATACATATTAGGATCATACTTGGAGCCCTCCTATATGTAATAGATTAAGATTAATAAATCTCATTGATATAGAAATTGATAATGACTCTTCTCCTAATCAGGTATACCAAATTCATTGCCTAACCATGGATCTATCAATAAGTATAAAATATATGTAATAAAATAATCTCTAGTAAAATATAATATTTAAAGTACTCTACAACCACTTCCCCATTGTCTTTACACTCTCTTTCAAATGCCACATGTCCTAATCCATATTTCTCCAAATAATCTACTTGTGTAAAAGGTAACTATATAATAAACTGCACCTCATACATCATATGATATCATCATTTCCACCATCTCTATATTGTAACCATGTAGTTTCCTAGGATCCACCACATAATGTATTTCATTTATTATGACATCACCTATTACTACCCGTATACAACATTCCTATAACAATACATATTGTATTATATCTAGAGATATATGTGTGTAAAGTAATAATAATCCATTATATCCCTCCATACACATACATGGGAAAGGTAACCACAGTGCATTCCAGTAAATATTAATAATATTGGAGAATAGTTTGGGGGATATGGGAAGTCAATCATCCTTCCTTACGAACCTAGATGTTGTGGAAAACACCCTATATAGTCCACTAGAGTTGGTTTATCTACTGACATGGATGTGGTATCATATGAAATAAAAAACAAACACAATATAAATAGCTCAAAACCACACTATGGGAAATTTAATACCCTTAACTACAACTATATCTATTTTATCTAAGACACCCAATTGCTACCGATATGAAATTGTTAACATATAGGGCCAAAATATTTCAAAGAAACTATTAATTATTTCTTTAGGTAAACATTTCATTTTAGATAATAATATCTCAATTATATGCCTTCCAGGAATAATCCAACCTCTTTTATGATTCCTTAGTAATTTTCATCATTTTATAATTTTGTTGACCCTCCAACCCCAAGGGATAATGTTTTAATGCCACCATTCAATAATTCCAAATAATCTAAGAATCATCCTAATCTTCCATAAAATAGAAAAATACTAAGAAAACCCATTTATATGAAAAATCAAGGGAAGAATAAAAGAAACAAGAAACCAAACCATCATGTATTTAAAGAAGAATCGTTAACAAGAAAGAATACCAAATTCCAGTAAAACAAAAAATGGTAAATCCAAACATTATACTTCTCCACCAATCTTGTTACTATCCCCAATACCAAAATGTATATCCACATCTATCTCTCCATTATAGGTAAAATAAATTTCCACTACTCAGAAATCCCCTCCATTTCTCACAAAACAATCATTAATCCCTGGCTCACATCACATACCATTGAAAGTCTCCTCATCTATATTAATTATGCAAGGTATCTAAAAACAATATTCAATATGGAATATAGGACCTAGAACCAAGTCATGTATCCTTTATAAGAAAACAAGCATGCTAAGTCCCAAACCATTATATTTATTAAACAAACAATTTTCTTATATTAAATTAAAAAAATTATTTAATACATGTTACAACCCCGAGTAATCTAATTCATCAGCTGTCAATGATAATAATTTATTTAAACATTATTCAAGATTAACTTTGATTTGAATAAATTATTCGAAATAAAACATACAATTAAACATGCATATTTATTATATTACTAACAATATTGAAAACATTTATGTTATTTAATCAATTCAAAACATAATGAACATGATAAACCAAAGAATAAACAATAGATTGAACAGTTATTAGAATATTAATAGGTAAATTTTTATCATTATGTAAACAATTGTTATCGCTACCACCAAAAAAAATTTAATTCTTTTTTCTAGTTAAATCGTTATTAATGGTTACTACATAGTTACCAAAAGAGATAATGAATGATGACATTAGTGTTTCATTTTAAATGAGAAAAAGAATCATATATATTACTTTAAGTATTTCAACATTCTTTGAGAATGAAATAAAAAGAGAATATATCTAATCACTTCTCATATAAGGAACCAATGGTCTCTATGGATTCTACACTATGAACATGCCTCCAAATAGCATATAAACTCTGTTAGAAATAAGAAAATTAACCATTATAAATTGAAAGGAATGAAAATAAGAAATAAGGCCAAATAGAGAACAAACTACAAGAAATGATGGAATCATCTCGTTAGGTCACCAAATATCAAGAACGTGAATCTAAAGATCAATTCCAAATGAAAGATATTTAAAAACCCATGAAATAACTCCACTATACCTCTGGAGTTAAGGAGTATTTATAGTGTTTTTTGTAAATTAGAGGGTTGAACAATATTTATAAGCATCCAACCAAATGTGTATTTATAACATGAATGTTTCATTCTCATCATTAATAATCCATGTTTAATACCCACGGAAAAATTCATCACCTGGATCCTATAATCCTTGATTAACTCATTTCATGAAACTCATGTTATCATCATGAGTTTTGAAGGAAATTTTCACCAAACCTAACCCCTTTTCTATTTTCATTGTGATTTAATGGTTCATGTCAGCAATTTCACCGAGTGACTCATACTTATCCAATCTGATGATCACAATTTAGGACACGAAATGCTCACTCAAGTAGTGAACTAGAATTCGTAACATGAATTCATCATATTTCTATAGATCAACTCCCACAAACCCCAAAACATTCCCAAGGATTCCAATAATCTCTCATGCTTCATGAATACTCAGAGGAATTATCTTGAAAGATCATATACCTGACATCAAATACCTATCAAACAATTATTCACCTCAAAATTTTGAAACCATTTCCAGAGAGAAGGTGTGGAAAATGGTCTCTAAAATAATACCCCATGAGATACCTCCCAAGAATATTACCACCACATGAGGTCAAAAACCTCAATTTTAGAAATAAGGGTCAAAACTATGAAACACTCTCCTTGGGGAGATGCCTCTCAAATTGGAGAAAATACACCAAAAAGGGAACATAAATATAGAACCATATCTAGACAAGAAAAAAGGTTAGTGTCATAAAAATATAAATGAAAAATAATGGTCAATAATTGAACAACATAGGATATTCAGTGTGTAACTATGGTCCACGTTCTGAGGTGATACCCTATACAATACTATGTTTCCACATCATGTGAACTAATAGAATAACACGCCCTTAAGAAACCTTCTTCTAATGATCATGGATATCCATAGGCTACTCTTACATGGTTGCATTATCTTAAATATTGAACTATAACATATTTATGACATGAGAATCATCATAAAAATATTTCAAAAGCTCTGACACATGAAATGCATCATGGATCTGGCACATCATGAAGGGAAGTGTTATCTAATATGCAATATCTTTAATATACACAGACACCTCAAAAGTCCCAAAAAAACAAGGGATAAATCTTTTTCCCATAATCAAACATTAAATACCCATGTTTAGGAGTCCCTCCTAACAAAAATGATCTCTAATTTTGAATTCTATAATCCTCCTCCTATGGTTACTAAAAGAAATATTATGATCCTTCAAACCCTTCATCTACACACAAATCACCTAAACATCATTTTCCTTTATTTACAAAAGATTTACCCTACAAATTACAGAACCTCTAACCCTAGCACAACATAATTGATAATGACAAGGTTAGTCATACAATGATTCAAATGGATCAATATCAATAGTGAAGTGAAACAGTTTTCTAAGAAAACTTGACCAATGGAAGTTTCCCCACACATGGAAAACTGAAATCCAAGAAATAATAATGTAACATTTCTTCAAGAGGCTATATGGTTGGAACTCTTAAACAATCCATTTTTGGATGAAATGTAGTTTTGAGGCATAATTGGGATCCAAAAGTATGTTGACGAACTCTATACACTATATATGTGAAAAACCAATATTTATCAGATGTGATCAAACTTGGAACACCATGAAGCCTAAAAACCTCTTCCATATACATCATCGACAAAACATTTCACTAATATTTACTCCTTTATCCCAAATAAGGGAGCTAAATTTGTTTTATGACACTTGATTACCCATATAAAATTTTATCATCTCTGGTCGTAAGGTAAACTAGAGATGAATCCCATCAAAATATCATCCCACTAACACTAAAAATCTGTTAAATTCTAGATAAAATCACTTAGAATGTGGTGTTCAACCATAAAATTGGTACATGAACTTTTCAAATAATCACTTAAGCCTATAAAAAAAATTGAAGTCATAGAGCATGGTAAATCTTATTCGGGCATGAACGTACCACTAATGGGGAGATGTGGAACTCATGGAGTGCCACCATGTCCATCAATGATGGAGGAAAGTGCCTCTCAGGGAAGAACACCTGATATTAATCATACATAGTCCATACATCATGGAAATCACCATAGATGACCAAATCTTACTAGAATTCTACTTAAGAATACACCATCTTGGAATCCATCAGTTTTCCGACTAAATATGAAATCACTATCATTTGATTAAGGTATCATCTACCACCACCCACTCTAATATCAATATGCGTCATGAAAATCTCTTCTTTCACACTCCCGGAATATCCAAACTCACACACGACACCACTGTGTAACTTCCCAATTAGTTAATCAACTAAAACATTACCCTTTTCAAGAATATAGAAAAATATATAAGTCATAGTACTAAAATAATTATATCCACCGTCATTTTTATAAGTCTAGGTCATGCTAGATGAAGAAATACCTCAGAATATTATGATCAGTGAAACGACACAGCATTCAGTATTGAGATAGAGTCTCCGCAAAATCAGTGAAAAAATCACCACTACTTGCGCGAGATCATAGGTGGTATAGTTACATTTATGGGATCATAATATCCCAAACACATAAGATAAAAATTCATTCTTCTACATCAAGACACTCCCCATGTGATGACGTAATGCTTCAAAGAAGACCTTAAAATAAACCCCCTCTTCTAAAAATTAAATAAATAGGGAACTAACCAACTTGTATAGATAATATAAAGCAGTATGACACTAGTTTGTTCAAAATAACACATATTACATCCTAATAAAGGATTTCATGGTAGTTAAAATCTAAGATATGTCATCTATGAACCTCCTATAATATCACGCATGAATAAGGAAACTCGTCACTTCTACAACATTCCTAGTGGCTACCCAAGAAAAAGATGCCTCAATAGCCAATTGATCCATGGATACTCCACAATGGGACATACAATCCCCCATGAAATAAACTTCAAAATACCAGGTCTCATAATTTTATATCTTTCTGAATAGATGTTGATGATGAAGAACTACCAAATTACACTATAAATTATCTACATTTTATTCATTCGATATGGATTACACCAAGATTTCATCAATGAAAACCACTACAAACTGATCAAAAAACTAATAAAACACTTAATTAGTAATTAACATTGATATATGGTTTGTTACAATGAAAAAAATATAATGAACATATATATCCCATAACAACATTGAAAAGTGTCTTTGGTATATCCTCATCCTTTACCCACATTTGGTGATATCCCAACTGCATGTCGACTTATAAGAACCAACCATATCCTTTAATCTATTCGTGAAAACCATAAATAAATGAAAATGCAAATTAATTCTCCAATATGACTTAATTATAATCATTATAGTCAATACAAAAACATAAAACACCATCTTTATTCCTTTGAAGAAAATCAGAGTACCTGAATGTAACACACTCGCCATAATAAAATATTGCTGAAAATTAAAATTGGCCTATATTTGTTGCTACAAAAACTAATAACTCACCATCCAATATGTAAAAAATCAAGATCATATAAGATATTATCTATAAAATTATCTTAAACATGATCTACTACTAAGGGGTTAGTTCCACAACCTCTTTTTAAACGACATCTCAGTGCTCTTCCCTAACCCTGGAAAATATTATTGCTTAATCCTCTTATTAACTATAAATAATCTTGGTTATCAAGGATGATAATTACCTTGAAAAACTATAACCAATCCATAGGTATCAAACATCAGTGATGTTGGAAGAAACTCCATCAAAATCATAGAACATGATCCCCCTCCTAATTCAATCCATCATAGCTTGCACAAAGTACAATAAGTCAATTTTAAGGATGATATCGAGTGGTTGTATATAAAATCATTTGATGTCTCCCCATGAGCGGTGCTACATAAAACATGTCCTACTCATCTAGTATCTAGTTAGAAACATATCAAACAAGGTTTTGAAAACAAATCCAAACCTCATGTACATTGGAGCTTATTTATCAAATAGTTAGTAGCTCTGGATAATAAGCCACCATTTTAGTTGACGAAATGAACTCTAAGAAAAACTAATCTAAAAATTTATTCCATGAAAGAAACTCCTCATGATCCCCTAGTAATATGAACCACCAGGATCTTTCTCGCCCATACATCATCATTCCCACCAAGGAAACCGAGTTCTCCTTCCATGCATTGATCAAACTAATGTTTATCGACAACTTCTCCAACCAGATCTCAGTCATTGAATTCTAAATGGAACAATAATACTCATATATAATATGGAATTGAAACTCTTATAGAATAATATTATAAGTGACATAATCATTAAATTCAACTCTTTAGTGATCTTATTGAGCATAATGTAGAACATATTCAGCACAAACCTGACAAGGACATCTATGTAGAGTAATTACTACAAAAGAACAAATGGTTAGGGACTCTTAAACATGAAATATATAATATTAATGATTAATAAGTTGAGTATTAATTTAACAACATATTTTATTAGTCACAAACATAGTTGTAACAATAATGATGCATTATCCATTAATAGTTCTCTACCCCATAATGAATATCACTTCTCTTAATTGGCTCAGCAAACATAATGGTACTTATGTCAGATCAAAGGGGGGAATAAATACTCATGTACTAGACAGTATCCCTTATATAGATTATTTACTAGAATTAGATAAAAAAATTTCCATAATAACACAAAACACCCAGATAATTGTTTAATGAAAAAAATTGAAAACTATTATTGATAGTGTTTACACAACGTAACACTGATCCTAAATGAAGAAATACTTTTTATTATTTAAATATTATCATTATAACATGGCCATTAAATTAGAGGGTATGAATAGGATTTAATTATTTCTAAAATATATATAAATTTCCTAATATATATAAATTTATTTCAATGTTTATAGTAAATATTGACTCAATTATTAGTAAAGTCAATTTATTCTTAAAAAATTTCTTCTACATTTCTTTTCCAGGACAAATATTATAATTAATAAGTATAAATTTTATAAATTTTATTTTAAGTAAATCAATTCGTTTTTCAAATCAACATATCTAAATTATTTTATATAGAAATTTTCATATTCTTTAGAAAAGTTTTAATTTCCAATGAATAGTAAAAAATACTAATATTTATTTTAAACTATATTTTATTTTAATTTGTTTTCAAAGTCATATATTATTTTGGATCAGTTTAAAAATATAATTATTTCATTTTTATTAAATATATTCAATTAATATTTTATAGAATTAATTTCACACTTGAATTTGGTAAGAAAAAGTTTTTATACTTAAAAGGGAAATTTTATGAAAATTCACATTTGATAGTGTCTTGCTGGTTTAAATTAAAATTAAATTATACCACTACTATGAATTTTATCTTGAAAAACTAATTAAATATTTGGAATCACAGGACTATAATTTTGAAAATATTCCCCTTTTACTTTTATTCATTGTGTACAAAAACTACAGTAAATAATGATCCTCATGGTAATGGTAAATCATATAATTGTGGATAAAAATAATATTATAGGAACAATAAATTAACCCTAACACTTGAATTTATCTAATTGAATGGTATTAGTTTTTCCATTTCCACTCAAAACTCGAATATATGGAAACTTAAGGCTATATTTCATGGATTTGACCATTATAATATTTAAGTAAATAAGGATGAAAAAAATGTCACTTATTTCCTTTATCAACTATAATATATTTTGGAAAATATAAAAACAATTCATCAGGTATAAATAGTAATTTGAAATAAAAATGTTCTTATTTTTCATGGTAATTTATTTCTAATTTTTAGTAAGGAAATAATTACCTTCAATTCTTATAAAATGCTAGCACAATATTTATTCAATTAATAGAAAAGTAAAATAAATGATTATCATTTGGTTTAAAATATCAACCATGTAATTTTTATTACATAGTTCTCTTTTTATTGTAACCATCTTGACCCCTAAAGAATAAAAAATTCGTCACCATAGTAAATCTCAAAAATGGTTATCACAGTTTAAAACAATGAGATAAGGGTAAAAACCTTATCTAAACCTATTTAATTTTTATTTTATGATTGTATTTTGATCCGTATTAATATAATTTATTAATTATATCTGTTAGGAACCCTTTCCCATGAAATTCATTTTATATTAGTTTATTTGTTTGTGAAACTCTAAAAGAGTCTTATCCCTCACTTATAATTCTATCTTCAATTACTCACATGTCAAAAGAGTAATGAACGAACAAATACCCCCCCAAATACCTTTCATACATCCCTAAAAATTTCATAGAGTATTTTCTTGGATTTTGAATTTCTCATAGGAATGATTTTGGTGTATACCTAAATAAGTTTTCTGAAGCAGAGGTATTGTTTTTAACCGAGCGTTATTGTTTTATTTATTCTTCCACCTCCTTAACATATTATTCGAACAAGGTTATAGAATAATATAAATATATATTGTATAATTAGATGTTTTTATTTTATCATAATAATTATACATCCAAATCCTCTTCAGTCAAAGGGGAAACTAATCCATCGTTTGTGTATACAGAAAACTACCACCTCGCAAACCAATGTAATATTTTTCCATCATCGCCTCTCATGGATAATTATTATATAGTATTTAATGTACATATTTTATATTAATGAAATATTTATCATTCTAGAGGATAAATATATAAAAAAAATTTACGTCTCTATTCATTGAATGATGATAATGTTATTAGTGTATACTTTTGGATTAACAACTCTACAAAATGATGTGATAATTTTTTCATTACCACATCACATAGATTGTATATATTAGTGTATATAAAAAGTTAATAATATATTGATGATATATTTATCCTTATGGACGGATAATATAACACTTACGTTATTTCTATCATGTTCATAGAAAAATAAAAATGTTACTCATGCATACGTATGACCTACCATCTCTCTGATTGTAATGTAGTTTACATTTCATAACAATATTACATGGTTAGTTTGAATGTTATAGTTTATTTATTAAAATGGTAATTATTTCAGAATTATTATTTAGAGTATAATGAAATAATGACCCCATGTAATGTGGTCAACCTCTCAAACTCATTTTGGAATTCTAAGTCTAATATCATCAAAGCATTTGACATGAGCTTAATTGATTAATTAATTTAATATAAAATTATAAAAAATATAATAAATTTTATAATAAATTTTTTAAAAGTTATTAAGAAATAAGATAAATAATATAGTTTTATTATTAAGGAAGATAAAGAATGTATGTGATGACTCATACTCATGGTAAAGGACCTTGTTTTTAAAAAAACCATATTTAATGTTTCCCTTAAAAATCATTTTCATCATCCATGTTCTTATAAATGCTTAAATTAAATTTTCTTAAATTATTAAATTTAAGATACATGTTTTTTACCAGATTTTACTTTCTTTATGATGTTTCTCTAAAAAATAATCTTGTATGGTTCTCCATAATGGTTACTCTACTTTAAAACAATCATCATAAATGTCCAAAATGTTTATTTACAAAATATTCTCCTTTCATTTACATATTATAAATATTATTTTATTAATTAATTTATATGAACATAAATGAATTATAAATTAATTTATTCATTTTTTAATTTCTTTAAAAAAAATTAAAAATGAATATTTTAAAAATTTTGATACAGCAAATTTTGAATTTCTTTACAAAAAGCATATAAAATATTTTATTTTAACATACATAGTGTCAGTGTCATTTTCTGTTATCGAGTTCACTATTTTATATTTCAATTTATTTCTAATATTCATTGTTTTATAAAAATACAAACCATATTTTTTCATGTATTTTTAAAAAAAGGTTTTAAATTGAAATGATATTTGTATATATGGAAATGTTTTTCTTATGTGTGTAAGGGATCTCTCTAAACCACACATTTTCATTGGATTATGAACATTATCTCTCTAAATAATATTATCTCTCTACTAGATTTTATATAATTATTCTAAACTATGTATATAAGGATTTCACATATATACCAAGCTTATTATCCCATCTTTTGGTAGGGTAATATGTGACTTATAATCATTTAACAAATGCCTTATTTAAGAAATCAATTTTGGATATGATGTGAGGTAATATTATAATACCATTTTTATTTCTATGGGTAATTCTTACATTTAATAATAATAATTTATTTACTTTTTATATAACACAAAATGATGAATAGGTTATGATAGGTGTGCCCAAATAGTGTTCTAATACATTGGTTAATGTATTTTCTCAACATGCATTATTTATGGGATTAAAGAGTAAAGAAAATGCACTATGGGACTATATCCTCAAGGTAATGATGTCTTAGTAGTTATCAATGGCTTATTATTATGTCATGTTTTTTTTATTTCTATCATACTTTCTATTCTTCTGTGATCTGTTGATACCATGATAATTATGTTATGAATCCATATGATTACTCATGACGATAAGTTTAAAGAAAAGTATATACTACTTCATTATTTTAAAATGTATAATGTTTTTTAAAAAATGGTATCAAATGTTTTCAATAGTTGAAAGGGAAAATTTATGATTTATATTTCCATTTAACATTTATTATGAAATATTTTTGACATATTTTTAATGAAAAATTGATTCCTTGGGAAATAATATTTTTATTTCCAACCTAAAGATTAATTTTGAAAATGAAAAGTCATGTATAAGTAATCATTAAATAACTGGTTTATTTATTTCTTTTTATATGTTCTTTACTGATATTTTTTATCAATCTGTGTTTTAAAATGGTCATTATATAGTTTTATATATTAGTAGTGATAAGGATGAGGTCAAGATGAAAATTTCATGATATTCAAAAAAAACAATTAAAAATTATATCTAGAGGGATTTATTTTTTAGAAAAATGGATACTAAGTGGAAGTGTTCAATATGTGATTTCATATTTATTTCTGTAACCGTGATGGACTAATTATGAAAAACTAAAACCTAAAATATCTTCCAGAAGAAAAGAAGATGAATTATGTCTAAAGACACTAGATTAGGTTATGATTAAAGATGGATCCTTATAGTTGGTATCAGAGTAAAGTTTCAGATAACATTAGAGATTATGATGTATTCATGGAAGGTTAACGTAAGAGTTATGGACAAACACATGGGTTTATGAGATTATGGATGATCATAATTTCAATGACATAGACACCCCTTTTAGATTTTACGTGATGGGATTTTAATGTGATTAGTGATATTTTGGGGAATGTTTTATTAAGTAGATGTATATGTAAATCTAGGAATAAACCTGATATATTATTTTAGGATAAATTATATTTTAATAATTTGAATTTTATTGATAAACTTCATGTTTTATAAGTTATTTTTTTATTAAGGTGTTTTTAAGGATTTTAATCATATTTCCAGGGACATTATAGGAATTATATAAATATATTATTAGTAAAAAGGTTAACCTGTCACATCTATAAAGGATGGGGGATTAAACACAAAAATAAAGGGAGAAGGGGGTGGAATTATTACCACTATCCTACATGATTTCTTGAGATAACTATGTGGTTAAAAAAGCGATTTTTTCATTTAATTAATCATATTTTACAATAAGATCAATATTTTGGGAATATTATATTATAATTGTAAACCTAATATTATCGGGTTTTTAAGAATAACATTTTATTTATCATTTAAAATAATATATGATTTTTTATTATATTTATAATTATCTGTGTTACTGTTTCCGACGCTTTCACCGGGGCGCGTGCATTTTTCCGTCGGCGGAGGAGGATGCGCTGCATTGTTTCCCCGCATTCCCGCTTTCCAAAGGCGGGTGAAATTCACTCCTTATTCAGGGAAATCTGCTCCTTGATCGAAACAGGATGATGGGATGTCGATTCTTCCTTCCGCGGATTCCTCCTCAGAACTCGTCACCTAGTCCAGGTCTCCCTCATAGATTTAATACTTTGTTCGTGAAACTCTTCTCAGTGCCATGTTTCCATGGACGCCGATTAATTACACTGCTTCTGTCGGGACATTCCAAAGGTTTCGGTCAGGGCAGCAACCTTCAGTCGGGGGAGTAGTCACGTCGAGGCATCAATAGCGTGTCTGGATGTAGGGGAACTAGCATGCCTGTCTATTATCCATGGTCACAGGGATTCTCGAGGGCGTGGAAGCCCGACGCATCCCACATCGAGCACATGGAATTATATGCCATAGACATATATCTAAGGTTTTCCTCATCTTCTTGTGTTTAATACAGGGTATGCCGCGAGTTTAACGTCCAGTGGTGACGGATCAGCCCGATCAGAGCATTAGCTAGAATGGATCGGATTGAGGGATTTCCCTTGAAGGGGTGCCAATACAGGGACCAGCCCATGGGTAGCTATGAAGAGGAGCGGACTGACATGGTCTCACTAGGATATGACGGTCCGGGTTAGAATCAGGGTGGATGATGGATGGATGAATGAAGTGGAGGGGGAATGGAAAGGGACCATCGCGAGGGCGACGGTGAAGTCAGGCTTGAGCCTCGAAGAGACCTCCTACGTATCCCCGTGGCAGGGAATCAAAGTCCACGTAGTTTGGGATGGTTCGGGTGAACCGGAATGAAGGTGGACCTTGATCCGATGGATATCGTAAGAGAACCAACGTGAAGGTGGGCCTTGGTCCGATGCATCAGCAAACTGACGCGAAGGTGGACCTTGGTCCAGATAGTGTGGGGCTTACACACTAGGCTGCCCAGGTGTGGATGAACCGACATGAAGATGGTCGGAGTGTCCAATAGGTGTTGGGCTTGAACCTCTGAGAGGCTTCCTACGTACAGTGCCTTGACATGGATCAAAGACCTCGTATATCAAAGGTGCTTCGTCGGCGAACCGATGTAAAGGTGGACCTTGGTCTGATGGGTGGTGGGCTTGAACCTCAGGAAGGCTTCCTATGTATCATGCCTTCACATGGATCAAAGACCTCGTAGTTCAAATGACGGAAGTCGTCAGCTAACCGACGTGAAGGCGAACCTTGGTCCAATGAGGGATGGGCTTGAACCTCGGGGAGGCTTCCTACGTACCATGCATTGACATGGATCAAAGTCCTCGTAGTTCGGGATGGTTTCATCGGTGAACCGACGTGAAAGTAGACCCAGGGGTCCACTAGTGGTGGTCGTGAACCTCGTGAAGGCTTCCTACGTACCATGCCTTGAAATGGATCAAAGTCCTCATAGTTCGGATGGTGGGTGTTGGCGAACCGACGTGAGGAATAAGGGACCTTGGTCCAAAGGGGGATGGACTTGAACCTCAGGGAGGCTTCCTACGTATCATGCCTTGACATGGATCAAAGTCCTCGAAGTTCGGGTTGGTCACAACGGCTTGCCGTCGGACTGGAATTACAGTTTAACATCATGTTGGATGATGATGAATACGACGTGAATAAATGATGGGTGGGCTTGAACCTCAGGGAGGCTTCCTACGTACCATTCCTTGACATGGATCAAAGTCCTCGTAGTTCAAATGGGTGTGCAATTTAATGTCATGTTGGATGGGGGAATACAGTTTAACGTCATGCTGTACGAGGGCATACAGTTTATCGTCATGCTGGACGAGGTGTTGTCATGGCCAATGCCAACTCTAAGCCCACGTGATTCATGCTCGGTGTGAGAAAAAAGAGGCAGCAAGGACCTGCCGATCACACCGTGAAGGGTGCATCCATGAGAAACAAAGAGGGGCTTATGCGTTAGGTGGCCCATTAGTGCTGGGACTTACTCCAGGATGGAGGCCCGAAGTGTGGCAAAGTGCAGCGAAAGAGGGATTTGGGACCAATGATGGGAGGTGCCTCGTTCCCTATCATGCCCTCCACTGACCTTGGAAGTGGGGAAGTATGGAGATGCAGGGGTAGAGCCTTCCGCAAGAGTGGCTAGGGGCCTACACCAAGGTGGTTGCCCTTCTACCATGGTCATATGCTACTCCGAGAAAGAGGATATTATCCCTTGTGGAGTGGGTGACCCCGTCTCTGTGGAGACGGGTGGCGTAAAAAATGCCCGAGCTGGGGGGACCCTTCGTGCGAGGCACGAGGTCGGGTCACAGTTTAACTTCATGTGTTGAGGAAGTGGTGCTTGGCAGTTTAACGTCCTGCAGCTCGGACAAGGCGGGTTCACTCCACACCCCTAGGACTTACATAACTGGTACCCTTTGGTCCTTGGGGGAGGGATGGTACCAGTAAGGCCATGGTCAAGGGGGGTTGTAGAGCGAACCATCGAGAGGTCCACGTTAGCATGGCTATGCGAAGAAGAAATATCCTTTAGTGTGCCTATGCGAAGAATCATTAGGCGAAGCAACGCTATGAGTGGTATTGTCCGTGGGACTTTTAAATAACATCATGCATACATGGAGGGTCGCACGAGAAAGGGAATTGACAAGAAAAGGAGTGTGATTCGCGAAGCAGAGTGCCTTGGCCTTAGCATGGGGCAAAGGTGCGAGGGAAGGGTTCTTCACAAAGTAGAACAGTATTCGCGGAGCACTGTCTCGCGAAAAAGAGGTGCCTCGCGAAGCAGGGTGCTGCGAAGCAGTGTGCTTCGCAATGTGTAGAAATCCCTCCTTAGCATGGGGATCACTAATACATGATGGGTGTTTTGAGAAGCATAAACGCTCCACGGCTACCCGGGTTCCCTTGGGAATCCCCCTCCTTTGCGAATTCCCTTGAGCTTCGCGAAGGGCATCCCTCTTAGAAGAGGTGCTCAAAACGAGACTAAGCGAAGGCGTCACGTGAAGTAGAATTACCTCGTGTAGATCATGATTCCCGGGGGTAAAGGGTGCTTCGCGATTCGGGTGAGGAGAAGACAAAAGGTCGGATTGTCCATCTTCTGGACTCAGGGGGAGCCCGATATTTATAGGTAAGGGGCGCCGCGAAGCCGAACTCCCGCTCCACCTCTGGTGCTTCGTGGCGGTCTCGCGAAGGTCAAATGTGTTTGCGGAGAGGTACCGCCTCCAGTGCTTCGCGGTGGGCTCGCAAACGTCAAATGCGTTCGCGGAGAGGTACCGCCTCTGGTGCTTTGAAGCTGGCTCGCGAAAGTCAAATACGTTCGCGGAGAGGTACCCCTTCTGGTGCTTCGCGGCGGGCTCTCGAACGTCAAATTCGTTCGCAGAGAGGTACCGCCTCCGGAGCTTCGCAGGACCGTGATGCTTGGGGTGATTCACGTCGGTGCTTAGCGAGGTAGCGTACGGGCCGTATTTTTCATCCCTTCCTTTCGTGCAATATTTTGGCGCCAAAAAATGCCCCCCTCAGACTTGGAGCCGCGAAGGGCTGAAGGGTTGAAGTCTGAGGGAAAATCACCAAAATTGTCAGATGTTCGCGATGCGACTTTGCGAAGAAAGCCCGTGGTGCTGACCGGGGTCATGGATCCGGATGCGCCGCGATGCTCCGGGCGGGTGGGGCGCGCCGCGATGCTCTGGGGCCACCGCCTATAAATAGGGGGTCAACCACTTTTGTCTTCATGTCATTTTCTTGTATTTTTGTGCTCTCGATTTCGCTACACTCTGCATACTCTGCGCCCGCTCTCTGTGAATCAAGCTTCGTAGCGAACCGTGGGTCTCCGACTCCGTGACCGCGCCAAGTGAACTCCTGTTTTCTGGCCTAGGTCAGACTCCACGGCTTGGTCTCACGACCGACCTTTGCATGCCGGATTCGCAATCCAGGTTTACGATCTGTTCTGGAAAAAAATCTTTTCTGTGTGCCGGAACCGAAGTGGCCCATCGAGAAGTTGTATTGGGGGGTGCTTGCAGATGACGCCCGTCGGGATGAGATGGCCAACTTTCTAGGCCTTGGGGAGATGGTCCAAAGCCACTCGGACCATGTTTCTTTGACAGATATGCTATCGAAGGGTCAGAAGAATTATCTGCAGTGTTAGAAGCTGCCATTGTTCGGCTTCGGGTTGAGGGATGACGTCTTCATCCCTGAGGTGAGTAGGGAAAAACTAGTTTGCTGGTTTAGGAGCACGCCATGTCAGCACCAATAGTTCAGGGCGGCTGATGGTCATGCGCGGGAGGACATCACAACCATTACTGCCGACTGTCTCTACAACCACATGAAAATATTGATGGGAAGCCACTGCAACTGAAGACGTCCCCTCCTCTCTACCGTACCATGCTGAAGGTAGCTTTGTAGGATTCGAAGAAAGGATTGTCCGATTAGTGGGACCTGCCCCAGGGCGGTAACATTACTGATGGCTAAGCCTGGGCCTACTGTGTAGGTGCCTCAAGCGTGGAGTTTGGGTCCGATCTGAGGAGAGTGGGGTAATATGAGGCGGCATGGGCCTCCCAATTCCACATTTACCAACCGAAACAACTGATGCCGAAATTGCTGAGCAGATGGTCGTCTAGGACCAATTCCTTTAACATACACCACAGGGAGGTGGGCATCAGCCTGTGGGATGTCCCCCAGATTTCTGGGGTTCTGATCATGCGGGCTATGTATGATGAGTTCCTCCCCTTCATGAGTGCGTGGGAGGATACAGAGCAGATGCCGCTACTGGCGTCAGGGCTAATGGCACTTGTCCCTAGAGAGGACAAGGAGGCAGTGGGGGATGTCCAATTTAAGAAATGGTTCAAGTGCTTCCTGAATTTCCCAGAGATTCGAGAGTTCCCTCCAAGGCCTCGAACTTGTCCGAGGGTGGCCCAACGGGGTAAGGAGCACTTGTATTGGAGGGTCTTGGAGGACAGCCAATGGAAGACTTGGGGTTTCAGTGTCAGCACTGAACAACAGCCGATAGTCAGGCTGGCGGCATTCATCGCGGCTCTCATTTGCGGTTGGATTCTACCGGTGAGGGATACAAGCATGGGGGTGTGGCCCAGTTCGTTTATTATGGCGTCCATGTTGGCCATGGGGCAGCGGGTCAATCTGGGGATTCCAATGCTCTCCAAGCTGTACAGAATGCTGCGGCACATTAGCAAGGGCAAGAAGCCGCCAAGGATATGCAGGCCCTTCCACCTCCTGTATGGGTGGATTGCGGCACACATCAGGGGGATCTATGAGTATCCAAACCCTATTTCGCTGTCAGGATCAAACATCCACCCCTCCATCCTGAATGCGTTCGGGACCTTTCCCATTCAAACGAACAGTACTGATAGTGCTGAATCGGGTGTGGATGGCGGATGAGTTTAATTTCCACACCTTCCCATTGCCGACGGGCATACTTACTGATGACGGGAAGGGAACGAAAGAACACTGGGCTTACCTCCTGGCCTTTCGAGGTGGAGTTTTGGTGGCATGAGTGGATAGTGAGCCACTCTGAGAACCGTACACCCCGCATCGGTTTGGGAGGCAGTTCCGGTTCCTCGAGCGGCTGACCGCGCAGGTCTACTGGGAGGTGCGTCACGAGGAGCACCCGTGTGTGTTGAGGCAGCTGTGGCTCATGTTCACACGGGAATATGGGAAAATTCGAATCACATAGCCTCCATCCACCGCTTCTTTCAGATTGGTGAGAAACTATTCCATTAGTTGGGAAGCTACTTACCCAGGGGAGATGCTGAAGTAGCCAACTATTTTGTTCGGTGATGGTGGTCCTCCTCTATCATGAGGCCAGGGTTGGAGGGCATCTAGGGCCTCTCGTGGTGGCGGGTCTGCCATGGCGGTGAGACCCGCACCAGCCGAGGGTGTGGCAGGAGCGGCGGATCCGGTGATTCCGGAAGAGCAGGGCCATCCGGAGGGGTGGCCACCGAGGGGATTTCGTAGGATATCCACTCAGGATCTGGGGAAGTAGCTGCATCATATCGACATGGCAAAGGATGTCGTCTTCCTGGAAGCCTGGGACATTTGGGATGTCAACCGACAATTTCTCAGCCCTCCCGAGATATGGGAACACTTGAATAGTCTCGGGATGGAGTTACCGGGAATAGGCCCAGTCCGGGATGGTTTCATGGCATCCCTGGCGGAGGAAGAGATATACATGGACGAGCTGGAGGATTACGTTCACTCCAGTGGTGTCCCCCGCCCAATGACAGACCGGGTGAGGGTACTGTTGAATCGAACGGTCCCCCCGTAGTTATCGGCCTCCGATCTAATGGAGCGTTTCCCCCTGGAGGAAGAGTCAGAGGACTCCTCTCGGGAGGATGAGGCTGGAGGAGGGAGCCCGTTGGAGGAGGGTGAGGTCGGAGATCAAGGCACATATTCTGACGATTTCGCAGAGGCTCTCGAGGTAGAATTCCTAGCTTCCTTCCTCATGGTCCGTTTTTGGGTCATTATGGACTTCTCACCGACGTTTCAGCCATGCAGGAGGAACATGTTCACAGGCCTCGTTCTCGCCCCTCGGCGGGTGACGATGCGGGACCTTCAGAACCCGTGCCTATGGTTGCGTCCAGTTCCACGTCTGGTGGGACCAGAGCACCCGAGGTGGCTCCTCCGAAATCTCCAGACCTTCCAACAGTATATGGAGGGCCTCGCCTCGGGGTCCTGTCAGTATCAGCTCAAGAGCAGCACCAGGAGGTCGATCTCTGTAAGTTTCCTCTATCGGTTTCCTTGTCGTCACATGTATACTATGCCAACTAACGTTTTCGTCCCTCTCTACCGTACAGTTCTCCGACTGGTGTGGGCTGCTACGGCCAGACTAGTCGGGATGTCTGGTGGCGTCCCCCCTAGGGGAATGCCGGTGATGGTGGCGATAGTCTCCCCATCTCCCCGAGCTGAAACACACATCATCACTGGAGGGACCACCAGCAAGGTCGTGCCTGAGGACATTGAGGTGGACTCCGATGAAGAGGATCAGTCGGTCGGTCCCACTCCTGTCGCGCCTGCTTTGGTGCCAGATGTCGCGCCAGATTCAACGCCAGATACAGATCCCGCTGAGGACTTCCTTTAGGCGTATCCTGCGTATGAGCCTGCCAATCGCGTAGAGTGGGATGAAACGGCCTCTGACGAGGAAGACATCAGCATGGTTCACCACCGGTCATGGAAGCTAATCACATGCTTCATCAAGGACACCCCAAGCGCTATGGCTGGCTGAAATTGACAGACTCCGCTCGCGGTTGCGTGAACTGTGCGTTGGGGAGTGGATGCCCAACTTCCTCACGCGCTCATCCGAGATCTTATGGCTGAGAAGATCCGGGAGCATGATCGTGGGCTCAGCATGGGCTTGCAGCGGAGGAAGGCTACAAACATCAAGAAGTTCTAGGAGGATGAAAGCGAGGTCCAAAAGCTACAGACCTGGGAGGATGATCACTCAGCCTCTCTTAATGCGCAATCTGAGCTGATCTCCCAGTTGAATGCCCAACTGGTAGAGGCAAAGGAGCTTATGAGGCAGGCTTCTGGAAAGATGTCTGCCATTCAGGCTGAGGTAGAGAGGGCCAGAGCCAAGGCTGACGAACTGCGCCCCGCCGCTGCTGAGGACGAGCGGGAGCTGAGTCAGCGGCAGCAAGTCTTGGACGCCACAAGCCAATGGGTGGCAGAGATGCAATGCTCTTTTGACGGGGTCAACCCGTCCATGGGGGGAGTCGACCGCCAGGTATTTTAACAAACCAAAAACCTTTTATTGGTACTTTCGTGCTTCAATTTCTTCCTTCTTTGTTTTGAATGCTATAGCACGCCCGATTTCCACTATTTGAATCACCTCGTTACATCCCTACAATGTTTGTGGGACGTTCGGAGATAATTCCCCAAGCCCACGTGGGTCGAGCCCGATGTGAGAAACAGGAGATAGTCACCTTCTCGTCCAACCTAACATAGGAGTGGAGACCATGCTCCGAGAATCCGGGATTTGGATTACCTGTCTGGATTTTCAAAAGATGGAAGATTCTTTACCGGAGAAGGAACTTTTTAGAATAGCCAAATTATCGTTTCTTCAGCGTGCCCTCATGCACCAATGGTACAACACCAGGGGCTCTAGAATCAGTCCGAACAGACGGAAATGGGAAGTGTGAATTTCAATGCCCAAGATTCAGAGCACTGTGGGGATGGCGTGACAATAAGGGACAACCATTAACCATAGAGGAGAAGCGGTATCCTTACTGTGTTAGACTGTAATGAGGACAAAAATGAGGGTCAACCGTTGACCATGTTCGAAACACGGGACCATGTCACAAATATTGTCGGTCAATCATTCGGGACATTGACCCAGGACAGTTGGTAGACCATAGGTCAAACATCTATACTGTTAGGGGGGTCCTTCCAAGCATGACCAATCTTCCGAAATGTTGGCCCAGGATGGTAGGTGAGCCGATGAGGCATGAGACCAGGCCGTTAGGGGGTCCCGTCAGACATGAAAGGGGACGAGGGTCTGATTAAGGGGAATGCAAAGCGTGGAATATGGAGTGATGGTTTGTCCGAACAGAATCCAACCCTTAGGTAGTTACACCACCGTGGTGGAAGTACGCCAGATGGGCGTGTTGTCTTGGTCATGGATCCTTCATTCTTTGGGACATGGCCTCTCTATCGAGGGGTCCGACCAGGGGGCCGGAACGGGGAAGGATTGGATTAATGATTTCGATGGGTTGGACCCTAGGCAAAACACCAAAGTGTCTCTATGTATCCCATGAGGATGGGAATCAAGCCATACGTAGTTCTAGAAGCGTAGTTTAACGTCATGTGGTATGATGAGAAGCCTGGCCGTGTTGGTACACATCCTTCCAAAACTACTAAGCCCACATGAGTCATGCTCGGTGTGGGAAAGAAGAAGTAGTGGTGGGACTTTCCCAACATAGAAAAGGGTAGGTTAGGGTGAAGGGACGCTTGGTGGATACCAACCCCATGATACTAACACGTCCATGTGGCGCACTTATATGTGCGAAGAGGTAGAGCCGAATATGCTAGAATTCCACATGAACATGAGGAAGTGGGAATGTGTGAATCACGTCGCTCGAGAGTTGGATCACAATGGCGGCGGCGTGACGATAGAGGATAACTGTTAACCGTGGCGGAAACGCAGCATCCATATCGGGTTATCCTAGAATGGGGAAAAACAAATGAGGGTTGACCGCTAACCATGTTTGAAACACGGGACCATGTCGAAAATGTTTCCAAAGATCCTTAGGGACGTTGTCTCGAAATGATTAGAGGGCCCTTAGGTCCAACATCCACGGAGCACCCTTAATCCTAGTATCCATGTCATCTGAGGGTCCTTTTGGATGTGGAAGAGGATGAGGATCCAAATAATGAGCTCACGATGCTTGGTCATGGGACGAAGGCAATGTCCTCATGAAAATTCCACACCTTGGGATTTGTCAAAACACATCTGAGTACGACAATGAGACGTATTAGATAGAGGGAGGAAACATAAGAGGCACATGGTGGAGTAAGTCAAACACCTATCATGAATGGTAATAGGGGGTGTGTTCGGTGTGGTGAACAACCCGACGCGAATGAGGACACAATCCCATATCACACCGCACGACCTCCTTGGAAGAGGTTTTAGGTCAAGGGACCGAAAGCGAAAGTTATGTTGGGCCCGCGGGGAACTTTCCGGGCACTCCTGCATATCTCAGGAGGATGAGAATCAAGACATATGTAGTTCTCAAGGGTGACATGGTACGATACCAGTTCCTGGGGAAAAGGGGAGTGCGGGCGTGGCCCTTGCACTAAAAGAAGCAGAATTTGATAAATCTTGTTTGTCCTTTAAGGTGAGTGGTTTTTTTGTGAAGCGACAGGCCTAGAGTAGTAGGTCGTGGTGTCACCACAAGAATCAAGCCATGATAGGCATTGACAAATGGCATGGCACGTGACCAATACCCAACGTGATGTCCTCTATAACGAGGTCATTACAACATTGTGTCATTTTTCGTCATGCGGCTAGGATGATAATGTAACAGTTTAGGGTCGTGTGATAGGACCAAGCATGCATTTTATCGTCATGCAGCGCAGACGTAGCAGAGGCGATGCTAAGAGGGGAATGTGCGCAGTGTTATAAAACACAGTTTATGGAGACATGATCCCACATCGCACTATACGCCACTTCGAAAGGGAGACCTCAGGCCGAGGGGCCTATATCGGGGTAAGAGGTGAAAAGAAAAAGGGGGAGACTAGCCCCCTAAATGGGTTGGACCCAAAGACAAAACATTTGGGCGATCCTAAATATCCCATGAGGATGGGAATCAAGCTGAACGTAGTTCTGGATGGATCTTAGTTTATGGTCTTAGAGTTCGGACCATGAATGGTAACAACTTCCCAAGTTAGCGCAGACGTCAACCCGATCCCTAATCCCACGTGAGTTAAACTTGGTGTGGGAAACAAGGGGGGAATCCTCATCGCAAGACTTGGGGCGTCCACTATAGGAGATTCAGCACAGATCCCTGAAGGACACCTTTGACGTGACTTGTTTCCCGAACGCGCAGACGTGCACAGAGGAAAAGTACCAAGAGTTCCGAGACTCTACTTGGACACGATGAAGTGATGAAGGGTGTGAATCGTGTACCCGACATTTTGGGCTTAATGGGTCGGCATGGCTATAGAGGAAAACTATTAACCATGGTGGAAACACAGCGTCCATATCACGTTATCCTGAGGTGGGAACAAAAAACGAGCATTGACCACTGAACATATTCACAACGTGGGATTTTATCAATTTGTTGTCCGAAACCCTCGGGGGCGTTGGATCGTAACGGTAGGAGATCCCTTGGGCGTAGTATCCAGGCCATTCTTGGGGGTCCCTCCATGTGTGAAAGATGATGGAATCCCTGATGTAGGGATACGCAAATCCTGGAAAGTGGGTGCGGACGTGTCCGAGTAAAGCTTGGCATTCTAGGTAATAAACCAGAGTCCCCTTGGGCACATTGGTGAACCACCGAAAAGGGGTCGACAAAATAGCTCAAGAGGGAAAGGTACATGGCATGGTCATTACGAGGCCGACGTGAATGAGGACATAATCCCACACCACACCATATAATCCACTCATGGAGGAATGGTAGACCAAGGGGCCAAGGTGTGATGAAGATTCCCGAGAGATGGGGCTGAACCCGAATCCTAGACATTCAGGCGGTCCTACGTATCCCATGAGGATGGGAATCAAGGCACACGTAGTTATCTAGATGTAGTTTAACGTCATACGAGACGAGGAGGGGAGTAATATACCCCCAAACAAGGGAGGTGTATGGTACGGAGAATAAACCGACGTTAATGGGGAAATATTCTCACACCACACCATACACTCCTATAAAAGAGGACCTAGGCCGGGGCCCTAAAAGGACAAGGGGTCGGAGGCTATGCCTCGTGAGGGAAGGCGTACGGCATGGTACATGATCCTGACGTGACCTATAATAGAGGACCTGGGCCGGGGCCCGAAAAGGCCAAGGGGCCGGAGGCTAGGCCTCATGAGGGAAGGCGTACAGCATGGTACATGATCCTGACGTGAATGAGGACATAATACCACCCCACACCATACACCCCGTGTAAGAGGATGGACGAAGGGGCCCGAGAAGGCTAAGGGGCCTAAGGTCAGGCATCAGTCAGGAAGGCCTGACTGGTTTTCAGTTTAGCGTCTTACGCGAGGACGGGGAAAGAGATAACTGTACCTAATCTGGGGGTGTGTACAGCATGGAAAGTAACCTAACGTGAATGAGAACGTAATCCTACACCACGCCACATATTCCTTATAAGAGAATCGGGGCCATGGGCCCTACTGCTAGCACCACCCATAGGGAAGTTTGTCACTTCGTGATGGGGTAGAACGAATCACTGCACTCGATGTTTGGGACATCTCAGGGTGGACCCGAAGATCCAGGACACTGTTGACCATGGTCAAAACACAGCATTCCTATGGTGACCTAATATGGGAGCGACAAATGAGCATCGACCGTTGACAAAATTCTCAACACGGGACTTGTATCGGCTTGTTTCTTGAAAACCCTTGGGGGTGTTGGCCCGTATCGGTAGGAGAGCCCTTGGGCGTAGTATCCAGACCGTTCTTTGGGGTCCCTCCGCGTGTGAAAAATGATAGAATCCCTGTCAAGGAGTGGGTGAAGCATGGCTGTATCCATCCATGAAAGAGGCGAACATCTCCAGGGGGACGTGCTGTCGGGTCGAGTCTTGCTCGATGTGAGTTAGGGAAAAAGTGTGCACTCTGTCATATGTCTTGACCCGAGGGGAAGATTTTGGCTTTTGGGTTGGGCCAACGGACGAAATGTCTGGGCGTTCCTACGTATCCCATTAGGATGGGAATCAAGCCATACGTAGTTCTTGAAGGCCATGCAGTTTAGTGTCATGCGGTGAGGACGTGGGAGGATAGAAGAACGGGAGTTGGCACATGGTGCAACCCTTACAATCCTTGTATGAGCGGGTTGTATGAGCGGGGCTAAGAAAGCCTACTCCTCGCTACACAAGGATACTCCAAGGAAACTATTCCCAGGGCGTATAGTGGAAGAGAATAGCTTGGGGCTGGGCTCAAGACGAGGCATCTGAGCTTTATTACGTATCCCATTAAGATGATAATCAAGCCACACGTAGTTCTTGAAGCACGGTTTAGCGTTGTTCTGGACGAGAAATGTGTCTCAACTGGGTATATGTACGGTACAGCGGGTAACCTAACATGGATAAATATGTAATGACACACCACACTATACAGTCCCATTAGAGAGCCAGAGTCGATGCAGGCCAAGGGGCCAGAGGCTGAGCCTCGGTCAAGAAGGTCTGGCGGGCTTGCAGTTTAACATCTTACAGTAAGGATGGGGTCGGGGACCCGAGGAGGCCAAGGGGCCTGAGGCTGAGCCTCGGTCAGGAAGGCCTGACTGGCTTGTAGTTTAACGTCTTACAGTAAGGATGGGGGGAGATCTTAATTTAAGGTCATAGAGCTCAGACCATTTTGTAGTTTATCGTCTTGCAGGATAGCGGTGCAGTTTAAGGTCGTGGAGGACCATATAGTTTAAGGTCGTGTTGGACCATAACGTGCAGTTTAAGGTCATGAAAGACCCTCTACGATCAGACAAAGTACTGCTTAAGGAACTCGACATTAGTGGGAGTAGTTACGCGCTCACCATCCGTGGTCCCCAAGGAGTACGCCCCGTTGGGGTTAACATTATGGACGATATAAGGCCCTTCCCATTTGGGTTCTAGCTTGGGCGGTTTCCTACCGGGGCTCATTGGTGCCCAAAGGGCCATTACTAGGTCGCCCTGTAGAAAAGAACGACGGTGAACCTTCTTGATGAAGGCCCTCGCTATCTTATCCTGATGCCTTTCCAGATTGTGCAGGTCATGAAGCCAGTTCTCATCCAGTGCTTCTAATTTAGCTAGATGGATTTCGGCCACCTCATCTGATTCCTGGTGATCATAGACTGCAGTGCGTAATGATAGCAGCTAGATCTCAATGGGTAGGATGGCCTCATCCCCATACACTATAAAATATGGGGTCACCTGGGTAGAGTTGTGTGTCGTCTTCCGATAAGCCCAGAGGGCGTTGGGGAGCTTGTCCGACCAACTTTTCTTGTTCTGACCAACCATCTTCTGCAGAATGTTAGAGAGGGTTTTTTTGAGCACCTCGATCTGTCTGTTTTCCTGCATTTGGTAGTAGGAGGTATGGTTTGAACAGATGTCATACTTGGCATACAATTTCTTCAGTTCACCCACTCGGAAGTTGGTGCCGTTATCGGTGAGGAAGGTGTGAGGGAACCCAAACCGGTGGATAATATTAGAGCTCACAAAGCCGACGATGGAACGGGCCTTTACCTCTTTGTGTGGAACTGCCTCTGCCCACTTGGAAAAGAAATTTGTAGCAGTCAGGATGAACCTACACTGCCGAGCTGTTGCCGGTGGATATGGTCCCACTACATCAAGTCCCCATACCGCAAATGGCCAAGAGTACTTGGTGGGGTGGAGGGGCTCCAGCGGCCGATGCAAGAAGTTGGCGTAAAGTTGGCATGTGTGGCATCTCTTGGCATACCCGATACAATCGTGGATCATAGAGGGCCATAAGTACCCCAACCTCCAGATTTGATGGGACAGCTTCGGCCCAACTTGATGGGCGCCACAGGAACCGACGTGAACCTCTTGCATAACGTGAGGAATCTCTACTCCTTGAATGAAACGGAGGAGGATTCCAGCGAAGCTCTACTTATAAAGCATATTTTCAAGGCTGGGCCGCTTTAAAGGGTAAATTGTGGCGCGTGGCGTCGGATTCACTCGCGCTTGGCCTGATCGTCCAGGAGGCGACCATTTTGGAGAAACTCGACAAAAGGTGCCATCCAGTCAGGAGTGGCTTCAACCATTGTGTCTGACGAACTCGGGACCCCTGAAGTAGAGGGTCCGGTGGTGAGATGACTTACCCATAGGCCATCATTTTCCTCTTGGGTGACAGGGGGAATGAATCTCCGGTGTGCCACATGTATGATCAAATAATCTTTCTCGGGTTCTGCGAGCGATGCGGCTAAGCCAGCCAAGCCGTTCGCTTGACCGTTCTGTGACCGCGGGACATGGGTAATCTCTGGTCGAGAGGAGAACTGGGCCATTAGGTAGAGGGTGTACTCCAGCAACGGTACAAGCTCCGGCTTCCTGACGACGTAGTCGCCATTGACCTGTTTGATTACCAGCTCAGAATCTCCTTTAACATGTAGATGGGGCACGTCGATATCAAGGGCCAACTCGAGGCCGGTGATGACAGCCTGGTACTCTGCCTCATTGTTCCTACAGCCTTCTGACAACAGAAATGAGTATGGCAGGACAGCTTGTGCCAGGGTAATGAAGACAATACCCAGGCCCACTCTGTTGAGCTTAGGATCGTTGAGCCTCCTACCGGTTGGGCTTCAGGAGGCACCGTCGAAATGCATTTGCCAACACGAGATGACAAGATCGACTGAGAGGATCGTCTCGTCAGGAAAATCCAGGTCCAAGGATTGATCCGAGGAGGTTGGATGGGCAGCTAAAAAGTCTTCCAATGCCTATCCCTTAATGGCCTTCTGAGGTAAGAACCTGATATCAAACTGGTGGAGAATCACCGCCCACCGTGATAGTCGGCCAGTTAGCATGGGGCGGTTCAGGATGTACTTCAGTGGGTCTACCCGTGAGACCAATTGTACCTCATGGTGCTACGGGTAATGTCGCAACTTCTGTACGGTGAAGACAAGTGTAAGGCAGCTCTTTTCGATAGGGGAGTATCTGACATCTGTATCGAGAAGCATGCGGCTGAGATAGTAGAGACTGTTCTCAGTACTCTCATTATTCTTCTAGGCAAGTAGTGCACAAAGGGATCTTTCCCGGGCGGTGACATAAAGGACCAGCGGCTTTCCAGAGACGGGTGTCATCAAAACCGGAAGTTGGAGCAAATACTGCTTGATTTCCTCAAAGGTGGTCTGACACTCCTCATCCCATTCGTAGGCGGCACCCTTCCTCATGATCCGGGAAAATGGATTACACTTGCCAGCCAGATTTGCGATGAATCAGCATATATAGGCTATGTGGCCTTGGAGGCCTCGAAGTTCCAGAATGTTGCTCGGGGGAGGCATTTGGCTGATGGCCTTGATCTTCTATGGGTCGATCTCAATGCCTCAGTATCGATCAACAAAGACCAGAAACTTCCCAGAGGTGACCCCGAAGGCACACTTCAATGGGTTCATCTTCAAGTGACGGGAACAGAGGAAACCAAACACCTTCTCAAGGTCTTTGAGATGGTCCTGGCCCTGACATGATTTGACCACTAGGTCATCTACGCAGCATTCCACTAGTGTCCCGAGAATCGGCTTGAATATGCGATGCATGGCCCTCTAATAATTGGAACCTGCATTTTTCAAGCCGAAGGGCATAACATGGTAGCAAAAGGTACCTTGGGGAGCCCTGAAGGCAGTGGACTCCTCATCCTCAGGGGCCATCCGGATCTGGTTGTACCTGGAATACCCATCCATGAAAGAGAGAGATTGGAACCTGGTCGTGGCATCAATGAATAACTCTGTCACCGGCAGTGGGAAGTCGTCCTTTGAGAAGTGGAGATTAAGGTCGTGGAAGTCGATGCAGACTCTGATCTGCTCATTCTTCATCCGGATGGGCACAATGTTGGCAAGCCACTTGGGGTACTGGACATCCTTAACGAAGATGGATTTGATAAGCTTGTCAACTTCGGCCTCAACCATAGCACCATGAGAAGGGTGCATCTTCCTGGGAGTCTGCTTAAACCTACGATGGTTTTCCGGGAGGCCCAGACGGTGAACGGCTACCTGAGGATCTAGTCCTGAAATCTCGTTGTAACTCCAGGAAAACACGTCATGGTGTTGTTTGAGGAAGTCTACGTACTTCTGCCACTCTTCGAGGGACATGGTTGCATTGATCAATGTGGGTTTCGGATCTGCCTCGCTACCAAGGTTCACCTGTACCAGTTCATCAACCGTGGTAGAGACGCCTTCCTCAATGGAGGGGGGAGAATCTTTCAGGTCTTCCTCTCCACCCATGGCGGGATTTCTCGCGACGGGAGATACTTATGGGCTATCAAAACCTGAGGGGCAGCTGGCGCCGGCTTGGGCAGCAGTGGTCATCATATTAGGAGACTCACTCTCCATTGAGACCATAGCAATGAAGGCAGTCGACCCTATCCCATCTGGCCATCGGCCTAAGGGGCCACGTTTGATGACATCAAAGCAGTGGTGACGTGTTGGCCTGAGTCGGTTGATTCCAGCCCGGTGGAAGAGACACGTATGGCATACTGTCATTGTCATAAGCTTGAAAATCTGGTACCGTACAGTAGGAGGAGGTTCTGGGATCATCTAAGCTTGGTTGATGTAGGAGTACGAGGTGATTTTCCACTGTCGCTTGGACACGGCAACACACCTTCCGTACGTACCCGAAACAACAAAACATTGCCCCATGTTGCGGGTCTTGGCCTCCAATCAGTGGATCGGGAGGATGTAGGCGTCATCCATGCTTTCCCAGGTATCACATGTGACCGGGGCGGGTTCATCCTTACTTACTAGGATTCTCTTATCCTTACTCTTTTAATAATCAGCATCCAAATAGCGGGCATCACAAGAGGCGAAAGGAGACACATCTCCTTGGAGCACGCCTACTTGACCGTTGAGTGAGTATTTGAGGCACCGGTGATACGATGAAGGGACCACTACATGCAGATGGAGCCATGGCCTACCCATCAACGCGTTGTAGGTGGTGTCCTGAGAGACGACCATGAACTCGGTGCTGGAAATCAAGCCACCGAACTGAGTCTTCAGGCGGATCTTGCCGACTGGGGTTTGCTCGGTCTTATCGTACCCCTGGATTCTGATTTCAAAGGGAGTTAAATCACCTTCAAGCAGACCCAGCATTCGTAGTGTTTGACTCGTAATTAGGTTGACTCCGGAACCCGTGTAAACGAGGCAACAGCGGACTTCCACACCATTGAAGTGGCCAGTGATGTACAGCAGGAAAATATGCCCCTATATAGGAGGGTACTCATCTTCACCGGAGAACGAGATAACCTCCTGACATTCAGCGTTCTCAATTATCTCGGTATAGAAGGCTTTTTCAGCTGCTACCTCCATCTCAAACAGGAGGGGGCTCCTTAGGGCCTCGGCAAGTGCCTCGCGCATTTGAGATGACAGGTGAAGGGCCTCAAGGATATAAAGACTTGCCGGAATGCCGACCAGGTGCTTTAGGAAATCATAATTTCGTGCCAAACGCGAACCTCTGCTTACACGAGGTCGTTCGGCAGTTGGAGGCATAGCGGGTCCTGCCGGTTGAACCGGCGGTTGGCTAGTACGGGGTACATCCTGCTGCCTACTAGTTGAAGCCTGGAGAGTAGTTGTAGGACTAGGATCGGACATCATAGACTGGCCTGTAGCCGGGCATGACTGACTGTGATACGAATGAGGCAGCTCTCCTTGATCTAGTAGCACAAACGGCAGTTGAGGTAGAGATTAGGGCATTAGATGGGGTTGCACATGCTAAGATCTTCGCTGAGTCAGCTGTCTGGTCTCAGTAGCATGCACGGCTTGGCAGAAAGTGCCCACTAAAGTGCCTCGACGACCGGCATGGTTGTGGTTCCGCTGGCATTGATGTCGGCTGGGGATGTTGGGGAGGCTCGCCTGGCGTTCCCCTTCATCGGGAGTCATATATGGCTTTACCAGCTCCACGGTGTTAACCGAAGCATACCCCTGGCTATCGCTCGACGAGTCGTCCAACACTGGGTGGATTCTGGGAGGAATCCCCATTTCAGGGGGCATAAAGTCTCCGAGAGTGCGGGATTAAGACAGCACCGATGGAGTGCATTGTTTCTTCTTGCGTCGCCACTGCTTGCCCTTTTGGGAAGAGGTCGACTATGAAGGCAATGTAGAGGTACTGGATACTTCTTCTGAAGGTTCTGGCTACTTCAGGTGCGCCTGGATGATACCATGGGCACGGATGACAGTTTTTCGAGCCGTCCAATCATTGAATTTCCGGGATCCGCGGATGGGAACCTGCTGCCACTCGCCTTCACTGTCGCTGCCGATCTCTGACCCTACAATGACACCCACCACTTGTGTTGGTGTCGGGCCCAACCTGACTATGTTGTTGTTGACTTGGTCTTGAAGCCAGTCTTTAAACACAGAGAATTTATTGGGGGTGTGTCCCAGAATCCAATGATAAGGACAGTAGTTGGGGTGATCGGTGATATTCGCCTCTACCGGCCTTCGGTACTCGGGTAGGCGCACAATACCTTACTCTATAGAACTTCGAAAGTATCCAGAGACCTGATTTTTGTTGATCTAATAAGTCTGGTGCCTTCTTTCCGGATAGGGGGCCCTGGGGGCTTGGCCCTGACGAGGGGCCGGAGGGGCCTGCCGAGGAGGCGGGGCCTGATTGTCTCGCCTAGGTAGAGGTGGATTATTGTGTGGGGGAACCTGTCGATTCGGAGGCGGTCGCTACTGGACAGGAGCCTGTGCTTGAGGTGGAGGACCTCTGCGGGGTTGCAGGTATAGGGCCGCTGGTAGTAATTCCAGCTACCCAGGGGCTTCTATTTGGGCCACCGCGGCGGGTTCGGCTCTGGCAGTCCTCTTGGATGGGATCATAGGGGGCAACGAACGTGCCTGACTAGCCTGTTGCAGAGCCTCCTCAAGGCGTTGAGCCTTATCTGAGAAATCTCGGAACCCTCCAGGGTAGTTCTGGGTAATCAGGGAGGGTACCAGCTCCGTTTTAATGTTCCCTACACACATCTTCAGTAATTTCTCCTGAGTCAGTGGCATATCGATGGAGTACATAAGTCCCTTCCATTGGGAGATGAAATCTGTGACTCGCTCATCTGGCCTTTGCTTGCACTTGAAGAGGTTTGCAATGCTGGTCTTCTGCGTGGTGGAGCTGAACTGGTATAGGAACTGCTGGCGGAGATCCTCCCAACCGGTCACCCATCTGATAGGGAGCTGGCTGTACCAGACGAATGCGGTACCTTCCAATATCTGCACGAAACATCGGAGCTTGGCGGCTTCTTGCTGGGCCGGGGTCCCTAGCATGGGGCCACACCTAAAATAAAAATGAGCCAAGTGCTGCAGCGGGTCCCATGTCCCGTTAAAGGGCAAGAAAGTGGGGTTCCCAAAACCCGGGGGTGCGGGCATATCATCAACCCACGCGGGATACGGCTTTCCATCCGGTGGGACCGCCATCGTCCACGTTTCCAGTGCTTCGAGGTGGGCTATGAGTGCCGCTATAAGATCATCTGGGTGGGGGTTCCTGTCTGGATGGCGATCCCTAATCACAAGTGCTTTTCCAGGTTCTTCAATCTGGTAGATGGCTTCGGCAGCTCGTGGATCGACTGACGGAACGACCCTTGGGGTGACTGGGGGAACCTGGACTGGATTCATCAGATTGCCCCGTCGTTTGGGGGGAGGGGGGTTTGGTAATATGTATCGCGCGCTCTTTCCATAAGTTCCATATTCTGCCCTTTCTACGGAAGTAGCATGATCAGGGTTTCCCGGAGGCATCTCACCGGGGGGGAAATTGTTCCTGCCCCTGCTGCCCCGGCTTAGGATTACCATAGTCGAGTCACCGCTCTGCAGAGCGCTGAAACAAGAGTTCGTCAACCAGCCTCTTATGCTCAGCAAGCTGTTGGCATAACGTGGCCTTCTCAGGATCTTCGTCCGTTTTCTGCACATAGGTAGATGGGTCGGATTGCTTGGCAGTTCTGACATGCTCCTTACCCTTGCCAGCATTTCGACCGAGTACCAGCGACTCGGTGGGTACAGGGAGGCCTAGAAGGTTCCTCTGCTGATGGGTAACCCTACCTGATGGGTCCAGTAGTGGCGGTACGCCCTCGGGGGGTAAGTCTCCATCAAGAAATTCAATCTCGTCTTCCTTGTACACCATATTAGCCATGTGGACTGCGACCCCTCTTGATGGAATGTCCTCAATGTTGCATAACGAACCGGGCTGCCTTCAGATACGGTCGAAGAGGAGAGCGGCATAGTGTCCCCAACCACGAACTTGCACATGGGGGGTAGATTCCCTGATGAATCTTCAGAGTACTTTGAAACTCTGAACACATTTACGTTGAAGGGCGCTCTGACGGCCTGGTGACTCAGGATGCTGGGCCACAATGAGTGCGGCCAAATCGATCAGGCGGCATTTCTCGCCGATTTCTTCAAAGTGTTCTCGACTTCTGGGGTACATCACCCGCTTGTAACGAAGGCGGAAGTGTGTCGCCCATAGGGTTTGACCAAAGCACCCCACTTCTTCAGGGGTAAGGGACTCTGGTGCATGAATGTCCGGTGCCACTGTCGGCCAGAACTTCTCCAGGAAGTGATCCGCTACGAGAATACTCCAGAAGCTCATGGGTTCGGACTCGAAGTCTGGCCATGTATTAGCCCACTTGTCAATCGGGGGCAGCTGAGGGACCGGTAGCAGTACCGAGGCGGACCTCTGGGATAGTAAACTCGGCGACGGAGAAGACGTAGAATGAGCTGACTGGCCACTGAATGTCGGGCCATCCACTGAAGAGTGAGGTGACCTGGCCACGATATCCCGATATGACGGGCTGATAGCCACCGCTTCCGGTACAGGAGCCGAGACAGTCGGTGATAGGTCATGTCGTTTCTCTACCACCGTTGGTCCCCAAAATAGCTCTCTGTGATCTCTGGTAGAGGTAGAGGGAGCTTCTGGTGACAATGGTGGTGATTGCACGGTCGAGACCTGCGGAATTTCCACGATTTCTTCCTCCTGGATGTACCTGCGGAGAGAGGCGGGAATCTGGTGGACCTCGCATTCTGGGAGAATGAGGCTAACACGTCTGGTTCTTGTCCCAGTCCATGATACGGAGGAGTGGGGAGAAGGATCCATCGCTGAGTCGCATTCCGCTTCAGAATCCGAGAAACGAGCCGGTTTGATCTCCACCCGCTCCCCCCCCAGGATTCTTCCTATGTCGGCGACGACCCACTCTTCTACCCCGGGGTGGCTCTTTGAGGCAGGGTTGATCCTTAATAGGTAGTCTTGGGGCGGCGATGGCACCGTGGCCGAGAGGTCCCCCGCTCGAGGTGGCCGGGGTGCGAGGGGCACCAGGGAAAATGTCGAAGGGTACAAGGGGAGGACCTCCATGGATAGTGCGAGCGGAGTGAGGCTGACCTTCACTCCCCGTGTTGCCGGGGCGAGGAGGACCTTCACCAGTTGCAGAGAGGACGTAGGGAGGACCCCCATGTTGGAGAAGGACCAGATGGACAGTGCCTTTAGATCGGCGGTCGGGGCAGGAGGATGGACTCCATACCCTGTATAGTGGGCGAGGGAAAGGTTTCCGCGCCGAGCGTCACTGCCGCGGGGCGGGTCTTCCTTCAGGATGGGGGTAGAATGAGGTATAACTCCGTGATGAGCTTCGGAGCGGGGAAATCCCGCGCTCTGTTGAATGGTGGTACGGAGAGGATCTCTGCATGGAGTGACGTTACCGCGGATTTGTTCACGGTAATTATCGCCCGGGTCTGCGACCCCGAGAGTCAAACCAGCCTGCCCGTGGGGCGGCTGTGGCCTCGATCCTGGTCGGGTGAAGGAGTGCCCCTGCTTAGTGTATGCAGGAACTCCATGAAGTGTGTCGGAAGTGTCTTGGGACACGGTAGTTTTTGACGTCGACGTATCTGGGCGATCATCCTCAGCCCGGGCCCGGTGCAGACGTCGGGTCAGACGAGCTGGCGCAGGTGGTGTAGGGGCATGGCCTGCCTATTCTTCTTGTGAAGTCCGATGGCGGCGCTGACATGGATGAATGGGAGCCCCTACCTGGAGCCCTTGGGTCGGGACCCTGAGCGGGCCGAGCCGGATGTCACCCGTCTCATCAGCATAAGGCAAGGAGTTGTAGAGGCGTTCCGGGGATAGGCTCCCGAAATGATTGAACATTGGGGTGGAGAGCAAGGGATCCCTGCGCGGCCTATTAGGGCGGCGTTGACGGCAGGTCCTGGATGCCTCCATGTCTAGGCGGGCCATATCCTGAGTTGGGATAACCCCTTCCTCCTCGTACCTGCGTACAAGGTTGTTGATCACCCTTCACTGGATGATCTCGGATGGAGAGAGGGGACGTGGGCACCCCTTATTTTCGGATGTAGAGGCCATTGCGGCGGTAGAGGAGCCATGCGGGGTGGATGTGCTGGTGTTTCCCCTGCCCCTGCGTAGGCGAGCGTGCGGTGATCGTGTCTCCGTGACAGCGACCTGGTTCTTGAGAAATGAAGGGATCAACTCATCAGCACTGCGAGGAAAAGGATTGACAACCAGTGCCCCAACGTCCTTCCATTCTCCACGTCTATAAGAAGGATCCACGCCAACACGTTGCAGAATAGAGTGCCTCGCATTCTACTGCCCCGACATCCGGTGAGTTTCACGACAGGCCCGCTATTTTCTTGGCAGGACCAGGCGCCGAATATCTGGATTCGGTGACACGTCAATCTACTGGTGTCTCAAACTCTACTAATCTCCACATTGAGGAGAAGAATTTCATGTCGGGTTCACCATTTCTATTTCTGATGCTTTCGCCGGGGCGCGCGCATCTGTCCGTCCGCGGAGGAGGACGCGCTGCATTGTTTCCCCGCATTCCCGCTTTCCAAAGGCGGGCAACATTCTCTTCTTATTCAAGGATGTCTGCTCCTTGATCGAAACGGGATGATGGGATGTCGGTTCTTCCTTTCGCGGATTCCTCCTCAGAACTCGTCACCTAGTCCGGGTCACCCTCATAGAATTAATACGTTGTTCGTGAAACTCTTCCCAGTTCCATGTTTCCATGGATGTCGGTTAATTACACTACTTCTGTCGGGACATTCCAAAGGGTTCGGTCAGGGCATCAACCTTCAGTCAGGTGAGTAGTCACATCGAGGCATTAGTAGCGTGTCTGGATGCTGGGGAACTGGCATGCCTGTCTATTATCCCTGGTCACAGGGCTACTCAAGGGCGTGGAAGCCCGAGGCATCCCACATCGAGCGCGAGGAATTATATTTCATAGACATATATCTGAGGTTTTCCTCATCTTCCTGTGTTTAATACAGGGTATGCCGTGAGTTTAACGTCCAACGGAGACGGATCATCCCGAACAGAGCATTAGCTAGAATGGATTGGATTTAGGGATTTCCCTTGAAGTGGTGCTGATACCGGGACCAGCCCATGGGCGGCTATGAAGAGGAGCGGACCGACATGGTCTCACTGGGATATGACGGTCCGGGTGATAATCAGGGTGGAAGATGGATGTATGAATGAAGTGGAGGGGGAATGTCAAGGGACCATCGCGAGGGCGATGGTGAAGTTGGGCTTGAGCCTCGAAGATACCTCCTACGTATCCCCGTGGCATGGAATCAAAGTCCACATATTTTGGGATTGTGCCGGTGAACTGGCATGAAGGTGGACCTTGATCCGATGGATGTTGTTAGCGAACCAACATGAAGGTGGGCCTTGGTCTGATGCGTTAGAAAACCAATGCGAAGGTGGACCTTGGTCCATATGGTGTGGGGCTTACACAATAGGTTTCCCGGGTGTGGATGAACTGACGTGAAGAAGGTCGGAGTGACCAACAGGTGGTGGGCTTGAACCTCTCAGAGGCTTCCTACGTATCGTGCCTTGACATGGATCAAAGACCTCATAGTTCAAAGGGGCTTCATCGGCGAACCGACGTGAAGGTGGAACTTGGCCCGATGGTTGGTGGGCTTGAACCTCAAGAAGGCTTCCTACGTACCATGCCTTGACATGGATCAAAGACCTCGTAGTTCAAATGATGGAAGTCGTCAGCAAACCGACGTGAAGGGGGACCTTGGTCCAATGAGCGATGGGCTTGATCCTCGGGGAGGTTTCCTAAGTACCATTCCTTGACATGGATCAAAGTCCTCGTAGTTCGGGTTGGTTTCATCAGTGAACCAATTTGAAAGTAGACCCAGGGGTCCACTAGTGGTGGTTTTGAACCTCGTGAAGGCTTCCTACGTACCATGCATTGACATGGATCAAATTTATCGTAGTTCGGATGGTGGTTGTCAGCGAACCGACGTGAGGAAGGAGGGACCTTGGTCCAAAGGGGGATGGTCTTGAACCTCAGGGAGGCTTCCTACGTACCATGCCTTGACATGGATCAAAGTCCTCGTAGTTCGGGTTGGTCACAACGGCTTGCCGTCGGACTGGAATTGCAGTTTAACGTCATGCTGGATGAGGATGAACTCGACGTGAATAAATGACGGGTGGGCTTGAACCTCATGGAGGCTTCCTACGTACCATGCCTTGACATAGATCGAAGACCTCGTAGTTCAAATGGGTGTGCAGTTTAATGTCATGTTGGATGGGGGAATACAGTTTAACATCATGCTGGACGAGGGCATAAAGTTTAACGTCATGATGGATGAGGTGTTTTCATGGCCAATGCCAACTCTAAGCCCACGTGAGTCATGCTCGGTGTGAGAAACAAGTGGCGGTAAGGACCTGACGATCACGCTGCGAATGGTGCGTCTATGAGAAACGAAGAGGGTCTTACGCGTTAGGCGGCCCATTAGTGTTGGGACTTACTCCAGGATGGAGGCCCAAAGTGCAAAAAAGCACAGCGAAAGAAGGATTTGGGACCAATGATGGGAGGTGCCTCATTCCCTATCACGCCCTCCACTAACCTTGGTAGTGGGGAAGTACGGAGATGCAGGGGTGAAGCCTTCCGCAAGAGGGACTAGGGGCTTACACCAAGGTGTTTTCCCTTATCCCATGGACATACGCTACTTCGAGAAGGAGGATATCATCACTTGTGGAGGGGGTGACCCCGTCTCTGTGGAGACGGGTGGCGTAAAAAATGTCCGAGATGGGGGACCCTTTGTGCGAGGCATGAGGTCGGGTCACAGTTTAACGTCATTTGTTGAGGACGTGGTGCTTGGCAGTTTAACGTCCTGCAGCTCGGACGTGGTGGGTTCACTCCACACCCCTAGGACTTACATAACTGGTACCCTTTTCTCCTTGGGGGAGGGAAGGTACCAGTAAGGTTGTGGTCAAGGGGGGTTGTAGAGTGAACCATCGATAGGTCCACGTTAGCGTGGCTATGCGAAGAAGTAATAGCTGTTAGTGTGCCTATGTGAAGAAGCATTAGGCGAAGCAATGCTATGAGTGGTATTGTCCGTGGGACTTTGAAATCACATCGTGCATACCTGTTGGGTCGCACGGGAAGGGTAATTTCTAAGGAAGGAGTGTGTTTCACGAAGCGGAGTGCCTTGGCATTAGAATGGGGAAAAGGTGCGATTGAAGGGTGCTTCGCGCAGTAGAACAGTATTCGTAGAGCACTGCCTCACGAAGAGGAGGTGCCTCGCAAAGCAGGGTGCTGTGAAGCAGTGTGCTTCACGATGTGTAGTGGTACCGCCTTAGCATGGGGATCACTAATACATGATCGGTGTTTCGCAAAGCATAAACGCTCCGCGGTTGCCCAGGTTCCCTTGGGAATCCCCCTCCTTCGCGAATGCCCTTGAGCTTTGCGAAGGGCATCCCTCTCGGAAGAGGGGCTCAAAACGAGACAAAACGAAGGTGTCACGTGAACTAGAAGCACCTCGCGGAGCTCATGATTGTCGGGGGAAAAGGGTGCTTCGCGATTCGGGAGAGGAGAAGCCAAAAGGTCGGATTGCCCGTCTTCTGGACTCAGGGGGAGCCCGGTATTTATAGGCACGGGGCGCCGCGAAGCCGAACTCCCGCGCCGCCTCCGGTGCTTTTCCGTGCGCTCACGAACGTCAAATTCGTTCGTGGAGAGGTACGGCCTCCAGTGCATCGTGGTGGGATCACGAACGTCAAATCCGTTCACAGAGAGGTACTGCCTCCAGTGCTTCGTGGCGGGATTGCGAACGTCAAATGCGTTCCCGGAGAGGTACCACCTCCGGCGCTTCGCGGCGGGCTCGCGAACGTCAAATGCATTCGCGGAGAGGTACCGCCTCCGGTGCTTCGCAGCGGTCTCGCGAAAGTCAAATTCGTTCGCTGAGAGGTACCGCCTCCGGAGCTTCGCAAGACCACGTTGCTCGAGGTGCTTCGCGTCGGTGCTTCGCGAGGCAGCGTAAGAGCCGTCTTTTTCGTCCCTTCCTTTCGTGCAATATTTTGGCGCCAACAGTTACTTATAGAAATTACTACAATTTATGACAATGGTATATACATTTATTATATTAGACTCTATGAGTTGATTATTTAATATTAAATTTACCGTGGATGAATATGTGATCAAATCATTCAAATATATTGGTTTCATCCTTAGTTAAGAATATTTTGAATAATTTAATGTTTATTTATATATTAAATGATCTATGCTGGACATTTGGTTGTATTATTGAGGCTTTAATGATTAATGCTATATCAATTCATATGTAGGTTTAATCATTTTGGGATTTATCTTACCTAGAGATAAACAATTTTTTGTTAATTTCTAATGATTGGATGAATATCTTGTTTTCCATTTTTGAATTTATGTGATCCATTCGATGTTGATTTTAGTGGTTCATGCATAAAACAATACATCTTGAATACATGTCATTTGGATAAAAAGATGAGATTGTGATGGAAATTGATTAATGGATGATATTATACATGTCAATTATGTATATTTAATTATGTTCTCACTCAAGATAATAAATTAGTTACTGAAATTCTATGAAACTTTTCATGAAAAAATATATCATATTACCATTATTACTGATGAATCAATGGTCTTTTTTACACCTCATCAATTTATGGTTTGTGGTTGTTAACATTCTCTTGATCAATGATCTCTATCACTCAACATAATTGTTTAGACATTGTTTTACTTCTTAATGTCCATATATTCACATATAACTTATGTTCTCCTATTTGGAAACATTTTAATTTTAATACATTCATATTATTTTTTCTCACTTTCTAAGAGGATTTTTTATTAACCATTTAATGATGTGGTAAATCAAGAAATTTATATTCATATTTCGAACCCTTTTTTACTATGATATATTTAAAATTAAATGGGTTCCATTTATTAAATTTGGGTTTAGTGTAACTCCATGATATTTATAAAAATAAAACTATGTTTGATAGCACATATGACACGTGACACTAAACCTAAATAAACCATAAAATATTATTATTTAAATATGAATATTATTACCTTATTATAAAACTGGATAGTATAAATAGTATTAATTTATTTATGAAATATATATAATATTTTGACTAAATACAAATTTATTGATAAATGTTTTATAAACAATAACTCATTTTTTTGTAAAGTCATTTTATTCTTCATAAATCTGTTTTATTCAAAAATGGGTTTTATGGATTTTCTTGAAAAATATTATAATAAATTTATGGAAATTTTAGAAAGTTTTATCCATAAAAATAATTTCATTTTTGAAATCATTATATAAAATTTATATTATTTTTAATTATTTATCTTCTTCTGAGATGTTTTATTTTGCAATGAATAATTAAAAATACTAAATTTTATTGCAACCTGTATTTTATTTTGAAGTTATTAAAAAGTCATAATCTATATTGAAGTATTTTCAAAATTTAATTCTTTAATTTTGATAATATTTAATCAAATTATAGTCCAATTACTGAATTTTATAGTTGAATTTGGTATAAAATCACTTTAAAACATAAAATTGCATTTTTCTAAAAAACTGATTTTCATCACTTCTTGAGGGTTTAATTTTTAATTAAATTCATCCACTTATATGGATTGAATATTTAAAATTTAATTATATTTTTGGAGTTATTTGGTCAATATTATGTAAATAGTCCCCATTTATTTTCATTCAAGATGAATAGTAACTGTAAAAAATAATTATCCTCACGATAAGGGTAAATCTAATAATTAATGTTAAAAATAATATGATAAGAGATAATAAATGAACCAAACACCGTATATTATACTATTTTATTAGTTTATTTTATCCATTTCCACCAATTTATAGAATATATTGAAAATTGGTTCCATATTGCTTTGATTTTGGACTTTATAATATTTAAGTAATTGAAAAAGAAAAAATATCACTTTCATGCATTTATAAATATAATATTTTTTTATAGAGATATAAAAATATATATTTTTAGTTATATATAGTAGTTTGAATGAAAAATAATTTTATTTTATCAAGGTAATTAATGTATAATATTTATTAAAGATATAATTACTTAAAATTATTATGAAATCTAGACACAATATTTATTCAATTGCTAGAAGAATTAAATTAATGATTGGAAATATATGAAATATTATTTAAATTGAATGAATTATTTTTGTCCATGAATTTTTTATGTAAATATAGAATTTTAGAGATGTTTTAAAGGAATATTTTAAAATTCTATTTATTTAATTTTGTTTTTATTGTCAAATTAAATCAATAGTTCCAAAAATGACATTAATGATATTTTATAATAAATAAAAATATATTAAAAGACATAAAAATACTAAAAATCATATCCTCAAAAAAGTTATTTTAATATAGTTTAAAATATCAATAATTTTATATTTTTTTTATAATTTTAGTTTAATAATCACTATATAGATCTCTAAAGAGGAAAAATATTGTTATCATGGTAATTGTCAAAAGGGGTTTGTGCGGATTAAAACAAAGAGAGAAGGGTAAAAAACTAATATTAACGTGTCTAAATTTATTTTATGATAGTATTTTTATTTGTAGTCATTATATATTTGAATTAATTTAGTTTTCAACCTTTTATTCCATGACCATTAATTTATATTAATTTAATATTTTATGAAATTAAAAAATTTCCCCCTGCCTCACTTATACAAGAGAACCTCCCCTCTTATTTTATTCACAATAAAAACCCATCTTTGTTTTGTTAATCCATAGAAAATCAACTCATTAAAACCATTAATATATCCTAGTGACCATTTTTATTGTAAAAAACTCAATGGAAGGATTTTTTTTGTAAACATAAGGAGTTTGTTCGAAGAAGATATATCATTCATAACCACGTGTTTTTTGTTTTTTTTCTTCTTCAAACTCCTTAAAATAATATTAAACCATAAGGATATAATAATATTGGTATCTTCCAAATATGTTTATGTTATTGTGTTAATTTTATAACCTAAATCCATCTCATCTTCCTTGAAATGGGAAATGAAACCATCATTTGTGTGTATAGTGGGGTACCTCCTCATGAACCAATGTAATTTGTTTTCAATCAAAACCTCTAATATAGATAAATGATAATAGATTTTATAATTATATATTATATTTATATCCTATTTATATTTATTTAAATCAATATTTCATATATTTTCTTAGCTTTTCATTCATTTGAAGACGATAACTTTATTCGTGTGTACTTCTGGATTACCTCCTCAACAAACAAATGTGATTCGTTTTTCATTTTGGCATTGTGAGGATGATATATATTAGTTTATTTAAAGATATAATATTATTTTTATGATATTATTTTTATTCAAAAATGATAAAATAATATATATCTTCTTTCCATCATGATCATTGAATAATGGAGTTTTTTCACATGTGTTTGTACGACCTATCACCTCTATGATTGTAAAATAGTTTGTTATACATAACCATATTTCATGGATAATTCAAAAAGTATAATTTATGTATAAAAATTATAATTATTTAATGATTATTATTCTATATATGATGAAATAGGTACCTCGTTGATCATTTTTAACATACTGATGTCAGTTTGAACTTATGAGTTTAATATCATAAAAATGTATGACATGGACATAAATGATTAAGTAATTGAATATAAAATAATAATAATAAATAAAAGGTCAAATAAAATTTAAAAATGTTATTGATAAAGTTAAAAATTAACAATATTTTGTTATTCTGTAAGGTAAATAACATATGTGACGAGAGTGACATAAGGTAGGGGACTTTATTTTAAAAAAACCCTCCTTTATAGTTTCCTTTTTAAATCATTTTCTTCCATGTCAATTTTCTTATAAAAATATTAATAAAATTTTTATTTTTTTCAAATATATTCTAAAGGGATTTTTCTATCATGTTTACCTTTATTTATAATGTATTTTGAAATAATGGGTTTTTAAAGGTTTTACATAGGGGATGCATTACATTAAAAACCTAATCTAAAATGGATTAAAGATTTATTTTGTAAATATTTCTATTCCATATCAATATTCTTAAAATTATATTATTAATGTAAAAATCAATTATTTATAAATGAAATTTTATTCCAATTTTAACATTGTTTCAAAAGTTTAAAAAATGATTTTTTACATATTTTATAATGAATATTTTGACTTTCTTTATGAAAAAAATGAATTTTTTATTTTAACTTCTACAGTGTAAATGTATTTTCTCTCCACTATAACCATTATTTTCTAGTCATATTTTTTTATAATATTATTTGTTTCCTTAAATAAGATACTTTTAATTTTCTTTAATTATTTTTAAAAATTGTTTTAAATGGAATGGATATTTTGATATCTATAAATGTTTTGATTATGGGGGTAACTGATCCCTACCAACCATTATTTTTCTATAGATTATGACCATTCTATATCTAACTCACATTAATCTTTATACTCATTGTATGATTATAAATTTTATATATATGTATCTCTCATATATACATATCTTATTATTTGTTCCTTTGATGGGGTAATTGTTGACGCTCTTTTTTCGTCACATCGTCTAAAAAGAATTTAAAGGGAAATGACTTAGCAAAAATTGATTCATCCTTTGATGAAAACATCAAAAATCGACAAAGGCATGAACAAGGCTTCAAAAGAACATGTGTCGTGCAAGTTCCATCACTGTCGCACAAGTCGACTTGCGCGATGCCTAATGGTCACACAAGTGACATGGGGGCCCTAAAGGATAACTGCCTGGGGTATTCTCCAGCCTATAAATAGACCCTGTGGGCCCCCCATTTCGGGAGTAATTTTTCCAGAAACTCAGATTTGAGCTCCCGGCAACCTAGTCTCTTCTAAAAGCTTCTGAAACACTTCTAAGGTAATTTCTTTCCTAGAACGGAAGATCTAAAGAGGGGGAGGAAGGCATATGTGTTGAAACTCATCAAAACTTGTGCGACGCAGTGGCCATCCCTTAAGAGAAATGGCCACACTTGCGTGCCGCCTAACTCCTTCAATAGAACTTTCACGTCACACTTCTGGAAGAACCTCAAGATGATTCTAAAGGCTTTAACCAAGAGTCGCTCAAGTATTACCCTACTGGTTAACCATCACGCAAGTACCCATGTGTCGCATAGGTATACTTGCACAACCAGAACATGTGCGCCCACGCAGTACCTGCGCGCCTGCCAGGAGTTGCACACCCCTACCTTTTTGGGTGCCCTTCTTGCCCATTTCACCCCTCTTAATCCATTCTACCTCTCCTATTCAAGATCCAGTCTTCAAGAAACTCTTCAAATTCATTTATGGCATGATTTCTTGATTTGACTTCCCTATCTGAAAGGAATTCTATGGAATATCTCTCCAAACCTAGTGATTTAAACATATTTATGTCACTAAAGATTGAGATTTTATTCATTCAACATCATCCTTTAAGATTAGAGAACTCCTTAACCTGGGCATCCTTTTCAGGAATAATCCCCAGTCATAATTCTTAACCCGGACCTCCTTTTCAGGAATAAGCCCCAGTCATAATCATTAACCTGGGCCTCCTTTTTAGGAGTTAGCCACAGTCTCAAATATGGGCATCCTCTTTAGGTCTAAGCCCCAAGTCCCTTAATTGTCCATGTCTCTTAACCTGGGGCTCCTTTTCAGGAGTAAGCCCCAGTCTTAATTTCTCTTAACTAGTCCTAATTTACCTTTGATCTCGGATTCCTTCTCAGGAGTAAAACTCAATCATATGTCCTCTCCTAATTTGGGCCTCCTTTTCAGAAGTAAGCCCCAAGTTAGAGTATTAAAATCTCCATAAAGCACATATAACTTTATAGACCAGGTTCTTGGATTTCTTCCCTGAAGTAAATCCTAATATTCATTTATTTGGGAAGTCATACATACATAAGTCCAACATTATTTCTTATGATTGCATCTTTCAGGGCACAATTGTCTGATTTTTACCAATACCTCTTGTTTCTCACACCGATCATGACTCACATGAGCTTAGAGTGTAAAAGTAATTATGACATCCTTCTTTGACCCATCAATAATAAACACCATACTCCCTTACTCGATCTACGTGGGTTTTGATTCCTTTTCTAAACAAAGGATGCGTAGGTAGCCCATCTGCAGGTTCGATCCCAACTCTGAAATAATCCATGTCCTTCTGAATAACAATAAACATCAAGTTCCCCACTGAGTGTCTTCAAAACTGGCATGGTCATCATAATGACCAAGAGACTTCTATATAAATATGTCTAAGGATATCATTGACCAAGAATCACTAATAAATACGGATGATTCTCTATCGATGAAAAACCTCGAATACATATAAAAGATTCTCTAAATTTCCTACATATTTAATCATTGATTGTCAGATCTGAAGGAAGGCTCATTTTATACTTGGTAATGTAATAAGGATTCACGAACATAACTTCAATCCATAAAGAGAGTCCTAGAGTAGAAAATAATTCCCCTAAAAAGGTGGGATGAGTCCGACCTCCCATCCTCTCGACCAATGCAAATTTCTAAGCCTCATCGGTCCACAAACTAATGAGCTCCTACCATTGGAATGTAGGTCCAAATGGATGTGGAATAATTGGATGTTTCTGGTTCTATGAACAAAACCGTTAGGAACCGATTGGAATGTTTGAACCTTCAATCAAGGAGGTCATCCCCAAATTCTAAGGGAAACAAAAAATGGTGTACCCGACATGAATCCTTAACCAAGTTAAAATGATGTTTTACCTATTTGTTAGGCCCCTATTTAAAACTCAAAGAGAGGGCCAAAAAAACAATCATTGACGTATGTTCTCATCCAAAAGATGTAGTGGATGAATTTATCTTGATTACGTCAATTATATAAAACATGCACTCTTTTCCAAATATCTTCTGCATTTCCAGAATGGCTGCTCTTAAGTTCACACCTGTGAATACCGTTGCTGCGAATGCCACTGCTGATACTCTTGCTGGATCGTCATCCGCTCTGAGGATGACATCACCTACTCAGCTTCTTCAACACTGGGTATCCAATGCGCTGGTTAAAGAGTACTGTCAACACGGTACCATCCCAACTCAGGAGACTGCCCGACAAGCCCTCCAAGTGAACAACTCACACCGGTTGTTTGAACAACAACGACCAGTGATCAAGAAGCAGGTGGTGCTAACCACCGTCTCCAACCGTTACAGGTCGTTATCCCCAGAACGCAATCACCATTCACTCCCATATTCTGGGGAGGTGAATGACTAGATCCCTCAGGGCCTTAGTTCAAGGAAGCAGGAGTCTGTCCCAAGGGCTCCCATCAACAATCGCCGCCAGACTCGTGAAGCAGTGTGCCCTCAACATGATGAGGGTGTTGACTCCAGGCGTTCGGCTCAGGTTCCTCACACCTGACCAGGCAAGACGAATCGCCAGAGGCGAAATACAGTTAACAGTGAGCAGGTTCTCATCTATGCCATCTCCGGAGAAGTCCACCAACCTAACTTGGTGGCAAGCAATGAGCGGGCACACACACCTACCCGTTTTAATTCCGCTGTCTAGCAGACTTGTCTGGAAACATCACGCCAATCCCGCCAGGCAATTCCGGCGGATTACTAAAGGCAGGAACATACACCTGTTTATACATCATCAGCTAGTCAGCAGGCTGTTCTGACTACATATGATGGAGCTCATCAACCATGTTCGGAGAAGTGCAATCAACAGGCACATACACCTGCTAATACTAATCAAGCCTACCAACCGTCTCGCTTGGTAGCACACAGTGAAGTCTGTCGGAAAGCTCCAGAAAAAAACATGAGGCAGACTCAACTCTCTGCCCCCACACTTGAGTACTATCAGGATTCAATGATAGGAAAAGGAGGACAGGAGCAGGCACACACACCTACTCCAATCACGGAATAGACGTATATCCCCGTTCCGGCAGCTGAAGTCACCAAGCATATTCTATCAACAGTGAAATAGCATAAGCAAATCCTTGATCATATTCTGGATGCTTCCAATGATATTATAAAAGCTTCAGCAGCATCTCAGGAAAAGACACATAAATTTATACCTACTAGTGGAGTGACACATCAACAGTTCACTCCGGAACAGACACACACATTTATTCCAGTACAAGAGGGTTCTGGGGCATACTCCCCCATATCATACGGACAACCAAGTAAGGCACATACACATGATTTGAGTGGAAATCGTCAGCCTAACCTGGACATATTTCCTGATCATGCACATACACCTTCTCAAAGCAGCCACTTTCTTCAACAAGTGGTTTCCAAAGCGAGTAATAAGGCGTCTAAGAAAAAGACCCTCCCAACACAGTCAGGAGATCAAGATCCAATTTGTAACAAGGCCTTGCTCGATGCTGGAATTCTTAAAGCCCACAGACAGTTATCTGTTGGAATTCAAGATTCTACTCCCTCATTTCTCAATAGTGGGAACATTAATTCCGAAGGACTTCAACAGACACTTCCTCATGAAGGCTTGCTTCATGAAAATTCGGTCGATCTCAAAGTTTCATCTTCAGATGAGAGCCATACGAACCCTCTGTGTGGTCAGAATACCAAGGAGCAAGAGATCTCATATTTTGATGTAACCCGTCATGGTGGTCCTCCCTATGATGATGAATTTCGCTGCGAAAGTCCTCTCTGCAGTAGTGATGCACATTGCCCGAAAAATTCTCCAGTAGACAATGTAGTGCCAAGAAAGCCCTCTTATCTTGAGGCACTTGAAAATGCGAAACCATTCATGTCTGATGCTTCATCCCTAGAAGGTGAAATACTTTCTCAATCAGAATATAGCCCAGGGTGTATGTCATTATCTGAACCACCCCTAAGTCATGCATCTTCTTGTTTGATCAATGATTTCACTACCAATCTTGTTGAATTCGAATAAGCAACAAGGAAACACCAACTCTGGTCAAATCAGGTATAAGAATCTTCATTTAATAATAAAGAGGAAATGCTGAACATGAGAAAAAAACTGGAAAAAGGTGAAGTACCAGTCATGTTTTGGCCTCTGGATGACTCTCAGTATGACATTCCAAATATGTTGACGGAAGAGGGAATTCATGATATTCTTCTCAACATATGGAAAAATCTTTGTCAGTTGAAGAAGAAAGTATTATACTATGATTAATATGAAAATCATCTTAAGATAATATAAGTGTTACAATGTCAGATTGATTTGGCATCTCTATCAGTCTCTCGGTATCCGAAGGCTGAAAAGCAGCAGAGAGCCCTTCAACGTTCATGCCTTGGTGCACTAAGAAGATTGCATTAGTTAATTTCAATTCCCCATTTGGTATTCATGTCAGAGGATGGGGTGTTCATGGAGCACTACAATTCACGGTGCTCTCCAGTCAGTAAAGCCCGCCGAATATGGTCTCATGCAATGTTATTTCCCATGGACGACCACAGTCAATGGGCTTTGTTTGTAATCAAAATCTTTCCCAAGAACAGGCATCAACTAGTTCCTCTCAAAATCACGAATACAGAGAAAAGGTTGTCAATTTACTCCTGTATCAAGCAAACGAGAATATTGAAAAAGCCTCTTGTATGGAGAAAGCACATCATCAATTGATAGAAGTGTCTGAAATCATCCAACGGTCCTTTAAATCAGGTGATAAAATTGGATACAGGTTAATGCATCCAGCTAATTTCCAGATTAAGGTTCGCAAGATCAGGAGTGATTTTAAGAAAGTCTCTGACATAGCATGTCAAGAGCCACCCCAGCTTTCCAGACTAGGGACTCTTTTAAACCAACCCTCGGAATCAACAAATAGGATTCGAGGAGTTGAGCGGGAATAGCAGGAACAGCCCCAGTCCACCGGACTGAGGACTTTTTCAAATCATCAATCCCCTCCCCAGAGAAAGTCGGTCTTTTCTAGATTGGGAAGAAGCCTCAAGAGGAATGAGGAGCCAAATTATCAGGAGATTCCCTCCAAATTATGGTTCATCAAGAAGTTCTTGAGGGATCGAATTAATAAAATGCAATGTCTCTTCAAAGTCATGGAAGAAGACAATATCACAAAAATGATGATAGAAGGGATGTGATGCGTTATGTATCAATCAATGTCATCAATGACATTGTTTCCGATCAACCAAATGAGGTTCACTCAGGGGACTCAGATGAAGAGGTTCCTACTCAAGAATATGTATGCACCGACACAAATGAAGAAGGTGTGCGTACATGAAATCAAAGGGTTACTCAGAACCTAGGTAATCCTTCAAGTAACCCACTTCCCCCTCTCCGAAAAGGATCCAACAAAGGGAGAGGAAAGAATCTGGTTACATATCCTTCCTCTGAAGAAGGCCAATCACTCTCACTAGAGAAAAGTTTTGCACAACATGAGGAAGAAATAAAGTAATTAAGGAGGTTGAATGCAGAACTACTTCAGGATAGTCTTCTTCTTAAGCATGCTAGAGTCAATCAGCCAAGGGAATTTGTTGCAACTACTGAGATGGTTCAAGAATATCCTCCTCTATCAGTACATCCTCACAGATCTAATCCAACGGGTTGAGTGAAAAAATAGTTGGCAGTGCTACCATCAGTTGCATCACCAACCACCACATCTGTCCAAGCTCTGGTCATTGCACCTACCCAAGTCCAAGTTCAACCGGATGTTTCTCAAAAGATAATAACTACCATTGATTCATTAACATCTCGGTTAGAAACTATGGAATGGAAACATGCACAGGTTCAACCAGAAAAGAAAGTTTACCCTGAATGGGTAGATTCAATCTCTCCTACATCCAGTTTTGGAAACCCTGTATTCCCTATTTTCAATGGATCAGGTGACCCTGAACAGCATTTGACACATTACGTGTCTTGTTGTGATCCTATGATGGGAACTCTGGAGCAGTAAGAAGCAGTAAAACTTAGATGCTTCATACAGAACTTGCAAGGACTAGCCTTAGTCTGGTATAAAAGCTTGCAATCCCGGTCAATTAACGGATGGGAGGATCTCCATCAACAATTCCTTCTTCAGTTCAGCTCAGAATTTCCAAAGACAACAGCTTTCGATCTTACAAAATGTAAGCAAAGGGAGAATTAAAGGGTCTCAGATTTCATTGCTCGCTGGATGGGATTAACATATTCCCTAAGATTAGCACTCCCTCAAGAAGAATTATTTCCAATCTCTGTGGAAAATTTTCATGACAAGTTACGCATTCCGTTGATCCCTGTCAAATACACAGGAGGGTTTCGAGACCTTACTTCAATCGCTCAGTAGATTGAAGATTCCCTTATAAAGGCTAGGGCTAAATCTCGTGTAATTCCATCTGCTCCAGGAATGAGAATGGGTAAAGCAGAAAATGCTACAGTTATTCTTAAAAAAGCACCTGTACCTATTTTTACTTCAAAACCTTCATCTTATCGAAGGGCTCTACCTCTTGAGCGCTAACAACAAAGGTTGTTTCGTCCAGATGATCAAAGAGATCGAAGACGAAAACAATTTGAAGATCGTCCCAATTATTTCCCCTTTCATAAAATGTTGGGGAATCCCATCCAGGAGTGTTTTATCTTCAAATTACTCCTGCAAAAGATGGTCGACTCAGGACAAGTCAAACTGAAAGGTTCTTCAGCTCAGGTAGCATGTGTTACGTCTACGATTCCAGAGGAGGAAGGCGAATGGCAAGAAGTCAAAAGCAAAAATGAACAGAAGTATGATGATTGGATTGTTAGAAAGACAATCAACCGAACACATGCTATTTTTCAAACACAATTAAAGAAACTAATTGTGTCTTTTTCCATGAACGTTGCGGCAAAACCTTCTTCATCAGAGGGAATGTCCTCAAAGTAACGGCATGATTCAAAGATAGAAAAAGAATTAGAAGAAGATGAGTATGTGTCAAAGAATAATTTGTCTTTGACTCTGGTAGACTTTATGCCATCTACTTCAATTCCATGGGCACCGCCCCACCAAACGGCACAGCCTAAACAGGCTAATCAGGCAGAGTCATCATCAGGGGAATAGTAAATCTTATGTTCTGTTAATTTGATTCAATTAACGGATCCATATGCTAGTCGCAGTTTCGATTTCAATGAGCATGAATTCCCTGTATCAAACAGGGGAATCAGAGGAAGTTACAGAGGCTCAGGATATAGGGGAATATGTGGTTCTTTTAGAATCCACTATTCCAATTCTACCCCTTCTAGAACTGTGTACGCAGTAGAAACTCATGGTAGAGCCCTTTGGCGAGCTAAGAAAGAACAAGCAAGTTCTTCTACCAATAGCAAATTCAGTCTTGGCATAATTATTTTGGAGGACCAGTTGAAGGTTCCATATTCTTCCTCTCAGCATGTAAATGGATCTAATCGGTCTAATCTTACAAAACCAGGAATATTGCCAACTCCTATCCCAATACAAGATGCATCAACTTCTAAAGCATCTGCTTCCAAGGTACCTGATAAACCACATATTCCTGTTGGGAAATGCAGACCTCTGGATCAAAAGTATGATGTATTGAAACACTTGTCCCAAGTACCATCCAAGTTATCAATTCTGGATGCTTTGAATCTTTCGAAGTATCTTTGGAAAGCAATCATCGAGGCTTTGTCAAGTCCTCAGGAGTTTGAAACTGAAATTGCTGCAGCTGAAGTCTATCACATAGAGAATAATCCTGCAGAATGCCATGAAATAATATCTTTTACTGATGAAGATGAAGATGATGTTATGCATGGGAATATTAGACCTTTGTACTTATCTGGAAAGGTCAATGGTATAGACTTCTGAAGAGCTTTCATTGACAATGTTTCAGGAGTCAACCTCATGCCCATTCGTACACTTCATCGATTGGGCCTCATGGAATGTGATTTATCTCATTCTACCATGATGTTATAAGGATATGATAAAAATGAACAAGAACTGCTGGGCAAAGTTACACTCAGAACTCAGTTTGGAGAACTTGTATCCAATTCGGATTTCATGGTTGTTGATCAATACTCATATTTCAACATCTTGCTTGGAAAACCCTGGTTACATCAACATGCGGCTATCCCTTAATCATACCATCAATGTCTCAAATATTGTTTTGATGGTCATGTTGGGACATTGTATGGTGATAAGGCCATGTTCAAGGCATGTGAGTCTTAATACATTGAGGCAGAATTCTATCAGATGAAGGGAAGGGAGAAATCCACAACAAAGGAGATTACCAAAGTTAAATATCCATATGGTTTGGAGAGGATTCCAGTAAAAATATTTACACATGTGAGTACATATTATGTTTTGCCTATCAGTAAAATTGAAAAGATTGACCCAAATCCAAATACTCTTATAGAAGGATCCATAATGGCAGTTATGGCAATCGAGCCAGACAACATGGGAGAAATGGGTAACCCACCAAGCATTGATGAACGCACAAATGGTGACTTCTTCATTTCATCTGCAGTAATCCAACAAGTCTATACTTTTCCAATTAGGCCAGAATAAGTTATAGGAACATCGGAGGTGAACAATGATGTCAATTTTCAATCCATCATCTCCTCTTTATTACCCAAAGAAGACCCTTCATCATCATTCGGGTTCGAAATGAAAGCTTCTTCTGCAAAATATGCAAATTTTGACATCTCTTTTGATCATGAAAATTCTGCTTTATCATCTACTATGCATGTAGAAATGGAATAAATAACACCTGATGAATAAGAAGAGGAAGATCTCATAGATTCTCCTCCAGCATTTGAAGAGGGTATCTCTACCACTGTGGATGAACTCAGAGAAATAAATCTGGGTACAAAAGAACATACACGCCCCCACTTTAATAAATGCATCCATGACTCTTGAAGAGAAAGAGATGTATATTTCTTTTTTAAAGAAAAATAGAGATATATTTTCTTGGAACTATAAAAAATTCCTGGGCTTGATCCTGATGTTGCTACTCATCATTAGGGGTTACCAGAAGAACATCGAGGATTTATGCAAGCCACAAGGAGAGAACACCCAACTTATGCTTCCAAAATTGAGGCTGGAGTGGATAAGCTTATCAACGCTAACTTCTCCATAGAAGTTTAATATCCCAGTTGGTTGGCTAATATTGTCCCTTTAATGAAGAAGAGCGGACAAATTAGAGTTTTCTTCTATTTAAGAGATCTTAATCGGCATTGTCATAAGGATGATTTCCCAGTACCGATTACAGAACATTTAATTGATGAAATAGCTGTCTATGAAGGACTTTCCTTCATGGATGGATATTCCGGATATAATCAGATCCGAATGGCCATAGAAGACGAGGAATCCACGTCCTTCAGAGCCCCTCAGGGTGTGTTTTTCTACCGAGTAATGCCCTTTGGCTTAAAGAGTGTAGGTGCAACATATCAACATGTCATGCACCGTATCTTCAAACCCTTCTTAGGGAAGTTTGTTGAATTCTATGTAGATGATATGGTGGCTAAATCCAAACAACATTCTAATCACTTTGCTTATTTGGAAGTCATATTCCGCAATCTTCGACAACGTGATTTGAAGATTAACCCCTTAAAATGTGCTTTTGGGGTAACCTCAGGAAAATTTCTCAGCTTTGTTGTACGCCATCGTGGTATTGATATAGATCCCGAGAAGACCAAGTCAATCCTTGGTATGTCACCTTCTCTAAATTTGAATGAATTAAGAGGACTTCAAGGACACATAACCTATATTCGGCATTTCATAACCAATTTGGTAGGAAAACGTTTACCCTTTACCAAATTGATGAAGAACGGGAGTCACTTACCAGTGGACTGAAGAATGTCAAGAACCATTCGATATTCTCAATAAATACCTCTTAAGTCCACCGGTACTCATGCCACCTATTGAAGGAACACCACTTATCCTCTACATGACAGCTCTAGAGCGATCATTGGGTGCCTTTTTTGCTCAGAAGAATGATGCTGGGAATGAAAATAGCCTCTACTATCTCAGTCGAACTACGCTTGAAGAAGAAACCCGGTATTAAAGTATTGAGAAGTGCTTCCTGGCATTAATCTTTGCAGTTCAGAAGTTGAGACACTACCTGCAATATCACGAGGTCCAATTGGTATCTCGCAATAACCCACTCAAATTCATCCTTATTCTTCCAATGCTTACAGGACGTATGGCAAGGTGGGATGTTATTTTGCAGCAATCCGACATTCAGTATGTGTCTCAAAAGGTTATAATGGGCCAAGCTCTGGCTGATTTCCTAGCTGAACACCATTCAGTAGAAGACACATCTTCAGATATTGAACTCTCTGATGAGGAAGTCTTCACTATTCAATAAAGTCCTCAAGCATGGGAAATTTATTTTGATGGTGCTTCTAGAAGTCCAACAAGGAGGAAAATGGAAAATCCTACATTCAACAAAGTTAGATTAGGAATTGTTCTCATTTCTCCAGAAAAGGCAGTGTTACCTTATTCCTTCTTATTGTGGGAAGTTGGTACCAATAATGAAGCAGAATACCAAGCTCTCATCGCATGATTAGAATTAGTGCTTCAAGCATAAGTGAATCTCTTAATGGTGAAAGGTGATTCAGACCTGGTAATCAAACAAGTCAATGGGGATTATGACATCAAAAAAGAAGAACTAATCCCTTTTTATGATTACGTCAGAGAGTTAATGGCGGAATTCCCTTTGGAACCAACATTTTCTTATGTCCCAAAATCACAAAATGCTCAAGCTAATGCATTGGATAATATAGCCATAGCTCTGGTAGATCCAAATCGGGATGAGACAACAATCAGTATTTCCCACCGTCATGCAATTTCACCTTATGTTTGAATCATAACAGAGGTAATTAATGAAATTAATCCCATTCCGGAACCGTATGGTCATACTACATGATGGATGTCACCTATCAGGGAATACCTTCAATATGGAACACTTCCACCTGATAGAGCCGAGAAAGAAAAAATCTGGCAACATGTGGTCAATTTTACTCATTATGATATCCCAGATCACCTAGAAAAAATTCTCTACAAACGTGGTTTTTATGAAGTTCTCATCATATGCATTGATGGTGAAGAGACAATGGCTGTCATGAAAGAAGTTCATGTAGGAGTCTATGGTGCCCACCAGTCTGGACATAGACTGTATGATCAGATTCGAATGCATGGATACTTTTGGCCTTCAATGATACAAGATTGTTTTGATTTCACAAAGAAGTGTCATTCATGCCAAGTACATGCCAACTTCATTCATCAACCTCCAGAGTTGCTGCATACATCTAAATACTCATGGCCATTTTCCACATGGGGAATGGATGTGGTGGGACCTTACCATTCGGCTACGTCTAAGAAGTTTAAGTACATTATTACTGCTACTGACTTCTTTTCCAAATGGGAAAAGGCAATACCTCTCACGGAAGTCATTTCTAAATGCATTGTTAGCTTCATCATGTCTAACATCATTACTAGATTTGGTGTCCCTCGGACCATATTAATAGACAATGGCACCAACTTCTGTTCATCCGAGGTGAAGAAATTGTATCAAGAATACAACATCAAATCCAACCATTCATCTCAGTATCATGTAGCGGTCAATGGCTAGATAGAAGATTTCAATAATACTATGTCAAATATTCTGCAAAAGATGTTGGATAAAGATAAGAATTAATGGCCTGATAAACTCTTTCATGCTTTATGGGCTTATCAGACTACCACCCGCACTGCAACTCGGTCAACTCCATATTCATTGGTATATGGAACAGAAGAACTCTTTCCAATTGAAGTTCAACTACCCTCACTCAGAGTTTCCATTTGTGATCAATCATCTATAGATGAACAATCTCAATAGTGATTGAATGAATTGGAACGATTCGATGAGAAAAGATTGTGCACTTTGCACCACTTGGAAGTCTATCAGAATCAAATAGCGTACGCTTTTAACAAAAAAATTTGTCTTCATTCATTCACTCAGGGAGAATTGGTATTGGTTCTCAAAACTCCAATGATACGAGGAAAGAAACCTCCCAAGCTTGATCCATATTAGGAAGGACCTTACTCAAGACATTGGGTCTACTCTAATGGAGATTATTCATTAATCTCGATGGATGGAGAACTCATCACTACTCCAACCAATGCCAGATTTTTTAAATGTTTTTTGTCTAAACACAAAATATATCATCCATGTTCTGGTATGACCTTAAACTGCACAACTGTCCAACAAGACGTTAAACTGCATCATCAACAGTCCATGCATATGACCCTAAACTATTTGCACATATGTCCAACATGACGTTAAACTGTGTCCCCTTCATCATCCTTTCTATATGATGTTAAACTATAGAGCAACGGTCCATACATATGACATTAAACAATTTGTATTCCTTTCGTCTCACATGACATTAAATTGTGACGTCCTAACTACATGACGCTAAACTGTACAGAAGTCCCTTACGCCTGGCATGAAAATAAACTACACCATCCATAGTCCATGCATATGACCTTAAACTATTCACACTTTTTTCCAACAGGACACTAAACTGTATCGTCCCTTTTTCATCCAACATGAAGTTAAAATGGGAAAAAAGTCCCCACTACGTCCAACATGGCGTTAAATGGTGAACTCTTTTGTCCTCACTACATGAAATTAAACTGCACAGTCACCCTTTCATACATGACGTTAAACTATATTGTCCCTGTCATCCTAACTACATGATGCTAAACTGTTCAGAAAGTCCTTGATACATCCTACATGACATTAAACTATACTTTGTCCCTGCTACATGACACTAAACAATGCAACACAAATAGTTTTAATTGCAAGACTTTAAACTGCATAGTCCCATTATATGTTCTACATGACATTAAAATGTGCATCGTTAAGGTTGTTGTTACCTCTTATTTCTCAAACCGAGTATGACCCACGTGGGATTAGAGAAAACCTCAACCATAACACTCTCTCTGGGCTACTTACCATGTGTAAGTCCCAACAACATCATTTTTTAGGTCGTTGTCCCCAAGAACAACTTGATCATTAATTCATTCTTTAATTGAGCTGTGTGGACTTTGATCCTTTCCTTCCGGGATGGGTACGTAGGAAACCTCCTAAGGTTCAAGACCAAAACCAATATCTTCCCATCGGTTCACCTCCATCTCATACGATGTTAATTCATGAAACTTCCCCTAGAATCAATATCTTTTCATTGGTTCACTTTCGTCTTGGTTATACGACGTTAAACTATACAACACTTTTGTCCAGTATGACAATAGACTACAATATTCTTTGATACCCTCACCTGAGAGGGAACCATTTTATACATTTATTTTTTAATCATATTTCATTTCAAAGACTACATGCATACATGGAAATTCCCAAACCTTTTATCTTGGGTTAATCCATCTTTGTACTAAAGTCCCCTTTCACCCTTCACATGTACGAACCAAATTTTTAAAGAGGGTATTTCTAGAACTACGTGATATTGATTTTCATCTTTATGGGATACGGAGGAACGTTCGAGTGTCCCTCGAATCTAGCCCCATATCTTTTGGGCCTAACCCCAAATTGCACTTCCAGTCCCTTGGCTGAAAAGTCCCCATGAAAACACACACTGTGTATTTCTTACAATGGTCCAAGATCTATGACCCTAAACTAAGATCTATAATCCTTTTGTCCCACATGACGTTAAACTTTTATTTAAGAACTATGTATGGCTTGATTCCCACCCTAATGGGATACGTAGTGAAGTCCAACATTTTAATTCAGGACCCATCCACAACATGATTATGGTTAGCATTGATCTGAGTATCTTTGTATACATTGGAAAATACCCATCTTTATTTGTCATAATCCTAACCTTAAATATTTTCATATCTTCATAGCCCTTTTCTTGACTTTTAGTCACAAAAATGTCAAATTTCTGAGAGTTCTTTTACCTGACTATGCAGCACATGCCCTTAGGCGGCCTTTCATAAACAATCTACATAACAGACTTGTCACCCAAAAGATACTATTATTTGACTATGCATCCAATGCCCTTAGGTGGCCCTGCATAATTCAACCCCCTAACGGGTTTGTTAAATAATGGTAACTTCATTATTGGGAAGAAATAATCTTTTGTCCTTATTGGTCTTAAATTATAGTATGTAGGGATCCGAAAAAATAGCCATCCTTAACATATTTGTCCCATATCCTTTTCATGATCTGAAAGTATTCAAGTCTATGGTATATATTCTGCTTCCCTAAGTTTGGGTCAGACCTTCGTATAAGTGATATCTATCTAGTTCTTTGATATTCTTGTTCGGAAATAGCTTCTCTGTATTCAAGTACCTCTTTACATACAACAAACTCTATGCTTTGGAAAATATGAATCTCCATAAACTTTCACTGGATTTAGCAATAGAAAGGTAAATTTCTGAGAGTTCTTTTGCCTCACTATGCAGCACGTGCCCTTAGGCGGCCTTGCATAAACAGTCCACATTACAGACTTGTCAGCCGAAAGATACTATTATTTGACTATGCAGCAATGCCCTTAGGTGGTCCTGCATAATTCAACCCCCTGACACGTTTGTTAAATAATGGTACCTTTATTCATTGAAACTACTTCTTCTAATGTCTTTTAGCTCTTTTTCATATCATTCCTCAGATTCAAATGATCTTAAGTCATATTTTACATATTTTTTCCCTCATACTTGAGTATGGTAATATGTTTTCAGATAAATTTTCAAATAATTTAGTCAATTCTAATTCATTCATTCAAATCTATTTCAAGCTTAAACATTATCCTCCTTATGTCTGACATGGATGAATTTAAAATACCCACAAAAGGCAAGGTAACTCTTAATAAAAGTCAATTTATAGCTCACTAAACATACATTTTGCATGATTTAGGTAATATTGAGCAATTAAGATTTTTGAAGTTTGTAGGTTTATTTATATTAATCCTAGTAAAAATCAAGCTATGCGTACAAAGCCCATTGGATTAGGTAAAATTTAAAGTAGTTAGAAAAAGAATACAAGCATAAATGATTGAAGATAAAATTATTCTCCAATGATGCACAACAATTAGAGGGACATACACAGATTGGAGCCTCTTCTGTTTTTTAGGAGATTACAAAAGACTGTCAACAAATGTCTTCACTTGATGTACATCATTATGAGCTTCATCCGCAGCTACTTGAAGCTCGTGCACTCGACCATCTTCACTCTTCTCAGCTTGATGGAGTGCCTTCTTGGCATCTGCAATGGATTTCATACCATTCGTTTGAACTCCCCCAATGAATTATTTAGTTGATCAAGTTCCCCAGTAACAACATCTAACTATTGCTGAAGACGCACCTGCTGGATGACTTTTTTTTTGATTTTATGCTTCATCTTATTCATCTTGGCAGCATAATCAGCCTCAGCTCGGGATACCGCAACCTCAAATTCGATGATGTTAACTGACAGTTTCACCCTGGTCAGATCTTCGCGACACTTTTTCTCCTTCTCCCTCCTGAATATGACTTGTTTCACCGCGGCATGGATCTTTTCATACCCAAAACCGCCAAGTCCTAGCATGAAAAACTGGGATGAAAATCGAGGGATCTTCGATGATAGCTCTTCTAAGGGCACCTCAGATATGATTTTCCATATGTTTTTCTATGCCTTGAATCGTGAAAATCTGACCGCTTTAAGTACCTCTGGGTTTGATTAAACATCATCGTCACCGGGGGGCATGTAATCTGGGATTAATGCACTTAAGGAAGTTCCCTGTTCTGCTCTTTCCCCCCTGACTTGTACTTCTTCGCTATCAACTCCTATTAGGGCAGAGGCTGAGGCCTCACCTCCAAATCTATCCACTGTAGTTAATGGTCCTGCATGATTAATTGATAGTTTTGGTTAGCTTCAATGGATAACAAAAGACTCGATTGTCTTGAAAATTAAGTACAATAACAAATATTGTTATCCCTTACCCAACAGTGGATCAGCCACCTAAGAAGACTCCTCCCCATTTTTCCCAGTCTCAATAGGATCTTCAAGATGGGTCTCAGGAGGGTTTACTAGGTTTATCTCTACTTGTGATAATGTTTTTGCAATGGTAGGGTTGACATCAATGTCCACACCCTCTTCAAGAATTGGCAGTTCAGTAGCTTCTATGGATGGAACTGCATATTATTTTCAGTCATGATTAGAAGTGTAAATTATCAGATAATTTATTGGGCGAAGGATAACACTCATTCCCAAGGTCTTCTAAATCACATTAAAACTTAGCATGATCATAAAATTCTTCGAAAGAGATGCCATGATTCATAATTTCATCCATTGATATTTCAGAATCCTGGTTAGTTTCGCCAGTGGAACCATTTGATGTGTCTTCTTGACAACTTACGTCCTACAGCCCCTGACCCTGGACAACATCTTTGGATAATATCACAGCATCAGTTGCAACAGCCTCCAGAAGCTCTAATGTAGGAGCTGAACCTGAAGTATCACAGAATGGAAGTCAGTCGGTGTTTCGTTAAACATTTTTATGAAGCATTGTTGACTTACCAAAAATAGGTTCTTCTCTTATTGAAACAGCAATAAGAGGGATACTAAGAATAGATTATAGCTCTTCTCCAGGAGCATCCAAACCCGCTTGGATCTATGATTGTTCCACAGCACCCTTTGTGGTCCATGAAGGTGGACTAGACCTTTCCCTCGGGAGGAAATGGAAGAAGCCCCTGCAATCCCCATAAATATGAGTAACCATGTGGTCATGGGTATAGACTCATGATTACCCGAAGGACTTACCACTACTAATGAAGCGTTTCGCTGTGGACTTCCTCCTTCATTGTCTTTGCTTCATTGGTTTTTTGAGAGTATTGGCAGTATCCCTTATTGGCACTTGGATTGGCGAATGGAAGGCTATGTCCAACGCCTCATTCATGGCCTGCTGGCCAGGAGATATCTCGCCTGGTTTGCGAGGAGAATCGGCAGCAGCCCCGATGGCAGTACCACCAGGGCTATATTGTGGCGAAGTAACCTCAATTCCTTTCATTTCATGCAGCAATATGAAGAAAATAACTTCCTTAAGTAACAAATCTTCGACTATAATCAAGTTGAAAAGCAAATAAGGAAAGAAAACTTACATCTTCAGGAGCCACATAATCGTGCCACTCCTCATCTCCAGAACCACCAGCCCCCTCAGTGACGCCATGATCAATCATTTCCTTCACCCGCCTGGTGACAGGAACAGACTCATTAGTAGCCTATATGAGCATTTCCATCTCTCTAATGTAAGTATGCACTTCATTGGGGTTATCCTCATATTGAATATCTTTAGAATCTAGAAGATTCCATATTCCAGGAAGTTCTAGGCCCTCACATAAATCTATCCAGGCGGTCTCAGTACCACAGTACAAACTCTGCCAAAACTGGACAGCCCCTGGTCTTGGATATGAAGGCTGCGAGGAAGGTCCTACAATATTTGACTTCAATTTCTTCCCAGCTCCTGCAACTGTAGATAGTGAATAAGAAAATAATACTTCTTACTTTATAAAGTAGTAGTGATTAAATTACCAAAATGAAGTTACTCACTAGGAGTTAATGGAGTAGGTCTCCTAATTCTGACCGGATGATTATATCGGACACGAGACCGCTTTGCCACTTGTTGTGCCTCATCATCCCCATTATGGGAATCTAGTGAATCAGTCCTAGAGGAGGAGTCTGGTGAATCAGCTTCAGATGGGGAAGCATCACCTTCATGAGGAAGGGTTTCTTTCTCTATTTTCCTCTTCCTTTTCCTCGCCTGATAAACTGGGTGATTCATCACCCCTTTGGGGTATGATCCTATCGAGTGTTCGACATAATATGTAGTCAAATTATGTGCTGCTTTTTCAATTTGTAAATCAAATACTACCCCGGTATTCTCCCTTGACGTCAGCAACCATAGTTGTGAAGAAACCATCGGATATTGCTCTAACCGGACATGTACTGGAGAAAATACAACAAACTGTTGCAAACATTTGAATTGAAGTGAAAACCTATATGGAGCATAGGCCTCGCATATAATTTCTCTGTCAATCCCGGCAACTAGCACACCATCCCTGAAAGCTAGAATGTATGCCATCAAATCCAAATGGGTTGTTCGATCATCAACAAACCGTCCGGTTTGAGGATTTCCATAGGGAAAGAAGTTGAATTCCTTAAACATTCTCATCCTCACTTTCATATCATAGGCATTAACATCTAATGGAGCAACTCCAGAGAATGCTTGCACTGACGGCCTGAAAGAACTTTTAGGATTTTTTAATCCATTATGTACATTGTATGTCTTGAAGTGAGTGGCAATGCATCCCCATAAAACTTGGAATGGTCCCACTATTCTTAAAGGAGATTTACCCATGAAGACATGAAATAAACTCTTGTGAATCTTTGCTAATATGGGGGTAGCAAACCCAACCATTTCTCCGTCAGCTATCTTTGCCACAATGAAGAAGGTCCCTGGCCTGATGCCACCCTTAGAATCCCTGACTGGCAAGAGATAAACGCTGAGCCACAAAGCCAAGAAGCCCGCCAGACGAGTCTTCTTCAGGATATTTTGATTCACCTCATATCCCCATTCTCAAGCTCTCCTTCTTCTAGAGTTGGCCAGAATGTGCCAGGATCACACATCCTCTCAGGTTTTGGGCAGGTGGTAGGATGTTTGGGCATCTTATCCTTGGATTTCTTTTTCTTGGATCCTTTCTCCTTCAGCTCCTTCTCCTTTGGCTCCTTTTCTTTATTGTCAATAAGAAATATAGTCATCCATTCCTACAGATGAATATCCTTTCTAGAATTAGTTAACGAGGTCTCTGAACTCTTGATCCTGTGGAAGATCTTAAATAGTTCCCGAGCTAAAGCAGGAGTCTTCTCTGAATCATTCCAAGTTTCCATGGGAGGAAAGAATTCATCATACATATCACCCAAAATTGGAGCCCCTAAGATCTTGGGTATATCCCATAGATTGATACCTACTTCTCCATGAGTCAGATAGAAAGAATTAGTTTCTGGGCTCCTGTGGCTGAGTATCTCTGGCACAAAGTTATCATGTCTGTAAACATATGTTTTCCCAACACAAACAGCTTCGTATATCGCCACTCCTTTCAACTCCTCGACCAACTCTGCACAGGTTTGTCGCACCCAGTATGCCCACATCCAAGTTGGCTTCCCACCTCCCCCAAGAAGGAAGTCCCAACTTTTCTACCAGCCTTTGGATTGATCCATCTGAGCATTTCAGAACATTGAAGGATAACAATGTGGTCGCAGCTCAGGCGTATGAGGTTTCAGATCTGGCGTACAAGGACTATGATGCATCATGTGGGCCTTCTGCACTGTTCCAACACTTAGAAATACTTCTCCACATGAGATATTTGCTAAAGAAAAGTTGGTATAATTATGAAACCACGAAAATGGGAGATAGTTCTTTGCTTCTAGAATAGTGACTTCTCGCAGATGACCATATCCCTACAAAGGAAGATAAGTGCTTTGGGGGAAGTCGCGATGATATTTCTTCAGATACTTACCTAAATCCGGAAGAGTGCTATCTTTGACGGTATAATAATCATGGCCAATGATGTTCATAATATCATCAATCTGCTTGCTATCTAGTTCATCAACTATTCCGGTTCTAAGAGCCATTGATTCTGCACGAAAGTTGAATAAATTAACTTTTAAGTAAGATGATTTTTCATAAAATTTGTGAAGGAATTTCAGAAAAAATGGCTAAGGCATTAAGGAGAAAAAGTATGGATGTGTCACGCAAGTATGGATGTGTCACACAAGTGTTAATGTGTCGTGAAAGTTTTTGGCATGCAAGTATCCCCGCGCAAGTCCTATTACCTTGACAACAGCGCGAAAAAGAAGAAATGATGGAAAATGAGCAACTTGCGTGGCGAAGGGGACCTGCACGACGAGAGCTCAAGAATCCGGAATTAGATGCTATGCACGGAAAATAACCGCATATTTATAGGTCCGGAGGCCCACCTGTGTGCCTACACCTAGCATGTTCCATCTAGTGAGCTCCAGCCCTGCGCGACTCGAACCTGCGTGCCAAGTGTTTCACACTAAAATACTTGCACGCCACCTTTCCATTGGTTTTCTTCTTTTCCTCAGAGTCACATCCTCATTTCATTCGGATCCAACTCTGAGGGGGGGGGACTTTTGTTGAAGCTCTTTTTTTGTAACATTGTCTAAAAAGAATGTAAAGTGAAATGACATAGCACAATTTGATTCATCCTTTGAAGAAAACATCAAAAATCAACAAAGGCATGGACAAGGCTTCAAAAGCACATGTGCCGTGCAAGTTCCATCACTGTCGCGCAAGTCCACTTGCACGACGCATAATGGTCGCGCAAGTGACTTGTGAAACATAAAATATTACCACATGGGGTCTTCTGCAGACTATAAATAGTTTCTATGGGCCCCCTATTTCAGGAGGAATTTTATCCAGAAACTCAGATTTGAGCTCTCGTCACCCTAGTCTCTTGTTAAAGCTTCTGAAACACTTCTAAGGTAATTTCTTACCTAGAACGGAAGATCTAAAGAGGGGGAGGAAGGCCTATGTGTTGAAACTCATCAACACTTGCATGCCTGAGTGGCCAGCCCTTAAGGGAAATGGCCACACTTGCGCACCGCCTAACTTCTTCAATTGAACTTGCACACCACTCTTCAGGAAGAACCTCAAGATGATTCTGGCTTTAACCAAGAGTCTCTCAAGTATTACCCTTATGGTTAACCGTCGCGCAAGTAACCATGTGTCGCGCCGGTGTACCTACGTGACCAAAACTTGCGCGCCCAAGATGTACCTGCACGCCTTCCAGGTCTTGCGCTCCCCTGCCTTTTTGGGTGCCCTTCTTGTCCATTTCACCCCTCTTAAGCCATTCCACCTCTCCTATTCAAGATTCAGTCTTCAAGACACTTTTCAAAGCCATTTATGGCCTGATTTCTTGATTTTACTTCCTTATCTGAAAATAATTTTTTGGTATATCTCTCAAAACCTAGTGATTTAAACATCTTTTTGTCACTAATGATTGAGATTTCATTCATTCAACCTCATCCTTTAAAATGAGAGAACTTCTTAACACGGGCCTCCTTTTCAGGAATAAGCCCCAGTCATAATCCTTAACCTGGGCCACCTTTTCAGGAATAATCCCCAGTCATAATCATTAACCTGGGCACCCTTTTCAAGATTAATCCCCAGTCTCAAATATGGGCATCCTCTTCAGGAGTAAGCCCCGAGTCCCTTAATTTTTCAAGTCTCTCAACCTGGGCCTCCTTTTCAAGAGTAAGCCACAGTCTTAATTTGTCTTAACATGTCCTAATTTACCTTTGATCTGGGATTACTTCTCAGGAGTAAAACCCAATCATAATTCCTCTTCTAATTTGGGATTCCTTTTAAGGAGTAAGCCCCAAGTTAGAGTATTCAAATATCCATAAAGAACATATACATTTAGAGGCCCTGTTCCTGGATTTCTTCCCTGAAGTAAATCCTAATCTTCATTTTTCTGGGCAATCATACATACATAAGTCCCACATTATTTCTTATGATTGCATCTTTCAGGGCACAATTGTTCGATTTTTACCAATACCTATTGTTTCTCACACCGAGCATGACTCACGTGATCTTAGAGTGTAAAATTAATTATTACATCCTTATTTGAGCCATAAATCATAAACAGCATACTCCCTTACTCGAACTATGTGGGTTTTGATTCCATTTCTAAAAAAAGGATACGTAGGTAGACCATCTGCAGGTTCGATCCCAACTTTCAAATAATCCATGTCCTTCTGAATGACTGTAAACTTCAAGTGCCCCACTAAGTGGCTTTAAAACCAGCATGGTCATCATAATGACCAAGATACTTCTATATAATTGTGTCTAAGGATACCATTTACCAAGAATATCTAATAAATAAAAATGATTCTTTATCGATGAAGAACCTTTAATACATATAAAATATTCTCTAAATTTCCTACATATTTAAACATTGATTGTCAGATCTGGAGGAAATCTCATTTTATACATTGTAATGTAATAAGGATTCACGAACATAACATAAATCCGTAAAGAGAGTCCCGGAGTAGACAATAATTCCCCTAAAAAAGGTGTGATGAGTTTGACCTCACATCCTCTCAACCAATGCAAATTCCTAAGCCTCGTCAGTCCACAAACTAATGAGCGCCTACCTTTTTAATGTAGGTCCAAATGGATGTGGAATCATTGGATGTTTCCGGTTCTACGAACAAACCCATTAGAAACCGATAGGAATGTTTGAACCTTCAATCTAGGAGGTCATCCCCAAATTCTGAGGGAAACAGTAATACATGCTTTTGATCTTTTATCAAATTCCATATTTAAGAAATCCATTTTGATTATGATGTGAGGAATGATTATGAAAACCATTTTATTTACAAGGATAATGTTTATTTTTAGGTATTATTATTGATTTCATTTTTTATGGAACACATAATCATGAACATGTTATGATGGGTGCACTCATATAGCACTCCAATGCATTGGGTAAATATTTTTTCACAAGTGACATTATATACAGTATTATGAAGTAAACATAATCCACTATTGGTCTCTATATACCATGGGATATTATCTTAGATGTTACAAGTGACTTATTATTATGTCAATTTTTTATTTCTTCAAAATTTCTTATGTTTTGATTATATTATGATGACATGTTATTTATGCTATTATTTTATATGAATACTCATGGGTTCAGGTTTAATGAAAATTATATGATACATGGTAATGGTGAAACATATAATTGTTATGATAATGTTTTCATAATTTTCCCATGATTTTAAAGGAAGATTTACGATTTTATTTTTCCTTTAATATTTCTGATGAAATGTTTTATATAATTATTTGGATGTAAAATCTGATATCGTAAGTAATAAAATGTTTATTTTTAGCTGAAAATACAATTTTGAAAAAGAAAAATCGTGTATAAGTATTCATAAAATAATTGGTTTCTTACATTATATTTATATTTATATTAAATTTTTTTTCTCATAATTTTCTTTTATAGGGTTTTAATGATGATTTCGGAAAAATATGAGGTCTAGATGAAAATTTTGAAGATATGTAATGAAAAGAAAATTTGTTATGTCCTGAAATTTTTGTTTTGTGGGAAAAATGGTCAATAAGATTAAGTGTCCACTTTGTGATGTAATATATATTTATGTGATGGTTATGACCTAATTATATAAATATCTAAACCTAAGAGATCCTCAGGAATAAAATAAAATAAATTATTTTATAAATATGATAGATAATTTTATGTTTAATATTAGGTCTTTATAATTGATATTAGAGAAAAGGATTTGATAAATTGGAGATTATGATATTTTTATGTATGTTAAACTTATTAATTATGGATGAAATCCTAGTTCTAGGAGTTTGTGGTTGGTCATAAGTTTATAGTCTTTTATATTCCTTTTGAAGTTTTATGTTATGGAATTTTAAGCTAATTAATTATATTTTGGTAGATGTTTTATTAGGATGATGTATATGTAACCCTTAAGGTAAACATGATATATTATTTGAGGAATAATTATATTTTAAGAAGTTTAATGTTATTTATAAATATCGGGGTTTATAAGATTTATATTAATATAGTTTTAGTAAAAGAAAACATTTCACATCTAGAAGTTCCACAGGGATTAAACCCAAACCTGGACGGTGACAAGGATTCAGTGCCTACCATTGACCTATGTGATATCTTGAGAAAAATATGGTATTAAAATCTGATTTAGTGATTATTTAATTAATTATATTATAGAATATGTTCACTATTTTGAGAAAAATATATGATAAAATCAATAGAATGATATGGGATTTTATTTGAGGAATATAGTTTGAATTATCTTTTGTAAGCATATATAAATTTATTGTAGAATTATGGTGACGTAAGTTATTTATAGAAATATTTATCATCTATGATTGGGGAATATATATTTGGTGTGAGACTTTAAGAGTGATATATTTTATATTAAATTTATCTTTGATAAAAATGTGTTATATTCATTCCAAAATTTGGGTTTCAATATCATTTAGAAATATTTTGATGAAAATTGAAGTTAGTTATTTATAAAATGATCTAAGTTTAACATTGGGTGTTATTATTATGGATTTAGATATTATTATTGTATTTCTTCATATACAGGTTTATTCACTTTGGATTTTTCTTACATTGTGATAAACATTTTGTTTTTTGGTTCATTTTTAATAATAATAGTAATAGTTTTTTATCCATGTTTATAATTATGTAATATTATTGAAGTGTATTTTAGAACATTGGTCAAAACAATTTCATCTTGAATACTCATTATTTGGAGAAAAAGATGATATTGATCTGGAAATTGATTAATAGATGAAATTACTCATATAAAGTATGTATATTCTTTTATTGTCTTAGTCTAAATGGTAAATTAATTCCTCAGACTAGAAAAATTATCATTAGATAAAAAATCTATCATATTACCTTCATTTCAAATGAATCAATGTTCTTTTTGAAACATCATCAGTTGGTGTTTTTTTGGTCATTAACATTATTTAATCATTAACATTCTTTTGATCAATGATATATATCACTCTTCATAATTATTTTGACATTATATTATTTCTATATTTCTATATTTTTACTTCCAACTATTGTTATCTTATTGGGATACTTTGTTATGTGATGACCTTCTTATTTCTTTTTCCCTATTTGAATTGGTTGTTTTAATAGAATTTTTTTGAAGTTCCCAGTCATGATCCAAGTATAATTGAGAGGGGGAGGGGTGAATCAGTGATATATTTTTTTATGTTTCCTTCTTTTTGAAACAATGATTGCCTCCTATTAATGATTTTCTTCCTTTCTGAACACACACACAACCACAAGAACACAATATTTATAGGTTTCTCTACTCAACAAGAGTAGTGGCGCCCTTGGTATAGTAAGGAAACAATCTAGAATAGCACAATCCACTAGAAAACAATCATTTGATGAGAAATACAATGACTTGGATATACCCTTGCACCTGTGTAGCACTTGGAAAACAATCCATCAGTGTCATTGTGCACTCTTAGCAGAAATTGGGAATTACAGTATTTTAGTGCTTCTTTAAAATTCAACAGGTGAATTATCTAAAGTAAAAATCTTAACTTTATTATCCAGAAGCCGGTAAGAACTATCCTGTGCACAACTGAATACATTCGAATACTATAAATTTTTCGTACAACCTTTAGGTTACCTTGCGTTCATTTCAAATTACATTCATAGAAAATCCACTTTTATCACGAAAAACCTATTTCGCACAACTTTATTCTTTCGCACAACTTTTCACATTTTCTTGCAACTTCACTTTTACCATGTCGATCTCTTTATTTTTGAAAAACACCCTTGCTTAAAAATTTATGCACTTAGGAGCTCCGGAATTCTCTAAGTGTCAAGCCTTACCAAATGAGAGGGGGTGACTTCATATTTATAGGCATTTTTTACCCAACTTTAAAAACACTAATATGCGCATAAAACACTCTTCATGCACGTAAAAACACTTTCATGAAAAAACATATTTTGTGCATTTTCATGAGTTGTTTTTCCGGATTCATCTCTTTAACATTTCTCATCATTCTAATCTTAGAACACCACTTGTGCTCAAAATTCTGAATAGCGTTTCATATTGCGTGCAAAGGCAATATTTCACGTACCCTTATTTTTCGTGCACGTTTCACAATATTCCACGCACTTTATGCCTTTTCCATTATTCTATGTTCGGACATTGAATCACTCCTTGCACGAAAAATTCTATGACAACTTAAAACTTGCACGCAATATCCTTCTCCAAAAACACATTTCTCCACCTCGAAATTTTCAGGCTTAAAAATTTGGCAAACACTATAAAATAGTTCCCCCTTAAAACGTTATTTTGTGTAGAATCTACATCATCCAATCTATTATCATGATTCCCTTCATTGAATTCCATAACCATTATTCAACTTTAATCACGAACACCACTATCATGATATGTATCCTTTGATCAAACTGATTTAGCATCATTAAATATTCCCTCGAATGAACGATAACTTCCCTATCTTCCACTAGTACCTCTTCTACCAATCAAAATAGTATATGATTGGAAACATCTTTACTCCCTTTTCCTTCATAAGGCTTGCATCAAAATTTATCCTCACTTATTATATTTTTGAAATAAAAATCATCAAAACATCATCATATTTTCAAGTCCTTTACCATATGAATTGATTTATCTTCTTTAATAACAAAAGACAACACTCTGTAACAGAAAACTCTTCATACTTACTTCTTTATCCAACTTGGTCCCAACAATCTCCCCCTTTGGATTTTATAGTAAAACAACATTCTTAAATCACTGAACTTTCTAACCTTAATCAATGGATTACTTATCAATAATTCTAAGTCTATATAAGCTAACTCATCGTAGTAATGAAGAATTATTGACAGCCCAAACCATGCTGACTAAAAGCAGTGACTATAAAATTTCATGATCATATCTCTTTAGCCTTCTTCAAAACATCTTCCAAGCATCTACCTTAGTATTTATCACTTATTTAATTTTCATGGAAAAAAAAAACATTGTTTCCTACAACCACTCCAACAAAAAAGTTAGAATAGTTCACACACATACAATCTAGAACATTAGCTTACCCAAATCTCCCCCTTTATGCATGCTTCCATAAGGATATATTTATGAAAAAATTATCCCATTGAAAACACTCCCCAAAGGTAAGATGTGAGTGGGGAATGAAACACATACCTAAACATTGATGAGAATGAGGTTGTATACCCATGTTCAACCTCAATTTGGTAAATGGTTCCTTTGGTAAAGGTTTTGTTAATATTTTTGCAACTTGTTTCGATGTAAGAACGTACTCCAACATTAATTCATTCTTATCCAACTTTTCTTTGATAAAGTGCTACTTTTTTTCAATGTGTATTGAATGAGAATGTTTTATCAGGTTCTTTGTAAGATTGATTGAACTCTGTTTATCACATCCTAACAGTAAGGGTAGCAACACTTCAACAAGTATATCTACCAACTGTGTCATTATCCACATAAGTTGGGTAGCAGCTTGAGTGGAATCAATATACTCTGATTCATCCATGCTAAGAGTGACTTAATTCTATTTCATTATATTCCAACTAACACATCTTTTTCATAGAATTAAAACTCCACTAGATTTTGATCATCTATCATAAACATTTCCTGCCCAATTAGAATATGAATACATGAATAGATCAATATTTCTAGATCCATCATACCTAATTCTAAAATTTTTAGTGCCTTTGATATATCTGAGAATTATTTTTCAAGCAATCAAATGTGATTCTTTAGGAGCACTCTGAAATCTTGGATATAAGGTAACTGCATAGAAGATATCGGGTCCTGAGGCAGTCAAATATAACAGACTTCCAATCAGCTTTTAAAACACATTCTAATCACTTTTAATGCCTTCTCCATAATTGAAAAACCTGGTTCCCACTTAAATTAGTGTGGACACTATTTTTGAATTTTCCATACCAAACTTCTTCAAAACTCCCTTAGCATTCTTTTCTTGAGAATGAAAAATGTGATTCTTCTTCTGTGAAATTTGTAGCTTAAAAAATTATTTTATTTCTCCCCACATGGAAATCTCAAATAACTTCTTCATTTACTCAAAAAATCATTTAAATGATCTTTCATCATTCCCAGAAATGATAATTTCATCGACATAAAAAAATTACGATCAGTGAAAACATGTGATACTCCTTAATGTAATGATTGTTGTCAACACTACCTTTCTTAAAATTCAACTTCCTCAAGAAAGTATCTAATTTAGAATACCATGTTCTTAGAGCCTATTTGAGCCCTTACAGAGCCTTCTTCAACCTACACACATAACATTCATCCTTTACAATAACAAATCCACAATGTTTCTCAATGTAAACTACCTCATCAAGGTCACCATTCAAGAATGAAAATTTTACATCCATTTGAATGATTTTGTAACCTCATTGTGCAACAATATTAGGAAGGATTTTGATTATTTTTAATATCTCCACTGGATCAAAGGTTTCATCAAAATAAATGCCTCAATTTTTTAATACCCTTTAAAAACCAATCTTGCTTTGTTTCTTATTACTTTACCTTCTTCATTCAGCTTGTTCCGGAAAACCCACTTTTTACCAATAATGTTCTTGATGTTCGGCTTGGGTACAAGTTCCCTAAGATCATTATTCTATATCTGATCAAGCACTACATTCATAGCATGAACCCATTCTGGATTCTAAAATTCTTCATTTACATCATTTGTTTCAACTTTTGAATAAAGGGATGTATGTTTTATAGCATTCATTGTTCTTCTTTTTTGAACCCTATGATGTTGATCTTCAATAATGTTCTGATCTAACACTTGTTTCCTCACCCTAGTATGAGTTGTTAGTACTTCATCCTCATCACTCGAGATTGCTGCTTTAGAATCATCCTATTGAGTTGGATTAACATAGTATATAGCATTATTAGAATCGTTAATAAAAACTTCTCTATCCTTCTCAACTTCCATATAAACATATGAATTCTTTTCTTTAACAACATTTTAAAAAACCTTTGCATTTGAGGAATCTATAATTCTTGATGTTTTTTCGCTGAGACAACTATATCCTCTTCCATCTGGAGAATAGGAAATAAAAATTCAATCAAATCCTCTTTTCTCAAACATTTAAAGGTTTCCTCCTTTCTTATTTATAATGCTTGGACTCCCAAAAACACTCAAGTGTTTCAGAGTTTGATTTTTTCCATAGAACATTTCCTATGGATTCATATCTGAGTTCTTCATATAGAAACATCAGTTCTGAATATACACTGCAGTGATCATGTCTTTCATCGAATAATAATGAGAAAGACTGCGTTCAAGTAACATAGTTCTCCCCATTTCCACTAGACTTTGATTCTTTCTTTCAGCAACCCCATTTTTTTGAGGTGTGTATGGTGAGCTGAGCTCATGCCAAATTCCATGTTTCTTGAGGTAACATTAAAAATATTCATTTTTATATACTCCGGCCTTTATTAGTTCTCATCTTCTTTACTGAATAATCACATTCCTTCTCTTTATTACTCCGGAAAATCTTAAACAATTATAAAGAATCTGAATTATGTATCATGTAAATAACACATGTAATGTGAGTAAAGTCCTCAATAAAAGTAATGAAGAACTTATCTCCATTTTTTGATTTCTTGCTCAGTGTTACACATATATCTGAATGTTTATGTTCCATGGGTTGTTTTGAAAGAATGTCAACATTCCTATTCATAGATTTTTTAATCTTCCCTTTTTCACAAATAGTGCAGCTCCAATATCTTATTCTTGAAAAATTAGGCATATCTCGGACACTTTCTTACAGTGATATATTTAACAGGTTTCTATGAAAAATATGTCCCAAACTTTTATACCATAACTGATTTTCATCCACAATTCCCATATAGCAAGAATTCATAAAATCAACAACTTGGAACAAGTTCCCTTTTATATGTTTCCCTCTTGTAACTACCTTTCCACCATTTTCAGTTTTTGTAATAAAACCATTCTTTTTTAATATAATTTTCTTCCCTCATCATAGAGTTTTGAAACACTCTACAGATTTTCATTCAATCCATCAACATATAATGTTTTCCTAGATTTCATTTTTTTCTTTCCCGATGATGGCTTATTTAGCACCTTGGAACCTCAAAGATTCATCATTTATAAATGTAATTGTTCTTTCTTTGAAGTCTTTCACATTATTATGCAACATTAAGTCTTCTATCATATAAGAAGAACACAAACTATTAATAATCAATGGATGTTCTCCTTTTGATGATTTTAAGGTGATTTCAATAAAAATAGCGTTTTGTTCTTCCATTTCATTCTTCACCTCCACCCTCTGAGATTTGTTAAGAACATTTTGTTGTTCTATCAACAAAACAAGACATCCCATTCCAAGATGTCCAGGCTGTTCACATCTTTCACAAATAGATTCCAATGGTTGGAACCTATTTTCAATTTTCGCACGATCCTTCCCAGATTTCTTCAGAACTTCCTTCTCGTACTTCCCTTTTTGATAGGACTGTCTCCCCCTTAAACATTCTCTTCCATAACTTGTGGAATAGTAGTAATGTCATTTATTGAACCAACACATGTTAGCAGTGTGTATGAATCCACCATAATACCGGTAGTAACCATAGAATGAATAATTTATTCTAAAACTTCTATACTAACCAGAGTTGTGAACAAGCTTCTCAAAAACCTTCTTAACAGAACAATGTTGACCATCAAGCTTCCTATTTCCAATTAATACTTTCTTCTTCAGGAAGATTTCTATTCAGACATTTCAGTATCGGAATTATTAAAAATATTTCTAGACTATGTATTTGTATGTACTTATGATTTTTCATCATTTTTGACTTTGGCCACGTACATAGCTTTTCCAGCATTGTGGTCTATTTAATTGACAATTTTACTTTTATAATAATAATCTTGACCCCTAAAGAGTAAAAACAGTGTTATCCCATTAATTATCAAAAAGGGTTAATAATGGTTTAGAAAGAGATAATGGTAAAAAAAAATATTTGTAAAAGTCTTATTTAATGATAGGGTTCTGACCCATCCTAATAATATCCTAAAATTATACTAGGATGGTTCCTTTTTTCCTTTAAAATTAATTTATATTATTTTAATATTTTAAGAAGTTCCAAAACTGTCCCTTCCCACACTTACAAAAGGGAACATCCCCTTCTATTTTATTCACAAATAAAGAGACTCTTGGTCTAGAAAATACCTAACCAACACAATTCCTTACTTCCCTTACTCTCTCTTATATGGCTTGGTTTGATTATAAAACACTCATAGGATGGATTTTGCGGTAAATCTAATGTGGTTTTCCGAAGAAGAGGTGTTATTCTTATGTGGGTGTTTTTTTCTTCTTCAACCTAATTATAATATTTTTAATCCATGGTGATATAAAAACAATATTTTGTTCTATATAATTAGATTTTATTATGTTAATTTAATAACCAACACGTGTATCTTCTTCCATCAGATTAAAAATGAAATAAACATTCGTATGTATAGAGGACCACCGCCTCACGAACCGATGTAATTCATTTTCCATCATCACCTCTCATTGATGTTTTTGAAAATGTATTTAAGACATATATTTAATATTTTTGAAATTTTTATATTTCTTGTAAAATTAATATATCGTATATTTTCATACTTTTCTATTCATTGCAATTTGATAACATCATTTTTTCATATGTGTGGATTACCACCTCCATAAACAAATCTGAATCTTTTTTGACTTCCACATCACACGAATGGTGCATATAAGTGTATTTAGATAAATACAATGATAATTATTATATAATTATCATTATAAAAATTTAAAATAACACTTACCACCTTTCCATTGTGATCATGGATAAATAGAAACATTAGCCATGCGTACATACAACCAATTATCACCATGATTGTAACAAAGTTCATTTTTCAAAATCATTTATCATGGTTGGTTTTAAAGGTATAATTGATATATATATATATATATTATTTTTTCATTATTAATATTATATAGTCAATAAAATAATGACCTCATTTTCCATAATCAAACTATCAAATTCATTTTATACCTAGGATCCAAATATTGTCAAAACAACCAATAAAAAATTAAATGATTAACTAATTGAATATAACATTATAGTGAATAAAATTAATGGGATAATTAAATTAAAAACCATCATTAATTAATTTAATAATTAAAATTAATTTATTATTTTGGAAAATAAAAAATGTTTGTAGTGAGTCTAACTCGAGGGAAGGTTTTTTCTAAACAATCCCTTTTTAAATTTTTTCTTTCAAAATATTTTTCATACATGTACATGTTATAATAAATATTTTATGAAAAATATTATTTATAATTAAAATGATGATAAAGGTAATTTTTTTTAAATATTTAATTTATTTATAATGTTTTATAAATACTTTTTAAGGTTTTATATAATAGAAACTTTACATTAAAAAAACATTTCAAATGTCTTAAATATTTATTTTATAAATAATTATATTTCATTTCCATATTCATAAAATTATAATATTAATTTAAATATAAAAAATATTTATAGTAAATTTTATTTCAGTTTTGAATTTATTTGAAAAAAAAATTATCAAATATATTTTCATGTATTTTATATTGAACATTTTGAATTTTTTTCAATAGACAAAAGAAATATTTAATTTTATTGTATATGGCGTCAAAGAATTTTTTTCCACTCCAAAAATTATTTGATATTTGGATTTCTTTATAATATTACTTATTTTATTCAATGAAAACCCATATTTCCCTTTTTCTATGTATTAAAAAAAATGGGATTTAAATGGAGTGGATATTTTGATATATGGAAATATTTTTCTAATGGGAGTAATTGATCTTTTTGAGCCACCATTTTTCTTTTGATTATGCCCATTATCTCTCTAATTTAATTTCCCCATATATCTTCAATTTTATGTAATGACAATATATTATATATATATACCTCTCATATATATAACTATTCAATTCTACCATCCTTTTATGAGAAAATTCATGCATTTTGATCATTTCTAAAATACATTATTTAAGAAATCACTTTTTATTATGATGTGATACACGAGTCAAAAATGAACTTGTTTGAAAATTATTTCCCATGTATTTATAAGTAAATCATTTCCAGAATAGTATTAATGATTAAAATATAATATATATCCATTACATATTCAATTTATACAATTCCATAACATTTGGAGATAAAAAATGAAAAGCACCGTTCCTGGAGACGGTAGGCCGTACGTACGCATGAACGCTACTTTCATTTTTTTTGTAATATTAATGGAATTAAAAATAAATGAGATTTATATATATTATAATTCCAGTATAATATATATGTTATATAGGTCACATATTTTCATTAATTGCATTCTTTATACATTCCATGTATTGCATGAACGAGTCACATCACTTGAGGGGGTAGTAGTCAACACTTCCTCATATGAAATTATCACATTTGCACAACATGAAAAACCTAAAATCTTGTTTTAAATATAAAATTCAGAAGCATATAGAAAACATAAATACCATATATATCATATATAAAATATATTGACATCATAATGGCCACCATGAAAGGTGTTAAGAGAAGATTGACCAATCATCATTTCGTGAGGCAGAAATTTTAGATCCTTAGAAACAGTATATTCTTTAACCATTAGATAAAGGTGTGTGTAATTATAGCTCAAATACTTCACATAGAAACATCCTAGTATATTTAATATACTGTTGTTGTTATAAAATAAATTAATAAATAGAGTTTAGAGGGTTAGAGAAGCAAAATAAAACAAAAGAACACAAGGGAAGAAATTACCTTTAAATCGGGTAACTCTTTTTGATTTGAGCTCAAAGGCTTCCTTGGAAAGGATTCTGCCCAAAGGTGAGGCTTCAATGATGAAGAGAGGGATTTTGAGATATGAAATGGGCAGATGTTTTCCGAACCGAAGTCTTGAGAGTTGTGGGTAAGGTGGTAGAGGTTGGGGCCTTTTATAAGTGGAGAGGAGGGGCACTCTTGGAAAGTTATAAACATTTACTTTATTATAAAATTCATCTAGGATTTTTAAGGTCCCAAAATTATATTTTTCTAGGATAAGATGATAAGTTTTCAAAATCCACCCATCCAATAGGTTTTTGACAAGTTTAGGTATTAGAGTTTGCATTATCTTTTCATTTTATTTAAATCGTTAAATAATGAGGTAATCGCTGCATCATCATGGTGTCATAAATAATTTAATTTATTTAAAGTCTATAAATTATAAAAACAACTATAATGATGTAGGAAATAGTTTTATATTTCTAATGAATATTTATAGTCAAAAATATGACTTTTATAACCCCATGTAAAATTTGTTTTAGTAAAACAATACATGTTTGTGACATTTTAATTTTAACTTTAAATAAAAAGTTACTAATGTCATTTTCCAAACAAAGTGGCTCCATGGGGTCCCCAAGTTGACCCATGGATTTTCTTGTTCGGCCATGACTCATCCAATAAGGGTAGGACATGTGTAAAGGTCATTTCATATTATTAAAACATTATTTTTACCTTAAATTAAACTAATTACCTTTAATCGCGATTAATAAAACTTAAAAGTTACTATTCACCAAAAACGGTATGTTCCATAATGTTATTATATATTATGTTATACTGGAATTATAATATACCCTTATATAATTATTATTTCACTCCATTAAATACGAAATAGAAATGAAAGTAGTGTTAATGCGTACGTACAACTTACCGTCTCCATGAATGGTGCATTTCATTTCTTACCTCTAAATGTTATGTAATATTATAAATACATGTATATTCTGGATATATATGATATATATGATATCCAAGTGATTAATATAATTCAGGATATAATGAATCCTTGACCACATAAATAACATGTAATTGTAAGAAGTCCATTTTTGACTTATGAACCATATATCGACATAACGAATATTATTAACTTAAATGATTACATAATTCTTATAACATGGAAATAATTGATATAAAAGGAATAGTAAGCTTCAAAAAGGTTCTTAAGCAAGTAGAAATTAACATTAGTTTATTATTCAAGAGATTAAAGAGAAATCAAGTCACGTCGGACATGAGGTAAGGGACTTAATCCCAATCTCCTTTCATTGAGGCATATTTTGTTCTAATACAAGGCTTTCTTTTATACGATGTATAACCCACATTGAATTTTAATTTTATACAAAAGGAATATTTTTCTACGAAGGTACAACTCCTAGGATAGAAATTAAGGAAGACATATAATTAATCATGAATTCTACCTACAGTTGGCCATGGATTGGGGATTGGTACCAATGGTGTATCATACACATAGATATGAGACATTTCTCTGTAAAATTATTCAAAATGAGAGATATTACAAGACTACGAAACAACTCCTTCATTCTAATGAAGATATGTTAGAGGAGGTATTTGAGTTCATAAAATCATTGGATGAATATGATATGATATTTGAGAGAATTATTCAAGAAAACCTTAATAAGGAATAGTGTTCTTGGATTAAAAATAAAAATCGCATTTTATAACAAAGTTTCAATGAGTGGAGAATTAGAGTGGAAATTTTTATCCAATAATGGTACAATATGGCCTATAATTTGGAATACCTCATCATGGATGACGTAAATAAGGAGGCCCCATTTGATTTTTCGTCTTTTTAGAGATAAAGTTTCTAAATAACATTATCTTGATTATAATAATTTAGTAATTTCTTTTAGCATTGAGTTAGTTTCTATTTTAAACTGAAATAGCTTCCCACATTTTCAATAAATATTATTTATATAATAAAATGATAATTTTAAGTTAGTAACCATTAACATTAATTCCCAAACAACTCATGAACAACTCTATGAGATAGTAATGTCCATCTCGATCTCCATCAATCTCCTACAGGCCTGAAAAATATATTATATAGATGTAGGGTGAGAACGATAAGTATAATTAGTATAATAATCCATAGAGCATTTCATGTAAGATATAAAGAAATCATACTAAATTACATTGAACAAGTAAGTGAAACTAACTCATCACCTAATCAAGTATTCCAAATTCCTAGCCATTCCATGGCTATATCACCAAGTATTTAATAAAGGTAATAAAATGACATATAACCTAATATTAAATAGATGGAACCCCACAACCATATAACCATTGGTTTTCCTCTACCAACACAATATCACACGTCTAAATCCATATCGCTCTAGATAATCTACATGTGTCGAATCCAACTATATAACAACCCACATCTCATGTGTCACATAATCACATTATCATCACCATATTCATATAGTAACCATATAGTATTTCATGTGCCACCATAAACCAAATTTCAAGTATTATAACTCAATAAATCACAATCCATACACAACCTACCTACAATAATAAATAAAATACTATATTTGGTGATTCATGAGTGTAAAATAACTACAATACATTAAATCCCTCCACATCCATATATGGGAAAGGAAACCACCATGTATACCATTGCATAATAATACTCCATGGAGAATATAGAATGGAGAGGGGGATTAATCTATATATCTGCACTAACCTAGATTATGGGAAAACACACTATAGATCCCACTAGTTTCATCTATCATACCTACTTGTGTGGGGTAGAATATTAAATAAAAAACACAAATAATATATATATAGCTCACAAAACTAATGGAAACTATCTAGGGAGAACCTCAAATACAATTATCTTCTCTCAAACACCCATCGACCATCATTATGGATTAGATACCCTATCTGAATACAAACATTTCAAATAATCATTATATTAATTAATTATATAAATATTTCATTTTATATGATCATCATGTTAATGCAGTTCCCTCAAGGTAGAATCAAACCTTTCCCAAGAATTAGAAATAATTTTCTTCCTTTTAGCATTTTTTTAACCTCCAAAATCGTGGGATAATTTTTTACCATTTACATTAAATAATTACATGCACTCTAAAACTCATCCTAATATACTGTAGAATATTAAAAGAAAAAGAACAACCATATGCATTAAGAAATGGGGAAAGAAAAATTATAAATAAGGAACCCAACCATCTAGGATTTAAATAGAAATTATTAATAAGTAATAATTAGTTATTTTAATACAAAAAAAAATATGCATTACTATATTCTATCCACTACATCAGACATTCTTCAATCATGAACACCGTTATGTATATCAATGTCCATCATGCAATCACAAGAACCAATTGTTTCCAAAACCTGTGCATCCTCACCCATTTATTTTGAATCCATAAGTCATATTATTCTCACATCACAACACATAATTAGGATCCTTTTCCATATAAATTACACAAGGATGTAAGAATCCAACATAAAATTTATAATTCCCCTATTCTATATAACTAAGGAATCCAACCTTTATAAGAAAGTGGGCTCACTCTTACCTAGAAAATTTCCTTTATCAAATGAAAATTGTATTTTAATAATGAATTAACTAATTTATTTTACATAATTTACAAATAAATGAATCCTAAGGCATCGAGTTTTTGTCAATATAAGTTATTTAAATAGGATTTAATCATAACAAGTGTTTCCATCTATTGTATAGAAGAAGAATTATAATTAAACATGAATCATTATTATTTAACTGATTAGAATTATTGTATTTATATTATTTAACCAATTACAATCACAAGAAACATGTTATATCGTTTCATAAATAATATATAACACATAGTCAAGAATATAAATAGGAATATAATTAATATATCCTGGACACATGTGATCTCTACAACCCAAAACCAATTCATTCTTTATTTATTGTTTAATATTCATTTAGGTTAACTCCACCATTATCTATTTAGATAAATCATTATAAAATTAAAAAATTTCTCTAAAATGGAGAATAATTGGATATCCTACCTCAACTATTTCATCTTTATTATAGAATTAAATAATAAAAACATATTGTTGATTACCTCTACCATAAGGAACTATTGGTCCCTACAGATGAAAACATACAAAATTCCTCAAAACATCAACAAAACAACCTAAGAATAATTGAGTTTAATCACCCTATCATGTAATGGTATAAAGGGATGAAATAAGACCAAAAAAGATAACAACCCATTCAAAATTTGGAAAAATCTTTTGGTATCACCGTTGATCAAACACGGGAAACATAGGATAGATCTTAAAAAAATTCATCAAAAAATAGTGAAACCGATCCCTTTTGCCCTATGATTTTGTGATGATTCTATGGGTTATGAGTAAATATAAGTCTATAATATGCTTTATAGTTTTTCTAATAGATTTTCATTTAAGATATGAATGTTTCATTCACATTATGAATGCTCCAAGTTTAAGACCAACTGAAAATGCATCAACCAAATCTTACAATACTAGATTAATTGATTTCATGAACCACGTGTTTATTTTATGATTTTCTGTTGATAGATTAAAAAAGTATAACCCTTAATCTATTCACATAATTAACCAATGGTTCAAATTAATAATTACACACTAAGAACCATTGTTCGTTAATATGTGTGTCAACATTCATGCAGAAAACTGCCCACTCACATCATGAACTAAAATTCACACAATGAAATCATCCAAATTATATATTAATGCTCTCATATGCCACCTAAAATGCTCCAATATTCGACCAAGAACCTCAGACATCAATAAAATGAAAAATAATTACCTTGAATAATTTGGGACCTTACATGTAGGGAATATTATCTATATTATTTTAACACCATTTTCAACATTAGACGTGGTTTTGTTGAGTGAGCCTGGGTGAGGTTGGGGTGTTTAGTTAGCCTATTTATTTTCATGTCAATCCTACCGTTGATTACCATGTGAATAAGTATTAACTTTTTACAATACCATAAGAGATTGAGGGTATGATAATACTAAGTATAAATTTTTTAATGACCTTATGTATATATAATAATTTTTTATAATTAAAAAAGAAATTTTGAGATAATTTTTTGACTTACTATCTTGGAGTTTGCATCTATTGTGTATTATATTCTTTATGTTTTCTTTTGGTGATACATTTTAGAGACTTTTATTAATATCACGTTACATTCATTGTGAGATGATAGTAATATTGTATTTATAAAGTGATTATTGATTAATTTTTTTTATTATGTTTCTCCTATTATTAATGGAAATTCCTCTCAATGTTTATTTTATACCCTCGGTAGCAGTCAAAAATCAAGGTAATATTTTTGGAAATCCTTATGTGTCACTCCATCTCTTAATTTTCTTCCAAATACGAGTAATATTGCAGGGGGTTCATGAAATGTATCATATGATAATTGAGATTAATACACATATACTTCAAGCATCTTATAGATGCATGCCAAATGAGAAACATGGCGTGAATGGGAAATCCCAAACACCAAGATAGAGAAGATGTTGAAGCTAATAATATATTCGTGTGAGCCAAGGATAGATGATCCCAGAGTAAAAAAATAAATATAAATATCAGGAATCAAGACACATTTAGTTCTAGATATAATATATATATATATATATGGATCATGTGCATGTGATAATGAGAGGAATACATGGATTCTTTGGTGATAGTGAAGCAAAAAACCAAAATTAATGGGAAGGCAATAACACTAGAGAAACAAAATACCTAGAAATGGAATTTGTGGATGGGATATTAATTAGAGATCCATGAATCCCAACTTATCATTGGTTATCTAAAATTGAGACAAGTGAATTCTTAGAAAATATATTTTATTAGATTATATTGTCTATAATAGAAAGACATATTGTGAATCGGAATACCAAACACTATAGTGGATGGTTATTGTTAGAATTTATATTCGGTCAAAGTATACGGTATCTGGATGTCACGACATATATTATTAGAATTTGAATCAAGTCACATATAGCACTTGTTGTGTGTGTGTGGCGGGGGGGTTATTTATAGTTTAGGTGAACCATAACATCACAGTAGGATAATACAACCACAACCATTGAATTAAAAGGAATTAATGAATCCTATGTATATTAATCTATTATATAAGGGGTATTATAATTTTTGTTCAGGTGAAATATAACTCTTAAAGTGGGTTATGGTCATGATTGATAGACCAAACTGAAAATTTTCATTTCATGTGGGGTGGAATACTCTATATAGTTCAGAGTCATGTCAGATGAAGTATATATCATGTAGTTTAAATTCATATGAAAAACACTATATAATATATAGTTTATTGTAATAAAACTATTATGTTATAGTTGAAACTCTATTCCATTATAGATTTTAAAAAGTGACAAAGGGGAATGCCTTAGAAAAATGATGAGATAACACATGAAGAAAATAAATATTTTCAGAGGCATGAAAATTGGATCACCTAAATCAATCCAAGGATCTATCTACACACAAGGTACGCGAGCACCCAATTCTGGTGCAAAACCCACTTCTGTGCCCCACCACCAATTCTCCCAAGGTCTCCTATTTTCATATGAATAGACCCTTGGGGTCTTTATTTGTATGGATTAATATCCCTAAATCCTAATTGATTCTCTTGTCTCCCTAGAGTTCACCCTAGTCTTCCAAAACCATTATGGTAGTTATTTAACACCTAGAGCGGAGGAATTGAAATAGAATTATAGGACTTAAGAGCTGTTAGTGTTTGAAAACCATAACACTTGTGTGCATGAGGTGCCCAACATCCCTAAATCATAAACACTTCTGTGCAACCTATTCCTCTCACATGAACTTGAGCGCCCCACTTCTAGGAATACATGTGAATAATCTTAAAAGGCGTGAGTATAGTGTCTCTCACGTATTAGTATCTAGTTTGTTCATCACTTAAGTGAACATCAGTTCGCCTGATCCTACTTGTGTTCCCATACCTGCAAACCAGATGCATACTTGGGTTCCATTTTTTATTCACCTAATCCCTTCATTCTACAATCCATCATGTTATCTTCAAAGACATTTATGGCAAGGATTCATCTTCACTAGCTCTCTTTTCTAAAACGGATTATTTTGAAACCTCCACCAAAACCTACTTACTTATCAAAACTTATGGAGAGTCACATCAGTGTGTCCTTTATATGGGTTTTTATATCTGCAGTCAGAGGATTCTCACATTTGATTCACAATGGGGTTTAGATTATTGGACTATCTATGGGTTTCTATATCTGCAGTCACATGGACCATTCTCTGAGGAATAGTGTTGGGAAGTTCCTCTTTTATATAATTAGGGTTTGGGTTTTGACCTTCCCTACTCATCTCAAAACTAAGAACCTTATTTCTCTGGTAGGGAAGGTACGGTTCACACTTACTTTTACTTTTATACAAAGTAAAGGCTCCTTCCCCTACCAGGACCAGATTTAGAGAAGTTGTCCTAGTGTAAGCCCCTAAACATTCAAGTAGGAGGTTTTAGTCGTTATCCTATCTACTTCCTTCACCATCACTTCTTCCTTACATTAGACCCTTGTCCAATGTAAGGTGAACGGATGGAAGGATAGTCGCGTAGTCCTCGTCCATCTTCTCTGTAGTGGGTGCATCCTCTTCCATAGATAGAGGACGAAAAGTGTTGGTGCATTTGTTGAATATTTCACATCCTCTTGTTTCACACACCGAGCATGACTCACGTGGGTTTATAGATTTTTTATAATTACAAAATTTTCACAAACACCCATGGTGAGTGAACTATGAGAATGGTTTTTCCCATAATAATTGGGAATCATATGAAGCCTTCTCCGGGACTGATCTCACTAGATATCCTCTTTAGGAATCCTTTCCTATTTCCCTTAATATATGTATCCTCCTTAGAAGTAAACTTGAATTAATCCCCCAAAACCCCAAGGAATATTTTTTGGTAAGTAATCAAAAAATCATTTCCTTCAAAGGACTACACTCTCCTATGAGATTTGTTGAACTATGTGGGCTTTGACACCCATCCAAATGGGATACGTAGGAATCCCCCTTGAGGTTCAAACCCAACACATCAAAGCAACCATATTCTTCATGGACCATATTCCCAAGAGGGTCTAATCTAACATGGAAACCCATATTATTTCTATGTTCTTCGAGCATCTTAGGCATAAGTCTGACACTAAACCTTGAATAAGCACCTTTCACATAGATATCCTTACCACATGACATTAGACTTTATGGTTAGGTCCTTATAATATTACATTAATAGGTATTATATGTTCCATTAAGTGTCACCAAACTGTGAGGGTTATGATTCCTTTCACAAGGAAACATAGGAAGCCCATTTATGGGAATGTTCCCAATATCAAAACAAACATATGTATCCCTGGATGAAGATAAATTCAAGAGTTCCCCAATGAGAGGCTTAGAAACCAGTATCATTATAACGATGATTAAAAGAATATATAAAAATTATATGAGAGGATACAATTGATGGGGAACCTCGAATACATATAGATGCCTCCATTAATGAAGAACCTTTAATACATACAGGTGATTCTTAATTTTGCTCATTCTAATAATTTATTAAAAATTCCAAGGGAAACCATATTTATACTTGGTGAATTAATAAGGATTCTGGAAAATATCTCAAATAAATAAAGAGATTCCTAGATTAGATAATAATTCCCCATAAAAGGGTGTGATGAGTCCCACCTCCAGTGCTCTCGACCAATTCATGTTATTAAGTATCATAAGATTTATATCAATGAACACCTAACTTTGTAATGAAGGTCCCTTTTAGATAAATAATTGTTGTGTGTTTTTGGTTCCATGAATAGATCCAATGAAAACTACCTAGATGCAGTGATTCTTAACCAGAACACATGTTCCAAGGAACTACGAAACCAAAATGGGGAACCTGGCGTGAATCCTTAACCAAGTTAATAGTTTTACCAACATGTCCTCCCCCTATAAATTGATATAGTAAGTCCATACAAAGAAATAATTCATGCATATTTCCATCTAAAATATGTTTCTTTAATGGAGTTTATTATTGTTCTTAGTTTTCTCAGAGCTCCCTTCACTCCAAATATTATTATTCAAGTTTTCACCCGGGGATGTCCCGACCACTGGTCAAGTTGGATCCTCGTCCACTAGAAAGAAATAATCACCAACTCAGTGTCTTCAATTCTCAGTCTCCAATGTACTAGTAATAAAATACAATCAACATGGTACTATCCCATCCTTGGAGGCTTCCCGAATGGTTCTCCCAGTCAACAACAACACATGATTGTTCGATCAGCGACGACCGATGGTCAAGAAGCAGACGGTGCCAACCACTGTGTTCAACCAATTCAGGTCCTTATCCCCAAAACACAACAATCATTCCCTCACATACTATAGGGAAGTGGATTAAGAGGTCACTCATGGACTCAATTCAAAGATGCAGGGGTCCATCCGAAGGGCTCCCACCAACAATCATCGCCAGAAGAATCACGTGGTAGTAAACCCCCAACCTGATGGGGGTGTTTCCTTCGATTGTTTGAACAAGGTCTCTCAAACCCAATAGTGCAAGAAAAACCCATTGGGGAAAACATATGGCAAAGATGGAGCATGTTCATACATTTTCCCCCTTCAGAGAAGTCCATTAACCTAACTTGATGTAAAACAATGAGTGGGTAGATACACCCATCCATCCGAATTCATCTATACATCTGACACATCTGGCAGCGACCCACCAATCCCACCAGGTAAATGCTGTGGAATACCCTGGAAAGGCACATACATCTATTTAAAAATTATAAGCCAGTTAATAGGCTTTTCTGTCTGCTTTCAAGGAATCCCACCCATCAAATATGATGGCAACTGGTATACATGAACATACACCTGTTTACCCTCACCAATTCTTCCATCAGTCTCATATGTCTGCATTGAAAGGAGTCTGTCAACCATTCTTGAATGAAAACATATATAAGTCACATATACCTTCCATCATTGATCAAGCCTACTAATAGTCTCGTTTGGCAGCACCATTAGAATTCAGTTGGAAATCTCTGATGACAAACCTGGGGCAGACACAACTCTCTTCCACCATCCATGAGTAATGTCGGTATCCACTAACAAGAAATGGAGGACATGAGAAAGCACATAATCCTACTCCAGATACAGAATGGACATATATTCCCATTCTAGTTGCTGAATTCACCAAATACATCTTATCTATGGTGAAAGGGAAGACACAAATTTTTGCCCATTGTAAGAACCCGAATCATCGTTCAGGTATGTTTTCCCTTTTTTCTGGAGTTATTAAGGAAAATAAAATTTTTGGAAATTTCATCAGTACATGCCATGTACTTTCTGATTACACACCATGTACTCTTCCCCAGCTCGAAGCCATGTGTTGGCCATGTCCGGGCCACACACACGGTGTGTAAGGTTGATGTGGAGGCCGGTTAATTTGGAGTATGAAAACATTGAATTACACGCTATGTACTCAAGAAGTACATGCCGTGTACTTTCGTTTTTTTCATTAAACTGACCGGGGTAGCTCATAACCTCCATTTTTGTCTTCTTATTCAGTTTTCGTTTGTCCGAGAGCGACCGTACCACCGGATCTTCGACAGGCTCTGGCCTCGCCGTCCGTTCTCCGATTCGAGCACGGTCGATTGCATTGGAATCGCATCGGTGAGTTATTCCTTCTCCCATAGCCTTGTTTCTTGATTTCTCCTAGTTTCCATGTTATCACGAGATGATATTTTTGTGTGTTTTCTCAGATCAATGTTGTTTTAAGAAGAATTTGTCATCGAGGTTCAAGTATATCGATCTCCCCGGTCGAGGTAGGTGGTTTGTACCTTTTTGTTGAAAGTTGATGAGTATTATGTGCAATTTCCACCAATACCCGTGAACGGGGTATTGCGTGTTTCCTATTTTCCCCCTACTGTTTGGTTGATTTGCTTTTTTTCATTAGTATAGGTTATTTCTTGTGAGTAGATTAATTGTTTTTGTGCTCAGGTTGCATTGCCATGCTTGTTTTTCCTGTTGGGCGTTTTTCCAGTTTCCATACCTTGTTGTAGGATAGTGTAACTGTCTCTTTTTTTATTATTGTTGAGCCTTAGTTGTTAGTCAAGTAGTTCTTGAGGTTAACTTGGACGATGCATGCGCGTTGAGCGTGTATAGTTATACTCCGGACTGTGAGAACCTAGAGTTGTAGACCAAAGGGAGAATTGATGGAAGGGCTTCCCCAGAGTGTCTTTTAATTAAGATGCGAGACTATATGGGGAATTGATGTTGAGTGCTTCCCCAGAGAGTCTGTAGATCCACGACATGGGCCACAGGGGGAATTGACGTTGAGTGCTTTCCCAGAGAGCCTTTCGCACGATACGAGACTATAGGGGGAATTGACGGTGAGTGCTTCCCCAGAGAATCTGCTTAATTACGTAGCTGAACCAGAGGGGTTAGACTGTGTGTGCCTCCTAGAGGGTTGCTAGTACTATAGGTTAAACCATAGGGGTTAGGTTGTGAGAGCTACCCAGAGGGTTACCTGTTTTCTTCTTGTTTTTGGTTGCTTACTTGTGTACTTTACTTGTTAGAACTGTGGATTTTAGCTGCTTGTGCTTTCCTGTTTACTGCTTCTTGTTTATTTACTATCATGTATTCATTGACTGTTAAGCCCAGATCTTTGGGTGATTACCTACTGGGATTGTATCTCACACCCTGTTTGGGCCATGCTTTTGGGACCAAGAAGACTATGTTGTTATAGGTATAGATTAGGGAAAGCGCCCTTCTACTTCAGGATCTTGACTGCATCAGGAGATGGGGAGCATGGGACCGAGCCATGGCTCACGATGATAAGGAGATTAATTTGTTTTTCTTTTTCATTTGGTTTTAGTTGTATTTCATCACATTTTTGTGTTTTCGATTTTCCTTAGATACTTGTACCTGCTGCATCATTGTCATCATAGTTATATATCTACATTGCTTCTGTTGTTTGGTTTCTGTTGTTATGCATGTTGTTTATTGCTTATTCTATATATTGTTGTTTTCTTACCTTGTATACCTTACCGAATGAGGGCATAGTTTCCCCACCAACTCACCAAGGCCCTCGCTACTAGTCTAAAGCCTCTGGTGTTCGGGGAAACTAACTTGAGGTCATGTGGTGAACCAGATACGGGGCACTAGTGGAGGGGCTCTGGACTTGGGACATTACAAAGTGGTATCATAGGGGTTCTTTTCTCTTGCCTTAATGTTTGGATACTATAGCCAGGGATAGAATGGATTTGGTACTTGGTATTAACCTATGCACGGGAGTAGCTAACCCGTGTACAGGGAAAATCCATACTACCTCGTTAATTGTAGTTTTCTGGTTTTTAGATTTTATAGTTGATCTAATTTAACCTAGAGTGGTTCACATGACTTGTGCAGTTATTGTTTTAATATTTCAGTTCTATTTCTATCGAAACCTGATGAGATGAGGGTATTACATCTCATGCATCATATAGGCACTTGTAGAAATCACATGTCATGCATTCTTGCCATGCCATATAGGGTGCATTAGCAATTACAGGCTATTGTGATAGACTTTATGTAGATTATGCATGCTGTTGTGATAGTTTCTTGATATATTCTCTACTGCTATGTTAGAAAACTGTTGTTTTGTTCTTTTTTTTAATGTGAACGCCAAAAATTTGGTTCTTGATGTGTTATGGCCCCTCACGGATCGGAATTTGGCATCTTTTACCTCGTTTTTAGTGTTTCTGGAATTCTGCGCAGTTTCTAAGCTACTGCCTAGAAAAACCCAGAATACACTGTGTGTACTTTTTAGATACACGCCGTGTAGTTTTCAGGTCGTGTAACTGACCGTGTGAGTAGAACACGGTGTTGTGGGAGTAACTTCAGGAACATTCCATGTACCATTGGTATACGTCGTGTGAGTTTGGAGCCGTGTACCCGGCCGTGTCACTAACAACACGGGCCGGGGAAGCTCAGGTAGAACACAGCATTTCCATAGGGAACACGCCGTATAGTCTTGTCTAAGTACCCGGCCGTGTCACGAACAACATGGGTCGGCGTTACCTTCCTTTCCACACACCGTGTTTGTTAGGAACACGCCATGTAGTCTTGCCCAGGTACACGGCTGTGTCACGAACAACACGGGACGGTGTCGCCTTCGCCTATGCACACCTTTCTTGTTCAGAGCACGCCGTGTAAGGTCCATCCATGTAGATGGTCGTGTACTCAACAACACGGACCGCTAAAGCCTTGTCTAGGGAACTCCGTTTTTGTTTCGAACACGCCGTGTAGTCTCGGGTTGTGTCGAACCGTGTGGGTTATCCATGTAAGGCGACTCGGACAAGGGAATAGTTTTCAAGTACATGCCGTGTGTGGGGGTCAACATGGCTTGTAATTTGAAGAGTACACGGCTTGTAGGGTGAGATTACACGACCATGTCATTGGTTTAAGAAGACACTCCATGTAGTCTTATACACGCTGTGTAGTCGTGTTTTGCAATATTTTGTGTTTTTTCCCCTGTTCCCATTTTGTACTCTTGTGTTATCTGTCCTTGTTTTCATGATCTAAGATGTGCTTTTGACCTTTCAGAGTTATGCCTCTGAGACATCCTCTGGTCGTATGTCTGTCTTCAGGCAGTGATCAGACACCAGACAGGGCTGATCAAGGACTTCCTGTTGATCCCCCAGCCGAGCCAGCCTTCGCACCGGTTGTTGTACCAGTCGTGGGCCCTGATGCGCAGTTCAGGGAAGGTTTCATGAGGATAATTTAGGCTTTCCAGGGAGCACCGCCTCCTACCTCGTCGATGGAAGAATTGATGCAGGTTTTCCAGCTGCAGCATCGTCCCACGTTCTCGGGGGGGGGGGAGGACCTCAGGCTGTAGAGTCATGGCTTTAAGCCATGCTGACTATCTTCGAGCATCTGGAGTCGCCTCCAGAGAGGCGGGTCAAGCTCGCCACCTACATGCTCTTAGACTCCGCCCAGAGGTGGTGGGGAGTGGTGTCACAGGCGGGTCAACAGTAGGCTTTGTCTTGGGAGGAGTTCCAGCGCGTGTTCTATGACTACTTCTACCCGAAGACCCTGAGGGCCGATCGAGCCCGAGAGTTCATGATCTTATAGCAGGGTACTCTATCTGTCATGGATTATTCATCTCGTTTCACTGAGCTGCAGCATTTTACACCCCTTCGGGATGGGAGTGGGGTGTTCTTGGCGAGGAAGTTTGAGGATGGACTCAGGCAGGAGATTCGCTCGCAGGTGAACATCTTCCAGCTGACTTCCATTGCTTCCATCGTCAACCAGGCACTGATTACAGAGCACAATCTGAGAGACTCTGGAGCTGCGAGCCAGGTCGGGTCTACTTCCAGAGCTAGTTTTCCATCAGATGACAATAATAAGCTTCGTAGAGAGCCTACACGCGGTGATTCGAGGAAGCGAGACGCATCATCATGAAGCCAGGTGACATGCTACTAGTGTGATCGGATAGGGCACACGAGGCCGCAGTGCCAGAGAGACCCTGTGTAATGCCGATCTTGCGGCAATATGGGTCACCTTCAGTGTTTTTTCCTAGTTTTCGCACTAGCAGCAGGTGACCGGGGTTCTTCCATGACTCCTTGTTCAGGAGAATCCCAACCAGTTTCTCACCAGATGGGAAACTGGAGTTCTTCCGGCCGTTCGGGCCGAGGGGGAGGGCGAGGCTATGGCATTCAGCCACCAGTTCATCAGCACCAGTAGGGAGGTTCAGCTTAGAGTGGTCAGCCAGTGGCGCAGGGCCACGGCACGTGCCAGTCTTTCACCATAGAGAAAACTTATCATGAGAAGGATCCTGACCCTTCTACTGTTCGAGGTACGATTTTAGTAGCCTCAGTTTTATCTTCAGCCCTTTTCGATACTGGTGCTACTAATATCATTATCTATGTTTCCATTATGATATCCTTGGACTCTTCATATTTTCTTCTGTCAACTCATTCCCAGTAGACACACCTTTGGGAACGAGTACATCTAGTGTACGCCAGTGTAGAGAGTTCCCTCTCGAGCTTGCAGGGTATCACTTCTTATGGGATCTCTATGTCCTAGAGATGACAGGCTATGAGGTCATTCTCGGCATAGACTGGTTGATTCCCTTCCAGGAAGTCGTTGAATGTTATCGCCGCAGAGTCGGTTTCATTTCACCAGAAGGTGAATCTTTCCTTCATAGAGGCGAATGGGACCTTTGGGTGAGTTGGGCGGGACTCGAGCATCATGGGCTGGCAGGGGTGACAACCAAGATTGCTAGCCTTTACCTGGATGATCAAGGGACTCCACAGTTAGACTTTCCTCCAGTGGTGGATCGCTTCAGGGATGTCTTTCCAGAGGAATTTTTGGGTTTGCCTCCATAGCGTGAGGTAGACTTCTCTATTGAGCGCGTGCCAGGAGCGGCACCGGTGTCCATTACACCGTATAGGATGGCCACACCTGAGTTACAGGAGCTCAAGAAGCAGTTAGAGGAGCTACAGGCTAAGGGTTTCATCTGACCCAGTACGTTTCCTCAGGGTTCACCTGTTCTGTTTGCAAGAAAGGAAGACGGTACCCTTCGGCTTTGTGTGGATTATCGGAGGCTGAACCAGTGGACGGTCAAGAACCGATATCCATTGCTGAGGATTGATGACCTTTTCGATCAGCTTCGAAGAGCCCAATTGTTCTTGAAGATCGACTTGAGGTCCGGTTATCATCAGTTGCGCGTTAGACAATCAGATATACCTCTGACAGCCTTAAGGAGCAGGTATGGTCTTTACGAGTATACAGTCATGCCTTTCGGACTCACGAACGCACCTGTAGTTTTCATGGCACCGATGAACCATGCGTTCCATCCTCACTTGGATTCCTTCTTCGTGGTCTTCATGGATGATATCTTGGTGTACTCTCACACTCAAAACAACCATGCCACACATCCTGAGATCATTCTGAGTACACTGAGAGAGAATCAGCTTTATGCTAAACTCTCGAAGTGCCATTTCTAGATGGATCATATTCACTTCTTGGATCACGTCATATCAGAGACAGATGTTTCAGTGGACCTAGAGAAAGTGAGAGCTGTAGTTTCCTGGGAAAATCCAAAGAACGTCTTTGAGGTACGGAGCTTCCTAGGGCTGGCTGGATACTACAGACGCTTTATTTGGAAATTTTCTCATATAGAAGCACCTTTGATAGGTCTGACCAAGAATGGGGTGTAGTTATTATGGTCAGATTCTTATGAGTCATCCTTTCAGGAGCTAAAAGGGAGGTTGACGTCAGCACCGATACTAGTCTTGACAAAGCCAGACAAGATCTCTGCTGTTTACTATGATGTTTCGGGTATCGGACTGGGAGTTGTGCTTATGCAGGGAGATGGAGTCATTGCGTATGTGTCTCGGCAGTTGAGGCCACATGAGAGGAACTACCCTACGCACGATCTGGAGTTGGCAGCTATTGTTTATGCCTTGCACTGTTGGAGACACTATCTTCTGGGAGATCACTTTGTGTTCTTCACTGACCACAAGAGTCTCAAGTATATCTTCGCTTAGCATGATCTGAATCTGAGGCAGCGCGGGTGGGTCGAATATCTTCAGTCTTTTGATTTCGAGCTTCCCTATACGCCGGGAAAGGGTAACGCCATGGCAGACGTGTTGAGCAGGAGAATTCAGATTCGGGCAGTTCAGGAGGACAGTAGTGGGTGGCAGCTAATGACTTTTTTCTCTGAGATGCATCTGGAGGTACACGACAGACTGGGACAGATCTTTCTATCTTCTATAGCTGTTACTTCCACGCTACTTGATCGGGTACAGATGAGGCAGCTATCAGACTCGGAAGGCTTAGTCTTGTGGGAGAGTGTTTCAGGAGGGGACCCACTTCCTGGATGGACAGTGGGTGGGGATGAGATCTTGTGTTTCCAAGGATGCGTATGGGTGCCAGCAGACATACGCAAGGAGCTGATGTGGGATTTTCATTCCTCTATTTGGGTAGTTCACCCTGGTGTCACCAAGATGTACTGGGATCTTCATCACCAGTACTGGTGGCCAGGTATGAAGAAGGATTTTTCTGGTAATGTCATGAGATGTTCTACTTGTCAGTAGGTGAAATCATAGCATCAGCGACCAGCAGGCCTATTATAGAAGTTACCCATTCCGGAGTGGAAGTGGAACGATGTTGAGATGGACTTCATGACTGGGTTTCCGAGATCACCCCGAGGGAACGATGTTGTTTGGGTTGTCGTCGACGGACTTACGAAGGTTGCTCACTTCTTCTCGATCAAGGAGACCTTCAGTGTCGATGATCTGGGATGACTTTACATCAGATAGATTGTTCGTCTGCATGGAGTTCTTCGCTCTATTGTTTCAGACAGAGATGTGTGCTTTACCTCTTGGTTATGGAAGGGACTTTAGAAGGCCTTGGGTATACATGTACTTTTGAATACAGAATACCATCCCAAGACTGATGGTCAGTCCGAGCGCATGATCCAGGTGCTTGAGGATATGCTCTGAGCTTGAATCCTTGACTTTTGTGGTTCTTAGGAGAAGAATATTCCTCTGGTGGAGTTCTCCTACAACAACAGTTTCCATGTGACCATTCATATTGTGCCATACGAGACTTTGTACGGTAGGTCATGCCGATCACCCTTATGCTGACTGGAGGCAGGAGAGGCAGCTTTGCTGGGACCTCGTCTTGTATAGGAGACTTCAGAGCAGATAGAGCTGATTCAGAAGAGGATGGCGACAGCATAGTCTCGGCAGAAGTATTATGCAGATCAGCGGAGATGACCTCCGGAGTTCAAGGTCGGTGATCAGGTTTTCCTACGTATCGCATCGAGGTTGGGACCCAGAAGGATTCGGAGATAGGGTAAGCTTTCACTGTGGTACGTCGGGCTGTTTTAGTTCTTGGAGAGACTGAGGCCGGTCACCTATCAGTTCCAGCTACCTCAGAGGTATCGGGCCATGCACGACTTCTTCCACATCTCTCAGTTCCGACGTTACTTTTCAGACCTGTCTCACGTCTTTCAGCCTGAGGAAGTAGAGCTTGAAGCAGATGCATCGTTCGAGGAGCATCCTATCTGGATTGTTGATCATAATACGAAGGTTTTCCATGGGCGGTCTATTCCTCTGGTATGAGTGCTATGGCAGCACGGGCGAGTACAGGAGGAGACCTGGGAGAGGGAGGCCGATGTATGATCTTAGTGGCCGGAGCTGTTCGGAGTTTCTTCTTCTCCACCTCGTTATGGAAATTCAGGGACAAATTTCTTTAAGGGGGGATGTTTGTAAGAACACAGATTTTCATTCAGGTATGTTTTCCCTTTTGTCTTGAGTTTTTAAGGAAAATAAATTTTCTGGAAATTTCAGAAGTACACTGCGTGTACTTTCCGAGTACATGCTATGTACTCTTCCCCGGCTCGAAGCCGTGTGCTGGCCATGACCGGGCCACACACACGGTGTGTAAGGTTGAGGTGGAGGTCGGTTAATTCGGAGTATAGAAACATTGAATTACATGTCGTGTACTCAATAAGTACATGCCGTGTACTTTCTTTTTTTTTCATTAAACGGACCAGGGTCGTGCATAACCCCCAGTTTTGTCTTCTTCTTCAGTTTTCGTCCGTCCGAGAGCAACCGTATGGCCGGATCTTCGATGGGCTCCCACCTCTTCATCCGTTCTCCGATTTGAGCACAGCTGTTTGCGTTGAAATCACAGCAGTGAGTTCTTCCTTCTGCATTAGCCTTGATTCTTGATTCCTCATCATTTCCATGTTATCATGGAATGAATTTTTTGTTCATTTTCTCAGATCTACGTTGTTCTAAGAAGAATCTGTCGTCGAGGCTCACGTATATCGATCTCCCCGGTAGACGTAGGTGGTTTGTGCATTTCTGTTGAACATTGATGAGTATTATGTGCAATTTTCACCAATATCAGTGAACGGGGTATTGCGTGTTTCCTGTTTTCCCCCTCCTGTTTGCCTGCTTTGCTTTTTTTTCTTTAGTATAGGTTATTGCTTGTGAGTAGAGGAATTGTTTTTGTGCCTAGGTTTCTTTTCCATGCTTGTTTTTCCTGTTGGGTGTTTTTCCAGTTGCCATACCTTGTTGTAGGATAGTGGAACTGTCTCTTTTGTTATTAAAATTGAGACTTAGTTGTTTTACAAGTAGTTCTTGAGGTTTACTTGGATGATGCACATGCACTGAGCTTGTTTAGTTATACTCAGGACTGTGAGAACCTAGATTAGTAGACCAAAGGGAGAATTGACGGAAGGGCTTCTCCAGAGTGTCTTTTAATTAAGATGTGAGACTATAGGTGTAATTAATGTTTAGTGCTTCCCCAGAGAGTCTGTAGATCCACGACGTGGGCCACAGGGGGAATTGACGTAGAGTGCTTCCCCAGAGAGCCTTTAGCACGATACGAGACTATAGGGGGAATTGACAGTGAGTGCTTCCCCCAAGAGTCTGCTTAATTACGTAGATGAACATGAGGGGTGAGACTGTGTGTGCCTCCCAAAGGGTTGCGAGTACTATAGGTTGAACCATAGGGGTTAGGTTGGGAGAGCTACCCAGATGGTTACCTGCTTTCTTCTTGTTGCTGGTTTCTTACATGTGTACTTTACTTGTTAGAACTGTGGATTTTAGCTGCTTGTGCGTTCCTGTTTACTGCTTCTTGTTTATTTACTATCATGTATTCATTTACTGTTAGGCACAAATATTTGGGTGATTTACTACTTGGATTATATCTCACAGCCTATTTGGGCCATGCTTTTGGGCCCAAGCAGACTATATTGATGCAGGTATAGATAAGGTCAAGCGCCCTTCTACTTCAGGATCTTGATGGCATTATGAGCTAGGGAGCATGGGACTGAGCCGTGGCTCGTGATGCTGAGGAGATTACTTTGTTTTTCTTTTGCACTTGGATTCAAATGTATTTCATCACGTTGTTGTGTTTTCTGTTTTCTTTAGATACTTGTACCTACTACATCATTTTCATCATAGTTATATATCTACATTGCTTCCGTTGTTTGGTTTCTGTTGTATTGAATGTTGTTTACTGCATCCGCTGTTTATTATTGTTTTCTTACCTTGTATACCTTACTGAATGCGTGAATAGTTTCCCCACTACCTCACCAAGGCCCTCGCTGCTAGTCTGCAGCCTCTGGAATTCGGGGAAACGCGCTTGAGGTCATGTGGCGAACCAGGTACGGGGCACCAGTGGAGGGGCTCCGGACTTGGGTCGTTACACCCATATTCCTGAATCATGCCAAAATATCATAACAATAAATTCAGAAATATTAGGGGAACAAATACATAACTCTATCCCCATTCCTAGGATGACAAATCAACATGCCATCCCAGAGTAGATACATAACTCTATTCCAGTGCAATGGGGTTCTGGGGCATACACTCCCATATCTTGTGGACAATCGGATCGGAAAAATACACACTTTCCAATTGGAGGTATTCCTCCCATTCTGATGACCACTCTAAGGTAGGCACATACACCAACCTATGATAACCAATTCTCCCAGAAAGTGTCCCCGACAAAGTTTAAGAGAGAAACAAAGAAGAAGTCACACCAACCATAGTTGGGAAATCAAGATCCAATCTGTGATATGGCTCCTCTTAATGTTGGATTTCTTGAATACCTCATACATTTATCTATTTTAGCTCAATATCCTACCCTCTAATTAACAGATTATGGGAGTAGTAGCAGAAATTATGATGTTCTCCATCAGAAACATTTTCATGAATTCTTTCTTTAGGAAACTTTTGTCAATCCAGAGAGCCTATCTTCAGATGAGAGCCATGGAAACCCTCCATGTGGATAGTTGGAAAAGAATAAAGATGATTTATCCCGTGTTTTAATCCACCATTGTGGTTCTCCCCATGATGGAATTTTCTGTGAATGTTCTCTCCTCAGTAGTGTTTCTCATAGTCAATATAATTCCTTAATAAAAATGTAGTAATGAGAAAGCCCTCTTATCTCGAGACACTTTCCACTACTGGAAATAGCACCTATAACCATGGTTTAAACCCATGGGTATAGCCCTTGAAACCATGGGTATACCCTATACCCACGGTTTCAGCAACCGTGGGCTGTAGTGCCTTTGAAATAGGTCTATACCCACGGTTTTTAGAGAACAGTGGGTATAGACCACAGAAAATTGTTATAACCAACGGTTTAATAAACCGTGGGAAATTGATGTATTCCTACGGTTTGAAAACCATAGGTATTGATGTAAAACCTGTGGGTATGCTGATTCAAAGCATCCTACATTTACCTATGGTTTACTAAACCGTGGGTATAGATTGCAGAATTACAGAGGCATTTACCCACAGTTTGGAAAACCGTGGGTATAGACTGGTTCCACAGGAAGCATCTCATCCCACCATTCTACACCTCATCCCACCACTCTGCACCTCCATTATGCACCTGTAATAATCCCACCATTCTGCACCAGCAGTATCACATATACATGGCATATCAAACTAGTTGTTTGATAATCCAACCTATTCCCCAACATCTAAACAGTTAAACTAGAAATGTCAATCCATTCTATGGATGGTTCAGTCCATCATCCTCAATATAAATGTATCATCCTTACCTCATACATATGAAAATGAAAGCACAATATCGGAACAAGATGATTTACAAAGTTTATTGAGAAGCATACTTCCCATTTTGGTTATACGAGACAACATGGATACTCTAATAATAACACTACTAATTGGTTATACACTCTGAATATAAAAATCCATCAAACTACTATACACCGTATCCTTTATTCAAAAATTGGTTATACACCACAATTTAAAACTCCTTTAGTGATTGGTTATATACCCCATCTAAAAGCCTCCTACAACTGTTTATATACCCCATCCACAAGCTCCTTTTTAGAGTTGATCAAGTATAGAAAAATAGACTTATTTAAATGGTATTATTCAAACGGTCCCAATACACAAATTAAAACAATGATCTCCCCACTGCCCAGCCCCTCCCCCGCCCTCCCCACAGCCCAGCCCAGCCTTCCACCTCCCCCTCCCCCTCCACCTCCCCCTCCCCCTCCCCCTCCCCCTCCCCTTCCCCCTCCCCCCTTCCTAACCCCTCCACCTCCCTCCCCACTACCCAGCCCCTCCCACTCCCTCCCCCCTGCCCAGACCCTCCCCCTTCCTCCCCACTGCCCAGCTCCTCCCCCCATAACCAGACCCTCCCCCTCCCTCCCTACTGCCCATCCCTCCACACTACCCAGCCCTTCCCCTGCCCAACCCATCCCCCTCCCTCCCTAGTGCCCAGTCCTCCCCCTCCCCTCCCCCTGCCCAGCCCCTCCCCGTCCCTCCCCCCTGCCCAGCCCCTCCCCCTCCCGCCCTACTACCCAGCCCTCCCCAAGCCCATCCCCTCCTCCTCCTTCCCCACTGCCTAGCCCTCCCCACTGTCCAACACTCCCCACTACCCAGCTCTTGGTTGAATACACGATTCAAGTAGCATATTGAAACCTATTAGAAAATAGTATAACAGATTTTATAAGTTACTACAACTCATTATAATATAAAATAGATAATAATAGATTATAATATATTATAACAGGAAACAAATTATGAATTCGACTCTGAAACTGAATAAGTTCCCTTAAGATAAGTTTTTTGTAAGGTACTACAACTCACTGTAATAAAGAACAGATTAAAACACAAAACATACCAGATTCATTCCCTATATGAAATATGTAGATGCATGACAGAGTTTATTTGGATGCAGACCCAACCAGGTAAGGTATTTCAACCTGTTAGAAAAAATCCTAAAATTTTGATAAGGTACTACAACTCACTGTATTACAGAGAAGATTATAAAATAAAACAAATCCAAAATTGGTTGTCCAACTAAATATGTTCCCTTAAGGTCTATTTATTTTAAGTAATACAACTCACAATAATACAAAACAGATTATAACAAAAGAAATACTAGTCAAACTCATGAATAATGTGATTATCACTGTATCGTTTATGGGTTGAGTTGTAAAAAATATAAACTTCCATACATCCTATCCCGTTGAAGAGTTAGTTGGGAAAAAATACCTGCATCAATCCTCGTTGAGAGATAAATGATACAAATATCTTATGTTTCTTCTCTATGATTGTAAATTGAAGGCATTCATTCCATCAGCCCATGCACATTCACCAATATTGTGGTTCATCGCTATGTTGGGATGAGAACAATCAAAGAATGCCTAGAAACTCTTAGACATGACCCACAATTCTACAACATTACATTATTGAACTGATCCATTGACTATTCATGTGAGATGAATATCCCATAATGGAGACAAAACTCGTTAATGAAAACATAATCATACTAAAATACTACCTCGTCAACAAAAATTGTAGTCAATTGTGAAAACATAGTTGTATAAAAGAATTATAATCATCTGTTTCATATGGTTTTTAGTCCAAAAAAATCAATATACAATGGAGTCAATAGTGAAAACATATCACCTGCATTCATATGTTAGATGAAAGGGAGGTTAACTCCATGATTTTACGACCAATAACCTGCATTCATATAGTGTGTAAATGAAAATTAAAAATGATGTATGGTAGGGAGGATAATTCCACAATTTTAGGAAAGCATACCTATTGTAGAGATATGGAACTTATTAGTACAGGATTCCCTTGATCTCTTCATGTGCAGAGTGAGTCACCATCAATATATAAATAAAAATAATCAATATTCATCTTAAAATATGAAGTGTATAATATCGTATGAAAAAGCATTATGCGAAGGGAAATATTGAAAATTGTCTATGAGATTATTTCAACGATATTATGAGAATATAACTTTTGTTGGGAGAGCAACACATCGGTCATGATTCGATTGAGTAGAAATAGTCGACAGCTTTAGATGAGGATAGAAATCACGATCATGAGGGAATTAGGGAATGAGATGAAGTGAATCTGGAGGGTTTCAGACTGAAATTCATCGAAGGAGTAGGAACTACGGGAAACATATAAGGACATGAGGAAATTTGGGATGATGAACAGTAGTACATGATGAAAACATTAGTGAGGAATATGCCATCAGTGTTTTGTGGGTACAGGAGATGGGAGGGGAAATGCGAGCGACAACCCTAGGTGCAGCGCCGGAGAGGAAACAGCAGTGTGAACCATAAGAGGGGTTACGATGGGGAAATGGAAACAAAATTCGTAGGAATTGTGGTGGAGGTGAAACGGGTGCGGGATTCACTGATGAAGGTGGTGGCAGAGGTGAATGGATCGCGATAGATGAAATGAAACCCAAAGATAGAGGGAGTAGTGGATGATGGATGCATGGGGGAAATGGGAACGCAGTCAACAGATGCTCGCTTTTGGAGGGAGCAATTTGATTTGGATGGTGACGTGGCTGCGTAATAAGGTGACAGGTAAGCTGGAAGAAGCTTGTTTTATTATAGATAATAGATAGATGTGTTACATATATTGTGTATTAAATGGGTTAGGGTAGGGTTGTGTATGTCAAACCGAAAACTGAACAACTTGCAACATCCATAGGTCATAATAGACAAATAGGGGTACTATCAGGTTTAAATTGGATAGTTTGTCCTCATATACATTGGATATTATATGATGTGGTTTAATGGATTTATGAGAATGATGTAAAATGTTTTAATGTGGTGATTCATGGGATGTGCTAATTGATTCACTTATTTGGGAACATGATGAGTGAAAATCCACCTTACTATGAGTGACATTTACCACTAGGATTATGTATATTTGGGATCATTTTTATGATGCATATTATATTGACCATTATCATAGGTGATGAAAAGTGTGTGGAAATAGTCTATTAGCATTGTTGATCATTGTGGTTTCTGAGGTCATTGAGGTGATGTGTACAAAGTTCAGGTCCCATGAATTTTTTTAACCCCCATTTTTTGGTTGTATCCTCCAGATTTAAGCGACATAGAGTGGATGATGATAATTTTAATTGAGACAAAGGATGATACAATGTATTAGGCTATGATTGGAGTGTGTGAGACCACTATATTAGAGTAGGATTCTCTCTTTATCTATGTTATAGTGTGGGGATGATTAGTTAGTCATGGTAAAGAATATGAGTCACTGTGTGTTGGGTTTTTTTAGGATATTTATCTAGTTGTTAGTAAGAAGTTTTGAAACCTACGGTTGTTGTGATATAATACATGGATGTGTCATTAGGGAATCATGATTTATACATAATGGTGATAATTTATGAGTTGGAATGTGATTCAAGGTGAAATAAAATGGTATGAAAGGTCGAGGGAACTTATGGTATGATATATTATGTATGTATCTTCCCACATTAGTATTGTACAAGGTAGGTAAAGTCTCACATAGGGGTAGTTAAGAAAAATTAGAATAAGTAGTGAGGAATTTTGATTGTTTTTTTTTGTTCATATCATACACTCATAGATGATTACGAATGAATTAAAAACTGTTGTTAAGTTATAATTGAGATTGATTTCAATGACAGGTTTGTTTTCACTTAAATAAGATCTTGAAGTCATCAAAGAATAGGAGAAGGATAGCTACAAAAGAAGAGCCAAGTAACAACAATGTGGATATGAACAATTTGGCCATCGTCTCTTGAGGAGTACACTGAGGATAACCTTCAATAGCAAACGACAGGAGTAAGCATTGAATGTAAGTTGAGGAGAATCAAATGAAACCCAAAAAACAAAAAATGATCATAGCATTGGAAAAGGAATTTACAACTTCACAATATCAAAAGGAGTCCCTTATAGCATTTTTGTAGGTGGTCCTGGAAAGAGTATTGTAAATACCCCTTTTCTTGTTGAAGTGGCTACTCTGGGTGGTTTTGTTTACATCAACCTCACCCGTGCACATGCTATGTGTTTCCAGCGCACCCTTCAAGAACACTATCAACTTCTAGAATGTCGATTCACTCAGCATCCCAAATACCAATTACGTATAGTATGAAGTTATTGAGTTTAGTATAAAAGAAGATAAATAAATGTTCTTAATTTATAAGAGTGTTGAGAAGAGAATTATGATGAGGACCTCAGCATCCAAGTCAGGGTCCACTTCTTCTACTGCACCTTCAAATCGAGGGTTGTTATCGAAAACAATATTCACTAACTTGCGCAGATCTTCAACAGTCAGCCTAGTGAGGGAAACAAAAATGATTTTTTTATCTTCAGTTGACATCTTCCTACAAAATATTCTTGCATATATATATTCATTTATAATGAAGTAATATTGAAAAGTGAGTCAATTTATTTGTGTGCATAATTTGTTATCGACAACAATATCCACTACCTTGCACAGATCTTCAGCAGTCATCCTGGTGAGGGAAGTAGAAATTATCTTTTTATCTTCAGTTGAAATCTTCCTGCAACAATATTCTTGCATATATATTAAATTAGAATGAAGTCATATTGAAAAGTGAGTCAATTTATTTGTGAGCATAATTTGAAGAATGCTGAGTTCTTATGTTATTCAAATTTCATTTTTTCTGCTTGGTAATCCCAAGAAGATCATCCACAATATGAAAAATACATCGAGGAGGAATACGTAATATGGCAATCCCATACTATATTTAAACAAGTAAATCATGAAATTTATAAGGAAGAACAATGAACACATTGGTACGTTCCATTATATTTCTGGCCAGCCCCTCCTCCCCACCCCCACTCCCAGCCCCCCTAGCTCCCCCATCCCTCCACTATAGCCCTCCATTGCAGCCCCCCAGCCCTCCACTACAGCCCCCCCTCCCATCCCCCCCCCACTGCCCAGCCCAGCCCCTCCCCCTCCCTCCCCACTGCCTAGACCCTCCCCCTCCACCCCCCCTGCCCAGCCCCTCCCCCTCCCTTTCTACTGCCCTGCCCCCCCCCCACTGCCCAGCCCTGCCCCTGCATAGTCCCTCCCCTCCCCCTGCCTAGCCCCTCCCCCTCCCTCCCCCCTGCCCAGCCCCTCTCCCTCCCTCCCCACTACCCAACCTTACCCCTACTCATCCCTCCTACCCATCCCTTCCCCCTCCCTCCCCACTGCCTAGCCCTCCCCACTACCCAACCCTCCCCACTGCCCAGCTCTTGGTTGAATACCTGATTCGGGTAGCATACTGAAACCTGTTATAAATTAGTATAATAGATTTGATAAGTTACTAAAACTCATTAAAATATAAAATAAATTATAATAGATTAGAAAAGATTATAACAGTGAAAAAATTATGAATTCAACTATGAAAATGTATAAGTTCCCTTAAGATAAGTTTTTTGTAAGGTACTACAACTCGTCGTAATAAAGAACAGATAAAACACAAAACATACCAGATTCATTCCCTGCATAAAATATATAGATGCATGACATGTTTTATTTGGATGTCGACCCAACCAAGTAAGGTAATGCAACACCCCAGCCCTCCACTGCATCGCCCCAGCCCTCCACTGCAGCCCCCCCCAGCCCTCCACTGCAGCCCCCCCCCCCCTCAGCCATCCACTTCAACACCCCCCTTCACAGCCCCCCCCCCCTCCCATCCCTCCACTGCATCCCCCCAACCCTTCTAGCCCCCCTTCCAACCTTCCTCTCACATCTCCCCCATCCCTCTACAGTATCCCCCCAGGCCCAGGCCTCCCCTCCACTACTAAGCCCAAGATTAGATGGAGAGATAATAATAAACACACCACACCATAAAAAAATATGTGGAAAGTAAAAATTACCTAAATAATTGACAAATAACACCCCTGATGAAAACATAATCCAAAATTCATTTCATTGCATAAATAAATTCACATACAAGCAGTCCACCAAAACAAAAAAAAACTTTAAACTCCAACACAAGTCTCGCTACTAAGTCAAAAATGGAGGGTATTAATATCCCCCTGATCTCCATAATCTTCATCCCCATGTCCAGCATCATCATCATCAGCAGCAACATCGACAAAAACATCATCACCAACCGCACCTTCAACATCATCATCAGCAATGTCATCACCAACAACATCATCAGCAACTTCCTCACCAACTCTATCGCCGCCAACGTCATCGCCACTAAGACCCTCATGGGAATCACCCGAGGCCTTATTTAAAGAGCGCATTGATGCCATACATGAATGAAAAGGGGAAACAACCTCTGATTGTAGTGACTGACTCAAAACTGATAGAGCTTTCAATAATTGTTCATTCATTAGCTTACTTTTTTTACTCTCCTCTAATACTATTTTCTTTGTCGTAGCTAATTGAGCACGTGCACTTTCCAAATCAAAGGCCTTAGAGGAGTCTGATGATGACCAATACCTAGAGGGGACAATGTTTTTTCCTGGTCTACAATGGACTCTTCCTAGATGTTGCACACCTAAAAACTGACTCAAATGATCATTTGGCCCTAAGTTGTCATCTCCCTTCTCATCCATGGCCTCCAAGGCGGACTGTTGAAATTATAATCATATTAAATTATGAATTTCGTATAAATGATTGAAATATAAATAAACAAACTTACAATTTTATCTTTTGTTTGTGAATTCACTGATGTTCCATCTTTTTTTTCTACTAAAGCAGAATAATTTGGCACGAGGTACAGGACCTTCAATGCCCAATTCGGCTTGCTACATATGAGAAGTGCACAAATTTGGATTACAACCATATATGATAAATGAAAAAAATTGGGTTGAAGTGAGTTGCAACAAAGACCTACAAACATTGAGGTAAATGAAAATCATAATTGATTGGTGGTTTTCTGAAATGGTTTTCATAAATGGTTTTGTGAAGTGGGTTTCATTGAAATATACTATTTTTTAGGAAGAATAAACAAGATTTATCCTAGTATAAGATGTTATTTCCAGGATAAATGGACTAACCAAGGGAAGGCATGAATTAGTTATGATGTCATGTTATAAATAAAGACATTATTTTAATTCAGATGAATGTACCAGCCGCTTCTCTTTGTCAGGCATTGTACTGCGCCCCAATGTGTGTAGATATGTCATTTCATCATTATTTTTTTTCACTGACACTTCCTAACAAACAAAAAAACAATACAAGTAATAAAAATTAAATTTTACATAAAAACCAATAAATATGGGTAGTACCTTATACTTTTCATTCTTCCAATGTGCGGTCATTTTTTGATATTGAATTTTTGGACAGTCAGGGTTTGTGGGTACACCCTCTAACTCAATACCTACTCAGCTCCTCCAACCAATATGTAACTCATACTTTTATGACCGCCAATACTCTCCATGATCACTCAACCTAGCATCTTTGGTAGCTTCACCGTTAGGAAAGTTAAATCGACTCTGCAACGAACATGTTAAGTCATATAAATACATTACTAATATAAATATAAATTTATAAAATTTCTATACCCATATCTGCGCCCATGCCCTATCCTTGATGTCGGCACTGATATGTCTCTATGAGATCAGTTCCACCGGAACGATGTCACGATATTTGGCTAAAGTAGCCATGAAACTTCTACACTCCTTAGAATTTTTACCTACCATTTGATTTTGACAATTGTAATCCACCATAATATGAGTTTCATGATTCTACGCATCCCGCATTCAAGTGCGCCCACGTCACCTACTAGAAGATCCCAATAAATAAGATAAGAGGTGAAAATAGATGAGTCGAGTGACAATACAATAGAAAAAAAGTGAAATTATATAATTTGAAACATTTATAATAAAAAAACATGATACAGGCTCCTGAATAGTCTCTGAGGCATCTTTGGACTGTGATGGATCAGCATCCTCCAAAGGAAGTATCTTTTCCACAGCATGCTCTAGCTGATCTTCATGAAAAGGAGTGGAAACAGAAGGAATAGACTCAATATGTGTAGGATGTATGGTAGGAAAAGGAGGTGGAATTGATATGTTATAATATGCATAGTAGGTCTAGGGATACATGAATGGATATGGAAATTGTGCAGGTGAGAACATCGGTCGAGTCGGTGTGGACATGGAATGGGAAGGAGAGGGTAAATGGGATGATGATGGCGGTATTTATGGGAACATCCCTGGGAGATCAAAAGGAGGGAGGACAAGTGTGGTAGATGGGATTTCCACTAATGGGTCAGTGTGGGGAGTGGTAAGACGGGAGATCTGCCTAGGTCTAGGAGGATCCCTGCTCGGTCCCATAATGGGAAGAGGAAACTCTGGAGTTATATGTCCCTAAAAATATTTGATCAAAAACATGAACTTGAAATTATATGTAATGCATAAGATAAATATTAGAATAAATATACTCACTAAAGACAAATCGCACTCACGTCTAACAGGATCAACATCCAATAATCTATTCTTGCGAGCTTCTGTATTTTTGTTTATAATCTGCATAAGATTGAAATAAATATTTTTTAGCAGCAATTTTTAAAAATCATACATACAACTTAAAAAATGTCATAATATCTTTCAGTAATGATAATTTACAATCAAGTTATACAATTTTTAAAACCACATTTTAAACCCAGTTTTCTGAATTGAATGAAATATAATTAAATGAAATGAAACCAAACATTACTAAAACAGACATATCATTCCAAACTAAAACTAAATTAATGTAATTACATAAGTACCAACCTGAGAAACTCACATCAAGGTAAACTGAATGAACTCTGAATATATATGGTTGCTTTTATATATTAACCTCCACTACCTCAGGTTAAACATCATCTCTCACGATGGGACAATTTGTGTCATCAAATAAAATATTTTGGCTAACACCGATGGGGGCGTCAATGGTGACAATTTCATACCCAGCATCATGAAAAATATGTCTTGGGATTACTTCATTAATGACACCGTATTCAGTTTTCAGATGATCTTTCACATAAAACACTTGTTTTTCCATTTATGTCAAAATGTATGGTTCATCGGTATGCAGGAATCAACTCATGTCAATAACTCTAAATCCGCAATAATCAATAAATGTACCATGGTGCTTCATTGAATAAAACCATTTACATTTCATCATAGTGACTCAACCTTGAGAGTAGTAATCCAATAAAAATATTTTCTCAACCAGTCCATAATAATACACATCTTCATATCGAGGTCGACTATCTGATGCACTGGCATAATAATCTATTCTAGCAGTTAACATACCTCCATCATGCTGTGTTCTCATTTTCACCACTTTATCAGTTGTAACAAATTTATATGCATTGATTATTAATGATTTTTAGTCACGAACCAAATAATTGGGACCAAAAGCCAATGCTCTTAATTCTTGAGAAATGAAGTCAGCAGGTAAACTCAATATATGGAATAAATATGAGTAATATAATTAAATATATATCTATATTTTAAGGTATTTAATGTAAGGTTCATACCTTTGATTTCAACCAAGGTGGGAACTCTTGGCTATGCATAGTCTCTCTCCTTCTCAACAGCAAATCCCGATGAACTCTACTTTTAATTTGTTTATGTTCTATACATAAAATGACAATAAAAGTATAAGGTATATGTGATATGATATCATATGAGATAACATATATATATTCAAATTACTTACTTGATATAGGCATCGAACAAACCAAAATTAAACAAGACTGTACGATGTGCCATATTCTTCTCTTCAAAGCTCAATGTTACCAATGTATATTACCTAAAAATTCCACCTTCATGGGGAAGAGATGGAAACGAGGGCTGAATTTCCTCATACTACTCATATTCATTTCTAATGGGTTGATTATTTCTTGTGCTCACATCAGTCAAATACATTGAAAAAAAATCCATACATTCTTGGGCCAGATAACTCCTCACAATGGAACCTTCAGGATAATTCTTATTTCGAATATATGATTTCATTGTGCACATATTTCTTTCAGTGGGATACATCCACTGAAAAGAGACTGGTCCCCAAAGAAGTGTCTCAGTTCGAAGATGAACTGTTAAATGCAGGATGCAAGTGAAAAAGGATGGAAGAAAATTGTTTTTCCCACTCACACAGAATTAACAGTGCCTCTAGTTTCATTTTTATCAATAATGATTTGGATATCCTTTTAGCACAAAGGCCTCAAAAAATGACACAACCGAATCACTCCAACCCTTAAATTATTGGATATAAAATGCCGAATTTCCATTGGAATCAATTCATGAAGAAGGATATGATAATCAATGAGTTTTTAGGGATTTCAATTTCAAATGTCTTCTATTGACTCGTATAGATATGTTGTGTAATAGCCATTTGGATCCTTGATATTCTCCAATACTGCCAGAAATTGATATTTCTCTGCCGGTTTCATCACATAAGAAGCACATGGATATTTCCATTTGTTTTCACCAATAAAAACAGGATGTAGTTCTGGTCAAATACCCCAATCCAATAAATCCCGACGAGATCGGAAGTCATATTTGGTCTTCCCCTTAATATTCAAAAGAATTGCAAGCAACATTTCACAAATATTTTCTTCAATATTCATTATGTATAAACAATGACGTAACAAATTAATAGACCAATATGGCCACACATACAAAAATACTTCTCTTTTTCCAATTGTAAGTGACTTCAGTATCAGTATTCTTCCTATTTCGAGATGTCAACTGACCTTTTCCTAATGAAAAAATGAAATATTTCAATTCATCAAGCACATCATTTCCTGACAAACGTTGAGGTGGTTCTTCAGTGTCAACATTATTATCAAACCTCTGACTATTCTTCCTGTATTAATGATCCATTGGAAAGAATCAGCGATGCCCCATGAAACTAAAACTACAGTGATATTTAAGCCTTCTCGATCTTCTATTCTTCATACAAACGGGGCATGATAGTTTTCCCTTCGTGGTCCACCCAGACATCATTGCAGAGGAAGGGAAATCATTTCTGGTCCATAGAAGGGCATCACACATCTGAAATGTATTCTTTGAAGAAGCATCAAATGTCTGCACACCTAAATCACGAAGTTGTTTCAACTCTTTTATTAAAGGTTGCAAGTAGACATCTATATCATTATCAGGATCTGAAGGTCCATATATAAGTATACTCAAGAAAGTGAAAGGTTTTTTTCATACACATCCACGGAGTAAGATTATAATCATGAATAATAATTGTCCACGTGCTATGAGCAGTAAGCATATGACCAAACGGATTAAAACCATCACATGATAGGCCCAATCTGACATTATGCACCTCAGCTGCAAAATCATGATGTTGTGCATCAAATGTCCGCCATGCTAATCCATCTGCAGGATGGACCAGCTCATCATTACCTTTAATTCACTCAACATCATGCCATCGCTTATTGACTGAGATTTCTAGAGATATGAATAGATTTTGAAATCTGGGAAACAATTGAAAGTGCCACATGACTTTCTATGGCACATGATATGGTGTTCCATCTGCATTTTTCTTCCATCAAGATGTACCATATTCTTTACAGTCATTACAGTAAGTTGTTTCCTCCAAAAATAAACTGCAATCTTTCAGACAAGCATGGAATTTATTAGTAGTAAATCCATGCTGCTTAATTAACATCCATTCCATGTAATGATTTGAGGCAATATCTGCACCATCAGGAAGAAAGTCCTTTAAAAATGTAATAATATAATCAATGGCAGTATTAGAAATCCCATACATGGTTTTTCCATGATATAACCACATTAAAAATTCCAACTTGGTTATTTTAGTACATTTTTGATATACTGTAGTTCTGGAATCATCAAATAAATTTTCCACTCTGTCAACATCATCATCTTCGGCGTTTTCCTCATGTGTACATATATCATTGTCTTCTTGAACCGACATGTTATCTCTCTCGGAATGATGCACATATGGAAACCTATAAAATATCAAATTCTCCATGTCACTTCGTTCTTTGCGTTTATAAACAGTCAATGATTGACTCGTCTCTCCATGGTGAATCCAAACATTATAGTTTGCTTGAAATCTAAATTTCGTTAAATGGTGACTAACTTATTCTCATCTTAACCATGGTCTTCCAACACAATTATAGCAGGGACACTGTATACAACCTCCATCTGACGTATTGCTGAATGAAAAATCAAAAAAATTATCCAAATTATTTTGAAACTCGGTTGAGATCCGATTGGTACGATACATCTAGCTTCTATCTATTCTATAACAAAAAATTATCATACAATAAACAATATAAATCATATTTAAAAAATTCATTACAATCAATTTTATTATTAAATTAATCAAATCATATTAGTAGCTAGAAAAACATATCTAATGACAAGAGGAGTCCATGATTGAATAAGTAGGAAAAAAGGGGGAAAGGTCTACCTTTAGATGTAAACTAAAGAAAAAGTTAAAAAAGACACTCCCAAGTGGTCATTGATGGGGAATAAAAAAGAAAATATCAATGTAAAATACTCCTTTATAGATATAGAGGCATTATACAGATGGGAAGAAAATTTTATTTTAATATTATGAATTTATAATTTTATAGATTATTTGGTAGAGGTTATTTGATGGGGAATAAAACATGAAATGAAAATAGAGTAGTTATAACTTTAATGTTTTGGAATTAATATTGAAAAAATATTTCAAGGTATCCTATAAATTTTGTACAACATGATGCTTAAAAGATATACTTTTTGTGGATTCTATTGGAACTTTGGAATATTTGTTCATATGGAAAAGATATTTTTTTTAAAATTTACATCATGACATACTTGGGAGTATTGAGAATCAATGTTTGGGGGTTTAAACCCCTTTAACGGAATAAAAGTTAGAAACGTATTGTAAATTCTATATAGAAATCACAGAACATGATTGATATTCTTGAATAAGTCTTTGGAAGGTGTGACCATCTTATTCATGATGAAAATGAATGCCTCATAATTATACAATTCTGAATAAAGTTGAGTTTTAATACTCAAAATCCTCAAAAGAATAATAGAAAATTGAAGGAGAAAGATTTAGTTTTTGAAGTTTCACCCAATGTATCCAAATGGGAAAGTCCATGGATCATGGATAGTGGATGTTCTGCTCACATAATAAAAGATTTAAAAACATTGGAATCTATTTAAAAATGAAATGGATGCTTAATTACCTTCATAAATGATGGGTTTGTAAAGGTTAAAGGAGTTGGTTTAATTATTATTGGGAAAGAGAACCTTAAATAAAAAAACACTCTTTATGTTGATGGATTAAAACACAATCTATTAACTTTTTCTCAACATCATGGTAAAGGAAATATATTTTTTTAGGAATTATAGGTTATTGGTTAAGAACAATGAGGACGAAAGTGTGGTTAAAAGAGGATAAGAGTGAAAGAGGCTATTTATTCAAAGTGGGTGATGTTGAAAATTCATGTTATCTAAGCATGAATGCAGAGAATGAATTACATTACCATAGGATTCGAGAATATAAATGTTCTATTTTTTAAAAAGGAGATGGACTATCTTTTTATTTTTACAGGAGATGATAAATTGAGAATATATAGAGAGTGTTCCTTATTGGGGAGACTTAGGGAGTTGGCAGTTGAAACATAGAGAAGAGTTCATGTGTTGTTCCCTATGTTTTTGACAAATAAAAAGGAGGAAATTAAAGAGCCCTTGATGATTAGGAAACTAAACATGTCTTAGAGTATAGGATCCCTCATTAAGTTAATTTATTAAGTGTGTGGTGATCAAATCTTAATTAATACATTGCTAGTATAATGTTTATCTTTTCTCTGAGGGTTAGATAATTAAGAAAACCATTATTCCTTACAATAGTTCAGTGTTTAAAAAACATTTTTAGTGTTTGATTACTATGAAATTTTTAATTAATAAAATCCATTCCGGGATATTGAATGAAATTTTTATGTTTTATTTACTTAAATCATACTCATTGATGGGTAATAAGTAAATTTGAGATAAGTTTAAGAAAAATTAATAAAGAAAATCCATCAAATTCCATATATACATCATGGTTGTAACGACCCCTACTTTTTATATGGGAATTTACCATTGAATAAATTATATGTGTGATATTTCATAAGAAATAAACAAAAGATTACTATAAATTCAGAACTTTACATTTCCATAATATGATCATTGGCCATTATAGACATTAAAGATGTAGTTGTTAGAATGTGATAATTAGAATTGGTACATATTAAGGGTAACGATGAGAGATAATTTATATATAGGGGTAAATGATGGCCTCAAATAGTAGGAAATAACATTTTCGAATCACAGTAATCTGAGCTTGGGAGTGAAGTTTCAAAAATGGGGGTTTACCTTGACAAATTAAAAGAAGAAAATTAAGAAGTGAGACTTGATCGTAAAAATCAAGTGATGAGATGATGGCGTTGAGAGTATACATGTTGGAGAAGAAGATTCATCAATTTCATGTGATGAGGAACAATATCATTCATCTTATACAAAGTAGAGAATATAAGTTAAGCTCAAAAATATCATTAGAGACCAAATATAGTAAATACAGAGTAGAAGAACATTAAGGATAACAAATCATACATCATTATTTTCTTCAGTAGAACCTAAAAATACTGGATTAAAAGACAATTTAGTAACCTTGCAATATTACTATATCAAGACTGTACATCATTATAATCCCCCTCCATTACTTCATACCATGTTTTTTATCCATTCCCTATGAGTCTAGGACCACGATATCCTTACAAAACTAGTTTCACTTACCATCTTTCCCACCACAAACATGTCCATATTGAAAAGGAAGAGTTTCCAACTACCCATAACCTAACCATATCATCACCACCAGCCGTATCTTGAACCACCCCTATTCATAATGATTGGCCCCTCAAGGAAATCTCCTTCCCCTGACCTGGGTAGTCATGAGCATCCTTAGATGAGGTACCATCTGACCTTAACTCACAACCTATGTCAATTATCTAATTTGAGTAAGTAGCTATCAGAGACTCAACACCATTCTTAATCCTGAAATAGTATTTTATATCTTTCCTCTTATTAGAATAAAAATATCATCATAAATCATTACGACGTTCATCCGTAACATTCCCAATGGCTTGACACCCTAAAAAAAGTGGGGTATCCTCATATACAATTTTCAAACCAAAATCATTATCCAACATACAGAATGCTACCTTCTCAATGTAAAGGGGGATTAGGTTCACTTCGACCAAGATGCAAGAATAGAAGCCAAACATGGATTCCTCTCTTTCTTGGTCCATTTTAATGGAAACACCCAGAGTAGAATCAATTTCATAGAGATTTTTTAAGACATAAAATCCAATAAATACCAAATATTTTCAAACAAACCTGAGCCCTCGAGTTCATCACCTCAACAACATTAAATCATCCCGCTCTTACAAGAACACTATTCACAGAATTAACACAATATATTCAATCACTCATGTATTTTTCTTTAGCTCATGAGAAGAAGATATAATGTGAAAGTATCCACGCCCCATAGGGATAAATTTTAAGATTCTAAAACCCTAAAAGTTTGATAATTGATTGACTAATTTCTGTGTATTCCAGATCTTATTTCAAAAAGGATGAACTAGTCGGGAGTTTACCAAATACCAATAGATCTTCAATCATTTCAAAATTACATCATGATTCATAGTAAGATGTACAATATTACCTTCTTTAAAAGGTGATGGTCGGGATGTCGAGGCGGAGGCGAAGGTTGGGAGGTCCAGGTCGGGAGCTAGGAGGTAGAGCCGGGAGTCGGAGCCGGGAGTCGGAGCCAGGAGTCGGAGCCGGGAGTCGGAGCTGGGAGTCGGAGCCGGGAGTCGGAGGTCGGGGAGGGGAGTCGGAGATGGGTGGAGAGGGTCAGGAGGTGGTGGTCAGGGATGGGAGGACATAGCTGGGAGTCGAGGGTCAGGGAGGTAGGGTGGAATCAGAGAGCAGGATGGAAGTTTTAGGAGGAGGAGCTCAATAGTTAGGTCCAATGGAAGAATGAATACCCAGGGTTTTATTAAACTCGTGGGTATAGACAACTAAAATCAATCTATCAACATAGTTCTTTAAAACGTGTGGACAAATGCATGGGGATAGACCCCATTTCCTGTAGTGTTTCAACACAAGGCCAGTCTTGTCTAATGCCTTTTCATTAATGGGTGAAATAATTTCTCAATCAGAATACATATTAATGGAAATATCAATCTCTGAACCTCCCTTGGGCCATTCTTCTTCTAATACAGTAATGGAAAAATCAACTGATTCCATTATTTTTAATAAACAAGTGAGAATAATCAACTTTAATTAGACCAAGTGGAGACAAATCTACTAAAATATGATGAAGATATGTTGAACATGAGAAAAAAATTGGCTAATGTAGAAGTACCAGTCATGTTCTGGACTTTGGAAAACACTCAATACAACATTCTGGAATTGATGGTAGAGGATTTCATTCATGATGACTGCCTCTACTTATGGAAAACTATTCATCATTTAAAACCCAATGTATTATCATATAATGAATATTAAAATCATTTAATGTTAATAGAAGGGTTGTAACGCCAAATAGACTTGCCAACTCTTTCAGTTTCATGACATCCGGAGTTAGAAAAGCAGCAGAGAACCCTTCAGCATGCATGCCTCAATGCACTAAATAAGTTGTGCCAGTTAATTTCGGATGCCATATCTGGACTTCATATTAGAGGATGAGGTGCATATGGAGAATTTCATGTAACTATGCTCCAAAATTAATAAACCCCGCCAAAAGTGGTCTCATGAAATGTTATTGCCCACAACCGACTACAATCAATAGATTTTGTATGTAATCAAGTATATGATCATGAACAGGCCTCAAATAGCTCTCATTAGAGTCAGGCCTAATGAAAGAATGTTCTTGATATAATTTTACATCAAGAAACTGAGAATATTAAGTAGGGCTCTAGTGTAACTCCCCAAACTTATAATTTATGTAATAACAATATTATATGATGTTACATCATTTAATTTCCATATTGTCCAAAACAATACTTGAAACTAAACACAAGAATTTATTTATTCAAATAATTCGTTGAAAATGGTTACATTACAACAAAACCAAAAAACATCACTTCCATAGGATAACCACTAAAAGTCCTATTAAAATAACTGGTATACCACCAAATACAACAAAAAAAATAATAGTGGGGGTCCTTCGGATCCATCACATTGAACATCAGTACATCCAAGACCATAATAACCATGTTTAGCATCATAAGAATGATCAGCACCGTTTTCTCCAAAATTTATAGATGTTTAATTACCCTAAACATGTATTTATAAGGGGATTTTTAAATTTTAGAGATACATACAACTTTTGTTTTCCTTTTATGAATGTCGGAGTTTCAAATAAAGTGACTGTTAGTATCATGTTAAACCAAAATAATTTAAGTGAAAAAATGAAGATACATTATATAAATTTTCATACAACCTATACAAATTACTTAAGAATTTTAATTTTTTTTATATGTTTAACATATTTTATGTTTTACCTTTGAAATAATGGTTTTAAAATTAAGAGTGTATTTTATAAAACATAGTATGATTTCAAAACATAGGTATGTATTTCAAAAACATTTTAAATGTTTCGAATATTTTAAATATTGTATATTGATACATTAAATTTGTTTTAAATTAATGTTATTCGACTATATAAATTACTTTTCTATGTTTATATTAAATACTCCTTTTAAAACATAATAAATAATGTTTTAACAAGTATTTTTAAGTATAAAAGAATCTTGAATGTCATACGTATTTGGGTACATTAATCCTAGAAATTGTAAAATTAAGAAGGTTTCATATTTATGAAATTATGTTCTTTGTTTAAAATCTTGGGTAAAATATAAATAAATTTTACTTTTCCAAAAAATGGGTGAGTTTCCCTCCTAGCCAAGGGAATCCTTGTAGGAAGCCACTCAAGGACTTGTGGCACATATCACAGAACCCCTAGAAAATAGCCTAGGGTTATGTGCATGGTGCATGCTAAGTCACATGAACATGGGTAATACTAAGCCATCAGTGCACACAGGTGTGAGTGTGTAAGGGAACCAGAGCACGCCACCAACTGGGGTGGCACGACGGTAGGGGTGGGCACAGAAGCACGCCCGCAGAGACCCGGTACGGGGTGGTACTGGGGACGGGGAGGAGATTTTTGAACTACATCCAATATCCCCATGCTTATAAGGGAGCCATAGAACTCGTTTCATTTTGATGTGGGACAAATATTTTATACAGAAATTAGATCTAGACCGTTAGATCTCACCATGCAGAACCCAGACCATCCGATCATTTCGGCCATCAAACCCACGCGGCCACAGATTTCCCTCCACATTTTTATTAGCCCTTTGATTTTGTCATATCTAATCTGAACCGTTCATGTCTTTTTAAAACAATACCTATATCATAGCAATCCGATTAAATATGATCTAATCATGACCATTCATCCATTTTAAAACCCCTGAATTTTTCCTAGCCATCAGATATAGTTCTCATCATATCTCAACAATTAATTTTTTTTAACTCGCAGAAGCACCTCAGCTGTTGGATCTTCATTTTGGTTAATCTTGACTCTCTGTTTTAATCCAGAGATGACCCATTTCCTTCTTCTTCTTCTTCCTCCTACGTGGGCTGCACCAGTAGCCATGCTACTATTTCTATTCAATTTATTCCACACCCGTGACCAGGTGGTCCCTATATTCACTTGTTTTCCTCAAGACCAGAAAACCCCAGTCTTATTTTAAACCAAGATTCCTCGGTTTTCCATTCAAGTGGAATTTAAAAGATATATTCTATATGATTTATATATATACAACTCAATTTTTACCCAAACCATAATTTGTTGTTCCTCTGCATCACCTCCATTAAGCTTCTATGTACCTCTTCCCCTCCTTCAAACCAGGTAAGGGACCTAGTTTGTCTTGCCTTATTTCGGTTTGGATATATATATATATATATATGTGTGTGTGTGTGTGTGTGAACATAGATTTATACACATATACATATATAAGTACGGTTAAGTATAAGACCCATTGTCTTCATCTATGATGGTGAATCATTAATCTTAAATGTGTTCTTAATCCTTTACCAAAAATGGGCTTGAAATATTTTTTACTTGATATATATATATATATATATATATATATATATATATCGATATATACATAAGAATATATATGTATATGTTTCATAAGCAAGCCTTTTATATTTTTTGGCACGATTTGAAAATAATAAACCCTAGTTTAACTAATTTTCCTAATATGTTCAAAACATGTAATTGTAGTTAAATGTTTGGTGTAAGACCCTTATATACACCATGTATATTTAGTTATATGTATATATATGTATATATACACATTAATCCAAATTCTAATTTAGATTTTCCGATGGTTGTTGAGAATGAATAAAAAAATTTGTGTTTGAAATTAGAAAGGTTTCTAAGGAACAATTTAAAAATACAATCCTTTATATACACCCTTGTGTATAAACTGATTACACAACACTAAACCCTAGATAATTTTGGATTTTCTAAATTTTATACTTTTTATGCATTTAGTAATTATAGAGAATTAATTAGTAATAATTATTGGGGTTTTCCACTCATATATACATATGTCTAAAGTGGAAAAATGAGTTTTTCATAAACATATTCCTCAGCTTGTTTCAAAGAATAATTATCTTTATGTAAAGTAAGTGGAAGTTTACCTACCCACATGTGTTATTTCATGATTCTTATAATTATGTAAACTATGTGTATGAATAATATGTATAACATACTTGTTTTCATAAATATAAAATGGTAATAGTTATCTTTTAGTATGTGGTGTGAATGATTGGCATGATTTTCCACCATTCACATTGCGAGTAAATAATTGAGAATACCCTTTTGGTAAGTTAATACCTGAACATGAAAGTAATGGGTGATTAGAGAACTATGAATTTAATACCCCAAATGAAAAATTTTTTTTCCATAAATCAGCTATGTATTCAATCCATGATGAATTGCCTTTAGAAATTTTTGGAACCTAAATTGTTACTCTCATCGTAAGAATTTTAGAATTTAAGGGTTATCATTTTATGTGACAAACATATATTTTATGTTCCTTAGTTATTATCAAATTGGTATAACATGCATATCATAGTTTTCATTTATTACTGATGTGGTGGTGTTTTCATATTCTTTACCACATCGATTTTTGTATTTTTAATTGATTTTTAATACCAAAGTGTTGTATTTTGTTAAATAATGTTTTTGTTCTATTGTTTGTACAATAATTAGTACAATAATAATTTTTTATGTAAATAATCTATTTTGGTGATTAATTGTGTTATTTTGAATAATTTATAAATTAATTAGTTCTTTTTTATTTTAACTTTCGTTTATTATTCATTCAATTTTTTAACATCTATTAATTTTCTTTCTAGTTAGATTATTAATTCATTAATTTTGGTAATTCGTTTTTTTAATTTCTAAATAAATAATTCATTTCAAGTTTTTAGTCATTTAAAAATTTAACTGGCTTTAAAATTATAATTTTATTCAATTAATATTACAATTCTTTAATTTAATTATTTCTTTAATTAATTAATTGGTTAAATAATTTAATCAAGTAACAATAATTATTTTTGATTTTTTTAATTAAATATTCTTATAAATTTTAATACAAATAAATTAATTCTTTTAAATAAAGTATAATTAATTTTATTATTTAAATTTTATTTATTTATTTTGTTTTTAATTTTTTATATTTAATTCAATTGATTAATTTATTAAACTATTTTTTTATTAAATTATTAATTTATTTATTTTTTTTGTGTTTATTTTGTTGGTGTTCTGGTAGCACCCAGTCATGATGCCACCATTTTCACTCCTTACTATCTCACAGCAACCGTGAAAGTCACTCACAGTGCCACAAAAACCAGAGGCACCATTTGGTTCACCTTGTTGTCTCACCGTTTCAAGAATGGTGGAACATCCCACCGTTCCAGCCCATCCACAACTTCCTTATAGTCTCACAGTTCCCACCGCTCGTGCTTCACTGTCTCAACTCTATCCATCACGTAGACCTCCCTCCTCTCTTTTACTATTGATACCAATGCCACAAGTTGAAGTTTCCATTTTCAACACCAACATAGCACCGTGAATCACCGAGTTTTTTTTAATTTTTTTCAAAACAGTATTTTTGAAAATACCACTAGGGTAAAATAATTATTTTTTTACCGCCCAAAGGCGGCACCCGGTGTACCGCCTTTGGGGGTTTTTCTGCCCAGGGCAAGTCTGCACATGTTGTGCCGCATTTGCCCAAAAATTAACCGCAAAGGCGGCACACCAAGTGCCACCATTGCATAAATATTTTTTTAAAAAAAAATTACTTTTATTTTTTTGTTTTGTTTTGTTATATATATATATATATATATATAATTTTCAGAAGAATTTTTCTGCTATTCAATATCCAGCGGTTCTGCCATTACAGCGGTCTGGATTCTGACTGATACCCTCACCTAGGACTCCCTTTTATAAAGGTATTTGTCCTGAAAACCATACTGCATTTCCGATGTGGTATTCTGGTTCTCATTTTCCTGTGCATTATATTCTGCGTTTTTGATGTGTGATTCTGTTTCAAGTACGCGACTTTGAAAGACTATAAAACATAAACTATAAGACCAATATAAAATGAAACTTTAAACACTGATCAAACTTATAAGAAATAGTTGAAAACAAAAATAATTTCATAAAAAATGTGGATGCAAATTAATTTATAAGCTTTCAAAACAACCTACTTGAAACATAAACATATTTCAAGTACGTGACTTTGAAAGCCTGTAAAATATAAACTATAAGACCAATATAAATGAAACGTTAAAAACTGATTAAACATATTAGAAATAGTTAACAAAAATAATTTCATAAAAAATGTTGATAAAAAATAATATACAAGCCTTCAAAACCACCTACGTGAAACTTAAACATATTTCAAGTACGTGAATTTGAAAGACAATAAAATATAAACTATAAGAGAAATATAAATGAAACATTAAACATTGATTAAACATATAAGAAATAGTTGAAAACAAAAAAAACTTGTAAAAAATATCCATGAAAAATAATTTATAAGCTTTCAAAACCTCCAACTTGAAACTGAAAAATGATTCAAGTACATGCCTTTGAAAAAATATAAAATATAAATTATAAGACCAATAAAAATGAAACTTTAAACAATGATTAAACATATAAGAAATAGTTGAAAAAAAAAATAAATTCCAAAAAAATGTCGATGAAAAATAATTTATAAGCTTTCAAAACCATCTACTTGAAACTTAAACTATTTCAAGTATGCGAATTTTAAGGAATATAAAACATAAAATATATGAGTAATATAATTGAATACTAAAACATTAATTATACATATAATAAATGGTTAATAATTAATTTGTTAATTAGTAATATAAGTATTCATTATATAATAGTTAATTAGTAATATAATTATTATAAAATATTTTTCATCAACATTTTTTAGGAAATTCCTTTTGTTTTCAATTATTTCTTATATGTTTAATCAATCTTTAAAGATTCATTTATATTGGTGTTATATTTTATATTTTATAGTCTTTTGAATTCACATACTTGAAACATAATCCCACAACAGAAATTATTAATATAAATTAATAATTATAAGTAATTAATTAGTAATTATTATTTATTATTTATTAATTAGTTAATTTGTAATATAAATATTCATTATAATTATTCATTATAATTATTAATTAGTAATTAATAATTATTAATAAGTGATTATTAATTATAAATTAGTTAATTAGTAATATAAATATTAATTATAATTATTCATTTAATTATCATTTATTTATTGTTAATTTTTAATTATTACTCAATAATTATTACTTATATAATAATTATTTAGTTAATTTTTAATATAAATATTAATTATATAATAATTAATTAGTTAATTAATAATATAATTAGAGTCTTTCAAAGTCACGCATTGGAAAAAAATTATGTTTCAAGTAGACGGTTTTGAAAGTTTATAAATTATTTTTCATCAATATTTTTTATGAAATTATTTTTGCTTTCAAATATTTATTATTTTTTCAACTAGTTTATAAAGATTCAATTATATTCATTTTATTGTTTATATTTTATAGTCTTTCAAATTCGCATACTTGAAACTTTTTTAAGTTTCAAGCTGGTTCTTTTGAAAGCATATAAATTATTTATAATCAACAATTTTGTTGAAATTATTTTTGATTTCAACAATTTATTATAGGTGTAATCAATGTTTAATGTTTCATTTATATTGGTCTTATAGTTTATGTTTTATAGTATTTCAAAGCCGCATACTTGAAACATTTTTAAGTTTCAAGTAGGCGGTTTTGAAAGCTTATAGATTAATTTTCATCAATATATTTTAGGAAATTCTTTTGGTTTTCTACAATTACCTATATGATTAATCAATTTTTAATGATTCATTTCTATTGGTCTTATATTTTATGTTCAATATTTATTCAAATTCACGTACTTGAAACATTTTTATGTTTCAAGTAGACGATTTTGAAAGATTATAAATTAATTTTTATTGATATTTTTTAGGATTTTTTTTGTTTTCAACTATTTATAATATGTTTAATCAATTTTTAACGTTTCATTTGTATTGCTCTTATATTTTATGTTTTTTAGTCTTTCAAATTCGGGAACTTGAAGCATTTTTATGTTTCATGTTGATGGTTTTGAAAGCTTATAAATTATTTTTGGTCAAACTTTTTTATGAAATTATTTTTGTTTTCAAATATTTCTTATATGTTTAATCAATGTTTAATGTTTTATTTAAATTGGTATTATAGTTTATCCTTTATAATCATTCAAAGTCGCGTACTTGAAATATTTTTAAGTTTCTAGTAGGTGGTTTTGAAAGCTTATATATTAATTTTCATCAATATTTTTTAGGAAATTCTTTTAGTTTTAAACTATTACTTATATGTTTAATCAATGTTTAAAGTATCATTTATGTTGGTCTTATATTTTATGTTTTGTATTCTTTCAAAGTCACGTACATGAAACAGAATCCCACATCAGAAACACAGAATATACTACACCGAAAAAAAAGAACCAGAATCCCACATCGAAAATGCAGTATGATTTCCAGGGAAAGCCCCCTTAATAAAGGGCGTCTAGGGTGAGGGTTTCTGTCAGAATCCAAAATACTGTAATGGCAATGATGATGGATATTAAATTGCAGAAAAATTATGCTGAAAAGTTTTGTTATATATATATATATATAAAAACAAAAAAAATAAAAATAAAAATAAAATATTTATGCAAAGGCGGTACTTGGTGTGCCGCCTTTGTGGTTTATTCTTGGGAAAAGGCGGTACACCATGTACCGCCTTTGAGGGGTAAAAAAAATTTAACCTAGATGTATTTCAAAATAATTTTCTGAAAAAATGTAAAAATAAACCTCTAAATCACCATTAGAAAGAAAAGAAATAGAGACACTCCAACCAACACTTCGAAATTGAAAACTCAGTTCAAAATCACAAATTCACACCAACAGCAAGAAAACATGCAGCAATAGATCTTGTAAAGAAATCTTGAAAACCCTATGTTTTGTTCCGAATCAAGAATACACAAACAATGTTATCAGATTCAAACCATATCTAGCTTATCTTCCTTCATTGTCCATTGTCGTCTTCTCTTCGGTCGACCCCGACTCTGCAACACTCCTCACCTCACACAGCCACCGGTCCAGCCACTCCCCATTCAATCCTCTAGCCCTGCCCTCTACCTCTTCATTGTGCACTGAACACCCACTCATCTCGGCCTCTATCCCTATGTTCGAGCCTCACCACCTTTGGACCTCGCCGCACCAGTCTTCCACATGCCCAGCTCACCAGAGTGACTCTCGCCGCACCACTGTAGAACCACTATCTTAAGCCCTTGCTGCCTCAACCCCTCGTTGTGGCCTCACCTTCCCTTCCGGGCGAACCACCGCCACTCCCCTCCCACGCACCGCACAAATAGAACCCCCCCCCTTCAATTTTTTTATTTAACATATAATATATATATACATATATATATATATTATATTATATTTCATATACAATATAATATTAATAGGTATATTAATAAAAGAATATAAGCTTATATATACATAATATTAATTTCTTATATATCATAATAATTTATATTATTAATTAAATACAATAGTTATTATATTAACAATAGTATTAAGAATTACAAAATATATATTCTTAGAAGTATTTTCTATGTAGTATATATATATATCTGTATGTTAAAAAGCATTTTTTAAGTAGTGATATAATATATAGTATTTTTATATAGTAGTTTCATTTTATGACTCGCGTGCGTTTTTTGTAGTGGGAGGGTTGTGGCTTGGCGCGCACCCCATTATTCACTTAGAATCAAATTCTCCAACGACCAGTGCAAGAGATGTGGAACTATGAATGCTCCACATAGAGACCAAAGAAAACCTTGGGAGATATTCTAGAGACATTTATTACAGGGTCCTCAGCATTCAGAAATTCATTGATTCAGACAGGGAGAGTGGAAGAGAAGAAACGTACAACATCCCATCGGGAGAAGATTGGAGGCATCAGATCAGCAGATCATCATTTATAGCCTTGATTCACAGGGCTGGACATTAGTCTCACTCTAGAATTTCATCCACCATTAAGCGAAAGGGACAAGATATTTTCAGAGATCAAACATGGGGATGAATATCTATATTTTCCTTAATATCTGTTTTTTTCTGAAACTTATTTCAACATGAATTTAATTTAATTTATTTCTATTTTTTCATTGATATCAACCATTATGTATGGATAAATTCAATCCATTAGAATTATACTAGCTGATAATGATTTCTTTACTCGGATTCATGCACTACATCATTTTCTAGATCGTCGCTCTCACTGACTGTGGGACAGTTTTATTTTCTAAACAACTAATATGAGTGAAAAACAATCTTGTTTGAATGTAAATGAAAATTGTCTCAATCGAAGGAATTCACTGACAATTGAATCATACTCAAATGAGAGAGACACGCTGAACTCAACCGACAGTTTGAGCCCAGGGATATCTTACTTTCATCAAAGACATACTAGATAACAAATCTGACCAATTATTTTATATCATATCCACATTTAATCAACTTTAGTGCATGAACAAGGCTAATCAATATCGAATTGGCAGTGGTATTTCCCCCTTACTCATTTATTGATCATTTTCACCACAAGATTTATTACTATCTTGTCTACATATATGCACTCACAAGTTCACCATCACTTCCTCACACATTGATTCTCACTCACTCTACTACAGAACCCCTAACTGATTTTGTCTATTTTTGTGTGGGTGTGTTTCTGTTTAGTTTGTTTAGATCACTAGGCACAACATTAGCCCTCATTGTGGTTTGACCCTATCCATCCACTATTCTAAGTAGTATGTAGGTTATAAATTTTAGTTTTTCACATGTTCCCAATGATGCTCGAGCGTGAAAATTACAGCGCCATTTCCAGGGATTCTAAGTGCTATATAAAAAAATAGAAAAAAATTTACATATAAAAAAAATCAAAAAAAACACAGTAAAAATTTTGCAAATGGAAAATTGAAAATCAATAAAATTGTGAGACTTATCTATGATAACCCGGTCTATGTGTGAATACTAAGTACATAGTAATATTAAAATTGATAAGCACCTCAAGGAAGTGAAAAAGGACAGAGACAATATCAAAATGGAAGATAATAGAAATGAGAACATGAAAATCCACTTCTTGAGAATTTGAACCAACCTGGATTGATGATCCCACCAGAGGATGAGATAGTAGAGAGGCATAGGATGAATGATTTCTTGCTACCTTCAGTGTCTAGTTACCCACATGCATTAAACACTTTATTACGTCCATGAATTACAAAATCAATCAATCCATGCTTATTCAGCTGCCAACCATCAATGGAATACCTAGGGAAGAATCACTTGACTTCATTAGAGACTTCTATTTTAATGTCCAAGAGCTACCACTTAGGGGTCTCACTGAGGAAGATCATAAAATGAGGTGTTCCCTTTCAACCTCAAGGTTAATGCTGGGTCTTGGTTTCAAAACATATAAGAATACATCATTGTCACATGGGATCAACTTTTTAATGCTTTCACAATGAAATTCTATCCTAGGGGGTTGACATCTAAAATTAGTCAAAAAATTACTGGATTCTTTCACGATAAAGGAGAACTATTTCATGAATCCTGGGATTGGTTTAGAGGTTTTCTTAAGCATTTCCCAAACCAACAATGTACACCCCAATTATTCATGGACACCTTCTACAATATTCTCACCCCTTACCACCAAACCATGGTGGACCAGTCTTCTGGAGGAGACTTTAGTGATATGACTACTAAGGAGATCAAAAAATCATTAACTCCTTAGCTCAAAACTATGATCCCAAACTCTCTATGAGGAGAACCACTGTGAGAAAAGAAAACCGCCCATTCTCTTCAAGATGAAACCAAAGCTGCTGGTTTCATTAATGAGAACCCACATCATACCCTTAAGGAATTGTGCCACCACTGTGGCATGTATGGCCATTCTCAAACCTGTTGTCCAAACATCGATATGTTTTTCTAGCCTCATGAGAGTTCCATCATTACTGGAAATGGACCTCGGATGCAGCATAGAGAATTTCCTTTTTCCAAAACCTACAATCAGGGGTATAGGAACCATCTGAACCTTTCATGGAGGTAGCAGGGAGTCCTCGAACATAATTCCCCTTTGGGATTCCATAATCCTCCTAGGTAGAAATTTCAACCCCAACCCCAACCTAAGGATGAGTCATCCAACTCAAAAGATGTGGTGAGGGACATGTTCCATCAGTTGATATGGAGGTTAGATGTAGAAAATACCAAAACATATTATGATAAAGTTCAAATAAATGCAATAATTAAGAATTTTGAAATTCAAATGGGGCAGTTGCTTTGGGATTCTAGTAATAGAGAAAAGGGTTGGTTGCCTAGCACCACTAAAGCTAATCATAAGGAGAATTCCATGGATGTAACCACAATATGTGGTCTTAAAACTCACCAAGTTCCAAGGAAAATTCCCAAAATGCTAAAAATGATAAATTGGATGAAGCTCAAAACCCAAATCTAAAAGAACCTGAATCTAGAAAACTGGACAGCACCATTGGAATCCCTCCAGTTCCTATTGTTCTAACTCAAAAACCCAAGGAAAATGGCTTGAAAAACAATGAAAATAAAGGGAAGAAATTTTTTAAATAGGAATATGTAGATATTCCCCCAATTGTGAGAAATATTTCCCCCAAATCCCCTTCCCACAAAGAATGAAGAAGCCAATTCCTGATTCTAAACTGTTGAAATTATTGAAATTAGTTAAAAATATGAACATTTATATCCCAATAATGGAATCCTTGATTCAAAGGCCGTCATATCTGAAATTAGTCAAGAAAATATGTTCAAACAGAAAGAAATTATAGGATTGTTTCACCTATAACTTAACAGAGGAGTGTTGTGCAGTCTTGCAAAAAAGGATACCTCCTAAGATTCAGGACCCAGGAAGATTTATCATCCCTGTCACCTTTGGATATAGAGGTGGTATGTTCAATTGTTTGAGTGAGTTGGGTTCTAGTATCAATCATATTCCCTGTCACTTTTTCATCACATGAGATTAGGAGTTCTCCAACCTACCACTATTGTGTTACTGCTTGCTGATAGGTCCATTACTCATCCAATGGGTAGGGTTGATGATCTATTAGTGGGAGTAGGAAAAGTTTTTTTCCTGTTGAATTTATTATTCTTGATATGGAGTGTGACCAGGAGGTTCCTATCATTCTTGGTAGGCCCTTCCTGGACACAGTGGGAGCTGTGATAGATGTGTCTAAGGGGAAACTGATTTTCAATATGGGTTAACAGAATGAATAATTCAATGTGTTTATGAAAATACAAGAACCCACACACCCAATCATCACCCAAAATGAGATGTTAGTTGATGAGAGTAGTGTTGATAAAGAGGAAGAGGAGTTTCTGAGAATGATCACCCATATCAATAGTGAACCCAAAATCCCTAATGCTGCTTGCATGGGGATAAGATCAAGTAAGGAGATAGAATTATTATTATTATTATGAGGGAAAATTCTTGGAGAACCAAGATGAGTTTTTTTCAAGAACATTCTTACCCTAAGAGAGGATTCTATGTTTGAGGATATTTTTTTGGAAGATCTTGTGATGAGGAAGAATCCATTTATACTGCCTTCTTTAAGAGGAACCATGGAGATCTTGGGCCACCCAAGACCTAGTTTCTTCCCTCAATCATGTCACCACCCACCATTGAACTGAATCCCCTCCCTGCCCATATCAAATATTCTTTTTTAGAAGATATTTCCATGCTTCATGTGATCATCTCATCCAACCTGGAGGTGAGTCAAGAGAAGAACCTGCTTAGTGTTTTGAAGAAACAAAAGACAGTCATAGGCTGCTCGATTGCTGATATCAAGGGGATAATTCTAGCCTTCTGAATGCATAACATTCCCATGGAACCTGAGTGTAATCCAAGAGTGGAATCCCAAAGAATACTCAACCCAAAAATGAAGGATGTAGTGAGAGAATGAGTGATTAGGTTTCCTGATGCTGACATAAGTTTTTCCATTTCTGATAGCCCCTGGGTTAGTCCTGTATAAGTGGTACCCAAAAAAAGACGATATATAGTGGTCACTAATTATAATAATGGGGAAATCCAGACAAGGGAAGTGAATAAATGGAGAGTATTTATATACTACAGAATGTTAAATGTTTCCACATGAAATGACCACTTTCCCATGTAATTTTTCGGATGAAATGTTTGAGATATTGGCAGGAAATTAATTATTATTGATTTATTTATGGTTATTCTTATTACAACCAGATTTCAATTGCACCTGAGGACCAAGAGATAACCACCTTCACCTATCCATTTGGAACATTCTACTACTGGTAGATTCCATTTGGCTTGTGTGGTGCTCCTACAACTTTTTAAAGGTGCATCATGGGAATTTTTTTAGACGTGATTGAAAGGATAATTGAAGTGTTCGTGGATGATTTTCTATTGTTGGAAAAAACTTTGAGAACTATTTTAAAAATCTAGAACGAGTGTTATAATGGTGACAAGAAACAAACTTAGTCTTAAATTGGGAAAAGTACTAATTCATGGATAGTGAATGAATAGTTTTGGGACACAGAATTTCCAAGAAGGGGCTGGAGATCGATAATTCAAAAGATGTGGTCATTCAAAATTTTCCCCCACCTGAAAATGTCATAGGAATCAGCAGTTTTTTAGGTCATGCTGGGTTCTATAAGAGATTCAATAAGGAATATTCTAAGATTACTAGACCCATGTGCCCCCAGCTGGTTAAAGACACATCCTTTTTCTTTGATGAGACATATCTAGAGGACTTTAATATAGAAAAGGAGATGTTGGATACTTCACCTGTAATCACATCTCATGACTGGAAGCTTCCATTTTAGGTGACGTGTGATACTAGTGAATTTGCAGTAGAATATTTGTTAGGGAAGAGGAAGGATAGGAAACTGCATGTTATTCACTATGCAAGAAAGCTACTAGATGATGCCCACAAATATTATTCTACCACTGAAAAGGTGTTGGATGCTGCGTTGTTTTCTTCAGAAATGATCACGCATTACTTGATAGGATGAAGGATAATAATTTTCACAGATCATTCAGCCCTAAAGTACTTATTGTCTAAAAAGGAATGAAAGCCCAGACTCGTGAGGTGGACCTTGCAGTTATAGGAGTTTGATTTATTGATTAAGGATAAGAAAGGGGGCGTGAATGTAATTATAGATCACTTGTACTGATTTCCCAATACTCCATGTAAGGAACCAAGAGAGATCATCACTTCTTTCCCTGATGAACAAATTTTTGTTGCCTTTATGTAGTAGTCTTCTTGGTTTGCAGACTATTCCAACTTTTTGGCAACTCGAGTCAAGCACAAGGATCTCTAACACAACCAGAGGAAGAGGCTTATATCTAAACTGAAATATTATATTTGGGTTGACCCTCTTCTCTTTAAAAGATATGATAATGGTATTTTGAGACGATGTGTGGTTAAGGATGAGATTTTTCCCGTACATGAAATCTTACATTCATCACCTTGGGTTGGCCACCATGGAGGATAAATAACTACATAGAAGGTTCTACAGTATATTATTTAGTGGCCAATATTGTTTAAATATTACAGGAGTTCAGTTATTGGCTGTGAGAAATGTCAAATTTTGGGAAATGTTGGAAGAGGTATGGAATGACCTCAAAAAGGAATTATAGAGGTGGAGATATTTTATGTGTGGGGATTGGACTTCATGGGACCATTCCCATTCTCATATGGGAATGAGTACATTTTTTATACTATGGACTACATGTCCAAGTGGGTTTAGGTAGTAGCTCTTCCCGATAATTCAGCTGCTAGAGTTGTGAAATTCATCGATAAAAATATCTTTTCTAGACGTGTTCTATGAGAATTCATCGCTGATAATGGGACTCACTTCAATAATTATATTTTCAAAGGTTTATGGAGAAGTATGGGTGCTCACATATGACATGAACCACTTACCACCCACAGTCCAGTGGGAAAGCAGAAGTTTCAAATAGAGAGCTCAAACAGGTTTTAGAGAAAAAAGTGTCTATCTCTAGAAAGGACTGGTCATGGATGTTAGATGAGGCCCTTTGGTCCTATAGAACTTCTTATAAGACTCCTATAAGGATGTCACCACATATTATACTCTTTGGGAAATAATGTCACTTGCCTGTTGAGTTACTATAGAGATCTTATTGGCTAGTGAAGGATTTTAACTTTTATTTTAATTCTTCTAGTGAAAGGAGACTATTATAGTTGAGTGAGCTCGAGGAGGTTTGAAAAGAGTTATATGAGAATTATGAAATTTACAAAGAGTTAACAAAATATATTCATGACTCCATTATTCAAAGTAGTAATTTCATGGTAGGTGAAAGGGTCCTGATTTTCAATTCTAGATTGAAGCTATTTCCCAGAAAGTGGAAGACCAAGTGGTCAGGACCCTTTACCATTGTTAGAGTCTTGGTTAATAGAGTTATTGATCTAGTTGGAGAAGAGAGTATACCTTTCGTAGTCAATGGTCAAAGTATAAATAACTTCTTTGAAGGGAATCCAAATGGATTAGCTTCCATATCTCTATTGGATGAATGATCTGTTCCATGTCAAATTGAGGACTATAAAATCAGTGTTCCATGGGAACTAACCCATGGTTTCTTATTTGTTTTCCTTTTATTTTTGTTCTTTACTAAAGTTTACCCCTATTACTTGTTCTCCAGTTTAACCTCTTAATTTCATGATGATGCCTCAGGATCTGTTTTTGTTTGAGATATCGAGTTGTTCTTTTAGAGAGTGAGTTATTGTTGCAAGAAACATGGCCAAGAAAACCCAAGGGAGAAATCCACTACATCATATGGATAACATTTCTTTCTACTCACTCCATTGGGTTACTTATCATGATCTTAAAACACTAAAATATTATTTTACATATTTTAAATTGAAGTTTAATGAAGAGGAGTAACCACCCTATGCTGCTGACGAGGATCTGTCTATGGAATTCAGTTTTAATGCTCCAATAATTCAAGGAAGTATTGTTTTTCCTTTTTTTCTCTTTTAATTACCTACTTAATATTCACTATGAATTATGTGTGGGGGAATTCCCCCTAACATATGAAAAATTAATATGTTCTCTTGCATGGGATTTTAACTACTAGTATACAGAGTGTTGAAAAATAATTTTGAGCTAATTTGTGAAACCTGCTTACACCCACTACATTTAATTTTATTTAGTTGCATCGCATATCACTTCTAATCCTGAAACTATTTAATATAAATTGATAAAATATTTTGTATACTCACAATTATTATAATCATGAACATTTTAGGAATGGAACTGAACTTGTTGTTGGTGATGGTTGGTGGGGATGTGTTCTTCTGTTTGTCTTTGTTTGAAATTTTCATTCTCTTTTTTGTGTGGCAAAGAAAATTTTTGACCCTCATTGCTACCCCTCCATATCCTTTTTCAAAATAAATTTCTATCTATTTTTAACATAAACTATCTTCCACATTATAATTCAACAGTCAAAAAATTTTGGGTTTTAATTGTGGGGGAGAGGATTCATTCTAGTGTCATATAAAATTCCCCCTTCTTGAACCTGAATTGTAAAAAATGAACAAATTTTTTTCAAAAATGGTACAAAATTTCATTAATTTTATTTAAAATTCTTTCATCCCATGATGTTCATTGGAAGTTCAATGGTACATCAATTATATACAGTTAGTGGATAACTACTTGTTGGATATTGATAGTGGAATTTAGTCAGAAAATGTGAATCATGAATGATTGTTGAGGGAAATTGTTCATTGTCTCTATGGATCTGTCTTTTTAGGAGCTGAGGATGGGAGTGTGACAAGATAGGTTTGGTGGAATAAGGATCATGACTTTGAGTAATTAGAGGTTCTCACTAGAGCCTTGGGGACTCGCACATTTTGAAAAATAATAATATTAAATAACTTTAGGAAGTCAACTCGATTGATTATTAATTATATATTTTGTAAGTAAAGTAAAATGGTAAAATGGGATCCCACGGTGGTATCTGAGACAGAGTGCATTTGGTGTGTTTCTGTGAATAAATAAATCCAATTTCAATATTAATAAGTGCTATGCACAGTGCTATGCACATGGAATATGGCTGGGAAGAATGGAAATAAATTGCCCTTGTCAAAAATGAACTCATTAAGGTGAGAAAAATTATGAACCATGAATATGAAGGGAGAAATCGACATGGTTAATTTCCATTTTAGTTGAATCAATAAATTGATGAAATTAATAGACTTTAATTGTTGGACCCTATAGGAAGGTGATAATGGATGGTGCCCCTGGTTTTGTCTTGAATTTCACTTCATCTAACCTATCAAAACTCCTTGAATCAGAACATAAATTGGAAATTGAAGTAGGAAAGATAATGAATTCCTATAAGAGGAATGAAATACATGACAATGTATGAATCTGTGCTGTTTTTACATCCAGTGGGTTTTTTAAGCTAGGTAGGACATTATTTTGTAACACCTTTGAAACGATTGACCTACTGTTCGGTCTTGATCCTCAGAGTATTAAGGTTTAATCAAGTAATTTTTGAACTAAAACAAACAAATCATATTTTTGTTTGAAATTATATGGCATGAATTGTTTTGGGGAAAAACAAATTTTACGTGTGGGGGAGTTTGATGTGGCGGTGTTTTTACATTATTTACTGCATCCTGTTTTTGTATTTTTACTGGATATTTAATACCTAAGTGTTGTACTTTGTAAAATAATTTGTTTGTTGTGTTTTTTGTACATTAGTTTGTAAAATATTCATTTTTATGTAAATAATCTATATTTGTGATTAATTGTTTTATTTGGAAAAATTTTTGAATTAAATAATCCTTTTAATTTTATCTTTAATTTTTTATTCTTTTAATTTTTCACTTCTTTTAATTTTATTTCTATTTAGTTATTTAATTCGTTAATTTAAGTAAATATTTATTTTTAATTTTAAATCATTAGCTAATTTAAGTTTTTAGTCTTTTAATAATTTAATAAGTTTTAACATTTTAATTTTATTCAATTAATATTTATATTCATTTAATTAATTTATTGGTTAAATAATTTAATCAAGTAACTATAATTATATTGATTTGTTTAAAATTAAATTTGTATATAATATTTAATACAAAAAAAATCATTCTTTTAAATAATGCATAATTAATTTTATTAGTTATCTTTGTTTTATTTATTTGGTTTTTAAATCTATTCTATTTTATTTAATTGATCAATTGATTAATATAATTTTAGTTATTTAAAATTATTAATTTTTTTAATTTTTTTGTGTTTATTTTGCAGGTGCTCCGGTAGCACCCAGTCACGATGCTAGTGTTTTCACCCCTTGTTGCCTCACAGCAACTGTGGGGGTCACTCAAGGTGCCATAAAAATCAGAGGCACCATTTGGTTCACCTTGTTGTCTCACCATTTCAAGAACAATGAAATGTCTCACCATTCCACCCCATACACACCTTCCTTACGGTCTCACCGTTCCCACCACCTGTGCTTCGTTGTCTCACCTCCATCCATCACATAGACTCTTCTCCACTCTTCTGCTATTGAAACCAATGTCGAAAGTCGATGTTGCCATTCTCACCACCACCATAGCACCATGAATCACAAGTAGAAACATATGAAAGAGAGACACTCCAAACAGTAGTTCAAAATCAAGAACTCAGTTCAAAATCACAAATTCACACCAACAGTAAGAAAACATGCAACAACAGATCAAGCATGGAAAACCTCAAAACACTATGTTTCATTCAGAATCAAGAATATATAAACAATGTTTACAAATTCAAACCATATCTGGAACATCTGGCATCGCCATCCCCTGCCTTCTTCCCCTCTGTCGACTGCCTCTCTACATCCCTCTTCACCTCGCACATCCGCCGGTCCATCCACTCCCCGTTTGAACCCATGGCCTTGCCTTCTCCCTGTTCATTGTGCGTTGAAACCCTACTCATCCACGCCTCTATCCATCTGAACAAGCCCCACCACCCTCCAGACCTCGTTGCACCAGTCTTCCACCTACCCAGCTTGCCGAAGTGAGTCCCGCCGCACCACCCTTGAACTGTCACCGCAAGACCATGCTGCCTCTACCACTTTCTGTGACCTCACCTTCTCTTCCGGGTGAACCCGCGCCGCTCTCCTCCCCTGCGCCACACAAAGAGAACCCCCTGTTCTTCATTTTATTTATATAACATATAATATTATATATATATATATATTATTTATTTTATTTAATATACAATATAATAATAATAATAGTTATATTAATAAAAGAATATAAGCTTATATATATAATATTAATTTCTTATATATCATAACAATTTATGTTATTAATTAAATACAATATTTATTATAATAATAATAGTATGAGGAATTACAAAAAGTATATTCTTATAATTATTTTTTATGTAGTATATATAGATTAAAAAGAAATTTTTAGGTAGTGAAATAATATATAGTATACTTATATAGTAGTTTGAGTTTATGACTCACGTGCATTTTTTGCAAAGGGATGGTTATGGATTAGTGCGTGCCCCATTATTCAATTATGAGAAACTACTCCAGGGACTAGTGCGGGAGATGTGGAACTGTGAAAGATCCTCATGGAGACCAGGGAACACCTCAGACAAGATTCTAGAGACTTTGATTACAGGCTCCTCAACATTCATCACGGGCACGAGATTCATCGATTCACACAGGGGGGAGTGGAAGAGAAGGATCATACAACATCACATCAAGAAAATATTGGAGGAAACAGAGCCACATATCAGCATTTAATACCTCTATTACTGGGGAGGGACACCATTCACACTCTATCATTGCATCTATGTAACACCCCAAGCATCCACAATAAGCTTCTCTTTCAATAATGCAATAGCTTTCATTGTACGCAAGTTCAAGATTCTAACACACCGCGACCAATCAAAGTAGCCGTTATGAATAGTAATACCCACTTTTTGAAATTTTATAAATTTTCTTATTCAAATTGGACTTCATTTTTGGATTTGGAATATCGAAATTATCCTAAGATTAATTTTTTGTTTTTTCTGAAAACTTACAATTTTTTTATAAATAGTATAAAATACTAAACATTAATTAAAAACAAATTTTTTAATCAAAATTATTAATGGAGATAAATTATACTATTTAGTGGTTTTAAAGTATAATTATAATATATTGTTATGATTTTATTCAATGGTAGGCATTATAATTAATTTCACTTTGAAAATGGACATAAACAATTTTCAATCTTTTGATTGATATTGTTTCTTAAAAACAAGCTATTTGTTTTGACAACGGAAATTAATTATAAAATTAATTAATGCAACTTATATGTTTTTAATTTAGTAAAATAGAAAACATTTTTGAGTTTGGAATATCAGATATAGCATTGGGTGAATATTTGGTATTTTTCTGAAAAACATCAATTTCTCATGAATAGAGAAACCACGAAGTGGTAGTTAAAAAACTGATTTTTTGTTTAAATGAAATTTTACCGCTTTTGTGAACTTAATTTCCAAAATCTAACATAAATTGTGATCATTAGTAAGTAAAATGTTGTTCAAGGGGATGAAAATTATTTTTTGGTGAATAGTAACTTTTGAGTATTATTAACCTCGATTAGAGGTAATTCGGGTAATTTAAGGTAAAAATAATGTTATAATAATTTGAAATTAACTTGACACATGTAATGCCCTTATTGTATCTGTCATGGATGAAACCTAAAAGCCATGGGTCAATTTTGGGACCCTATGGAGCCACTTGGGTAAGATAATGACATTAATACCTTTTTATTTAAAACAAAAATAAAAATGTCACAACCATGTATTGTTTTCCTAAAACACTTTTTTTCATGGTGTTATCTAAGTTGTATTTTTGACTATAAATATTAATTAGAAAGATAAAACTATTTCCTAAATTATGGTAATTGTTTTATAATTTTTAGACATCAAATTAATAAAATTATATATGACACCATGATATGGCATCGATTATCTCATTAATGAACGATTTAAATAAAATGAAAAGATTAGGTAAAATCTAAGACATAAACTTGTATAAACCCTATTGTATGGATGTATTTCTAACCCTTATCCCCATATCCTATAAATATATCATTATGGGACCTTTATAATCCGAAAACCATTTTATAATAAAATAATATTTTCAATCTTTCCAAAAGAGCCCCTCCTCTAATATTATAAAAGGCCCCCAATGATACCACCATATTCACACCATAAAATCCATTTGTATCGTCCAACCTCTTCCGAAATACCATATAAACGTTTTTATATTTATACTAGAATACATAACTTAAGAATAAATCTCTTCAAGAAACACTTTTGGTTCAATCCAAGAGTAGTTACCCGATTTAAAGATAATGTCTTCGCTTATGATCTTTTGTTTTATTTTGATTCTCCAACCCCTTAAACTATTTTATTATTTTTGTTTGTAATAAATACCGTATCTTTAATATACTAGGATTTTTTTATGCGAATAATTTTAATTACACTTACACACACATTCGGCTAATGGTTAAAGAACATATTGTTTCGGTGGGTGGTGAATTACTGCCTCACGAAACGATGATTGTTCAATCTTGTTTTAACACCTCTCATGGTGGCCATTATGATAAAACTATTTTTATATGTGATATATATTATTTTTATGTTTTCTTGTATGCTTATGTATTTTTCTTTTATATCATACCATTATGGTTTCCATTAGGGGTAAACACGATAATCTCATTAGAGGAAGTGCGGACTGTCACCCCCTTAAAGTGATGTGACTCGTTAATAACATATGTGGTACCTATAATGGATGGAGTTAATGATATTATATATGATAATATACTAGAATTAATATATAACAATGTATAATTATGTTTTAATTCCATTAAATATTAAATAGAAATGAAAGTAGCGTTCATGCGTACATACGGCTTACCGTCTCCATGAACGGTGCATTTCATTTCTTACCTCTAAATGTTATTCACTATAATAAATACATGTATATACTGGAAATATATGACATATATGATATCTAAATAATTAATATCATTATGATGATAATGGAAATTTAACCACTTGAACAACTATTAATTATAAGAAGTCCATTTTTGACTCAAGTACCAATTATCGACAAAACGACTATTATTAACATAAATGACTATATAATGTTTATAACATGGAAATAAGTGATATAAGAGGAATAATAAACTTGGAAAAGGTTCTGAAGCAAGTAGAAATTAACTTTAGTTTATTATTCAGGACGTTAAAGAATGAACGGGACAAGTTGGGCTTGAGGTAAGGGATCCTACCTCTCTTTTTCTTTTCAAGTACTCTCTTTTATTCCATTTCTTTTAAAAACCTCTTTCTTATGTTGGGGGATGTTATTTTATATTCATCTTACTATAATTATTATAATTATAGAGCCTATTTGACCTCATTAATCCATTTTTGTAAGTTTTAAGTGGCGTCGTTAGGCTTCGAATTTTCGTATGGAATTTCTTATCTCACTTTTAATTCCGTGAGATTTCAATTGTTCACCACTTATTTCATGTGGTGTATTTTGTAATTTCATTCCATATATATTATCATGACACTATTGATATTCATTTTATTATGTGATTCATTTGGGGTTTATTATCTTTTGGTCATACGACTCGATTGATTACATCAAGGCAAGGGTTTATTTCACAATCTCTTCATTATCTGAGGTTGTTTATACGTAATTATCTATTGGGACCTTTTATCATCCCCATCCATGTTTCTTAAAAATGTGTATCAAAACATTCTTACTATTTTATAGACTATGGGTTAAATTCATTTATACCCTTGATGATGTTTTATAAGAAGTTTATAAGGTAATCTTTACATCATTTTCCAAACAAGGTCCTTTTTAACCATTTCGACAAAATTAAGGTAAGAATGTTTTTTAACTTATACGGTGGGTGTGGCTATTTTCTACCATTATAAACTCATTGATGCTTCCCTTACAATCTTATAATAATATTTTCAATGTAAATGTTTTATTTTATAATTATGTGACTCTTAAATGATTTCAAAATAGAAGGATATATTTCTCTTAAAAGGGTTTTGATTTCATCTATGTCAACATCCTTTGATGGATTTTAAGTTTATTTGGAGTGGATTTATTATGATACAAAACATCCATATTGTAATGAAGTTTTTTTGAAATGTTTTACTATAGATGTGCTATTTTTACACCATTCATGATTTATGGTTAAAGTATGGACATTTTGTATGCTAGTTTTAATATAAATTTTTATGATATGTTTAAACGTTTTAATATAAGGAATGTATTGGACTTAGAAAGTGACGGGTAGAGCCCGCTATAGCTCCTCGATGCATCAATAGGTCTCATGAGATGACTAGACATGAAATTGGTCAAGGACCTTTCCCAATTTTATTTATGGATTTGGATGAGGCCTTAATAATTTTTAGACGTCTTGGATGAGGCCATGACAAAATGATTCAGAATATCTGGCATTATACATTCCCTCATTATGAAAATATTATTGATTGTTCATGTGGTCCTTCGACTAGTCGAATACCAATGATTATGTTTTATTATGGAATTATTTACTCATCTTATATTCCTGCCATAAAAGTATTCATGTTTATTATTGCTAAAGGAATGTGGCTTCAATTATTCACCATGCTTAATATTTATGTTATCTTCCACGGTATTTCATACCCTTACTGACCGTTTGAGCTCACACCTTCCTTATGTTTAATTTTCCCAGAATATGAAGAAGTTAGTTATGAGTGACTTGAAAGAATTATTTATGAGGCTTGGATGTTACCAATGGAATAAATCCATGTTGTATTTATTTTCAAGATGTAAAGTAGAACTTATGTATGTAATCTATTTTCCAAGACTGCTAAATTTATCGGTCCTTCGAGACTTGATTCCTTGTAATCATGCCAATGTTAAGTAATAATGAACCGACTCTAGGTAACTTGGGTTGAGGTGTTAAAGTTGGTATTAGAAGAGGTTTAGTACAAACCTTGGAAACTAGATTTTGATAAACTCTGATTAGAGCACATTACCCTACGATTGTCTTTGAGGATTAGTATATAATAACATCATAGAATTTTGGTGAAGTATTGATTTTGTGTATTTTATAAGAAATACATACATGTATGGATACAAGAATGTAGATGCAGCTTTGGCACAGATGTACCTAGGAGTAAAAACTCCAACAAGGAGTTTTGGGCTTGACCCGGGGTATCCTGGTACACAACAATGAGCCTTGCTACACTCTTGGTTACGACACTCCGAGGGGATATGCTTAGGATAATTCTCACATTCTTTATAAACCATTATGAAGGATTTATGAGTGTATGACTCCTCAAATAACACCTTTTTATGATTATGGATTATATCCATAAAACTATTTAATTTATGTTAAGTATTTTACATGTTTGGAATTATGTATTTTGATTCATAAACTAATCTAGTTTATGACATTGTTTAGAAATGGTGCCTTGTGGAAGGAATGGAAACCGTATCAATGCACGCACTCCATGTAGGGATTTCCCTCTTGCTCAATATAATTAGAGTGGAGCTGGTGATACAACTAGTGCTGATCAACTTATCATTATACTTGGGCAAGTCACTCAGGTTATGAATAATTACCTTACTCGTATAGAGCACCCTGATCCAAAACATGGAGGATCATTGTTAGGCAACTTCATGAGGCAACAACCACCAACATTTAATGAGGGTAAAAATCCATTAGTAGCTGAGAAACGGATAAACTCCTTATATAAAATATTCCATGCCTTGGGGAGTAGTGAAAGGGAGAAACTTTTCATGGTAGTTTACCATCTCACTGGAGATGCTGATCAATGGTGGTCACTGATTCAAAACAGAAAGGAATATGATGAAGTATCAAATATGGAATGGAAGGAGTTTAGAGAAATTTTCTTAGAAAAATACTTTCCTTATGACCATCGAGCGGATATGGAAAGACAATTTCTCAGTCTGAGTCAAAAGGAGGATAAGAATGTTGCAGAGTATAAAGATAACTATTCAAGGTTAGCGATGAATGCAACATATTATATATGTAACCCAAGAAGTTAGATCGATCGTTTCTTTGATGGGTTAAAACTGTTTCTCTATAGAGGATTAGTATCACAATCTTTCTCAACTTACGAAGATATAGTCTTGTGTGCTATCAAGACAGAAAAGGAATTCTCTAAATCTTATGAAAATAAAGTTAAGCAAGAGAAGAAGATAACGGTGCAACAAGAGACATATAGATGGAAAAATGGAAAAAGGATTTTCTATTTTGTGATAATTGTGGAAAGAATCACCTCGGTACTTGACTAAAAGGAATGGGAGTTTGTTATAAATGTGGAGAAAAAGGTCACCAAGCTCGTGATTCCAAGGGAAAGAAAGAGACTATCAATGTTGAATGCTACAATTGTAGAGAAATGGGGCATTATGCAAATGAATTTCATAATCGTAAGGGAAAATTACCTCAGAAAAAGCCACGTGATCAAGTCCAATCTTATGATGTTACTACAGTTGAAGTGGAATAATTAATGTATTGGTCTTTTGGACTCAAGGATTATATTTTGTTTATAAGAATAATGTGATATATATAAGTGTTGTACTGCAATACTTGTTGTTCGCATTAAGGTTTTCATATGACTAAGGTAATCATGTTTTTAGTATGTGAAAATAAGAGAATATTTACTTTATTTGGGGAATCTGATGCCACAATTGATTTTCCAATTTAGATACCTTTTACAGAGAGTCTGGACAGAGGTATTTTAGACAACTATAATGTTTGTAATGGATTAAGTTTAACTTTGAATAGTATTATTTAAGGTTAAAACATTTTTTATGATTATTTTTCGAATAGTATAATACTATAGATTTAGGAATAGGAAAACCAGTAGGTTGGGTGATAACCCGTCGCGTTGAACAAAGATACAGGAATCGAACCCACAACCATAGTGTGACAGGCCTTTATTACCTACAACTATCCTACAAGAAGTCCCTGTTTATTTCAAAAAAAAATTCTTCATGGTAAGTGTTAATATTAGGAACCTTATACGATTAGGATAAATATAATATTTTTGAGTTTTATTATCTTTTTGATAGAAAGATGAGTTTATAGTATAGATTAGTTAATGGATTAAATTCTTCTTGTCAAGTATATATATATATATATCTTATTCTATGAAGAAATTAATTCTTAATCTTTAGGGAAGGGATATTAAATCAAAAATGTGTTATCCTAATACCTTATCTTTTGTTGAACTAATGATATTTTAAATCATCATAGATTGATGGCTTTGAGGCCCTCAATTTTACTATTGTTTGTGATTGATGACCTCATTCACTCCCTATAAATATTTATGTTTTCCTCTAATTATGGTTCTATAATTTCCACCAATGTCCTCCAATTCTAAACCCTAATTTGGTGGTGAGTTTCTCATTTCCCTTTCCCTCTTATTAAAACTATATTTTATTAACAGTATTTCTGATATGGGATTTCCACAATGATATTTTCTATTTTCAATCTTTTATTTTTGAAGAAGAATTTCAAATTGAGAGGACGCAATTTATTAAAGGAGGGAAGAATTTAACACCCCAAGATTCCACAGTACACTTCTCTTTCAATAATGCAATACCTTTCATTGTACGCAAGTTCGAGATTATAACACACCGCGACCAATCAAAGTAGCCGTTACGAATAGTAATACCCACTTTTTGAAATTTTATAAATTTTATTATACAAATTCTACTTCATTTTTGGATTTAGAATATCGAAATAATCCTAAGTTGAATTTTTTGTTTTTTCTAAGAACTTCCAATTTTTTATGAATAGTGTAAAATACTAAACTTTAATTAAAAACAACTTTTTTAATAAAAATAATTTATAGTGATAAATTATAATATTTATTGGTTTTAAAGTATAATTAGAATAAATTTTTACCATTTTATCCAATGGTGGTCATTAGAATTAATTTCACTTTGAAATTGGACATAAACAATTGTCAATCTTTTGATTGATATTGTTTCTTAAAAACACGCTATTTGTTTTGAGAATGAGTATTTATTATAAAATTAATTAATGAAACTTATATGTTTTTAATTTAGTAAAATAGCCATCATTTTTAAATTTGGATTATCAAATATATCTTAGGGTTAATTTATGGTATTTTTCTGAAAAACTTCAATTTTTGATGAATAGTGAAACCACTAAGTGTTAGTTAAAAAATGATTTTTCATTTAAATGAAATGTTACCGCTTCTGTGAATTGAATTTCGAAAATCAAACATACATGGTTTTAATTAGTAAGTAAAATTTGGTTCAATAAGATGAAATTTGTTTTTCAGTGAATAGTAACTTTTGAGTATTATTAACCGCGATTAGAGTTAATTAGGGTAATTTAATGTAAAAATAATGTTATAATAATATGAAATTACCTTGAAACATGTCCTGCCATTATTGGATGAGTCTTGGCCGACCAATACAAACCATGGGTTAATTTTGGGTCCCCATGGAGCCACTTGGGTAATATATTGACATTAATACCTTTTTATTTAAAACAAAAATAAAAATATCACAAACATATATTGTTTTACTAAAACAATTTTTTCATGGGGTTATATAAGTTATCATTTTGATTATAAGTATTCATTAGAAATCTAAAATTATTTCCTACATCATGGTAATTCTTTTATAATTTTTATACATCAAATAAATAAAATTATTTATGACACCATGATGATGCACTGATTACCTTATTAATTAAGGATTTAAATAAAATGAAAAGATAAGGTAAAATCTAAGAAATAAACTTGTCTAAAACCTATTGGATGGGTGTATTTCTAACCATTATCACAATAACCTTGTAATATATCATTTTGGGACCTTTATAATCAGAAAACCATTTTATAATAAAATAATATTTTCAATCATTCCAAAAGAGCCCCTCCTCTCCTCTTATAAAAGGCCCCAACTCTATCACATTATTCACACCTTAAAATCAATTTAGATCAGCCAAAATCTACCAAAATTCCCTCTAAACGTTCCTATAGACATCCTAAAAGCCTTAACTTATGAAGAAAGCACTTCAAGAAACCCTTTTGGTTCAATCCAAGGGGAGTTACCCGATTTAAAGGTAATGTCTTCTCTTATGTTCTTATGTTTTATTTTGATTCTCCAACCCCTTAAAACACTTTTATTTCTTTATTTTGTAACAACAACATTATCTTAAATATAATTGTATTTTTTATGAGAATTATTTTATTTACACTTACACACACCTTCGTCTAATGGTTAAATAACGTAATGTTTCTGTGGGTGGCGAATTACTGCCTCACGAAACGATGATTGTTCAATCTACTTTTAACACCTCTAATGGTGGCCATTATGATGACACTATTTTTATATATGATATATATTATGTTTATTTTTTATTTATGATTTTTTATTTTTCATTTATATCATATCTTTATAGTTTCCATTGTGGGTAAACACGATAATCTCATTAAAGGAAGTACGCACTACCGCACCCTCAATGTGATGTGACTCGTTAATACCATATGTGGTACGTATAAAGGATGGAGTTAATGATATTATATATGATAATATTCTATAATTATTATATAACTATGTATAATTTTGTTTTAATTCAATTAAATATGAAATATAAATGAAAGTAGCGTTAATGCGTACGTACAGCTTACCGTCTCCATGAACGGTGCATTTCATTTCGTACCTCTATGTGTTATACAATATTATAAATACATATATATATGGGATATATATGACATATATGATATCTAAATCATTAATATAATTCTGATTATAATTTATATTTCACCACTTCAACAACTTGTAATTATAAGAAGTCCATTTTTGACTCAAGTGCCAAATATCGACAATACGCCTGTTATTAGCATAAATGACTATGTAATGTTTATAACATGGAAATAAGTTAAATAAGAGGAATAATAAACTTGGAAAAGGTTATTAATAAATTATAAATTAACTTTAGTTTATTAGTTAGGACGTTAAATAATGAACGGGATAAGTCGGGCTTGAGGTAAGGGATCCTACCTCTCTTTTTCTTTTGACGTACTCTCTTTTATGCCATTTCTTTTAAACTCCTCTTTCTTATGTTGGGTGATGTTATTTTATATTCCTATTAATATATTTTTTATAATTATAGACCTTATTTGACTTCATTAATCCATTTTTTTGAGTTTTAAGTGGCGCCGTTAGGCTTCAAATTTTCGTAAGGAATTTCTTATCTCACTTTTAATTCCGTGACATTTCTATTGTTCGCCACTTATTTCATGTGGTGTATTGTGTACATACATTCCATATATATTATCATGACTCTATTTATATTCCTTTTATTATGTGATTAATTTGGTGTTCATTATCTTTTGGTCATAAAACTCGATTGATTACATCATGGTAAGGGCTTATTTCATAGTCTCTTCATTATCTGAGGTTTTTTATACGTAATTATCTATTGGGACCTCTTTATCATCCACATAAATGTTTCTTAAAAATGTGATTCAAAACATTCATAATATTTTATAGACTATGGGTTAAAGTCATTTATAACCTTTTTGACTTTTTATAAGATGTTTATAAAGGAATATTTCTGTCGTTTTCCAAACAAGGTCATTTCCAACCTTTTCGACAAAATTAAGGTATGAATTTTTTTTAACTTGTACGGTGGGTGTGGCTGTTCTCTTTCATTATAAACTCATTGAATCTTCCCTTACAAGTTTACAATAATATTTTCAAAGTAAATGTTTCATTTTATAATTATGTGACTCTTAAATTATTTCAAAATAGAAGGATATATTTCTCTAAAAAGGGTTTTGATTTCATTTATGTCAACATCCTTTGATGAATTTTAAGTTTATTTTGAGGTGATTTATTATTATACAAAACATCAATATTGTAATGAAGTTTTTGAGATATGTTTGACTATGGATGTGCTATTTTTACACCATTCGCGTTTTATGGCTAAAGTATTGACATTTCGTATGCTAGTTTTAATACAAATGTTTACGATATGTTTAAACCTTTTCAAATGAGGAATGTATTAGACTTAGTATGTGATAGGTAGAGCCTTTTATAGCTCCTCGATGCATCAGTAGGTCTCATGAGACAACTAGACGTGAAATTGGCCAGGGCCCTTTCCAAATTTGATTTATGGATTTTGCTGAGGCCTTAATCATTTTTAGACGTCTTGGCTGAGGCCATGACAAAATGTTTCAGAATATCTGGCATTATACATTCCCTCATTATGAAAATAATATTGATGGTTCATGTGGTCCTTCGACTAGTAAAATACCAATGATTATGTTTTATTATGGAATTATTTACTCATCTTATATTCCTCCCATAAAAGTATTCATGTTTATTATTGGTAAAGGCATGTGGTTTCAATTATTCACAATACTTAATATTTATGTTATCTTCCACTGTATTTCTTACCTTTACTGACCGTTTGAGCTCACAACTTCCTTATGTTTAATTTTCACAGTATATGAAGAAGTTAGTTATGAGTGACTTGAAATCATTATTTATGAGGCTTGGATGTTTCCAATTTAATAAATCCATGTTGTATGTATTTTCAAGATGTAAAGTATAACTTGTGTATGTAATCTATTTTCCAAGACTACTAAATTGTTCAGTCCTTCGAGACTTGATTCCTTGTAATAATGCCAATGTTATGTAATAATGCACCGACTCTGGGTAACTGGGGTTGAGGTGTTAAATTTGGTATCAGAATAGGTTTAGTACAATCCTTGGAAACTATATTTAGATAAACTCTGATTAGAGCACATTACCCTACGATTGTCTTTGAGGATTAGTATATAATAACATCCTATAATTTTGGTAAAGTATAGATTTTTTGTATTTTATAAGAAATACATACATGTATGGATATGAGCACGTAGAGGTGGCTCTGGCACAGATTTACCTAGGAGTTAAAACTCCAACAAGGAGTTTTGGGCTTGACCCGGGGTATCCTGGTACATGACAATGGGCCTTGATACACTCTTGGTTACGACACTCCGAGGGGATATGCTTAGGATAATTCTCACATTCTTTATAAATCATTATGAAGGATTTATGAGTATATGAATCCTCAAATAACACCTTTTTATGATTATGGATTATATCCATAAAACTATTTAATTTATGTGTAGTATGTTACATGTTTGGAATTATGTATTTTGATTCATAAACTAATCTAGTTTATGACATTGTTTAGAAATGGTGCCTTGTGGAAGGAATGGAAACTATATCAATGCACTCACTCCTGGTAGGGATTTCCCTCCTGCTCAAGATAATTAGAGTGGAGCTCGTGATACAACTAGTGCTGATCAGCTTATCATTATACTGGGACAACTCACTCAGGTTATGAATAATAACACTACACCTATAGAGCACCCTGATCCACAACGTGGAGGATCAATGTTAGGCTGCTTCATGAGGAAACAACCTCCAACATTTAATGGGGGTACAAATCCATAAGTAGATGAGCAACAGATAAACTCCTTAGATAAAATCTTCCAAGCCTTGGGGAGTAGTGGAAGGGAGAAATTTGTCATGGAAGTTTACCGCCTCACTGGAGATGCCGATCAATGGTGGTCACTAATTCAAAACATAAAGGAATATGATGAAGTATCAAATATGGAATGGAGGGAGTTTAGAGAAATTTTCCTAGAAAAATACTTTCCTTATGACCATCGAGCGAATATGGAAAGACAATTTCTCAGTCTGAGTGAAAAGGAGGATATAAATGATTCAAAGTATGAAGCTAACTTTACAAGGTTATCAAGGCATGAAAAATATTATATATGTAACCCAAGAAGTAAGATTGATCGTTTCTTTGATGGGTTAAAACTGTTTCTCCATAGAGCATTAATATCACAATGTTTCTCAACTTACGAAGATATAGTCTTGTGTGCTATCAAGAAAGAAAAGGAATTCTCTAAATCTTATGAAAATAAAGCAAAGCAAGAGAAGAAGATAACGGTGGAAAAAGAGACATATAGATGGAAAAAGGGAAAAAGGATTTTCTATTATGTGATAATTTTGGGAAGAATCACCTCGGTACGTTCCTAAAAGAAATAGGAGTTTGTTATAAATGTGGAGAAAAAGGTCACCAGGCTCGTGATTGCAAGGGAAAGAAAGAGGATATCAATGTTGAATGCTACAATTGTAGAGAAATGGGGCATTATGCAAATGAATTTCCTAATCGTCAGGGAAACTTACCTCAGAAAAATCCAAGTGATCAAGTCCAATATTAGGATGTTACTACAGTTGAAGTGGAATAATTAATGTATTGGTCTTTTGGACTCAAGGATTATATTCTAGTTATAAGAATAATGTGATATATATAAGGGTTGTACTGCAATACATGTTGTTCACATTAAGGTTTTCATATGACTAAGGTAATCATATTTTCAGTATGTGACAATAAGAGAATACTTACTTTGTTTGGGGAATCTGATGCCATAATTGATTTTGGAATTTATATACCTTTACAGAGAGTCTGGACAGAGGTATTTTGGACAACTATAATGTTTGGAATGGATTAAGTTGAACTTTGAATAGTATTATTTAAGGTTAAAAAAAATTTATGATTATTTTTTGAATAGTATAATACTATAGTTTTAGGAATAGGAAAACTTGTAGTTCAGGTGATAACCCGTCGCGTTGAAAAAAGCTACAGGAATCGAACCCACAACCATAGTGTGACAGGCCTTTATTACCTACAACTATCCTACATGAAGTCCCTGGTTATTACAAAAAAAATTCTTCATGGTATGTTTTAATATTAGTAACCTTATACGATTAGGATAAATATAATATTTATGAGTTCGATTATATTTTTGATAGAAAGATGAGTTTGTGGTATAAATTAGTTAAAGGATGAAATTCTACTTGTCAAGTATATATATATATATATTTGTATATATATATATATATATATATCTTATACTATGAAGAAATTAATTCTTAAATTTTAGGGAAGAGATATTAAATCAAAAATGTGTTATCCTAATACCTTATGTTTTGTTGAACTGATGATATTTTAAATCATTATAGATTGATGGCATTGAGGCCCTCAATTTTACTCTTGTTTGTGATTGATGAACTCAATCACTCCCTATAAATATTTATGTTTTTCCTCCAATTACGTGTCTATAATTTCAACCAATGTTCTCTTATTCGAAACCCTTATTTGGTGGTGACTTTTTCATTTCCCTTTCCCTATTATTAAAACTATATTTTATTAACCCTATTTCTGATATGGTTTTTCCAAAAAGGTATTTTCTATTTTCAATATTTTATTTTCAAATAAGAATTTCAAATTTATAGGATGCAATTTATTGAAGGAGGGAAGAATCTAACACCCCAAGCTTCCACGGTACGCTTCTCTTTCAATAATGCAATAGCTTTCATTGTACGCAAATTTGAGATTATAACACACCGCGACCAATCAAAGTAGACGTTATGAATAGTTATACCCAATTTTTGAAATATTATAAATTTTATTATTCAAATTAGAATTCATTTTTGGATTTATAATATTGAAATTATCATAATTTGAATTTTTTGTTTTTTCTGAGAACTTCCAATTTTTTATGAATATTGTAAAATACTAAATTTTAATTAAAAACAACTTTTTTAATCAAAATAATTTATAGTGATAAATTATACTATTTAGTGGTTTTAAAGTATAATTAGAATACATTTTTACCATTTTATCCAATGGTGGTCATTAGAATTAATTTCACTTTGAAATTGGACATAAACAATTGTCAATCTTTTGATTGATATTGCTTCTTAAAAACACGCTATTTGTTTTGACAACGGGAATTTATTATAAAATTAATTAATGAAACTTATATGTTTTGAATTTTGTAAAATAGACATCATTTTTGAATTTGGAATATCAAATATATCTAAGGGTGAATTTATGGTATTTTTCTGAAAAACATCAATTTTGGACGAATAGTGAAACCACTAAGTGGTAGTTAAAAGACTGATTTTTCATTTAAATGAAATGTTACCTCTTCTATGAATTGAATTTAAAAAATCTAACATACATGTTTGTAATTAGTAAGTAAAATTTGGTTCAATAAGATGAAAATGATTTTTTGGTGAATAGTAACTTTTGAGTATTATTAACAACGATTAGAGTTAATTAGTGTAATTTAAGGTAAAAATAATGTTATAATAATATGAAATTACCCTGACACAAGCCATACCATTATTGGATGAGTCTTGGCCGACCAATACAAACCATGGGTCAATTATGGGTCCCCATGGAGCCACTTGGGTAGGATAATGACTTTAATACCTTTTTATTTAAATCAAAAATAATAATGTCACAAACATGTATTGTTTTACTAAAACAATTTTTTCATGGGGTTATCTAAGTTATCTTTTTGACTATATGTTTTCATTTGAAATATAAAATGATTTCCTAATTCATGGTAATTTTTTTATAATTTTTATACATCAAATAAAAACAATTATTTATGACACCATGATGATGCAGTGGTTACCTCCTTAATTAACAATTTAAATAAAATCAAAAGATAAGGTAAACTCTAAGACATAAACATGTATAAAACATATTGTATGGGTGGATTTCTAACCATTATCACCATACCTCAGAAATATATCATTTTGGGACCTTTATAATCTGAAAACCATTTTATAATAAAATAATATTTTCAATCATTCCAAAAGAGCCCCTCCTCTCCTCTTATAAAAGGCCCCCAACTCTACCACATTATTCACACCTTCAACACCATTTGGATCGACCAAACTCTACCCAAATACCCTCTAAACGTTCCTATAAACATCCTAAAATCCTTACCTTATGAAGAAATCACTTCAAGAAACCCTTTTGGTTCAATCCAGGGGTAGTTACCCGATTTAAAGGTAATGTATTCTCTTATGTTCTTTTGTTTTATTTTGCTCCTCCAACCCCTTAAACACTTTTATTTATTTATTTTGTAACAAAAAAATTATATTCAATATACTTGGATGTTTTTATGAGATGTATTTTATTTACACTTACACACACCTTCGTCTTAAGGTTGAAGAACTTACTATTTCTGTGGGTGGCGAAATATTGCCTCATGAAATGATGATTGTTCAATCATCTTTTAACACCTCTCATGGTGACCATTATGATGACAATATTTTTATATATGATATATATTATGTTTATTTTTTATTTATACTTCTGTATTTTTATTTTATATCATATCTTTATAGATTCCATTATGGGTAAACACGAAATCTCATTAGAGGAAATGTGCACTACCGCACCCTCAAAGTGATGTGACTCGTTAATACCATATGAGGTACGTATAAAGGATGTAGTTAAGGATATTATATATGATAATATACGAGAATTATTTTATAACTATGTATAATTATGTTTTAATTCCATTAAATATGAAATAGAAATGAAAGTAGCGTCCATGCGTACGTACGTCTTACCATCTCCATGAACGGTGCATTTCATTTATTACCTATAAGTGTTATATACTATTATAAATACATGAATATACTAGATATATATGAAATATATGATATCTAAATAATTAATATCATTCTGATGATAATGTATATTTTACCACTTGAACAACTTGTAATTATATGAAGTCCATTTTTGACTCAAGTACCAAATATCGACAAAACGACCGTTATAAACATAAATGTCTAAGTAATGTTTATAAAATGGTAATAACTGATATAAGAGGAATAATAAACTTGAAAAAGGTTCTAAAGCAAGTAGAAATTAACTTTAGTTTATTATTCAGGATGTTAAAGAACTAACGGATCAATTCAGGATTGAGGTAAGGGATCCTACATCTCTCCTTCTTTTGAAGTACTCTCTTTTATGCCATTTCATTAAAGCTCCTCTTTATTATGTTGGGGGTGTTCCTTTATATTTATCTTACTATAATTTGTATAATTAGAGACCCTACATGACCTCATTAATCCTTTTTTGGTAGTTTTAAGTGGCATCCTTAGGCTGCCGAATGTTCGTAAGGAATTTCTTATCTCACTTTTAATTCAGTGAGATTTCCATTGTTCGCCACATATTTCATGTGGTGTATTGTGTACTTCCATTACATATATATTATCATGAATCTATTTATATTCTTTTTATAATGTGATTAATTTGGTGTTTATTATCCTTCAGTCATACAACTCTATTGATTACAACATGGTAAGGGTTTATTTCACAATCGCTTCATTTTCCGAGGTTGTTTATATGTAATTTTCTAATGGGACCTCTTTATCATCCACATCCATGTTTCTTAAAAATGTATTCCAAATAATTATTACTATTTTATAGACTATTGGTTAAAGCCATTTATACCCATTTTTGATTTTTATAATATGTTTTTAAAGGAATCTTTTCATCGTTTTCCAAACAAGGTCCTTTTAATCTTTTTCGACAAAATTAAGGTAAGAATTTATTTTTAAATTATACGGTGGGTGTGGATATTTTCTACCATTCTAAACTTGTTGAATCATCCCTTACAAGATTATAAGAATATTTTCAAAGTAAATGTTTCATTTTATAATTTTTTGACTCTTAAATGATTTCAAAATTGAAAGAGATATTTCTCAAAAAAGGGTTTTGATTTCATCTATGTCAACATCCTTTGATGGATCTTAAGTTTATTTTTAGTTGATTTATTATGATACAAAACTTCCATATTGTATTAATGTTTTTGTGATATGTTTGATTGTGGATGTTCTATTTTTACACCATTCTTAATTTATGGTTAGAATATTGACATTTCGTATGCTATTTTTAATACGAATATTTATGATATGTTTAAACCTTTTCATATGAGGCTTGTATTGGACTTTGTAAGTGACGGGTGGAGCCCGCTATAGCTCCTCGATGCATCTTTAGGTCTCATGATACAACTATACGTGGACATGGCTGAGACCCTTTCCCAATTTGATTTATGCTTTTGGTCGTGGCCTTAATCATTTTTAGACATCCTAGCCGTGGCCTTGACAAAATGTTTCAAAATGTCTAGCATTATATATTCCCTCATTATGAAAATAATATTGATGGTTCATGTGGTCATTAGAATAGTATAATACCATAGATTATGTTTTATTATGGCATTATTTACTCAGCTTATACTCCTGCCATACAATTATCCATGTTTATTATTGGTAAAGTCATGTGGTTTCAAATATTCACCATGCTTAATATTCATGTTATCTTCCACTATATTTATTACCCTTACTGAGCGTTTGATCTCACCCCTTCCGTATTTTTCATTTTCCCAGGATATAAAGAATTTAGTTATGAGTGCCTTGCAGGCATTATTTAGGAGACTTGGATGTTTCAAATGGAATAAATTTGTGTTGTATTTCTATTCAAGTTCTAAATTTGAAATTATGTATGTAATCTATTTTCCAAGACTACTAAACAAATCTATCCTTCGGGACTTGATTCCTTGTAATCATACCAATGTTATGTAATAATGCAAAGACTCTAGGTAACTGGGGTCAGGGCATTACAATATAACATCGAGCAACAAGGACTAGAGCTTTTAAGAGATCAAGTAGGGAGACGAACATCTTTATTTTCCTTGTCCTCTGTTTTTTTCTGCAACTTATTTCAACATGAACGTCATTGATTTTAATTATATTTTTTCACTAAATCCAACCATTATGTCCGGGTGAATTCTTTTGAGTAGGGGGATTATACTGGCTGGTTAATATTTTTTTTACTCTGATTCAAGAACTACATCATTTTCTATATCGTCTCTCTCAATGATTGAGGGAGTGTTTTATTTTCAAAACAGCAAAGATGAGTGAAAACCAGTCTTGTTTGAATCTAAATGAAAATGGTTTCAATATAAAGAATTCATTGGCAAGTGAATCATGCTCAAATGAGGGATACATGCAATACTCAACCAACAGTTTGAGCCCAGTGACATCTGACATTCATCACAAACTGACCAGAAGACAAATCTGGCAAGTTACCTTAAGTCAGATCCATATTTCCTAAACTTCAGTTCATTGACAAGGATATGAAATATCGAATAACCAATGGAATTTCCCCCTAACTCATATATTGTTTGTTTTCACCACACAATTTTGGGATCTCCTATCTATTATCATGCACTCACCAGTTTACCTTCACTTCCTCACACATTGATTCTCACTCACTCCACTTTACAACCACCAACTGATTTTTTTGTGTTTCTATTTAGTATTTTTAGATCACTAGGAATAACATTAGTCCTCTCTATGGTTTGACCATGTCTTTCCACTATTGTTAGTAGTATGTAAGTTATAAATTTTAGTTTTTCACCCTTTTCCAATGATGCACGATCATTCAATTTTCATATCCATGCAGTTGTTAGTATTGTTATTAAGACTTATATGCATCACTCACTTTGTGTATGTAAATGCTAAAGAATGTAATCAAACTCAAATGGACTTTTATTGAATTAATAACTAAATTAGTCAAAGTGTTATGGGACACATTGAATAATATTAAATGAGAATCCAATTATTATGTGACACTTGGAATGATTACTAATTCAATAAATCAAAGTGGTATGAGGCACATTGATTTTATGAAATGAATAATTCATTGGACTTAGTATGTGATGGGTGGGGCCTACTATAGCCCCTCGATGCATCGGTAGGTCTCATGAGACAAAATATGGTCTTGACATGAGGTTGTGAAAAAATGATTATATATGGCCTTGGGATGAGGCCTTGACTGAGAGTTTATGGTCTGGGCAGGAGCCCTTGTCACATTCCAGAATATGCACTTATATCATTTTTTATGATAATTAATTAACCAAGTGGATATTCAACTTGTATAATATTCATGGTTAAGATCATATACTTATGAATATCAAAATAAGTATATTCTTATGGAATAATGTTTATTTATAATTCATATATTTATCTATGATTTATAGTTATTAAGGAATGATTTACTATTATTATTTTATGTGTAACTCTGATCATGTATTAATCTCAGTTATAAATTTGGTACCCGTACATTCACATGTCACACTTATTAAAGTTAGAATGAAACTTAATTTATATTTTTGACACCATAGATTATTTATTTTCATTATTGTGATTGGAACATGATTCATTGTTACTCGGTTAGTGTTCCTTGAAATTCTCACTTATAATTCATGGAAAAATGTAATGTTATGATTCATGTATTGAAGATATCCTTACAAAAACTTTTTATTAATAATTTTAAAGGAAGTTTTTAAAATTTTTCAATTGAAATACCATTTTTTATAACCCCATTATTGGGAATTTTTATTATCACCCTATATTTTAATGTAAATTTTATAGGTTTAGTAAATTTGACTTACTCTTATTGGTGGCATCATTGTGTATATTTTTTTTATTTCAGTTTTTGAAGTAATTTTAATAATTGTAACTGATTATATTGGACCTAAACCAAAAAGATCATCTTTAGTGTAACTTGATGTGTAATATTCAAAATAACATTTAAAAAAATTACACACCATGTTTTTGTGAAACTACAATAGCTCCGGGGCAGTCTGGGGCCGGGGCGTGAAAGTTGGTATCAGAGTATGGTTTAGAAAACCCTGGAAAATTAGAACAACATTAAAAACTTGATTATTTCATACTATGTAAATTTTTTTAAAAAATTTTATCATGGTAGATGAGTGAGGACTTCTATATCTCCCAATAGAAATATTATAAACTATTGAAGTCATGTCATGATTAGAGGGCTATAAGAATTTTGAAAACCATCGGTTGTTGTGTAAACACCTCTAACATGTATCTAATTTTCCTTGTGTAATCCAAATTCACCGAGTATCTAGCTTTGACAACTTCATGATGATGCATGCCCAACTTCAATTTTATGCACGTAAGGGAATGTATTATAAAGGTCTATTCTGATACTTAACCTTGGCTGACAATTTTCAATCACTAAAGAACTTCCAAGATGCTGCACAAGAGGATGACCTTCAGGCGCATAACTTTGTCAAATCGTGATCTATGGTGTTCGAGTTTAGTTCATGGAAATAGAAATTATTGATGAAGGTCTTACCCATTTTAACTATAGACAACAAGTTTGAGCTGACGTCGCCCAACTCTATACACTTCACACTTTACTTTATTGGAACTTTAGATGTCCACTTCCAATTGATCTGAGCTACCCATGCTGCATCTGCACCAAGGATATTAATGAGTTCGGAACCACCTTAGGGATCTGTTTAACTGGGAATTGGGTAAATCGCCAACCTTGGTGAAACTGGTGAAGTGGTATATTGGTGGATGTTAGGAAATACTACTAGTGAGTCATGAGAGGGAGAAAATGGTTATGTAAGACCTTTATTTTTATGAACCTTGTATAATTGTATAATGTTATATTTTATGTCTTAGTAATTTAACATGATTTTACCAATAACATCTCTTTTTGAATATTATTATGTCTTTCTGAGTAAAACATGTCTCTTGAAAATTTTCAGATGGAAGAAATGAGTTCACCAACTAACCTCTTATCTCTCCATACCAAATTATTAGAACGCAAAATTTTTTAGTCATGTTTGGAAGACTATGACACATTTAAAAACCTATTCCAGACATGAAAACAACTTTATAAAGTGTTTCCCATATCAAATATCTTTCGTTCCTACAAAGGGGATGGCTACATCTATCATTGTATTGAAAATACTCAATTTTCAGAGTTTATGAAAAGGGTAGAGTACTACAAAGGTCTTTTCATATGTTTCACCTTATCCGAGAACTATCAAGATTTCAAAAAGTTTCAGAAAGATGCTTTGGAGTGAGACCTTCAGGCGGTCTATCTATTTCATGTTCTAAGTTTTACTATGTATGGATTTCTCTATGACTTCGAATTTTTCAAGCACGACGTATTACGATGGATTTATAGAAATCCAGTCCACTCAAAAATAACAGATCTTCACACCACTCCATCCTTCCTCTCGAAACTCAAATTCTTTATGCATAGGAAATATCTTAGCTACTCTTGGTGCTCTCAGTGTATTTGGTTCAAAGAAGTCGAGGTACTGGAAACCAATGGGATTCACTTCAGGGTATTCGGTATATTGTCCACACTGGCTGACTTTGTGTGGGGATGTTGGAAGTGATGTGTGTCAGGTTTTGCAGGTGTTTTTGTATGAATATATTAGAATTGAGAGGATTAAATTATTTTAAGGGGTAATAATGTGATTCCCCTAACTTATATTTTATTTAATAACAATATTGTAGGATGTTACTTCATTTAATTTCCATATTTTTCAAAACAATACTTTCAAATAAACACAAGACATTCTTTTTTAAAATATAACACTGAAAAGATTATATTTAAAAAAGACCAAAGACCCTCACTACCCTAGGATACTGACTAAAAGACATATTAGAATCATATTGAGACCACCAAATAAAATAAAAAGACAAAGATAATATTGCGGGTGCTTCAGATCCATCACAATGAAGATCAGAACATCCAGGACCACAACAAACATGATGATCATTAGAGGAATGATGAGCACCATTTTTTCCAAATTTTCTATAAGTTGAATTACCCTGAACAGATATTTATAAAGGAGTTTTTGATTGTTGATGATACATATATCTGTTTTTTTCTATTTAGGGTGGTTGGATTTTAAAATAAGGTGACTGTTAGTATCCTATTAAAAATTATTTAAGTGAAAAATTTAATATACATTGTATAAATTTTAATAAATCCTATAAAATATCGATAATAATATATATTGTTTTGATATGTTTGTCATATATTACATTTTAACTTTGACATCATGGTTTTAAATTTAAGAGTGTATTTTATAAAACTTAGTATGGTTTCAAAACATAGGTAACTATTTAAAATACTTTTTTAATGTTTTAAATATTTTAAATATAGTATAATGATAAATTAATGATTTTTTAAATTAATGGAATTAGATTTTATAAATTAATTTTATATTGTAATATAAAATATTCATTTTAAAACATAAAAAATAATGCACTTACTAAGTATTTCTATTCCAAAAAACATCTTTATTGTTATAAGTATTTGTGTACTTTAATCCTCCAAAGTGTAAAATTAATAAGGGGTCATGTTTTATTAAATTATGTTCTTTTATTAAAATCTTGTGTGTAATAAATATAACATTTACATTTCCAAGAAATGGGTGAGTACCCCACCTATTCGAGGGAAACCTTGTAGGAATCCACTCAAGGCCTTTGTGGGTATATCACAGAACCCCTAACAAATGGATGAGGGTTGTGCGCATGGTTCATGATAAGTCTCACACAAAGTGGCCATATGAAGACCTAAGCATGCACGGGAATGTGTGTTCAAGGTAACCAGAGCGCGCCACCATGTGTGGTGGCATGACAGGAGGGGTGGGTGAAGAAGCACACCTACAAAGACAGGGCGATACCGGGGAGGGGGGGATTTATAGACTACTGTCAGGATCCCCAGGCTTATAATGGAGCCTCGAAAATCACTTCGTTTCGATGTGGGATGAATATTTTCAACGAATCTCAGATCCGGACCGTCAGATCTTGCCGCGCGGAACCCATACCGTCTGATCAGTTCGGCCATCGAACCCACGTAGTTGCCGATTTCCCTTTGCATTGTTTATCATTTGTTGGATTCATTAAGATCTAATATGGACTATTTATTTCCTTTTAAAATACCACTTCGATCATAACCATAGAATTAAATATGATCTAATGGTTACTATTCATCTATTTTGAAAACCCCGAATTTTTTGTAGATGACCAATCCACTCCTCATCATATCTGAACCATTCTTTTTTAAACTCCTAGACACACCTCAGCCATTGGATCTTCATTTCGGTTAACGATAATTATCCATTTCAATCCGAACCTAAACACTCACCTTACTCTTCTTTTTCTTCCTCCTACGTTCACCACACCAGTAGCTATTCTACTATTTCTTTTCAATTTATTCCACAATCGTGACTGGGTGGCCTCTGTTTTCACTCATTTTTCAGAAGACTGAACACCCTTAGTCTTATTTTAAACCAAGATTCCTCGGTTTTCCATGAAAGTGGAAATTAAAAAAAATATTATATATGATTTATATATATACAACACAATTTTCACCAGAATCATATGGTGTTCTTCCTCTCCAGTGCCTCCATCAAGCTTCTCAGGACATCTTCTCCTCTTTCGAACCAGGTAAGTGACCTAGTTTGCCTTTCCATGTTTCAGTTTGGATATATATATATATACATATAGACATATAAGTATCTTGAGTATAAGACCCATTTACTTATTCTAGGATGTTGAATCTTTAGTCTTAAATGTGTTCTTAATCCATTACCAAACAAGGGCTTGAGATATTATATGTTTGATATATATATATCAAACACATAAGCATATATATGTATATGTTTCATAAGAAAACCTTTAAGATTTTCTGGCACGATTTGAAATTAATGAACCCATGTTTAACTAATGTTCCTAATATGCTCAAAACATGTAAGTGTCATTAAATGTTTGGTGTAAGACCCTTATATACACCATTTATATTCGGTTATATGTATATTTATGTATATATACACCTAGATCCTAAATCTAATTTATATTTTCCAAATATTTTTTAGAATGAATCTCAAATGTTGTTTTTGAAATAGGAATGTTTTTATGGAACAATTTAAAAATCCAATCTTTTATATACACCCTTTAGTATAAATGGATTATGCAACACTAAACCGTACATAATTTTTGATTTTCCAATTGTTATACTTTTCATGCATTTTGTAATTATGTAGAACTCATGAGTAATACTCTTTGGTGTTGGCCACTCTTATATACATATGTCTAAAGTGGAAAAATGAGTTTTTGCATAAAAAATTCCACAACATGTTTCAACGAAGAATTATCTGAAAGTTATGAAAGTGGGTGTTTATCTACCCACATGTGTTATTTCAAGATTATTCTAATTATGAAAATTATTGTATATGAATATATATGTATGACATACTTATTTTCATAAATATTAAATGGTAATAGTTATGTTTTAGTTAGTGGTGTGGTTGATTGGAATAATTTTCAATTTTTTATATTTGGATTAAATAATTAAGAATACCTTTATGGTATGTTAATACATGAACATGAAAGTAATGTGTGTTTCGACTACTATGCATTTAATACCCAAAATGAATATTTTTTTAACTTAAATCAGTTATGTATTCAATCCATGATGAATTTCCTTTATTCATTTTTGGAACCTAAAGTGTTACTCTCGAAGTAAAGTTTTAGAAATTAATGGTTATCATTTTATGTGACAAACTTGTAATTTATGTGCTCTTTTTATTGTCACATGTGGTATAATCTACCTATCATACATGTCATTTATTTCCATATCCATGTTGTTTTTATTATTGTTATTAACACTTATATGCATGACTCAATTTGTATATGTAAATACTAAAGAAGGTAATCAAACTCAAATGGCCTTTTATGGAATGAAGAAATGAATTATTCAAAGTAGTATGGAAAACATTGAATAATATGAAATGACAAGCCAAGTAATATGTGAGACTTGTAATGATAAGTAATTTAAATATTAAAGTGATATGAGGCACTTTAATTTAATGAAATAAGGAATGCATTTGACATAGTATCTGATGGGTGGGGCCCACTATAGCCCCTCGAGGCTTCAGTAGGTCTCTTGTGACAAACTAAGGTCTTGGAACAAGACCTTAACAAAATGATTATTTATGGTATTTTCATATGTCCTTGATGGAGAGTTTATGGTCTCGGCACAAGTCCTTGACATAGTCTGGCATATTCACTTCCCTCGTTATGTTTATGATAATTAATTTACCAAGTAGATATTCAACTAGTATAATATTCATGGTTATGATCTTGTACATATGAGTATCAAAAGTATTAAATGCCTATGAAATAATAGTTATTCAGCATTGAGAGATTAATATATGATATACAGTTATTAAAAATATATTCAGTATTATTATTTTTTGCACAACTCTGATAATGTATTAATCTCAGTTGTAAATTTGGTACATGTACTTTCACATGTCATGCTTACTTCAGTTAGAATGACTCTTACTTTATATAATGAACACCATATATTCGGTATGAGCACGCTTATGATTGGAAAATATTGCATTGTAACTCTGTTAGTGTTCCTTTAAATGTTTTCTAATAATTCATGGAAAAAATGTTATGTTATGATTCATGTATTTTGAATTTCCTTAAAAACGTTTCATCAATAAATTAAACGGAATGTTTTCAATGGTATAATTTGAAATACAATTTTATTTTCTAAATCCCCTTAATGGGAATTTTTATGCTCACCCTATATTTTAATTTAAATTTCACAGGGTTAGTATATTTGAGTTACTTTGATTGGTGGCACCTTTTTGTAGATTCTCTTCCCTTTAATTTTTGTAGGAACTGTAATAATTGTATCTCATTATCCAGGACCTAAACCAAAATGATCATCTTTAGTGGAGAATGATGTATAATATTCATCTTTTATTTTTTTTAAAATTACACAGCATGTTTTAGTGAAACCGCACTGGCTCTGGGGTAGTCTAAGGCCTGGGTGTGACATCCATCTTAGAGGATGTCTGCCATCAAATTCGGAAAATGCCTAAAATCGCACAACAGTCTTCAGAAATATGTGAATTTAGGGGTTTTCAGATAATTCACCCATCCATTGTCTGAACCAAAATTTTCAGAATCATTAGGAAAGCTATGAAAATATCAACTATAGCAGTTCAAGAGGCACCCCAGCCTGCAAGGCTTGGGTTTCATTTAATATAACCTTAAAATTCAATAAACAATGTTCAAAGGTTTGAAGAAGAAGAAAAGTAATAACCCAGTCCTGTAGGGTGGGGGGAATTTCACATCTATAATCCCCTCCTCATCAGAAGTCATTTTTCTTCTGATTAGGGAAGAAACCACAAATAGAATGCACAACTGAGCTATCCAAGTATTCCCTTCAGGTTATTATCTGGGAAATAGTTCTTATGAATTAAGAATATAGGAGAACATAGTCTCATGAAAGATACAAAAGGAGATGATCTTACAAATATACTAATAGAATTCCATAAATGCATTATGCATCAGTAAATTTCATTAATACCATTACAGAAGATCCTCCAAAAAATAATTCTAGTTCTAGGGAATTAGAAGATGAAGTTCTTATTCATAATATGATACACACTGATGAAAATGAAGGAGGACTTCATACTCGAAATCAAAGGATTAACCAGAATCTATATATACCTTCAAGTAACCAACTCCCACCCCCTTTGAAAGGAATCTAACAAATGGAAAGGTAAAAGTCAGACCACATCCCACTTTTCCACTAGAGATGTTAAATATCATTCATTTGAAGAAATATTTTCACAACAAGAAGAGGAGATGAAAGAGTTAAAAAAGCTCAATACATATTAACTTCAAAGCATCATTTCTTTTAGGCATGCTCCCCATGCTGATCCTCAACATACACATCCTATAGGAGCTCCTCAGTAATGGGGATTTTTTTTAACTATCGATGAGGATAATTAATTCCATCCATTGGGTACACAATAAGAATAGGATCGAACACATCCTTATAGGCTTGTCCCAATGGTTCATCCAAGACAAATACATGTAGCACTACCAGTAGTGGTTTAGTAGGTTTTTGCACCAATTCAGGATCGAGCTATTGTACCTGTACGGGTCCCCGCTCATTCGGATATTCCCTAGATTCTTATGAACACAATTGAGGCATTAACAACTTTGTTGGAAGCTATGAAAGAATAGTGTGCATTAGTACAGCTGGAAAAGAGAGAATACCCTGAATTGGTAGATCTGATCCATCCCCCACCAAACATTGTGAATACCACATTCCCAATATTTAATGGTTCAAGAGATCTAGAAGAACACTTAACACATTTTTCTCTTGTTGTGATCCTATTATGGGGACTCTTCAAAAACAAGAAGCATTAAAACTCAGATGTTTTGTGAAATCATTGCAGGTACCAACTTTGTTTTCGTATAAAAGGTTTCAATATAGATCAATTACTGGATGGGAATACATCCGTCAAGAATTCCTTCTTCGATTCAACTCAACGTTGTCAAAGACAATAGTTTTTTATCTTAAATTTTTTTTAAAAAGGTAAAATGAAAGTGTTTAAAATTTCATTTTTCAATGGAAAGCATTAATATATTCTTTAAATTTGGAACTCACTCAGGAAGAGATTCTTCCAATTCGTGTGGAAAATCTTTGTGATGAGTTGTGCACACTAGTATTCCCTATGAAATACATTGGAGGGTTTCGATACCTTACATAAATTTTCCAGCTGGTGTGGGATTCCATTATGGGAACTAAATATAAATCTCTTGTAATTCAATCAACTCTAGGAAGGAAAACAAGGAAAGAATAGGCTTCTACAGTCACACTCACGTAAGCACCCATATCTGTTTCCACTTCAAAACCTTCATCATATAGAAGGGCTCCGCCTCCAAAGCATCAGTAGTAATGACTGCCAAGTCAATATGATCAAAAATATCAAGGTAAGAGACAATTTGAGTAGTTCAAGAAAAATTTTATTCTTTTTGGAATGAACAGGTACCCAGTTACTTCATCTCAACATTAAAAAATAATTTGCTTCAATTTCTAAGTCCAAAGAAACCAAACAAAGAATGAGATGTATATATTAGGAATTGTGGTCCCTTTCACTAAATGATGGGGAAACCCATTCATGATTTTTTTGTTTTCACAGACCACCTTCAAAAAAAGGTAGACTCTGGAAAAGTGAAACTGAATATTTAGATAGCCCAAGTAGCATGTGTTACTGCTATTGATTCAGAGGAACAAGAAAATTGATTGGAAGTTAAAAGTAAAAAATTTACAGAAATATGATGATTAGATGATCAGGAAAATGATCAACCAAATTCATTCCACTCTATGAATATAGGTGAAACAACTGATGGTGTCTTCTGCCACTCCCACCAAAGAAACATCACCTTCATCAAAAGATCAGTCCTCTAAAGGCCAATTCTCAATGAATAGATGTGATCATAAGGACAAAGAGCTGTCAGAAGAGAACAAGATCATGTCAAGGCCGAAGTTGTCCTTGAAAATGGAAGATTTCATTCCATCTATTTGAAAATCATGGGCACCACCCCTCCAAAGGGAACAATCATAACCGACCTGTCATGAAGAATCATCATTAGATGAAGAATTGATCTTTGGCTCCATCAATGTTATCCACTTAACAGATCCCAATGAAAATGATAATTGTTTTTATAATGAGCCTGAATTACCTATACCTAACTAGGGAAATAGATGTAGAATTCAATGTTGAGGTTATGGAGGAAGATGTGGGTATTCTCGAAGGCACTATGTTAACTCTACCCCTGCTCGAATAGTATGGGAGGAGGAAACTCATGGGAGAGCCTTTCAGCGAGCTCAACAAGAACATGGAAGTTCTCCCTCACGTGACAGGATAAGTCTTGATATGATTATTTTGGAGGACCTATTAGATGTTACACCATCATTATCGCATCATGTAGATAGGCCTAGTCAGACTAATATACCAAAACCAAATGTATTTCTAGCTTCTACTCTGACACATTGTACATCCACATCAGGAGCATCAACATCCAATACACCTACAAAACTAAAACCCCATAATGGAAAACGCAGACCTATGGACCAAAATTATGATTTTTTAAAACAGCTAGCACATGTATCGTCCAATTTTTCAATTTTGGATGCCTTGAATCTAGAACAAGATATTCGAGAAACACTTATTGAGGGTTTATCAAGTCTTCAAGAGTTTCAAAATGAAGTTACTTCTGTTGAGGTTTACCATATAAAGAATGATCCTTCTTAATTTCTTGTAGTTATATCTTTTACAAATGAAGATGAATATGATGTTTTACATGGACACATTAGGCCCTTTTATCTATCTGGTATGGTCAATTATGTAGACATCTGATGATACTTCATTGATAATATATACGGAGTCAACCTTATTCTTATCCATATATTTCATAAATTGGGCCTTAATGAATCTGATTTATCTCTTTCCACATTGATGTTGCAAGGTTATGAAAAAATGATTAGGAACCCCTGAGCAAAATTACACTTAGAACTCATTTTGAAGATCTTGTGTTAAATTCAAATTTTGTGGTTGTCTGTTAGGAAACAACCTTTAAAATTATACTTATAAAGCATTGGCTACATAAACATGAAACCATTCCTTCATCATACCACCAATTTCCCAATTAATACTTTAATGGTCAAATCAGAACATTGTATGGTGACATGGATCCATTAAAAACATGTGGATCTTAGTATATTGAGGCAGAATTTTATCACACAAAGAGAACAAGGTCCATGACAAAATAGTTAACCAGAATCAATGATCCAAATGGCCTAAAAATATCCCATAAAACTTATTCAAATATTTGAGTATAGATTATTTGTTTCCTATCAATAAAATTGAATAGATGAACCCAAATATGGGCAGTCATCCTGTGATTTCCATAATGTCAATTGCACCAATCAAGACTAACGGCAAGGGAGAAATTTCTGATTTACTAAGAAGTAGTGAATGCTTAAATGGAGATGTGTTCATTTCATCCACTGAACATCAGTAAGTATATTCTTCAACAATCAGGATAGAAGAAGTTGTAACAATACTAGGGGAAGTCAAGAATGGTGATTACCAACCCATCATACCCTCTTCAATGTTCTAGGAAGCCCATTCATCATTAGTAGGGTTATAAATGGTTGCTTCTTCTTTAAGATGTTCAAAAAATAACTCATCCCCATGCTTTGAAAGTTTTCCATCATCACCTACTATGAAAGTAGAAACAAAACTAGTGACACGTAAAGAAGAAGAATAAGATCTCAGGGATGCTCCTACAGTATTTGAATATGGTGTCTCCGCCATTGTGGCTGTGCTCAGATAAATAAATTTGGGTACAGAAGAAGATCCATTCCCCACACTAATTTGTGCACCTATGACTTATGAAGATAAAGAGATGTATACATAATTTTGAAAAAATCAATGAGGTATATTTTCTTGGAACAATAAAAAAATTCAAGAATTTATTCCTGATATAGCCACCCGTCAGTTGGGTTTTCCAAAAGAACATCGAGGATTCAAGAAGGAAGTAAGAATAACCCACCCGAATCATACCTCTAAAATTGGAGCTAAATCGATAATCATATCAAGGATAACTTTTTCATGGAGGTTCAATATACCATGTGCCTAGAAAACATTTTCCCAGTGATAAAGGAGAATGAAAAAAATCAGATTTTACATTTATTTCATAGATCTTAACTGGCATTGTCCCAAAGATGACTTTCCAGTTCTGATCACTGTGTTTTTAATTGACGAATAATCTGGATATGAAGCTCTTTCCATCATGGATGGTTATTCTAGTTAAAATAAAATCCATATGTACCTAGAGGATGAGTAATCTACAGCCTTTCTAGGTCCTCGAGGTGCGTTTTTCTATCAGGTAATGCCCTTTGACATAAATAATGCAGGTGAAACGTATCAATGTGCTAGGCACCATATCGTCAAACCCTTCTCAAGAAAATTTGTCGATTGTTATGGGGATGATCTGGTAGTTAAATCAAAAAAATCTTTCGATCACTTAATTGATTTTGAGATCATATTCAATAATATTTGGAAGTATAGTTTGAAGATAAATCCCTTAAAATGTGATTTCGTGGTAACCTCAAGAAAATTCCTCATTTTTCGTTGTACGCCATCATGGAATCAATGTAGATCCTAAGAAGAAAAAAGAGGTACTTGATAAGTCACCTCTTCGAAATTTCAATGAATTAAGAGGACTTCAAGGAAGCGTAGCCTATCTTCGGTGATTTATCTCTAATTTGGATACATGTATTTACCCTTTACAAGATTAATGAGGATGGTAGTCACCTATATATGGATTGAAGCATACCAAGAGGAATTTGATACCCTCAAGAAATATCTCTTGATTACACTAGTATTAATTCCACCTATCGAAGGAAGGACACTTATTATCTATGTGAAAACTTTAGAGCCATCACTGGGTGCCATCCTTGCCCAAAATAATGATGTTGGGAATGAAAATAACCTTTACAATCTCAGTCAAACTATGATTGACACAAAGAATTGATATTTGAGTATCGATAACTACTACATGGTATTAATCTTTTCAGTTCAGAAATTGAGGCACTACCTACAACGTCACTAGGTCTAATTGGCATCTCGCAATAACCTGATCCAATTTATCCTTAATTGTCCTATGATTACAGGTTTCTTGGCATGGTGGGAAGTTATTTTGAAACTGTTTGAAGTCCATTTTGTTCCTTATAAGGCAATAAAATTCCATGCTTTGGTAGATTTCCTTGCTGAGCATCTATCTGCAGAAGATACATCATTGAATAAAAAACTTCCCAATGAAGAGGTCTTCCCTATTCCAGATAATCCCCAAACATGGGAAATGTAATTTGATGGTGCCTCCAAAATTCCAATAAAAAATATATTGGAAAACCATCAACACAACAATTTTGGTTTTGGAGTTGTACATATCTCCCCAAAATAGGTAATGTTTTCATATTCCTTCTTATTTTCAAAAGGTTGTACCAAAAATGAGGCAGAATATCAAGCTCCCATCATAGTCCTGGAATTGGTGCCCTAGTTACATGTGAATCACCTAGAAGTGAAAGGTTATTCAGAGTTGGTAATCAAGTAAATCAATGGGGATTATACAATAAAAAAAGAGTTAATCCATTTTTGTGATTACATCAAATGGTTAATGGATGAATTTCCCTCAGATCCAACATTATCTTATGCCCTACGATCAAATAATTCCCAAGCTAATGCACCAGCTAATGCAGCCACATCCCTATAAAATCCAAATCAAGATGAGAAATCATCAGTATTTCCTATCATCATGTGTTTCCACCTTTCGTTCAAACTAGAATAGAGAAAAATAATGAAATTATCCCTATTTCTAAGCCATATGGTCATACCATGGGATGGATAACATCAATCCTGAAATACCTTCAAAATAGAGTTCTTCCACTAGATAGAGCTGAAAAAGAACAGATTTGATGAAGAGTGGCCAATTTTACTCTTAATGATAGTCCATATCACTATAATATCCTCTAAAAATGAGGCTTTGATGGAATTCTCTTTAGTTGTATTGACGAAGAAAAAACTACAGCTGTCATGAAAAAATTACATGCAAGACCTTTTGGTGCTCACCAGTCTATCAATAAGATTTTGATAAAATCCTATGGATTTGATACTTTTGTCCTTCAATGACACAGAATTTCATAGATTTACCCTATAAATTTCATTTATGCAAAGGTAATTCCGGCTTCATTCAACAACCCCTAGAGTTTTTACGTACTGCTAAATACTCCTGCCCATTTTCCACATTGGGAATGGATGTAGTAAGACCTTATTCTCCAGCTACGACTAAGAAGTTTAGGTATATTCTTACTTCTACTGATTTATTTCCAATTGGGATAAGGAAATACCTCTCTACGAAGCTATATCCAAATGAATTAGTTGTTTTTTCAAAACTAAAATCATCACCATATTTGGTGTCCCATATATTACATTGACGAACAATGGCACCAATTATTGTTCTATTGAGGTAAAAAAGATATATCAGGGGAATGATATCAAATCCAACCATTCATATCACTATCATGCAGTGAATAGTGGATAAATAGATGATTTAAATAAAACCTATCAAATATACTCTAGAATATAGTGGATAAAGATAAGAAATATGGTCTTGATAAACTTTTGTATGCTTTATGGGATTATCGGGCTACTACCTTCACTCTGAGATACAATATGTGATGAGTTTTCTACAGATGAATATTCTTAGAAATGATTTGATGAGTTGAAACGGTTAGAAGAAAATGGATTGAAAACATTATATCATTTAGAAGTCTATCACAACATAATAGCATGATATTTTAACAAGAATGTTCACCTAAGATCATTTCTTCGAGGAGAATCGGTATTGGTCCTCATGACTCCAATTATACTAGTAAATAAGCCTCCAAAGTGTGCTCCAATGTGGGAAGGTCCTTATTAAATACATAAGGTCTACTCAAATAGATCTTATTACCTAATCCTAATTGATGGAGACCTTATTAAAACATCAACCAATGGGATATTCTTGATGAAGTACTTCGTATAACTGCAAAAACATAATTTCCTCGATGCATGACTCTAAACAGCACTACAAAAAGTCCTAGTTTCAAGAAATTAAACTGCATAGAAACCATAAGCGTCTATGTTGCACGACACTAAAATTGATAGAATTATTTTTCCTCATTACACACCATTAAACTTAATGGTTAATTTCTTCCTATTTGACATTAGGTGATTCCATATGAAAGTATCATTGACGTCATTTCTACTTCTTAGTGGCACATGAGTTCCATTCCTTCTTATGTATAAATCATATCTTCATAGGGGGAACATTTCAAGGACTATGTGTGGCATGATTCTAATTTTCAATGAGATACGTAGATATTCCTAGATATCCAATCTTGCTCTTACCCAGAACCAATATATCATTTATTTTCTATTCTCATTATGTATAAAAACCATATCTATATAGGGTGATATTTTAAAATACATGGTTTGATATTCATACCATTTTATGTTTTAAGAATAAACTGTTCTCCCAAAATGTCTTAAAAGCCCCCATATCCTACATTAAACTCAATTGGTGTTGGAAATGAATGATTAATAACTTTGTTTTGCATGATTCTCATTTTAATGTGATATTTGGAGACACCTAGATCTCCAATCATGGGACCAACCATAATAAAAAACCCCATGTATTCCCTATGTACGAATCAAAAATGCATAGGGAATGTTCAAAGAACTGTGTGTGGCTTGATTCTCATCCATATAAGATACATAGTGAAATATAGGCCATAGTTTCATGTCACTTCCATGGGATAATGTTTTATCACTCTTCCAAATATAATTAACAATCTATGTGGGAGTCTTCATTTTGGTTTCTCTCCTTATAGAGCCTCCAATGAAACAAGATTGTCCCCATTTTACATATGAGTCAGGTCTATGTAAAGGACTCCAAACTCATGTACAATATTGATTAAAATATTTTTCCCACGCATTGGTAATTACCCCTTTCATATTTCACACCCTTAATATTGAATATTTTCTTATCTTTATAATCTTTCTTATGTTTTATTGTTGACAGAGTTTCTGATATCTGATAACTCTTTTCCTAAAAATGAAATACATGCCTCTAGGTGGCCTTCCATATGTTACATACATATTGGGTCAGTCAGTAAAAAGATACCACTATTTGGTTATGAAGAATATGCCTTAGTTGACCCTGCATAATACGACCTCCATAATGGGTTTGTCAAAATAATGTTAACATCATTCTTGGTTCAATTTTCTTTTTTCCACTTCAAACATTGATGACAATATTCAAGAATATGTATCTTAAAGTAGTGTTTCATGTATATTTGTACCATTACATTTCTCTTTATCTGAATGTCTTCATGATAGTGGTTTACACATTTCCTTCTATATATATTCAAAACAATATGAAATGGCCTTGGATCATTTGACCACATATCATCTACTATTTTCTATTTTAGTCCTAAGAGTATGACCTAAAACTACAGACACCATGTTTCATACGTTTGGGTTAGACCTTCGTAGAAATACAATTCATCTGATTATGTAGAAATAATGATTGGAAATACATTTTCTATATTTAGGTACCTTTATCCATTAACTGAACTCTGTGCTATAGAAAATCTGAATCACCATAAACATTATTCATCTTTTATCATTAGAATGTAAAACAATTTGGAGATCTTTTTCCTGACTATGCAGTACATGCCCTTATGTGTCCATGCATAAGTTGCCTACATAATGTTTCTATCAGTCAAAAGATGCCACTATTTGGATATGCAGGATATGTCCCAGTTTTCCATACATAATATATCCCCCCATAATGGGTTTTTCAAATAACGGTAACCTTTTTCTTAGAAAAGACTTCCTCTAATTCCATTAGACCTTTTCCCATATCATTCTTTGGAACAAAAAATTACCAAATCATAGTTTACAATTCCTCATCTCCATACATGAACATGGTAATATGTTTCAAAATAAATTATATAGAAAATTGGAGAGCCTCAAACCTTTGGTCAAAGATAAATACCATAAATTAAAGCCACCCAATGTCCACACAACATGAATTAAAACTGTACAGTAAAATTTCCTCACTACAAGACTTAAAACCACACACCATGATATTAAAAATTTCCCTTTATGACAAATTTTAACGATTACAAATATACCAAATTTTGGTAGAAGTGGTTTTCCTATCCATGACATATGTTTTCATAGATAACCCTTTATTCTTAAAATCTATTTCCTTGAAAAAAACCACCCACTATGGTCTTGAGTCACCTAAATATTATTTTCCTTTTTCTATCAACAATAAATTGTTAAATTCCTAATATTTATTTTACTTGACTATGTATTAAATTCCCCTAGAGGACTTTCATAATATTTGTATACATAACAGGTATGTTAGTCAAAAGATGCATTATATTTGGTTATACAGTATATTCACTAGTTAGCTCTGCATAATATAACCCCCATAACAGTTTTTTAAATAATGGTAACTTCATTCTAGGAAAATACCTCCTTTATGTTTATACCAGTTTTAGATTTGGTGACCATAAAAAACATGACATAATATTCCCCTTGGAAGTTTTTTAAAAATATTAAAGCAATTCTTATCCACTGGTCCTTGTTTGGGATCTAATTTCAAAATTTATGGTCAGAGTTATTTGACCTTAAACACTATCCTTATCTAGTCCACCATGAATGACTCCAAACATCCAATGAAAAGAGACGTGGAACTCATCAAATTGGAAGCCTGCAAAGGGAACTCTAGAGAAAAATCGTGTCCCATTTCACTAAACATAAATTTTTTAATGGTTTAGGTAATATTGAGAAATAAAAATTCCAACGATACAATGTTTTTGGTGTTTTCTGTATAACCCTAATAAAAATAAAACTACATTTACTAGGCTATTTGTCTTAGGTAAAATATCTAGGAATAATGAAAACATAGATGATTAAAGATGAAATGATTTTCATTTGTGAGTAAAACAAATCACATAGAAGAATCCACAAAATGGTGTATGTATTCTATCATAAATCACAAGATGTTTTCTTTCATAGCTTCTCATTTGGTTAATGACCACTTGAGACCCATCAGATGCTAATTGATGTTTGTTTAGCTGGGCAGTCATGTTCTCTTCAGTATTATCAAATTCTTTATTAGCATTTAGATTGGATTTTGAACCATCCTTTAGGAATTATTCTTTTGAGTCATGAATCGGGTCAAGCTCCCATATGATAATATCTAACTCATATTGAAGATGCAATTACTAATCAGTATTTTCATTAATCTCTTTCTTTAGTTCTTTTAACTTTGTAGTATGATTGGTGTCATATTTTCGTAGCACTACTTGGGATTTGTCAGTGTTGATCAGAAGTTTAGTTTTTTTATTATATCTTGCTGAAGCTTTTTCTCTTGCTCCCTTTTTCAGATAATCTCTTTAAATGTAGTATGAATTTCATGGTATTAAAAACACTAAATCCTAGAGTAATGAACCGAGATGAATGTTGTGGAATTCTTGAAGTCAGTTCCTCAAAGAGAATTTCTGATATTATCTTCCATATATTATTCAATGCCTTGAGACATGCAAGATGAAGGGCATTTTGTAGTTCCAGGTTTGATTCAGAACCCCTATCAAAAAGAGGAACATATTATGGGATTATTTTAATTAAATAATTTCCCAGATATTCTCCTTCCTTGACAGTGGTTGTTTCACTGCCTAATACTCTTTCAGCTGATGTAGAGGCTTCACCTTCAGATCTAGCCACTGAAGTTGACTGACCTATATAATGAATTAAAAATTATGGTTATATTTAGTGTCAAGGGATAAAAAGAGTGAGTACAATAAAAATATCAGTATCTCTTACCTAAAAATAGGTTGACCACTAGAGAAGAATCCTCCCCAATGTTCTTAGTTTCAACCATTTTGGTTGATGTCTCTCAAAGGGGAATGCTTTCTTTAATTTTATCAGCATCCCCTCAATGAATCTCAGGAATATTTTATGTCTCAATATTCACTTGATCCAATGTCTCCACAATGGTAGGAATGACTATAATGTCAACACTTCCTTCAGGTATCATTTTGGCTGTAGTTTATTTAGATAAAACTACATATTTCAACCAATCATGATTATAAATTTAGTAATACGATGATTAGTAGGATGAACAAAAAAACTCATGTCTAGTTGGTTAAATATAAGGAACTTGAAAATATTCTAAAGAATTTGTAATATTAACATGTTATAATACTTCATCAAAAGACATGTTGATCTTCATCATAGAATCCAATGATATCCCAGATCCCATGTTAGTCTCTTCCATGGAAACACTCGGAGTTGTTTCTTCCCAACCTTCCTCTGAAAAACCTTTGAAAATGAATAGATTCCTTAGTAATAGTTATGGGTTCCTCATCATTTGTCATAGGATGTTTTGGTTCATGTGATGAATATTATGTATCAGAGGATAGAAATCAGTTTTTATTACATTTAGTGTCTTGTGAGGAACTGCAAATTTACGAGAGGTCTCTTTTCATCATGTATCAAAAATAAGAGGAATTATAGGAAAAAATGTAGGTTACTTTGACCGCATTGCCTCTTCAAGAACCACTTGGTTGACAAGAATTCGTGCATGTTTAGAATCACCCTCTATAGTTCCTCTAATCTTATCTTTAATTTTTTAATATATGAAATAGAAGAATATCCAGCAATTCTGAAAAGTTTAAACACTTTTCATAAATAATGTTATAATATATGATTTTCTAGATGGATTAACACTACTGGGAAAACATTTAACTATGGTATTCATTATTTTATGATTTGGTTTCTTTTCTATATTAGGAGTACTTGCATCATCATCAACAAAAATAGGCATTGGAGACTAAAAACCCCTTTCAATATCATCCTCTATGGAATTTTGGCTCGAAGATAACTCTCTTGATTAACAAGGTGATTCAGTATATCCCAGAGCACTACCACCAGGGCTATATCATGGAGATGTAACTTTAGTCAATTTACTTTTATCCAACTACATGTTAAAATGATATTTCCCCCGAGTAACAATGCTTTGACTAAATTCAAATTTCAACGTAAAAAATAATGATAGAAAAAAACATATATATTCAGGATCCAAAAAATCATGTCATCCTTCATCTAATAGAAGGTTAATCCCTTTAGTGGTACCACCATCTATCATTTCTTTCACCCTCTTTTTGGTGGGAATTGATTCTTTGGTTTCATATATAAACATTTCTTATTCTCAAATTTAATTTCTCACTTCATCCGTATTGTTCTTAAATAGAATATCATAAGAGGCCCATAGATCCCCTATTCTAGAATATGCAACCCCTCACATAAATATATCCACATGGTTTTAGCATCACAATGAAAAATTTTCCATGTTTCAATAGCCTCTGGTCATATATATTTAGAGTACATGCTAGAGGGTTGTAAAGTGGATCCTATAGTTTTGGGTTTAAGTTTCTTCCCAATTCCTATAGTCCAATATTAGGGATGAGGAAAAGGGTCTTTTTTCTCTTTGGAACGATGGAGACTAGAACACCTCGTTACAACCTCATTATGGATTGATGGAGTGTCTCTCTTAGCTCTGACAAGTGGATTATATCATTCACGAGGTCTCCTCAGTAATCTTGGAGCCACTTCACCAACACCCTATAACTCCAATGAGTTAGCTCAAGAGGATGAATAATCACCTTCCAAATGAAAGGGATCCTTTATACTACCTCTCTCTATCCCCACTCAAGGGACAACATGGTTTAACACCACTTTAGGGTAATATTCGACCCTATTTTTAGTATACTAGACAGTAAATCTTCTTATTGCATCAACAGTAGGTATTATAAATATTGCCCTGGTCTTCTTTATAGTTGTCGGAAACCATTTTTGTCATGAAACCATCAAATTTTTCTCTAATATGACCTGAATGAGAGGGGATATAATAATTTTTTACATAAATTTAAATTGAAACATTAATATATATAGAGCATAGGCCTCGCATGTGATTTCCAGGTCAATCCTGGTGGCCAATACGCCATCCCTACAAGCTGACATATATGACCTCAACTATAAATTGGTTGTCACATCATCAAAAAATTTCTCCATAGGTGGATTCCCATAAAGTAAAAGATTAAATTCGTTGTACATACTCATACTATCCTTCTTATCATTAGAATTCAAAGACAAAGGTGAAATACCAGATAAATCCTGAAAATATGGTTAGAGAGTACTTCAAAAGACATGTACTCTACTTTTCATAGTATAAGTTCTAAAATGAGTGGTGATACACCCCCATAACACCTGAAATGGTCTCTCTATTATAAAATGATACATCCTTTAATAAATATGTAGTAAAATCCTATGAATCATTTCCAAAATAGGGGTATCCAACCCCACCATTCTCTTCTCAGCAATATTGGTCGCGATAACCACTATTCTTGTTCTTACACCTCCCTTGGTAGCTCGAACCGATAATAGATACATGCTGAGAGACATGTCCAAGAAAACTTCAAGACGTGACTTTGCAGGAATTTTGGAATTGACTTCATACCCCCACTTGTAAAACTCTCCTTCCTCTAATATTGGCACAAAAGTTTCAAGATTAACACCTCTACATTTGGATATCTAGTTAGACAAGTACAAGTGGGACAATTTTCCTTATTCTTTACTAAGAGTATTTCCATCCACTCCTCTAAATAAATATCCCATCTTGTGTGGGACTTTTTTTGTGGTTGTTTTATTGAGTTTGTAAAATATTTTCACCAAGTCACAAACCCATGCTGGTGTCTTTTTGGATTCATTCTATGTCACCATGGGAGGAGTAAACTCATCGTACATATCTCCATGAATTGGATCTTTATAGATCTTATAAACATCCAACAAACTAATCCCTACATATCCATGTGTCAAATGGAAGGAGTTAGATTCTAGGCTCTATTGACTTACTAGATATGATACAAAATCATCATTCCTATATACATAGGTTTTCCCAAACCATACTTCCTTATAAATCCCATCACCTATTAAGTCATCCATAAATTTAACAAAAGTCTTGTGCACCCAATATTCCCACATTCATGCGGGGTTGAGACCTCCTCCAGGGTGGAAATCCAATATTTTCTTCTATCCTTTTTATTTATCCACCTGATAATCTCAAAATATTGATTAATAGAAGTGTTGATGTAGCTTGAATGTATGTGCTTTTAAATTTGGAGAACACGGGCTATGACGCATGAAATGGTCTTTATCGTCTATCTCAACGTTAATGTGTGAGCATGTAATAGATACATTGGAAGATGAGAAATTGGTATAGTCTTGAAACCAAGAAAGTGGAATATAGTTCTTCTAGTTTGGTATGCTATCATCATCCATATAGCCAAAAAATACAAACAAAAATAAGTGCTTCAGGGAAAATATAAGTGATATTTATTCATATATTTTTCCATCTCTGGGATTATGGTGTCATAGATGTAAAAGTAGTCATGACCAAAAACCTTTATCATATCATCAATTCTATTACTGGATAATTCATCATTGGTTCCAAATCATTTGGTATCCATTGAACCTAAAAAATATATCAAAACTTATCTTTAAAGTAACTTCATTTTTCGTGTATTGGAAAAGGAATTGAGAAAATTGAAAAAGAAATTAATGTGGTCAATTCTAAAATTAGAACGCAAGTATGAAACTGGTGCTCAAGTGTAGACCCCTAGTTCTGGTATGCAAGTGAAATACATACAAAAGAAGCACAGCCAAATAAGAGCATCAAAGTGAAAGGTACTTTCACACTGAGAGATGGATTACCTTAAGTTTTTGGAATTTTCGTGGAAGTGAAACTGATATATATAAGTGATGCGCGTTACCCTATGTGCCAGAACCTTCTGTGTCCGATTACCTTGGGCGCAACCACTTGTGCACGCAAACAACTTTTTTATTGTTCATAACATTACCTCATTATAGGATCCCCTTTTCATTCTAGATGATATTCTGAGCGGTGGGGGTTTTTTACACTTTGTTCCACCATAGATTCTAAAAAGTTAAAATGGTAAATTCCATAGAAAAAAAAGGATAAAACACATGAAGAAAATTAATATTTGAAAAGGCTTAAAATTTGTATTGCCTTATCAAGAAAAAGATCTTCCAGTGCACATGGTAATTTCACGCACAATTCTGGAACACAACCCACTTGCATGCCCCACCACCATTTCACCAAGGTCTCACATTTTCTTATAAATTGACCGTTCGGGTCTTCATTTGTACGTATGAATTTTTCTGAAGCTTAATTATTTCTCTTTTCATCCTAGTGTTTTTCCCAAGTCTTCTAAAACCATTAAGGTAGAACCTAGTGCCGAGGAATTGAAGGAGGATTATAGGACATAAGTCTCATTAGTGTTTGAAATCCATAACACTTGCATGCTTGAGGCGCCCAATATCTCTAAACTAGAAACACTTACGTTCAACCTATTTCTCTCAGTGGAACTTGAGTGCCCCACTTCTTGGAATACCTATTAATGCTCTTGAATGATTGAGTCAAGTCTCACCCAAGTATTAACATCCAGGTTTTTCATCACTTAAGTGAACATCAGCTCTCCCAAGCCTATTTTCATACCCTTACATCTGTTATAGATACATAATTTTGATCCCTTATTTGATTCACCTACTCCCTTCGGTCTACTAGCCATAAAGTATTCTTCAAAGCCCTTCATGGAAAGGCTTATTCTTCATTGGATCCCTTATCTGAAAGGGATTCTGTTGAAGCCTCTACTAAAACCTCCTAACATATCAAACCTTTTGGAAAGGCACATCAACATGTCTTCTATTTGGGTTTGTATATCCACAGTAAGAGGTTTCCCAAATTTGTATCACAATGGGGTTAGGATTCATGGAGGGTCTGTGAGTTTCTATATTTGTATTCACGTGGACCTTTCTCCAAGGAACATTTTTGGGAAGTTCCCATTTTTGAGAATTAGGGTTTGGGTTCTAACCTGCACTTCTCATCTCTATAACCCGGAACCTCAGGTCTCTGGTAGGAAAGGTACAATTCACACCAACTTCTACTTTTGAACAAAGGAGAAGCCTCCCTCTCCTACCAGGACCAATTTTAGGGATGTCATCCGGGTGTAAGCCCCCGAACATTTAGGTTGTAGGTTTCAGTCTTGATCCTCTCAACTTACTTCACCACCACTCCTTCCTTACATTGGACCCCTGTCTAATGTAAGGTGAACAAAGGGAATTCTCATCACCTTTCCCTTGTCCAGCATCACCCTCGTAGGTGCGTCCTCTTCCACTAGTGGAGGAGGAAAAGTGTGGGTGTATTTGTGGAAACCTTCCCATCCTCTTGTTCCACACACCATGTATGACTCACGTGGGATTATAGATTCGTGACAATTAAAAAAAATTCACAAACATCCATGGTGGATGAACTATGAGATCTCTAATTCTCATCATAATTGTGTTATGAAGGAATATTTCTCAGAGCCTGATCTCACTAGATATCCTCTTCATGAATCCAAACATAATTCCCTTAATCTGGGTATCCTCGTTAAGAGTAAACATGAATTAAGCCCCCAAATCACCAGGAATCCTTTTCAGTAAGTAATCCCAAAATCATTTATCTCAAAGGACTACACTCTCCTATGAGAAATATTGAACTACATGGGATTTGATTCGCATATGAATGGTATATAAAGGAAGCCTCATTGAGGTTTAAACCCAACACTTCCAATCAACCCTGTTCTTCTTGGACCATATTCCCAACATGGTCTTATCTGACTTGGAAACTCATATTATTTCCAAATTATTTGACCTCTTAGGCATAAGTCCCACAACAAACCTTGACTAATCACCTTTCGCTTATATGTCATTACCACATGACATTAAACTGTATAGTTATGTATGTATCACATGACCTTAAATGGTATGATGTGTCCCATTAAGCAGCGCTAAACTACGAGGGTTCTGATTCCCTTCACAAGGATACGTAGTTAGCCTATTTATTGGTATGATCCCAAAATAAAAATAATAATTCCTCTCCCTAGATGATGAAAATTTCAATGTTCCCCACTAAGTGTCTTAAAAACTAGTATAATCATAACGATGATTAAAAGAATTTATAAATTGTATATGAGAGGATACCATTGATGGTGAACCTCTAATACATATGAATGTCTCCATTAATGAAGAACCTCGAATACATACAAATGGTTGTAAATTTCACACATGATAATAATATATTGAAAATTTAAAGGGAAACCTACGTTATACTTGGTGAATTAATAAGTATTCATTAAAATATCTCAAATATATATGGAGAGTCCTAAAGTAGAAAATAATTCCCCCAAAAAGTGTGTGATGACTCCATCATCCCATCCTCTCGACCAATGCATGTTCTTAAGTATCATAAGTTTAAACTTGATGAATGCATGTATTTGTAAATTAGGTCCCTTTTGGGTTCATAAATATTGGATGGTTGCAATTCCCTGAATAAATCTAATGGAAACCACTTGGAAGTAGTGATTCATAACCAGAACACATGTTTCAAGGAACTAAGAAAGAATTATTCTTTTCTATTTTGAATCATACCAATTGGACTATGTAATTCCATAGTGAAATTATGAAATGTTATTCTTTAGAAAACATACAATGGTGGATGAAGGGTTACATTCTCCATCCCTTATTACCAAGGAATAGGTTTTGTTATATTTACCATATATAATGTGTTAGGTTCTTACTTTTTTAGTTTTAATTATTAGAGATTTTTCGTAGGTGTCATTAATGTTTTCACTGATAGGAGTAAATTCACATAGATAAATGATCATATGTGGAGAATCATATTTGAAGAAAATATAATTATATTTTGATAAATTTAAATATTTTGTAGTGTGTATACACTTTTTTCATGGAGTATCTAAAAATCATCTATCTAAATATGTGATTTATCCCTTCAGACAAATGATTGAAAATGATAATTACAAATAACAAAAACTTGACATCAACATGAAATAATGACTCTATCCCATAAACTAGTGTATATTGGTTCCCGTTTTAGTTATATAGGTTGTGTATAGTTAAAACTATAAAAAAATTAGATATTTTCGAGTGATGAATTCTATTTTTTTCCAACATCTTATAAAGGTTCTATGATAGAGTATTTTCTATGGCCTATATCTATCTTTTTTTTGTTGTATGACAGATGGGTGAATTGTCAGAATTGTGATATCCTACATATTATAGTTAATTCTCAATGGTTTATGTTAGTTTCAAAATTTATAAATAGGGAACCACTAAAATCTAAACCACTATAATGTTCCCAAGAATGAAATTCTTGAGTTCAAACCAACATAGATGAAGTTCACAAAAATAACTTAGTAACTTAGACTAGACATCAAAAAATATAAAATACTAAATATATTTGGAGAAACCAATTAAATTTGAGATGGACTAGACTTTCCAATATTAGGTAATTAAAATAAAAATTTATAAAAAGATAATGATGTTTTTGAAATTAGAAAAATCATGTCCTAATGATCCCCATAGTAAGGGTAAATTCCCTATACTCTCCTAAGATCAGCATTTCTAATGGTAGGGTACTTTTGATTACTAAATATACATGAAACACAAAACCATATACAGTCATAGAATGAAATCTAATATAATGGACATTGTTTATGTCACACTGTATAAAACACACAAAAATTAATCTCGTAAACTAAGGTAATGATCATTCTCAATATAAATAATCAGATCTGAATAAAATATAATGAGTGTGATAACTCACTAGAAAATATAAAATATTAATCACTTTATTAGAAAATTACACTTACATTATCAAAAATATGATCCAATAACTACCCTCTCATGATTTAAATGAGAGGAGAAAAAATAAAATACAATGATATGAAACCTAGATATTTTAGTTATAAACTCTGGATAAATATGAAAACTGTAAACTTCCATGATCTAATCCATTGAAAAAATAATAGTTTTCTCTATTTAAACACAACTTATCATAAACATATAATCTAAAAATAAACATTGTACCTTCTAATCTATATCTCTATATCTCCTTCAAGTAAAATTGAACTCAAACACCAATAAATATGTATTTAAAATAAACATGAGATGATGCTCAAATATATGGATCAAAATGGTGCATATAGAGGATATACAGTTGGAAATATATTTGTATTATATCTATTGTAGATATTCATCCTAGAGCATAAAGATTACCTTATGACACAGAGCTCCTTCCTTCCAAAATCCTAGAAACTTCCATTTAATGACCCTCCATGGTATAGAAAATCCATGAACCATATCCATCCACACCTATTTCAGACCAATATCATGTGTAAGTTCATCACAAAGAAACATTGGACTATGTCATAGGTACCTCTCTACTAAAACATTGATTAAAATTATTCCAATCTCTATGATGTAGTGAGAAACCATCATCTCAAAGGTCTTCTTCATTTTATCATTGAATATTTTCAATGCACTTCACTGTTACACAAAACAATGACTCTATCACACGCCACCGTGATATATATATATACATGTCTTCTATTTTGACATAATCTCATGAAACATGGTATTAGTCCTTCTTCTATATCACCTTCCTTCTTTTATCCATGGTATAATGGTATCTTTCATATCAACTCTTTATGGTGGATTTAGAATCAAATCATTATATATATGTAATTATACAGTGCATTCTCCCTTAGTCTTTATATCACCAACGGTTATGGTTTTTTTATGGTACATGTCGGTCGAAAATGGAATACCTAATAGAAATCCCTTGCACATGGATAAAATAGATGGTCAAGATGATATCATTTTTTGAAATGTTGAAAATTTTCAATAAATAATCAATCCCACATTCGATATTGATACGAAAAAGTATCTTTGTGTACCCAAAATATATTAAAACTCGAAATATAAGAATTTTCCTGGTTGTCCCACCTAGGTTCTCCCCGACACAACGTTGACCCATGCCAGGAGATCCTCTATTCACTCATACACTATTTTTCACTAACATGTTCTAGGTTTATTTCATAGAAACCCATATGATCCGTGCATCATTGTGGTTGATAATGTCTTGGATACAATGAAAACTGGATTGATCTATAAACATTCATGGTTGGTTGGCCAATTTTTTAGAATACTCTTATAAATTTATTTTATCTAAAAACTAATATTATTGTATAAGATATCATCTTATTTTCTAGTGAATCTAATTTTATTTTCCCCCTCCATTTGAAGATAATATATATAAAAAATTGTTATCAAATTTTATTTATATCTGATAATTAATGAAATTGTTATTTAAACTAAGTCATGAATTCTTACAATCATGTTTATCTAAATATAATCCTTTATTATTATCAATAATGACACTCAAATTAGTTATAATAGGAACCCATTCTACTATTATTAAAATTTCATTGTTAAAAAATTTAAATAATTTCAATAAAGAACAAAATTTTAATCATTATATGAATGAACCCTTTTCGAATCCCCACTTCTAAAAGAGAAAAAACCAATTATTCATTTTTCATTTCCCTTAAAATTGATTATGATTCTCCTAACACCCATTTAAATTCATCAATTAATTATTACCATGTATTCCATTTTTTCAATATAACTCACATAGAATTATTTTCTCTCATCTCTCAAGGAACATATTTAATTTTTTTCATACTTCAATTATATGCTCTTTTTCATAGTCTTGTAAATGATATCAAATTTCTACCATGTAGAGATAAATATCAATACTGATCATGATGAATTTAGAACTATCTTTACATGAATATATGCATTCATGTATTTATGTAATTATATGGTTAACAATAAACCTAAAATGAGGTTTAACTATAAAACATATTTAAGGATATAAAATATTAAATCCTAATGAAAATTATCTTTATCAATGTATGAATGTTATCACTCAGACTTTAGAACCACAAATAAATGAATCATGAATCTAGTACATAAGTACAATGGAAAATGTACCAACTTATGCTACAATACATTTTCAAATCATGTTTTTATTTATTATTTTCTCAATTCATGATTTTTTTAATAAATATATTTTTATATTGATAAATGAATCATAATGAATTAAATTCATGACCCTTTCCACATATCCCAATGAAAAATTCCACATATTCTCATTAATAAAAATATTCAAATTCTGTCATGGATAACCTATCCCCACACATAAACCATTGAATATAATGAAAAACACTAAGAGTAGGGTAAGGAGGATAAATTCATCATGTAATGTTCATAAACATATCAATTTCATTCATGGTTTCTAAAGGTTTAAAGAAAGATACAAATTTCAAGGTGAGTCTCACAAATGTGAGGTAAATATAAAATTTCATCAATCATATTAAATATGACATTGTATGATCATATATTTTACAACATACCAAAGTATGTTCTATTTTATTTCTATAACCCAAGAATCTTTTAAGAATTGTGTATTATAATGATGATAAAAATTTAATCCTGGAACATTCTTGGGAATGGGAATCAAATAATTTAGAAAATCATTGATTGAATGTCTTATAATAAAACACTAATCAACAATAATTTCATAAATTAATATGTAAACATGTAAAAGAAAATTTCAACTCTATAAATTAACTAGACCCAAAAAATTATGTTTTAGAAAAAAAACCCTCTTATTTATCCATGATCACTTTTCCCCTATCTTACTCATTAAATAATATTGAAAATGAAATATATAACATGGAATCCTTGTATTTTAGAGTATCTAATATCAAAAAGTGTTAAAAATATGTGTGTATCATGAAATTTCATTTAAAAAACAATATATCATGTGAAACAATTAAGGTAAATACAAGATAAATAATTAAAAGCAGTACCCTATTATATATTGGCACTAATATCCTTCAAATAATATTTGGTATTGTGAAATTATTATTATAGAACTACAAAATAACACACTCAAGTGAAAGAAAAATTTTATTTATTTTTTTCTAAAAAATAATGCGTATTAATACTGCAAACTAAAATAAATTCCAAAAACATTACTAAAATAATTCCCAGATTAAAAACTAAATTCCAAGAATGAAAAATAAAAGGTTTAGGTATAGTCCCTCAATGTCCTTTTATTTAAGGTGGTCAACATGACCATACCATTTTTATTCATATAATAGGTGTATGAAATAGAGTTACTAGGATCACATTTAACTTCGAATGATGTTGTAAAACATATAATTTAGCTCTTATCATCCCCTTAATCAAAGTATTATTAAAATGTTATTAAGGATAGAACCTTTTAATGGTTAACTATAGTTGATGAAAAAGTAATTACACTATTTTCCATACATGGTCGAACTTATCTCCATCTTCTTATGGCTACATTTTTTATATTCATTAATAGTTTCATTAGAATCCATTACCTCTTCCTCTTTTCCTTCTTATTCTGTATAGGATTCTTCTATTTTCTTCTATTATATATCTATTAGGATATCTCTTCTTCTTTATGAAATTTTGTTCTCCCTCATGTATAATATGATGAAGTTCACTTACATGTAATTTATATATTAAACACCATCATCAGGTGTTACATTATATTCATCCTCACTCTACTTATTCCAATCAGGTATTTCTTTTGGTGTTTCATCAATTTTTTCATCCTCCTTTTATTCCTCCTTTCATTCTTCAGCTACCCTTAACATTCATTTTATGTTATGAAACATTAAATTGATGATCCATTTCACCCCCAAAAAGCATGTGTCATCCTCAATTAGGTATATTTTCAGGTAACATCTTTATTGATTTTATGGATATCTTTTTCAGTTCACCTATTTTATATTAAGGACCAATAATTTGAATGGTTAAAATGGAATTCTCTGTCAATATGAAATTGTTTCCCACCATCACAACCTCAAAATAATGAATCGTAAAATAAAATAAGAAAGGAAATTATCTAATAGAAAATTAGAAAACATAAAATAATTATCAAGATTATTTTTCATTTATATTATAATACATTTATTTCACATTGTCCTAAGAAATGATTCCAAATGCATGATTTATCATGAAGAATCATTAAATCACTACATGTGAGAACAATTTATAAATTTAGAAAAAAAGTCAAAATAAAACACTAAACCACTTGGAAGTGGAATATGAATTCAATCACCGAGGTTGAACCCAAAAAAGAAAAGGTGCACAACTATAACCCTATAACTTGGACTGTACCTAAAGCAAAAGAATCTACCAACTATCCTGTGAGAAAAAAATTAAATATGTGTGGCACTAGGATTTTTTATCTTTTTTTTATTGAGATAAAAACTATAAAATCGATGATGATAGTCATAAAGTCATAAAAATTAGGTCCTAGTGAATCCCTTCATTGGGGTTTATGTTCTATAAACTCTTAAGATATCATTTTCTCATGGTTAGGTACATTGGATAACAAAAGAGGTGGGTAACCTAAAACCATAATTAAAAAATACTTTAAACTAACAAAAAGGATATGGTGTAAGTTACACTGAAGAACCCACACTAAAAACCACCCCATAAAAATAAAGCAATTGCCATGATCAATTAATACAAAGAGATGGTAAGAAAATATAAAGAGAATGATAAAATAATTTTATAATCATAAAAAAATAATCACCTCATTAAAAAAATCACCTTACATCAAAAAAATATTAACATAGGAACTACCAACTCATGTTATCCATTATTTTCGTAATAAAAAATTTAAATTAAATATAGATACACTAATAGTATAATATATCTGAATATGAGTGGTATAACTCCCCAGGATTCAATCCATCTAATACACAACCACTTACTATGTTTATAGATAATATAAATTGAAGATTTAATCTATATATCCACTTTTTATATTATTATCTATATCTATATAATTCTAACAATTCATATTGATCTCAAACTTCCATAAATATCTATTAAATATAAAAATGTAATAATGATCTCAATATATAGGTCAAAATCATGAAAATGGTGGAGATGAAACTAATCCAATATATATTTTTATAATTATATTAGATATGTGTCCTACAGTGTAAATAGAACCTTGAAGCATAGAGATCCTTCATTCAAAATTTCAAGACACTACCTTATAACAACCATCCACGGTGTAAAAAATATATTTTTTGTAGCCATCAACACCTCATATAGACCATTCTTAGCATTATGTTTTCCCGGGAATTGAAATGGAAATTACAGTGTGCACATATCTATTAAAACCATGATATTCATTATAAAAATCTTTTTATTGCAATGAGAACATTATTTCATAATGGTTTTCTTCATACCATATTAGAATATAAGAAATATATTTCCTTCCTAAACCTTCTATGACTCATAAGCACTCATCCATGATAGGTACAAATATATTCATTTTTAATGAAATCACATGAACCACTAAACTCACCCTTCCTTATATCACCTTCCTTCCTACTTCCATAGCGTGGTGATAACATTCATTTCAACACATCAGGGTGGATAAAATAACAACGCATTCAATGCATTTAGATATACAATGAAATCACCTATAGGCTTTAGCTCTACTAATAGTTATGATTGGTATACGGTGATGGTCAATTGATTATGTCATATAAAATAGAGAACATCAACGTATATATGAAATAGATGATATATATGGCGTTATTCTGGTAATGATGATGTGTTCCCATAAATCCCTTATCCCACAATTGAAATGAATGTGTTGGAGAATCCATTATTACTATGAATATGGGAATACTCATAAGATGAAAAAATCCAATGATTCCCCACTCAAGTTCCCTCCTATATACCACAGACCCACGTCTGGTGTTCCTCTTTTCATAAATGAATTTACTAGTGTTAACCAACACTAGGTCTACTTTACTTTCACCCATGGTGTCAAACATGCACCACAGTTGACGATTATTCAGCTAACTAATTAATTAGTTGATCATGATGTATTTCTAACTTACCTATTTTTAAATGAAACTCCCACCATTTTATTCTTCTATAATATTTCTTCTTTTCTTCCAAGGATTTTAGTTCATATCTCCCCATCCATTTGAACAGAAAATCGCTAAAAATTATTCATAAAAATTGATTACTTATTATAATTTAAAAATTAATATTAAAATATAATACATGAAATTATGCTATAAACAATATATTATAACCCTAATACATCCATTTAACCTCGAAATCCCAAAAATATGTATCATTATCAATAAGTGTTTTGTGAGTGAAACTAAATCTGATAATGATTTTATTCTTCAAGAAATTTATAAATACTTTGTTCCAACTTCCTTAAGGGATATATAATTATCTCACATACAGAATAAATTGTTGGGAGTAAGGATGCATTTAAATAGAATTTATATAGTTGGGGGCTATGGCCTCATGACATTAATTCAATATGAAAAAAAGGAAAAGATAGTTTGGTTATGTGAAACAGTTCTAGGGGATGATGAATGAAGTTTGAAAATATATGATAAGAATGGGACTTATTTGTAAACTCCATGCATCCTTATAACATCGACAAATAGAAATTTTCAAATCTCTTGATCTGATGGAAGAGATCGGTTCCTCATTAGTTGGAATTGTAGGCACCGGGGTATACCTCCTACATAATTACAAGGGTATCCCATTCTATAATTAATCTGATGAGGACTCCATTGAATCCATTACTATAGTGGACTTTTTGAGAATTTCTTCGATTATAAAAACTGAAATTTTCTAGGATACATGATATATTCATTCTTGGATTCATATAGAGGGAGAACCTATTTTTAATGTCATTTATTATGGTCAATGCATGTTAAATTATGAATTTATTCAATTACAATATATGATCTCCTTGATATATTTTTACTTCATTGATCTATAGCTCATCACTTCTAATTAATGTAGAGTCAACCCTTTGATGTATAATGGTTATAAATTTCTAATCCTGGTCTAGAGCATCTATGTTCATAGTTGCATTGGAAATTGCATTGAATTGTGAATTTTATGAATGAAAAGTGATATAAAATGATTGATCTTAGGGGAAATCATACATTGAACATTATAAAAAATGATGAAATGGGAATAAATCCTCCTTGAAATAAAATTCACCACTCATATTTATGATAAACAACTCTTATTCACCTCAGATGTTTAACTAGTCCACTAGTGCTTATAGGGATAGTTCCAAACACACAATTATATCCTAGTATACTACCTCATTATTAGTAAATAATTCTAATAAAATAATTGAATAAGGTACAACAAATTCTTCTAGAGATATGAAGAATATTTCCAAACTAACTTTTGGTTATGTTTTAGGTTCACGGTCATTCTCTTCATCAGGCTCTTAGAAGCACCATTATAGTATTTTTTTCCAAGGTTGTGACATTTTATCAATTCATAATATTTCATTAATATGGAGTTTCAAATTTAGAATTGATTTTTTGTATAGGGTGTGATGTGTGGGAATATGGTAATGATCTTTATTTGTTCAATTTGTGATACATGTAATTTATATAAAACTATTATAAAATTACTACCCACTAGACTAGAAACCTATATAAAACTAGAAGTCTAAGTACATATTTGAGTATATTTACATAAGAGATTAGATAGACTGTGTGATGATAAAAACAGTGTCTCAGATTTGATTCCATAAAGATTAGTGTGAGTTTATTTTGGATACCTACAATTGGGCTTTAGTATCCAACATTGCTCTGTTGATATATAATATAATATTCTCATACATGAATTATTTTTCAAGTAAAGTAACACGTGATTTTATTTCCCTAGGGTCACCATAAAGATGATGATAGGTGTTCCATCTATAGGTTTCATCATAATCGTAAAATGAACAACGTATTTTATGAGATCATCAAAGGCCTTATGATAAAAAATTCCCAATAATAGACCACCCTATTGTATATAAAATTTTCAAATGAAAAATATTTACTAGTCAGTTTAGTTATGAATATCATAATATAAGAATTATTTTCCAATAATTACTTCACATCATTACGGTTTTTGGGAGGTGGAATATTATTTATCACTTTGGTATTTTAGTGTTGAGTTTGTGGTCATGATGGTAATCCAGGAAACTATGTAATTTATATGATGTTACTTTTGGAAATCTTTAATAAGGAAAAAGGATTATGAAGAATTCTTTTGGGAATTTAAAAATATCAAAATTATGATAAAATAAGTAAAGGACACAATGTGCAAGGGTCCTATTTGGGACACCTATGCCCTTGACCTATGCATCACTCCTCTGCATCCAGAAAATCATTGAATGTTTTTCTTATACAACCATATGTATAGCCTCTACACTACAGACCTACACTATAAAGCTACACAGAAGAACTATGCGGAAATATAATTTATGTACCCCTTCGAGGAGGAGCTATTATGAAGAGAAATGTGGAATACCTACACTAAAAAACTTCTTTTGAACATCCCATTCCTTTCTTATAAATAGGACCCTTGGGATCTCCATTTTAAGACTGAAAAAAAGATACATGAACTCTTTAATATCAAATTGATCATATCTTTTTCCTAGATACCCCATATTTTTTGTGGTATCTCATTAAAACATTAGAGAAGATATAATTACATGGGATAATAATGATTGAAATCCATCCACAGTTTGAAACAAAAAACATATGATTAAGGACCCTTATTTGAAAAATAAAAAGGTTCCTACCCAAGGTCTATTCTTTGAGGACCTATACAGGGCTCTTCCAAAGACACCAAAGGAGACTCAGGGGGTGATTAGATTTAAATATAAACCAATTTTTAGATTATTGGTATTCTTTTTTTATGATTTTATAGGCTTAATCCTTTAGTTTTAATTATTTTTCAGTCATTTCTAGGACTTGTACAACACACCTACGTGGAACACCTACATGACATACCTATGCGGTAGAGTAATGCTGCATAGATGCACCCAGGATTTATGCATATCACCTTATAAACCCTCTTTAAATCCACTCATGTAAGAGTATCTCCTTCCTTGGTTCCATTATCTAAATAGAAATAAGTTCAATCCTCCACCAAAAAACTCTTGACTTGTCAAACAATTGGGAAAGGCACTTCATCATGTCTCCCATTAGGGTTTGTATATTAAGAGTCATAGGTTTTCCACATTCATCCACTAAGTGAGTTAGGATCATTAGGATATCTGAAGGTTTTTATATGTGTATTCACTTATATTTTTACCCTATAGATAGTGTTGGGAAGTTCACAATCATGGATTTTGGGATGGAACTATGTCCTACCATTTTTGTCCTTAAGATCTAGATCCTTTGGTTCCAATATGGTGAGTGAGGGTCATTCTTTATTTTCCATTCAACAAAAGAAAATTCTACATCCTCTACTGGGATCCCCTAAAGGAATTCCTCTTAGATTAAGCCCCTAGTCATTGAAGTTGGACCCAATGAACTTCACTTTTATTTCACATTAAAAAGTTCATTTCTATGTGCCCTCTCCCACCATCGCCTTGGTTTCATTCGTCATAGGCCCATCATCTTCCATCAGTAGAAGAGAAAGTGTATGGTTCCTTAAATCTCTCAGATCCTCTTTTTTATCACATTGAGTGTGACTCATGTGGGCTTAGTTATTTGTGATTATGACAACATCCAAACCATCCAACACTTCTTGAACTAAGAGAACTCTGATCCCCACTATAATTGGGATACATAGGAAGCCTTCACTCAGGTCTCAATCTCTTAGATTTCCTCTACCGAATTCCAACCCTAATTCTGTTAATATGGAAATCATCATTGGGATTAAGCCCTAAATTAAGCCCCCCTAAATCTCTATGTGTTAAGATATTTCTAATGGAATTTGTTACAAGGGCATCCTCTTAATGTGTTATCCCGAACCTATTTCAATCAAACGTCCATACCTGTTACGATACTCATCAAACTACGTAGTATTTGATCCCCATACAAGTGTGATACATAGGAAGCCTCTTTGAGGTTCACACCCAACACTCCAAATCAACTCTGTTCTTCCTGCGCCATATTCCCAACAGGGTCTAATCCATCTTCGAAACTCATATACTTTCCATGTTCATTGGGATACTTAGGCATAATTCCCATACCTAGAATTGACTAAGAACCTTACGCTTCGATGTCCTTACCATATGACATTAAAATCTAGGGTTAGGTCCTTATCACATGACCTTAAATAGTATCATGTGTCCTTTTAACCATTAGCGAACTATAAGGGTTTTTATTCCTTTCAAAAGGATACAAAGATAGCCCATTTATGGGTACAATACCAGCATAAAAAAACTAATGTCTCCACGTATGAAAATATATTCCAATGTGCCCCATCATGTGGCTTAAAAACCATAATTATCATAACAGCAGCTGAAATAATCTCTTAATAGTATATGAGGGGACAACATTGATGGATAACCTCAAATACATATGGATATATCCATTAATTAAGAACCTAGAATACATATGAACGATTCTAAATTTCACACATGATAATAATTGATTAAAAATTTCATTTGAAACCTACGTTATACATGGTAAATTAATAAGTAATCATAAATATTTCTTAAATCTAACAGAGATTCCCGAAGTATGAAATAATTACCACCCAAAAGAGTGTGATGAGGTTGACCTCCCATACTCTCAACCAATGTGATTTCTCATGTAATGAAGGTCCAAACCTAATGAATTAATGCCTTTGAAAAACAAGTACCTTTAGATATAGAACCATTGTATATTTCTGGTTCCATAAATAAATCTGATGAAAACCATCGAGAAGAAGTAATTCTTAACTAGTACACGTGTTATGGGGGAGAATAGAAAAATGATGAACCCAACGTGAATCCTTAACCATGTTGGCAGTGTTACCCATCTTTCAGTCCCTTATCAATCGACAAAGTAGGGACCAACAAGGGAATAAATCACACACAGTTCCATATAAATGGTACTACTTTAATATATTTTATTATTTGTATTTTTCAAATATTCTCTGAATTCCCTTCATTCCAAATGGCTTCCTTCATGTTTGCACTAGTGAATGCCTCGGATGCTTCACAAGCTGGATCCTCGTCCACTGGAAGGACATCATAACCAACTCAGAATCTTCAACATTGGGTCTCAAATGAATTGGATTGGTAATCCCATAAACACAGTACTATCTCAACCCTATAGGCTACCTGAAAGGCTCTCCAAGTTGACAACAACCCCCAATTGTCTGGTCAGCGACAACCGGTGTTCAAGAAGAATACAGTTCCAACCACCGACTTTAACCATTTCAGGTCCTTATCCTCATAATTAAATAACCAGTCCCACCCATACTGTATGTAGGTGGATCAGGTATAAGGCCCCATCCTTAAACCTTACTTAATCTTGAGTTATTACAAGATTACACATTGAGGATCTTTTCGGGTTTAGAGTTTTAGATAATTAGATCATAAAACTTGCATTACATTCCACATATAAACAAAGTGGTTAGATAAAGATAGTATTCTTCATTCCCATCAATGGAAACACGTTTAAAATAAAACATGGATTATTTCTTGACACATCCTTGACTCTATCATCTTATCATGTACCTTTCCCTTGACCTGTGAAAAACATTTCAAAAAAACTTGGGATGAGCATAAAAACTCAGTATGGGTTATAAAAAAACATGGAAAGGAAACATGAGTTTATATATACATAAGAATGAAATCATACTTTACCCATAAAACATAGGCACTTTAACATACCTCATAAAATCATTATTAAATCATATAAATCATAAGACATAAAGGTAACTTGAGGCATTCATAACATTCTTACGTAGGGAGTAACCCTCTTGGTTACGTTTGGAATACCCATCACAGTATATTCCCTAAAATCTCTTCAGAGAAACCTTAACGTTTCACTCCTTCGCGTTACCCAATGCATTGGAGAGCTATAACGGGCTCACCCGCCCTTAGTTTATCACAAAACCACCCGTCTTCATAATAATGCCCAAGAACCATAACATAATCATATCACATAAAACATGCATAAACGAAACATAACATTTCCACATTTCAATCACGAGATATCAATACAACACATTGATATAATAAAAACATTATGAAAACCATTTTCAATACCAAAGTAAAACATGGTATTTATTTTTCTTTTAAAAAAAGAAGGTATGGCTTGTAGAGGAAGCCAAAACTCAAATAACGGTTACGACGGCGGAGAAGTCGTTGTCGCCGCATACGTACAACAAAAACATTCCCTTTTGTCGTATAGTAAACGCTTCGTATAAAAAATATTCCTTTTGAATAAACGTAAAAGTCAAAGGGGTTTATACACCGTATAAAATAAAGTTGTGTATAAAACAAAATATGTCTCAATGAAAGGAAATTGAGACGAAGTCCCATACCTCGTATCCGACTTGACCCGACCGTTCTTTAATATCCTGAATAATAAACTTGAGTTAATATCTACTTGATTATGAATCTTTTTCAAGTTCATTATTCCTTTTATACCATGTTATGAACATCATGTAATCAGTTAAGTTAATAATGTTCATTTTGTCGGTATTTGGTTCTTAAGTCAAAAATAGACTTCTTATACTTACATGTTGTTAATTTGGTCAAAGGTTCATTATATCCAGAATTTTATTCATGATTTAGATATCATATATGTCATATATATCCAGTACATACATGCATTTATAATATTACATCACATTTAGAGGTAAGAAATGAAATGCACCGTTCATGGAGACGGTAAGCCGTACGTACGCATGAATGCTACTTCCATTTCTATTTCATATTTTCTGGAATGGAATCATAATGATATAAGAGTATATTATAATTCAAGTATAATAACATATATAATATCATTAACTTTATCCTTTACACATCCCACATATGGTATTAACGAATCAAATCACTTTTAGGGGGCGGTAGTCCGCACTTCCTAAAATGAAGATATCGTGTTTACCAATAATGGAAACCATAAAGGTACGACCAAAATGAAAAAAACAGAAGCTTAAGGAAAACATAAACATATTATATATCATATATAAAAATAGTGACATCATAATGGCCACCTTTGAAGGTGTTAAATGAGTGTTGAACAATCATCGTTTCGGGAGGCAGAATTTCGCCATCCACGGAAACCGTATGTTCTTTAACCATTTGATGTAGTTGTGTGAGAGTTTAGGTCAAATAAATCTTATAACAACATCCTTGTATATTGAATATACTGGTGTTGTTACAAAATAAGTAAATAAAAAGAGTTTAGGGGGTTGGAGAAGCAAAATAAAACAAATGAACATGAGAGAATGAATTACCTTTAAAAAGTGTAACTCCTTTTGGTTTGAGCCTAAAGGCTTCCTTTGAAAGGATTCTACCCAAAGGGAATCCTCTAGGATGAGGATAGGGATGTGGAGAGAGAAAATGGGCAGCGGTTGGCCGAGCCAAAGGCTTGAAGAGTGTGTGAAATGAGGTAGAGGTGGGGGGCTTTTATAAGAGGAGAGGAGGGGTACTTTTGGGAAGTAAAGAAACATTACTTTATTTGAAAATGTGTTTCGGTTTTAAAAGGTCCCACATTGATATAATTCGTGGATAAGGTGATAATGGTTCTAAATCCACTCATCCAATTGGTTTTGGACATGTGTAGATCATAGATTTTAAATTGTCTTTCTCTTTTATTTAAATCGTCAAATAATGATGTCATCGCTGCATCATTATTATGTCATAAATAATTAAATTTATTTAATGTCTAAAAAATAAAAAAAAATACTATGATATAGGAAATCTTTATATCTTTCCAATGACTATTTATAATCAAAATGTGTACTTGTATAAACCCACTTAAAAATTGTTTTCACAAAACATATTATGTTTGTGTCATTTTCACTTTAACATTTAATAAAAAGTAATTTATGTCATTTCCCAACAAAAGTGGATCCATGGGGTCCCCAAGTTGACCCATGGCTTTTCTTGGTCGGCCCTGACACAACCAATAAGGTTGGGACATGTGTCTAGGTCATTTCATATTATTAAAGCATTATTTATACCTTAAACTACACTAATTACCACTAATCGCGATTAAAAACTTAATAAGTTACTATTCACCAAAAAAATATTTTAATCCCATTGAACCACATTTTACTTCTTAATGACAACCATGTATGTCGGATTTTCAAAATTCAATACACATTAGTGGTAAACTTTCATTTAACTGAAAAATCAGTTTGCTTGATTACCACTTAGTGGTTTCACTATTCATCAAAAATTGATGTTTTTCAGAAAATTACCAAAAATTCACCCTAAGCTATATTTGATATTCCAAATTCAAAAATGAAGTCTATTTTACAAAATTCAAATCATATAAGTCACATTAATTAATTTAATAATTAATTCCCGCTGCTAGAGCAAATAGCGTGTTTTTACAAAACAATAAGTATCAAAAGATTGACACCAGTTTAAGTATAATTTCAAAGTGAAATTGATTCCAATGACCACCATTGGATAAAATGGTAAAAATATATTCTAATTTCATTTCAAAACCAATTCAAAACATAATCTAATCATATAAATAAATTAGATTAAAAAGTAGTTTTGATGTAAAATGCAGTATTTTTCACTATTCATTAAAAAATGAACATTGTCAGAAAAATACCAAAAATTCACACAAGGTATATTTTGATGTCCCAATCATAAAGGATAAGTTTATTTTGACAAACATAGTTTATAAAATTGTCAAAATATAGATTCAAAAATGGTTTTCCATCAAAAGGCAGTAAAATAATCTTTTAAGAATATTAGTGTATTCCATGCATAAGATTTTATTTATTTTCATTTTAAGCCTCTATAACTCTATCTTAATCATTAATAGACATAGATAAAAATATCTATTATTCATTACTTACTTGGGATGTTACATCCTTCCCCCCTTTAGAAAATTGCGTCCCCGCAATTTATTTACTTATCGAATAAATGGGGGTACTTATCCCTCATTGCATTTTCAGATTCCCATATTGCCTCTTCAATCATGTGGTTTTTCCACAAAACCTTTACCTGCTTAATCACCTTATTCTGTAACACTTGCTCCATGTGGTCAAGAATCTGGACCGGTTGTTCCTCATAAGATAGGTTCTCTTCCAGCTGAACTACCTCTGGACTCAAAACATGAGATGGATCTGGCATATACTTTCTCAACATCGAAACGTGAAAAACATTATGTACCTGAGATAAACTTGGAGGTACAGCCACTCGATATGCAACTGATCCAACTCTCTCCAGAATTTCGTATGGTCCAAAAAACCTTGGACTCAACTTTCCTTTCTTACCAAATCTCATCACACTTTTCCAAGGAGAAACCTTGAGAAAAACATGATCACCTACCTCGAAAGATAGATCCTTCCTCTGGTTATCCGCATAATTCTTCTGCCTGCTCTGAGCTGTTCTCATGTGTTTCTGAATCAGCTGAACTTTTTCTGCCATCTCTTCTACCAATTCTGTTCCCATCAACTTCCTTTCACCCACTTCATCCCAGAAAGCTGGAGTTCGACACCGCTTCCCATATAATGCCTGAAATGGTGCCATCTGTATACTAGAATGGAAACTGTGATTATATGAAAATTCAACCAAAGAAAGATGTTGGTCCCAACTTCCCTGATAATCCATAGAACAAGCTCGCAGCATATCCTCCAATGTCTGAATTGTTCGTTCTGACTGCCCATCTGATTGAGGATGAAAAGCTGTACTAAAATTTAATTCAGTACCCAACAACTTCTGAAGGCCTTTCCAAATGTTAGAAGTAAACCTGGGATCACGATCTGATACAATGGAGAGAGGAACTCCATGTAACCTGACTATCTCTTTAAGATACAAACGGGAAAGTTGATCAAGAGAGAAAGTATCTCGTATAGCAAGGAAATGAGCAGCTTTGGTCAAGCGATCAACAATAACCCAGATTGCATTATTACCTCGAGATGTCTTTGGTAATCCAACAACAAAGTCCATGGATATATTCTCCCATTTCCACTCTGGCACTGGTAAAGGCTGAAGCATCCCTTTCGGTAACTGCTGCTCTGCTTTAACCTGCTGACAAGTCAAACACTTCACAGTAAAATCAGTAATATCTCTTTTCATTCCATCCCACCAGTAATACTCCCGCAGATCTCTATACATCTTAGTACTGCCCGGATGAACTGAAAACGGAGAACTATGAGCTTCACATAACAACTCTCTCTTCAACTGTGAATCACAAGGCACACAAAATCTCTTCCCAAATCTCAAAACGCAATCACTATCAAAGTTGAATTCAGGCAACTTACCTTTCTGAACCAACTCCACCTTTTTCTGCAGCTCACTGTCTTGCTTCTATGCTTGCTTGATTCTATCTGATAGAGATGATCTCACTGATACCTGAAACAAAACAGAAGGACTTCCTGCACCAACAACTTCTATGCCAAAGTTCATCAAATCCTTAACCAAAGGATCACGTTCCAAACGCAACATTGTTAAAGAAGCATTACTTTTTCGACTCAAAGCATCAGCCACTTTATTTGCTTTTCCCGGATGGTAATGAATTGTACAATCATAATCCTTGATTAATTCCAGCCATCTCCTCTGTCTCATGTTTAACTCTTTCTGAGTGAATATATACTTTAAACTTTTGTGATCGGTATATATTTCACACTTTACTCCATACAAATGATGCCTCCAAATTTTTAAAGCAAAAACAACAGCAGCTAATTCCAAATCATGTGTAGGGTAATTTACCTCATGTGTTTTCAACTGTCGTGAAGCATAAGCAATTACCTGATCATTCTGCATTAGGACGCAACCAAGTCCTTTCAATGAAGCATCATTGTATATAACAAACTCACCATTCCTGGAAGGTAGTGCCAAAACTGGAGCATTCACCAATCTTCTTTTCAATTCCAGAAAACAATCATCACATTCTTTTGTCCAGATAAACTTAACACCCTTCCGAGTTAGCTTAGTCATTGGACTAGATAACCGTGAAAAATTTCTAACAAACCTTCGGTAATAGCCCGCCAAACCAAGGAAGCTACGAATCTCGGTTACATTTGTGGGTATTGGCCATTCTTCCACAACTTTTGTTTTTGCAGGATCAACAGTTATTCCATCTTTAGAAACAATGTGACCAAGGAAAGAAATTTGTTGCAACCGAAACTCACACTTGCTGAATTTCCCATACAGTTTCTTTTCTTTTAAGGTTTGCAAGATAACCCTTAAATGTTTTTCATGCTCCTCTTTACTTTTAGAAAACACCAAAATATCATCAATGAAAACCACCACAAACTTATCCAAGAACTCAGGGAAAATTCTATTCATTAAGTCCATGAATACAGCAGGTGCATTGGTTATCCCAAAAGGCATTACTACAAATTCATAATGGCCATATCTCGTACGGAACGCGGTCTTCGGAATATCTGCCTCCTTTACCTTCAGCTGATGGTACCCCGATCTCAAGTCAATCTTTGAAAAAAACTGAGCTCCCTGGAGCTGATCAAACAAATCATCAATATGAGGCAAAGGATATTTGTTCTTAACAGTGATATTATTCAAGGCTCTATAATCAATGCAAAGTCTCATAGAACCCTCTTTCTTTTTAACGAATAAAACAGGAGCACCCCATGGTGATGTGCTAGGTCTAATGAAACCTTTCTCTAATAAATCTTGCAATTGCTCCTTCAACTCTAAAAGTTCGATTTGTGCCATTCGATAAGGGGGTTTTGAAATTGGCTTAGCATCAGGAACTAAGTCAACAGTAAACTCAACTTCCCGATCTGGTATTATTCCAGGCAACTCATCAGGAAAAACATCAGGATACTCATTTACCACTGGCACATCATTAATCTGAACAGTTCCTTTATTTTCAACAACGTGTGCAAGGTAACATTCATTTCCATCTTTCACAAGTTTCTCGGCCTCTTGATATTTTATCAAAAGTAAGGGTTCATTCTTGTAAACAAACTGAAAGTCTTTCTGAAAAGAAACTTCTTTAGCTCTACAGTCAATCTTAGCATGGTAAATAGAGAGCCAATCCATACCCAGGATAACATCAAACTCTACTAGACATAGAACAATAAGGTTTTCAAGTAGGTTCTTTCCACAGATAAGGATAGGAAGATTCTTATATATTCTTTTTGCCTCGACACTTCTCCCAGATGTTTTTACCAAAAGTTCAGGAGTCATTTCCTGAGATGGTATTCCCATTTTACTAGAAAAGGTTTCAGAGATGAAAGAATGTGTAGACCCCGAATCAAAAAACACACTGGAATAATCTGAAAAAACAAACAAAGTACCTGATACAACTTCATTTGATGGCCCGACATCTGCTGAAGTAGTTGCAAAGGATTTCACCACCCCTTTCTGCTTGTAGTCTAACTGCTTCCCATCACTCAAGCTCCTTGTCGGACACTCGTTTGCATAGTGACCCATCTCATTGCACTTATAACATTTCACTAACTGTAAATCAAATTTGTTCTTACCTTCACCTTCATCCTTTTCAGTGCAATCACGAGCCTTATGTCCCATCTTACCACATCGGTAGCACTTCCCAGAATTCAGAAGACATTCCCCAGCATGCCTTTTGCCACATTTATCACAAACTGGAAACTTAGTTCTCTTACCATCATACTTTTTTGAAGAATTCTTACCTTTCTCTTGCCACCTCGGTCTCTTCTTCTGCTGGTTTTTATAGAAAACTTGGTCATCGGCAAACTCCATTTCCACCTTCTCAGCACATCGAACAAGCTTTTCATAACTTTTAAACTCACGAGAAGCTAATGCCCTTCGATATTTTGGCTTTAATCCTGAGTAAAAACGATTGATTTTACTATCAAGGTCCCGGATAAAATTTGGAGCATACCTTGCCAATCGAGTGAACCTTTCTTCATAGGCAGCCACTGAGTCTTCCTCTTGCCTCAATTCCAAGAATTTCTTTTCCATCCTAAGTCGAACAGCCTTAGGAAAATACTTCTCAAGAAACATAACTTTGAATGCATCCCAGTCAAGAGCATCAATCTCATCGGCATCCCTGATATTTTTAACCATAGACCACCACTGATCTGCTTCACCCTCCAAACGATAAATAGCAAGACTAACCTTTTGATTGTCTGAACACCCCATGACATCAAAAATCTTCTCCAGTGCTTTAATCCACCCTTCAGCTAGCACAGGGTCAGATGATCCTCTGAATGATGGTGGATGTTGCCTCATGAAATGTTCCACCACTGACATGTTCCTCTGCGGTTGTTCTGGCTGATCTCGTGCATGGATACCACCGCCATTTATCGCCTGAGTCAACTGCTCCATTACTGCAACAAACTGTTCAATTCCAATTCCGACCATTTCTGGATGCTGATTCGGAAGGTTATTTCCTTCTGTATGCCTTCCCAGCACTGCTTCCCTATTTCCTCTACGGAAAACCATTCTGAACAAACATGTCTTAGATGAAGCAACATGGTAATCTCCAAATGCTATATCACTTCAATTTGACCATAAAAAATATTTTTGGATAATCATTTAATAGAATTCTAACCCCTAAAGTTATCTAAACCGACCTCTGATACCAACTATAAGGCCCCAGCCTTAAACCTTACTTAATCTTGAGTTATTACAAGATTACACATTGAGGATCTTTTCGGGTTTAGAGTTTTAGAGAATTAGATCATAAAACATGCATTACATTCCACATATAAACAAAGTGGTTAGATAAAGATAGTATTCTTCATTCCCATCAATGGAAACACATTTAAAATAAAACATGGATTATTTCTTGACACATCCTTGACTCTATCATCTTATTATGTACCTTTCCCTTGACCTGTGAAAAACATTTCAAAAAAACTTGGGATGAGCATAAAAACTCAGTATGGGTTATAAAAAAACATGGAAAGGAAACATGAGTTTATATATACATAAGAATGAAATCATACTTTACCCATAAAACATAGGCACTTTAACATACCTCATAAAATCATGAATAAATCATATAAATCATAAGACATAAAGGTAACTTGAGGCATTCATAACATTCATACGTAGAGAGTAACCCTCTTGGTTACGTTTGGAATACCCATCACAGTATATTCCCTAAAATCTCTTCGGAGAAACCTTAACGTTTCACTCCTTCGCGTTACCCAATGCATTGGAGAGCTATAACGGGCTCACCCGCCCTTAGTTTATCACGGAACCACCCATCTTCATAATAATGCCCAAGAACCATAACAAAATCATATCACATAAAACATGCATAAAGGAAACATAACATTTCCACATTTCAATCACGAGATATCAATACAACACATTGATATAATAAAAACATTATGAAAACCATTTTCAATACCAAAGTAAAACATGGTATTTATTCTTATTTTAAAAAAAGAAGGTATGGCTTGTAGAGGAAGCCAAAACTCAAATAACGGTTACGACGGCAGAGAAGTCGTTGTCGCCGCATACGTACGACAAAAACATTCCCTTTTGTCGTATAGTAAACTCTTCGTATAAAAAAGATTCCTTTTGAATAAACGTAAATGTCAAAGGGGTTTATACACCGTATAAAAGAAAGTTGTGTATAAAACAAAATATGTCTCAATGAAAGGAAATTGAGACGAAGTCCCATACCTCGTATCCGACTTGACCCGACCGTTCTTTAATATCCTGAATAATAAACTTGAGTTAATATCTACTTGATTATGAATCTTTTTCAAGTTCATTATTCCTTTTATACCATGTTATGAACATCATGTAATCAGTTAAGATAATAATGTTCATTTTTTCGGTATTTGGTTCTTAAGTCAAAAATAGACTTCTTATACTTACATGTTGTTAATTTGGTCAAAGGTTCATTATATCCAGAATTTTATTCATGATTTAGATATCATATATGTCATATATATCCAGTACATACATGCATTTATAATATTACATCACATTTAGAGGTAAGAAATGAAATGCACCGTTCATGGAGACGGTAAGCCTTACGTATGCATGAACGCTACTTCCATTTCTATTTCATATTTTCTGGAATGGAATCATAATGATATAAGATTATATTATAATTCCAGTATAATAACATATATAATATCATTAACGTTATCCTTTACACATCCCACATATGGTATTAACGAATCAAATCACTTTTAGGGGGCGGTAGTCTGCACTTCCTAAAATGAAGATATCGTGTTTACCCATAATGGAAACCATAAAGGTATGACCAAAATGAAAAAAAACAGAAGCTTAAGGAAAACATAAACATATTATACATCATATATAAAAATAGTGACATCATAATGGCCACCTTTGAAGGTGTTAAATGAGTGTTGAACAATCATCGTTTCGGGAGGCAGAATTTCGCCATCCACGGAAACCGTATGTTCTTTAACCATTTGATGTAGTTGTGTGAGAGTGTAGGTCAAATAAATATTATAACAACATCCTTGTATATTGAAGATACTGGTGTTGTTACAAAATAAGTAAATAAAAAGAGTTTAGGGGGTTGGAGAAGCAAAATAAAACAAATGAACATGAGAGAATGAATTACCTTTAAAAAGTGTAACTCCTTTTGGTTTGAGCCTAAAGGCTTACTTTGAAAGGATTCTACCGAAAGGGAATCCTCTAGGATGAGGAGAGGGATGTGGAGAGAGCAAATGGGCAGGGGTTGGCCGAGCCAAAGGCTTGAAGAGTGTGTGAAATGAGGTAGAGGTGGGGGCCTTTTATAAGAGGAGAGGAGGGGTACTTTTGGGAAGTAAAGAAACATTACTTTATTTGAAAATGTGTTTCGGTTTTAAAAGGTCCCACATTGATAGAATTCGTGGATAAGGCGATAAGGGTTCTAAATCCACTCATCCAATTGGTTTTGGACATGTGTAGATCATAGATTTTACATTGTCTTTCTATTTTATTTAAATCATCAAATAATGATGTCATCGCTGCATCATTATTATGTCATAAATAATTAAATTTATTTAATGTCTAAAAAATATAAAAAAACTACTATGATATAGTAAATCTTTTTATCTTTCCAATGACAATTTATAATCAAAATTTGGACTTGTATAAACCCACTTAAAAATTGTTTTCGCAAAACATATTATGTTTGTGTCATTTTCACTTTAACATTTAATAAAAAGTAATTTATGTCATTTCCCAACAAAAGTGGATCCATGGGGTCCCCAAGTTGACCCATGGTTTGTCTTGGTCGGCCATGACACAACCAATAAGGTTGGGACATGTTTCTAGGTCATTTCATATTATTAAAGCATTATTTATACCTTAAACTACACTAATTACCACTAATCGCGATTAAAAACTTAATAAGTTACTATTCACCAAAAAAATATTTTAATCCCATTGAACCACATTTTACTTCTTAATGACAACCATGTATGTCGGATTTTCAAAATTCAATACACATTAGTGGTAAACTTTCATTTAACTGAAAAATCAGTTTGCTTGATTACCACTTAGTGGTTTCACTATTCATCAAAAATTGAAGTTTTTCAGAAAATTACCAAAAATTCACCCTAAGCTATATTTGATATTCCGAATTCAAAAATGAAGTATATTTTACAAAATTCAAATCATATAAGTCACATTAATTAATTTAATAATTAATTCCCGCTGCTAGAGCAAATAGCGTGTTTTTACAAAACAATAAGTATCAAAAGATTGACACCAGTTTAAGTATAATTTCAAAGTGAAATTGATTCCAATGACCACCATTGGATAAAATGGTAAAAATATATTCTAATTTCATTTCAAAACCAATTCAAAACATAATCTAATCATATAAATAAATTAGATTAAAAAGTAGTTTTGTTGTAAAATGCAGTATTTTTCACTATTCATTAAAAAATGAACATTGTCAGAAAAATACCAAAAATTCACACAAGGTAAATTTTGATGTCCCAATCATAAAGGATAAGTTTATTTTGACAAACATAGTTTATAAAATTGTCAAAATATAGATTCAAAAATGGTTTGCCATCAAAAGGCAGTAAAATAATCTTTTAAGAATATTAGTGTATTCCATGCATAAGATTGTATTTATTTTCATTTTAAGCCTCTATAACACTATCTTAATCATTAATAGACATAGATAAAAATATCTATTATTCATTACTTACTTGGGATGTTACATCAGGAGGTCACGCATGACCTTGAATCGAAGACATATGGGTTTTTCCAAAGAGACCCCACCAATAATCGCCACCAACAGAATCATGTGGCAGTAAACCCCCAATATGATGGGGGTATTGCCTTTGATTATCCAGTCTAGGTACCTCAGGCCTGAGAATGCAAGACAAAACTCCAAGGAAGGCATACGACCAACTGAAATAAGGATCTTACATTTCCACCCTTGAATAAGTTCGTCAACCTAACTTGGTGGAACACAACAAAAATGCACACACACTCGTCCGCCTAAATTTTTCAAGCCAACAAAAATATCTAGTGGCGCCCAACTAATCCAACTATTGAAAACTGGTTGAGTATCATGAGCAGGCACATACGCCAACATAAAAACTATCATCCAGTTAGAAAACTCATTTGACTGCATTCAAGGAAACCCACCAATCAAATATGGTGCCAACTTGTAAGCAAGAACATACACCTGCATGTACTAACCAATCCTGCTAGTAGTCTTGTTTGTCAGCATTGAATGTTTTCTCCCAACCATGGTTGGAGGAAACCATCATTTAGTAACATATAGCTTCCAGCATCCATCAAGCCTATTAACAGTATCATTTGGCAGCACCCGGAGAAGTCATTCAGAAAGCTCGGATGACAAACCTAGGGCAGACTCAATTATATTCCCTCACACATGAGTACATTAAGTATCTACTGACAGGAAAGGGAGGACCGAAGAAGGTATGTACACATAATCTAGATACTAAATGTATGTATATTCTTATTATAGACCCTGATGTCACCAAACACATTTTAAAAATGGTGAAAGGGAGTACACAAATCCCTCCCCATATTCTGGAATATTTCTAGAATATCATAATGACAACTTCAAAATTACCAGAGGGACATACACATAATTTTTTTCTCTGTAACTAGGATGACTCATCAGCATGCCTTCCTATAACAGATACATACCTCTATTTTTAGTCTGGCTGGTTATGGGGGATGCTCCCTCATATCATATGGACAACTGGATCTAGAACATACCCCCTTTCTAATTAGATATAATCATCTGATTCTGATAGCTACTACAAGGAAGACACACACACGGTCCTATGATAACCACTTCTCCTAGAAAGTGACCCTTATTACGTATGAGAGAACACCTAAGAAGAAGAATTTCCAAGAACAATTTTAAAATCATGATTCAATCTATGATTTGGATCCTCTTAATGTTAGAGGTCTTGAATCCCTCAAACATTTATCTATTGCAACTCAGGATCCTACCATACCATTACCCAATTATGGGAGTAGTAGTATTAATTTTTACGATCCCCATCATTAAATTTAACTTGAAGGCTTTATTCATGATAATTTGGTCAATCTAGATAACCAATCTTTAGATGAGAGCCACAGAAACCCTTCGTGTGGCCAGAAGATCAAGGAGCAAGAAGATTTATCCCTTACTATAATCCACCATGGTGGTCCTCCCCATGATAGGATTCATTTCTAAAGTTCTTTCTACTGTAGTGTTTTTCATTGTCAAGATAATTTTCCAATTGAAAATGTAGTGATTAGAAATCCCTCTTATCTTGAGGAACTTTCCAACATAAGTTTGGTCATTTCTAATGCCTTTTTACATACATGGGAAATACATTCTCAACCAGAAGATATACTAAGGGCACAGTCATTCTCTGAACCTCACTTGGGTAACATTCCATGTAATATGGAAGAGGAAAAAACAAATGATCATATTGTTTCTGATAAAAAAATTGAAAAATGTAAACTCTGGGTGGACCATGTTGAGAAACCTCTAGAAAAATATGAAAAGGATATGTTGAATATGATAAAACATTTTTTCAAGGGTGAAATACCAATCATGTTCTAGCCTTTGGAAACATCTCAATAAAACATTCTATAATTAATGGAAGAATATTGCATTAATGATATATGAATCTATAAATGGAAGACTCTACATCATCTAAAATCCAATGTATTACCATATGATGAATATCAAAGTCACATCAAGGGAATAAAATGGTTACAACACCAACATGATTTGTCATCTCTCCAGGCTTCCCAATATCCAAAGGTCAATAAGCCACTAGTAGATCTTCAATGTGCATGCCTTAATGCATTAATGAAGTTACAATAATTGATTACAAAAACCCTATATAGTGTTTATATAATAGGATGGGGTTCACATGGATAATTTCATTTCACAACACTCCAAAATCATAAAATCCCTCTGAAATTTTTCTCATGAAATTTTATTGACCAAGGCCGGATACAACAAATAAATTTTATTAATAACTAAAGAAATTCTTAGTGAGAATAGGACTCAATCAGTTTTCATTAATGTTAGGCCCAATGAGAGAAATCTGTTGAGGTACTTCTACATCACGTATATTAAAACATTAATCAGGCCTCCCGCATAGAGGATGTTTGCAATCATATTTTGAAAATATCTAAAATAGCACAATGGTCTTCTAAAACAGGAGATTTAAATGGTTTTTAAATTAAGAACCTATCCAATGTTTAGACTAGAATTTATAAAATCAGAAGACCATCTATGCTAATATCAGCCATAGCAGTTCAGAAATCACCCCATTATAACAACCTTGCTCTTTATTACACACATAAACATGATTTATTACATAAATATTCACTTAATAAAACCCAAAAGATAGATAGTTCTAATGTCTTCAAGGATTAGGAACATTATATAATAACTTATAACATGAAATATGATATCCTTATTTCAAACCTCTTTGACACAACCTACTCATTCCTTCGTACTTAACACTGCATGAGATAACCTGAGGACATACATAAGAAAGGTGTGAGCTATAATGCCCAGTAAGGGAGTAAAAAAGGAATAACATTAAGAATACAATACATGTTATGTAATAGGAATCTCAATGGGGGACAATGGAAACATGAACATAAAGGCATGAAATATCATCATTATCATAACATGGAAATGTGGCAACAACATTCAACATGATATTACCATGAGTCAATGCTCATTGCACATGGATTATGTAATACCCTGACCCCAGTTACCCAAATTTGGTGCATTATTACATAACATTGGCATGATCACCAAAGATCATGTCTCAAAAGAACAATTAGTTTAATGGCCTTGGAAACACTAGACATATTCATAAGTCTTACAACACATCATAAAGTAAAAAAACTACAACAACATCTTGTATTCATATCGCCTCAAACTATCCCTAAAGGTCATTCATAAAATACTTCTTCACATTTAGGGAAAAATTAAAACATCGAAAGTGGTGAGCTTAGATGATCAGTAAGGATAACAATATAGCGGAAACATTCATAAATAAACATAAACATTTAAGGAAATGTATAACTAAAACAGAAGACATTTAAACATGAACTTCAGCATAATATAGAAATGTTTAAAGGAAATAATGCCAATTACTTATTCACATGGATATTCTACTTGTAAAATAATCACATGAAACATCAAAAACCACATTAATAATGATGGAATGCATAATGACAGACTATCATAACCACATAGTCAAGGCCTTGTGTTATGACTAAAAATAAGATTTTTTCAAGGCCTTGTTACAAGACACTATTTTGGTTCATGATACCTACTACTGCATTGAGGAGCTATAGCGGGCTCCACCTGTCACTTACTATGTCCAATGCATTCCTTATATGAAAAGGTTTAAACATATCATTACATAATCGTATCACATAAAACATGCATAAGGAAAACATAACATTTCCACATTTCAATCACACGATATCAATAGAACACATTGGTATAATCAAAAGAAATATCAAAACCATTTTCAATACCAAAATAAAATAAAAGTAAAACATGGTATTTATTTTTCATTTAAAAAAAGTTAAGTCTTGTAGAGGAAACTGAAACTCAAATAATGGTCACGGCATGGAGAAGTCATTGTCGCCATATACGTAAGACAAAACATTCCTTTTGTCGTTTAGTAAAAAATATTCATATAAAAAGATTCTTTTTGAATAAAAGTAAAATTCAAGGGGGTTTATACACTGTATAAAATGAAGTTGTGTATAAAAAAATATGCCTCAATGAAAGGAGATTGAGACGAAGTCCCTTACCTCATGTCCGACTTGACTCGATCGTTCTTTAATCTCATAAATAATAAAATATAGTTAATTATTATTTTCTTAAGAACCTTTTTCAAGTTCATTATTCCTTTCACATCACTTCTTACTAGGTTAATGAACATTATGTAATCATTTAATTTAATAATGGTTATTTTTTCGATCCTTGGTACTTGAGTCAAAAATAAACTTCTTATAATTAAAATTTATTTATGTTGTAAAATATCCATTATCTCCAGAATTATATTCATGATGTAGATATCATATATATCATATATATCCAGTATATACATTAATTTATAATATTACATAACATTTAGAAGTAAGAAATGAAATGCACCGTTCATTGAGATGGTAAGTCGTACGTACGCATGAACGCTACTTTCATTTCTATATCGTATTTAATGGAATGAAATAATAATGATATAATGGTATATTCTAATTCTAGTATAATATTATATATAATATCATTAACTCCATCCTTTATACCTCCCACACATAGCATTAACGATTCAAATCACTTTGAGGGGGCGGTGGTCCGCACTTCCTAAAATGAAATTATTGCGTT